>CM029618.1:3734308-4934308 GCA_017311315.1 Dendrocalamus latiflorus
GGTACTCGAGCGCGACGCAGCTGCCGAGCAGCGGCGGGACCTGGCCGGACAACCGGTTCGACGACAAGTTGAGCACTTGCAGCATCACCATCTTGCCAATGGTCGCAGGGATTGGCCCTTGCAGTAGGTTACCGGAAAGGTTCAGGTAGAGCAGGCCACTTAGCCCGGACAAATCTGCAGGGATCTCGCCTTGCAACATATTGTGAGAGAGATCGAAAGTTTGCAGGTTTACACATTGCACAAGGCTCGGAGGTATGATTCCCGAGAGATGGTTGTGATGCAACACGAGCGCACGCAGCTGTGTGAGGTTGGAGAGCGTGGCCGGGATGGTGCCGGTCAGCCGGTTCTGCGAGAGGTCGATGAGCCCCAGCGGCGGGATCGTGCCGAGGGACGGCGGGATCTCGCCGGAGAGCAGGTTGTTGGACAGGTACAACCGCTCGAGCCTCTGCATGCGGTCGATGCCCGGCGGGATGGAACCGTTGAGGAGGTTGTGGGACAGGTTCAGGGCGGTGAGGTTGGCAAGGTCGGAGAGGTTCGCCGGGATCGGGCCAAAGATGCCGTTGAACTCCAGGTGGAGCTGCTTGAGGCTGGGGGAGAGGCGGCCGACAAGCGGAGGAATCGTCCCGGCAAGCTCGTTCCCGGCGACGCCGAGCTCCTTCAAGTTGGTGCAGTTTGTGAGGGAGGCAAAGAAAGGCTCGAGGTTGGTGTTGTTCTCTGGACTCTTTAGGAAGTTGAATGATAGGTACAGTAGCTTTAAGCTCCTCATGTTGCTGAACATGTCGGACGGTAGCTCACCGGTGAGGAAGTTCGATTCCAACAGCAGCCATTTGAGCTTCGTCGAGTTGGATAGCGAGCGGGGGATGCCGCCGATGAGGTTGTTCGACCACAAGACGAGGAACATCAGGTCGGGGAGCGGGCAATCTCCTCGGATGGGGATCTTGCCGTCGAGTGAATTGGAGGAGAGGTCAATGCACTGCAAGGCAGACAAGTTGCAGAAGATGGCCTCCGGGATGCTCCCGGAGAGATTGTTCTCGCCGAGGTTGAGGTAAGTCAATTTCCGACTGCGCGTGAGCTCGACCGGAATCGGCCCCTCCAAGCGGTTGTTTCCGAGGCTCAATTGTTCCAGCCGGGAGAGGTTCCCAAGCTCCGGCGGCACTCCCCCGGTGAAGAGGTTTCCAGACATATCAAGGGAAATGAGCCTAAAGAGGTTACCAAGCTCCGGCGGCACTCCCCCGGCGAACAAGTTGGCCGACATGTCTAGTAGAGTGAGGCGAACGAGGTTCCCAAACTCTGCCGGAACCCTCCCGGCGAAGAGGTTTCCCGAGAGGTTAAGTATATTGACATGCGAGAGGTTGCCAAGCGCAGGAGAGACCTCACCGGAGAGCTTTTGGTCTCGTAGGATCAGCTTCACGACACGCCGCGTCACCGTGTCGCAAGCGACACCGGTCCAGTTGCACACATCGTGCGAGCCCCAGCTAGTGAGCGCTCCGTTGGGGTCACTCGACACGCCAGCCTTGAAGGACAGGAGAGCAGAACGGTCGTCCGACCCGACACCAGCTGACAGAGTCGGGTTTAGCCCATGGAGGACGAAGAAGAAGAAGAGGAAGGTGAAGACGAAGGCGGAGATTGGCGCGGCCGCCATGAGAGCGCGTGTGGTGCTGGGAAGCTGGAGCTCAAGCTCACATCGGAGGCAAAATGCTGGGTGATAGCAACGTTTGCTACACCGCCGGGGCTTTAAAAGGAGGGAAAAGAGGCGTGCCGCTGCCTAACTGCCGTCGGGGTAGCCGCGCGTAGCCGTTACACCTTGGCGCCAAGTGTTTGACTTCGCGCACGTACCACACGTGGCGCAGCAGGATTGCCTCCGTGTCCCGGCGTTAGTATCGGCTTTTACTGATTATTTTTTATCGTGTTTTATGACTTTTGACTGAAAATAAATAGTAATAACTGATAGAAGTGATTTTTAGAAGGAAAGGGTGAGCGATGGAAAAAGTTTAGTAAACATGTGTACGTGTGATGGGAGCGAGAAGAGTAGGGTGTAAATATGTGATACATCCGTGACACCCTGCCTTATTCCCGAAGGGGAAGGAGTAGAGAAAACCATTTCGAGAAGCCGAGTGTTCATATTAGTTTTTGACTTTTCTAAGCAGAAAATATAAGCAGAACCACATGAATAGGACAAGTGTCGACTGAAACGTGGGACTTGGTGGTGTGGATGCGATCTCCTCTAGAATCTAATCAGAGTGGATTAGGATGTAAATGGTTAATTAAGGGTGGTGCTCCAACTAGCTTTTAATTGTGGTTTTTTTTTTGCTGAAATTACACTGTAACGGTTGTTAGATTTTTCTGAAAAAAAATAAAAAAATTGAAAAACTCGCTATATCACCACGAACAATGTAAAGAAATAAGAAGAAAAAAGACAAGCCAAAAAAATAAAAAAGAAGTTAGAAATATTAAAATAAGCTGAAATTAGAAGCTAATGAGTTTTACAAAAAAATTAAAAGCAGAAGACATTTAGATCAGAGCCAATGATTAGGAGAATACGGTGGTGACAGGCGTTTAATTGAGTGACGGGCGTAATCATGCGTTGTGTGCGTGCGTGCATACAAAAGGGTACTGTGCGTGCGTGCGCGCGGCGTAGGGCCCTCTACAGATTTGCTCGCGTCCACGGTGGAACAGTTCTACGTTAATTGTGATTTGCTCCATACATTGATACTGGTAAATCATCTAAGGCTAACTACCTGTGTGTGCATTCATATAGGTAAATCATCTAAGACTAATTAGCTGTGTGTTGCTATGTGTTGCAGGCATCAGCATATGCGATGTAAGGTGTAGTTAATTAGCTGGCTTTTGGCTGAGATGCGTGTGCTTGTGGTGTGGACTGGCATTGTTCCGGAAGTTGAGTCAACTAGCCACGTAGGCGTGGCGCCACGCCACGCCAGCCACCGTGTGGACCGAAGCAAAAGAGACGGCGATTCGCGGGGAGTTTCATAAAAAAAATCGAGGACCCGTGCGTAATTTCGGAAAAACAAAAGTTTTTTTTTGGAAAAAATCGAGGACCTGCAAGGACCTGTACGTAAGTAAATAAGGGCCTATACGTAATTTTGGAAACCCGCAGGGCGCCATCCAAAAATTTTTTGGAAAAAACTGGGCGCAGGGACCTTTTCGCGAGGAAAAAGGACCTTTACGTAATTTCGAAAAAACTGAAGGGATTTGCCTCCCCCGGCCGTACAGGGATTTGGGCGCCACGCGCCGGGCAGAGCGGCCGCAGGGGTGACGTGGCCACCCTCAGCGCGCGCGCTTCCCGCGGGGAGTAATAGGTTGTGATACGGTTATCTTTGGGGTTCTAGGCTTAAATTTTGGAGGTATTTAGAAAGCATTCGAGTATTTTTTATAGTTCGAAGCACTTAGATTTTTTTAGAAGAGGTATATACATAGGACAAGAGGGATTCGGGTGTTTTTTGTGGTTCGAGCACTCATATTTTTTGGAGAGGGTGCATACATGAGAGAAGGAGAATTCCAGTGTTTTTTGTGGTTCGAAATACTCACATTTTTTTTAGTGTGGGTGCATACATGGAAGAAGGGAGAATCGAGTGTTTTGTGGTTCGAAGCACTCACATTTTTTAGAGGGTGTGCATATATGAGAGAAAAATCTAAGTGCTTCAAGTCCAAAAAAACACTCGAGTGCTCTGGGTCCAAAAACAGTCGAGTGTTGTTTAGCACTTCCCCTAAATCTTTATGTTGGGGAGTGGTCTTCACCTTGCACAGTTGATCCACTGAAAGTAGGCCCAAGCAAACATACAAGTAGAAGGTAGGAACACGAAGGCCATGCTAAAGAAATGACATGTTTATCTGTTGGCTTCTGCGAGGGCAAATCGGGAATTTCCCAATTGAAAAAGGAAAGAGAGAGAGGTGGGGCCCACCTGTCAGTGGGTCGGCCAAGAAGATAACGGGCAGGAGACCGCGTCTCCTCCCATTCCCCGTGCATGTTCGTGTCTGTTCGTCTCCTCGCGTACCGAGTGAAGTGGTGGCATCCGCGTCGTCCAGGAGACTGAGTCGAGCGGTGGAAATGGCGGCGAAGGAGGCGCCACCGGCGCGGACGCTTCGGCGTCAGCCGTGGCTGCAGCCTACCGGGCTCCGCCCCGCTCCCCTTTATATGGCGCCTCTCCTCTCTGTGTTAGCCCCGAGAAGAAGTAAGTCCTCCCCTCTCCAATCTAAAATCTCTCGTTGTGGTTCTTCGTGCTTGAGCCTTGAGAACCGTCGGCCAGGTTTTCACCTGTCGCCGTCGAATGTCGAGTGCGAATCGCCGTTCTAGGGCTTCCCGTACGATTTCCTTGAGCCTCTTCTCTGATTTGGCCGAGAGGAAAGGTTATGGAGAACCCCTAGAGGTTGATTCGGCTCGGGTTTGTGCTGGGTTTTGAGAGAGATTTGTGATTTGTTCTTGTGGTTCGCGAGCGCTCTCTGCCGGAGCTCTCGGTTGTCTTGTGCGGCGTAACCCTAACCCTCGTCTCCGGCGTCGGCAACCCGAGGTTGGAGTGGGCATTGTATCTCCATCTACCTCACTCCTCTACTGCGAGCAACACAGGGGTGCTAGGTTTTCTGGGTCAGCGCTGAGAGCGTGCCTTGCCCCTTTTGATTTCTTCACGGTGATTTTGAATATCACCACTACTGTAAGTATTCTGGTTGTTAGTTCTTTGCAATTTGGTGATATACTTCATATATCAGTGAGTCTCTTTAGAAGGAAAATTTGCAAAGATCGGTTCTGTGGGATATTTGCTCTGTGAGGAAGTGACACAAAACTGAGATTATATATGAATGTGATGGTAGATTAATCTTGAGATAAATCTGCTATTTTCCTTTCACTGCTATCATTGATCCTGTTGTACATGTTTTGTTGATCTCTGTGTAAGGTCTGAATGGTGGTCTGTTTGGTCTTTACTGACCTCTGTCGAACTCTTTTGTCCTGATGAATCAATATATTTTTCCTTGAGTAAATGAAAGATTGATTTGTTGAGGACTTTTCTGGACTGTCCAGCAAACTGGTTTCATGATCTGTTAATAACTAATAGTAGCAAGGTTCATTTTTGGCTCAAGATTTAATCTATAATTGTCATATATATAATCAAAATTAAATTTTGTCATGATGGAGATGGCCAAGATTAACTCTTGTGCAACTAGTCTTCTGAGAGCAACTAATAAAATTCAATTATTTGAACATATGCTGAATCTGGTCATATATGTTAAGTTCTTAATGAGATTAGTATTTAAATTCACATGTATACTTGATGCCATGCTAGTTTTGAACTCCTATATGACAATTTTGTTGAGCATATGTTTCCTTTCAATGACTTAAATGATTCATATGTCAATATGTTGGTTAAGTCATTTCTCTGCCATGTTTGTCTTGTCTGGATATTTATCATTATTGCTGGAATTAAATAAAGAATTATGCTTATACCGCATATTTTACAAAATTATCTCCACTAGTCAAGACAAAAAGGGAATATTTATGTAAACCTCCTCACCCATAACTATAAATTAATATTGTTGTGGCTACAGACCAAACAGAGAGAGAGATGGTAGCGGAGAGGTGGGAGTGTTCTGCCTCATTCTCCCCCTCATCCTGATATATATATTCACATGGGGTATGCTTTTACAGTTATACCCTTACATGCATACCTCCCCGTCAGGGGCACTTATGTCATTACACACGTTACTCTGGCTCTTATAACCTCCTAACAGGCCTGTTGGGCTTAGGTGGGGGTCACCCCTACGACAGGAGCCTCTCATGGTGAAGGGCTTCACAGGGCCGAAGCCATGCCGCCGAGTCCTTTGGCCCCCTCCGTCCCCTACGGCCTGTGAATTCCTCCAAGCCTGTGGTTGAGGAGTCCGAGGTCTGGGATGGAAGGTGCCTTGTTGAAGCAGACACGCGCGCGCTCCGTCCCCTACCCTTCGCACGGGTGGCAGCGGAGATTGGCGCCTAGTCGAAACCGAGGTGCGCGCGCTCCGTCCCCTACCCTTCGAACGGGTGTCAGCGGAGGCTGGCGCCTAGTCGAAGTAGACGCGCGCGCTCCGTCCCCTACCTTTCGAACGGGTGGCAGCGGAGGCTGGCGCCTAGTCGAAGTAGACGCGCGCGCTCCGTCCCCAACCCTTCGAACGGGTGGCAGCGGAGGCTGGCGCCTAGTCGAAGCCGAGGCGCGCGCGCTCCGTCCCCTACCCTTCGAACGGGTGGCAGCGGAGGCTGGCGCCTAGTCGAAGCCGAGACGCGCGCGCTCCGTCCTCTACCCTTCGAACGGGTGGCAGCGGAGGCTGGCGCCTAGTCGAAGTAGACGCCCGCGCTCCGTCCGCTACCCTTCGAACGGGTGGCGGCAGAGGCTGGTGCCTAGTCGAAGCCGAGGCGCGCGCGCTCCGTCCCCTACCCTTCGAACGGGTGACAGCGGAGGCTGGCGCCTAGTCGAAGTAGACGCCCGCGCTCCGTCCCCTACCCTTCGAACGGGTGGCGGCAGAGGCTGGTGCCTAGTCGAAGCCGAGGCGCGCGCGCTCCCTCCCCTACCCTTCGAATAGGTGGCAGCGGAGGCTGGCGCCTAGTCGAAGTAGACGCGCGCGCTCCGTCCCCTTCCCTTCGAACGGGTGGCAGCGGAGGCTGGCGCCTAGTCGAAGCCGAGGCGCGCGCGCTCCGTCTCCTACCCTTCGAACGGGTGGCAGCGGAGGCTGGTGCCTAGTCGAAGCCGAGGCGCGCGTGCTCCGTCTCCTACCCTTCGAACGGGTGGCAGCGGAGGCTGGCGCCTAGTCGAAGTAGACGCGCGCGCTCCGTCCCCTACCCTTCGAACGGGTGGTAGCGGAGGCTGGCGCTTAGTCGAAGTAGACGCGCGCGCTCCGTCCCCTACCCTTCGAACGGGTGGCGGCAGAGGCTAGCGCCTAGTCGAAGCCGAGGCGCGCGCGCTCTGTCCCCTACCCTTCGAACGGGTGGCAGCGGAGGCTGGCGCCTAGTCGAAGTAGACGCGCGCGCTCCGTCCCCTACCCTTCGAACGGGTGGCGGCAGAGGCTGGCGCCTAGTCGAAGCCGAGGCACACGCGCTCCGTCCCCTACCCTTCGAACGGGTGGCAGCGGAGGCTGGCGCCTAGTCGAAGTAGACGCGCGCGCTCCGTCCCCTTCCCTTCGAACGGGTGGCCGCGGAGGCTGGCGCCTAGTCGAAGCCGAGGCGCGCGCGCTCCGTCCCCTACCCTTCGAACGGGTGGCAGCGGAGGCTGGCGCCTAGTCGAAGCCGAGGCGCGCGCGCTCCGTCCCCTACCCTTCGAACGGGTGGCAGCGGAGGCTGGCGCCTAGTCAAAGCCGAGGCGCGCGCGCTCCGTCCTCTACCCTTCGAACGGGTGGTAGCGGAGGCTGGCGCCTAGTCGAAGTAGACGCGCGCGCTCCGTCCCCTACCCTTCGAACGGGTGGCAGCGGAGGCTGGCGCCTAGTCGAAGCCGAGGCGCGCGCGCTCCGTCCCCTACCCTTCGAACGGGTGGCAGCGGAGGCTGGCGCCTAGTCGAAGCCGAGGCGCGCGTGCTCCGTCCTCTACCCTTCGAACGGGTGGTAGCGGAGGCTGGCGCCTAGTCGAAGTAGACGCGCGCGCTCCGTCCCCTACCCTTCGAACGGGTGGCGGCAGAGGCTGGCGCCTAGTCGAAGCCGAGGCGCGCGCGCTCCGTCCCCTACCCTTCGAACGGGTGGCCGCGGAGGCTGGCGCCTAGTCGAAGTAGACGCGCGCGCTCCGTCCCCTACCCTTCGAACGGGTGGCAGCGGAGGCTGGCGTCTAGTCGAAGTAGACGCGCGCGCGCTCCGTCCCCGTGCTAAAATTGGAGCTTGGCGTCGATATTGTTGCGCGTTGGAGCTGTTGTGACCTTGCAGTCTGGTAGTGCGCTTTTAATGGCGGCTGGAATCACGCCGACGCCTGGCCTGGCAGAAGTCAGGCTGTCACATCGTGCCGTCTGCCATTCTGCAGGTGTGACATGCGGCACTCGCGACTGGTGCGTCGTGGGATGTGAGCGGTTGCGTGACCGCGGCCGTTCGCCTCTTCCCCAGGGAAGTTGGACGCGTGTTGGAGGCGTGGAGGCGTTCTGCGCTGGTTGGTCACCTACCGGGCACGGCCCTCCAAGCCCCGGCGGTTCTTCTTTCCAAAACGTGGGCAGCCGAATCGCTGCGCGTTTGATCTGTCTGCGCTTCGAGCCACATGAGAGGCGAGCGGCCTTTATAAAGTGCCAGTGTTGAGGTGGAGGCGCCCTTGCTTGCTTTTTGTCTGTTTTTGGTTTGCGGCTTTGCTTCCGCCCGTGCTAATTGTAACACCAGTTGCTCTTTTCCCTGCTTCTTTCTCGCTGGTCGCGAAGAGCGATGGCTAGCCATGACGCCGCCGCCTACCACCCCCGCAACGGTTCCTTGCCTAGCCAAGGCGAGGTGTCCCCTCCTTCCAGGGAGTACGAGTTGGTGCCGCGGGGGAGCTCGCGCGCCAACAAGTGGTGGGACGCCGTGGAGCACTCGGGAGGCAGCTGTTCCCGTGTGCTGGGGAAGAGTCGTGTGACTGAAGGGACGCTGCAGCGACTCGTGGATGAGAGGAAGATCGTGGATCGCGATGGGGCTCGCCTACCCCGTCGGGACGAGACGGAGCCGAAGCCCCGGGCAATGGAGGCGATTGTTTTTGTCACGTTCTTCGACGCCGGCCTTCGAATGCCCTCCACGTTGTTCGTGGGCGAAGTCCTGCGGGCCTACAAGTTGGAGCTAGCCCAACTGACGCCCCACGCTATACTCCGCCTAGCTGTCTTCACGTGGGCGATGCGGACAGAGGGGTGGTGTCCCAGCGCGAGCTTATTCGCCACCCTGCACGACGCACGCTGTCGACCCCGAAAAGTTGACGGGGCGGTGTCCAACTTCGGCGGTGTGGACTTCGTGCTCCGGGCGTCGTGCGCGACGTTGTTCCCCGTGCCAGCCTCACCGAGGCAGTGGGAGTCCGGCTGGACTCGGCAGTGGTTCTACTACACCGTGACCGACAAGAGCGGAATGCAGTGCCGAGGTGGGCCGATCTCGTTTAACAGCACGCCGAGTTTGAAGGCAGAAACTGACGACACGCGAAGGCTACAGGGTCTTGTCGGTGTCGCCCGTCGAATGAGCCTGCGCGACCTAGCCGAGGAGTTCACAATGTATGCAGCGGCGCCCCTCTCCTCCCAGGGGAAGTATGTTGGACAGAACGGCCCCCGCGAGGACGGGTTCAGCCCATCCGTATCTCGCCTACTTCCGCCCTCCGCTCCTTGTAAGTTGTCCAATACATTTTACGCGCGCCGTTGTATCGGTTTGGTCTCCGCCTGGCTGACGTAATCTCCTGCGCAGTGGCTCGGCTAGAAGATGCGGAGCGCGCGGTTACGGCGCTCCTCGGCCCGTACACACTTAAGGAGCACCAGACTTGCGAGGCCGCAATCAAGGCGGCTAAGCAAGGGCGGGTAAACCGCACATGCGAAGCTCTAGGCATTACTGTGCCCGAATGCTTGGTGCCGGAGGAGCTTCCCGCCGGGACTCCGGGCACTCAGGACGGTGATAGCCCTGCAAGGGTGTTATCCTCGCGACACCGGGCCCGTTCCCCGTCTGCCGTATGCGACCCCGCAGGCCCCTCGGCGACTAGCACAGCTGGAACGGGGCGTGCAACCGGCGGTGGGCCCGGCCACACTGCTTCGGAGGAACGCGTGGCGTCGAATCCCCCGGCACCCTCCGTCGACGCCAACAAGCCCGTGCTTGCATCCATCGGTGAGCTGGAACTCGCCAACCCGGGGGGGAGCACCGTTCCTGGCGAAAAAAACACGGTCGATGGTGCGCTACCAACCGCGGCGGGCGGCGAGGGCACGCCCCCTACAGAGGAAACCGTGGGGGCGACGGGAACCGCAGCTGGTGTTGCCCCGGAAGAATCACTTGTGCCGCCGCCGGCGAAACGCCCTCGGACGCAGTCCCCGCCGCCAACGAGGGGTCGGTACGCCGTTGCGGGGCCTTGTCGCGGGATTACGGCGTCTGGCGCGGCCGAGAAGACCTCCTCGCCGACCACCGAGACGCCCGCCTCCCGCTTGGCCGTCGGAACGGCGCCACTTCCTACCGCGACGAGAGGCGCAGGGGGTAGGTGTGAATCCCTTTCCTCTCGTGACTTCGCGAAACTCTCTCCGATCTGCTCGCTCATTCTGCCAACATCAGGCGAGACAAGGTCTCCCGGACATGGCGAAGGATCGAGCAGCGGAGGTATACGCGAAGTCTAAAGGGCTATGCAGGGTGCCCCGCAGATGTCCGTTGCTGTTGACGTGGCCGCGGCCTCGGTAAATCCTGACGCGTTGGGGCCGGGGCTCGCTCGCTCGAACTTCCTCCCTCGCCTGGAGATACTTTGCGTCCTTGCTGCAGCCGCAGAGCATGCCGACAACGGCCTTGACCGAGAAATGCTGTCGTCATGCGAGGGGGATCTCCTAGCGCTCGCGCTGCAGGCCTCTGAGATGAGGGTAAACATGTGCGCTTCATCTTGCAAGGTACTGCTGGGCGCCTGCTGACTTGTTGTTTTTGCCAGACGCTTGCCCTTAGCCGGTCCTTTGACGAGGCCCGCGTTCGGGAGCGGAGGGCTCTGGAAGCCAGCCTACGTGAAGCAAACGATGCTCTCGCAGCGAAGGATGACGAACTTCGCGTGCTGGGGGCGCCATGGCGGCCGCACAACTCGAGGCCACGGAAGCCAAGGGCGCCGCGGCTAAGGAGCGCGCCGCCTTTCTGCAGCAGATCGCCGCCCTAGAAGGGGAGAACGCCCAGCTGGCGGAGTCTGCTGCAGGGAACAGTCTCATCTTGGAAAATGCGTCCACGTCGGCGTGGCGGGCCATGGAGTCTCTGAACCAGGCCCTCCGAGATCTGTGCGTCAGAGTGCCGGACCCTGCACACGGGCCGGAGGCCCTGTCGGAGACGCTCGGGTTGATCGAGGAGGGGGCTGGGGTTGCTCTTCGTGGCGCCAGAACGTTTGGCGAGCACTGCGGCTATGTTGGTGCGTGCTTCGCCCTCGCCCTGCTTCACACTCGTGGGTGCAGACACACCCATGAGCTGGCGAATCCTCAACTGGATCCTCCCGGCCGTCCAGAAGTTATGGCGGACGCCATTCGCTCCATCGGGCGTAGCCTGCAAAACTTCCATCAACGGATCTGGGGCCGCTTTGGGGAAGATGCAGCGAGGGTCGCCGTGCAGCAGACGCAGCATGGGGAGGTGGACCTCCTCCACTGGCTCGAAGGAGTCCTTCAGGGTCACGGCGACGAAGGCACGGGTTCGTCCGCACCGCGCCAAGGCTGAGCGGTTAGTCGGGTAGGGCGAGGGGATGATGTACTGGTTCGTATGCTTGTAGGCATGTAGCCCCCTTGCTTTTATAACGAAACCAAGCAGTACTTTTCTTAGTGTTACCTGCCGCCGAACGCGAAGGGAAGACCTCCGCATCTTGTGTATATTCCGCGGACTGGTGCATGTGGAGGCGAACCTCGACGCTACGCTTTCCTTTATAGTCCGGAGACTCGCGCGTGCGGAGGCGGACCTCGACGCTACGTCTTATTTAAAGTCCGTGGACTGGCGCGTGCGGAGGCGAACCTCGACGCTACGACTTGCTTTATAGTCCGGAGACTCGCGCGTGCGGAGGCGGACCTCGACGCTACGTCTTATTTAAAGTCCGTAGACTGGTGCGTGCGGAGGCGGACCTCGACGCTACGTCTTTCTTTATAGTCCGGAGACTCGCGCGTGCGGAGGCGGACCTCGACGCTACGTCTTATTTAGAGTCCGTAGACTGGTGCGTGCGGAGGCGGACCTCGACGCTACGTCTTATTTAGAGTCCGTAGACTGGTGCGCGCGAGGGCGTCCCCCCCCGCTGCGTCTTATTTAAAGTCCGTAGACTGGTGCGTGCGGAGGCGGACCTCGACGCTACGTCTTATTTAAGTCCGTAGACTGGTGCGTGCGGAGGCGGACCTCGACGCTACGTCTTATTTAAAGTCCGTAGACTGGTGCGTGCGGAGGCGGATCTCGACGCTACGTCTTCCTTTATAGTCCGGAGACTCGCGCGTGCGGAGGCGGACCTCGACGCTACGTCTTATTTAAAGTCCGTGGACTAGTGCGTGCGGAGGCGGACCTCGACGCTACGTCTTCCTTTATAGTCCGGAGACTCGCGCGTGCGGAGGCGGACCTCGACGCTACGTCTTATTTAAAGTCCGTGGACTAGTGCGTGCGGAGGCGGACCTCGACGCTACGTCTTCCTTTATAGTCCGGAGACTCGCGCGTGCGGAGGCAGACCTCGACGCTACGTCTTATTTAAAGTCCGTGGACTAGTGCGTGCGGAGGCGGACCTTGACACTACGTCTTCCTTTATAGTCCAGAGACTCGCGCGTGCGGAGGCAGACCTCGACGCTACGTCTTATTTGGAGTCCGTGGACTTTGTTCTGCTCAGCGCGGACAGGGAATGCGCCGGGAATAGCAACCTTTATTGAACTCCCGTTTGCGCGGGCGAGCATCGTATAACAAAGGGCTGGCGGCTCTACGCTTGTTGTCCTACTTCTAGGCGTAGTATCGCCGCAACCTGTCCGCATTCCATGTGTGTCGGAGGGTTTGCCCTTCGAGCGTGGCGAGGCGATACGCCCCCTTTGGCAATGCCTCCATCACAATGTACGGGCCTTCCCACTTGGACTCCAGCTTGCCAGCGGTCTCCGCCTGAAGCGCCACTCTGAGAACGAGATCCCCAGGCTTGAATCCCCGCGGGCATATAGAGCGGTCCCGAGTACGCATTGTCTGCCGCGCATACTTCTCGACATGGTGGGCTGCATCTGCCCGTAGCCCGTCGAGGAGGTCCAAGGACACACGGTGCTCCTCTTCGGGTGCTTGGACGAGGACCCTGCGCGAGCCGGCCTTGATTTCCTCGGGCGTCACTGCTTCGTTGCCGAAAAGGAGCTTGAACGGCGTGAATCCCGTCGGGCGCGTTACCGTTGTGCGAAGCGACCAAAGAATGCTGTGAAGCTCGCCCGGCCACTTGCCCTTCGGCAACCGACCAGGCGCTTTTTGATGGCAGCGGAGATGGCGCCATTCGCCCGCTCAACCGCCCCGTTGGACTGGGGATGCCCTACCGAGGCGAATCGGAGGGTGATGCCCATGCTGTCACAATAGTCTTTGAATAGGGTGGCGTCGAATTTAGCCAGGGCGACCGCTTCCAGCCATCTGGAGAAATACTCCAGCGCGACCACCACGAACCGGAGGTCCCCTGGATCTCGGGCAAGCGGTCCTACTATGTCGACGCCCCAGCGTGCCAGTGGCCACACCGGAGGAATAGGGTTGAGGCTCGTCGAGGGCCTACGGATGATGCGCGCCATCCACTGGCATCCTTGGCACCGACGGACGAGGTCCTGGGCGTCGGTGATGGCAGTTGGCCAGTAGAAGCCTTGCCTGAACGCCATGCCAACTAATGACCTCGGCGCCAGGTGGGATCCGCACGCGCCCGCGTGGATCTCCGCAAGGAGCTCCTTTCCCCCCTTAGTCAAGAGGCAATGCAAGAGCGGTGCGCAAACCCCTCTCTTGTAGAGTATCCCTTCGAACACCTGAAAGGATCTTGCGCGGTGCTGCAAGCGCCGAAGCTCGGCGGGGTCCTCCGGCTCGGCGATGCCTTGCAAGAAATTGAAGATGGGCTCTCGCCAATCACCCGGCCGGTCAATGTGGTGGACGAGTGCCGCGTCCCGGTTATCCTGCGCGATGGCCGCCTGCGCTAATATCTCATAAAACGCCCCATCCGGGGGGGAGTTGCTGGCTGGCCGCCTTAGCGAGGGCGTCGGCCTGCTCGTTCTCCGCGCGGGGGATGGCCTTGACGGTGACGCCCAAAAAGTGTCTTTCCCTTGCCCTCACAGCCGCGAGGTACTTGGCCAACTCAAGGTCCTTGGCTTGATATGACTTATCCACATGAGCAGCCACCAAGCGCGAGTCGGTGCGTACTAGCACCTGTCTCGCGCCGACTGCCTTGAGCTTCGCCAGGCCAAAGAGCAGCGCCTCGTACTCAGCCGTGTTGTTGGTGGCGGGGAAAGCGAGGCGCGCCGAGTATAGCAAACGCTGTCCTTCGGGCGTGACGATCACCGTGCCTACGCCCGCGCCCGCGACGCCGTAAGCTCCGTCAATGGTAAGCGTCCAAACGGGGTCATCGTGCGTCTGGACTGGTTGGGCCGGCGGGGTCCATTCGGCGAGAAAATCTGCCAGGACTTGGGATTTGATTGCCGTGCGTGAAGCATACGTCAAGGAGAAGGGGGCGAGCTTGGCGGCCCATTTGCCGATGCGCCCTGTGGACTCCTTGTTGTGTAACATCTCCGCCAGGGGGAATGAAGAAGGCACTGTGATCGGGTGGGCCAGAAAGTAATGCCGAAGTTTCCTGGAGGCCATGACCAGCGCGTAGGCGAGCTTCTCAAGCTCCGTGTACCTTGTCTTGGCGCCTTGGAGGGCTTCAGAGACAAAGTATACGGGCCGCTGCATGGCGCCTTCCTCTAAGACGAGGACGGCGCTGACCGCGGTGGCGGACGCAGCCAGATATAGCAGGAGGGGAGCCTCTGGTGCTGGGGCGACCAGAGCGGGGAGGCTTGCCAGGTGCTCCTTGAGCTCGTTGAAGGCCTTCACGCAATCCCCGTCCCAACGAAATCCGTCGCACCCGCGGAGTGTCTTGAAAAATGGCAGGCCCCGCTCCGCCGCCCTGGATAGGAAGCGGCTTAATGCTGCCATGCGGCCCGCCAGCCTCTGGACCTCCCTCGTTGTCTTGGGCGGCTCCATACCCAGGATGGCGTCTACTTTGTCGGGGTTCACCTGGATGCCCCGTCCAGACACGAGGAAACCTAGGAGTTTGCCCGCCTGCACCCCGAAGACACATTTGTCGGGGTTGAGCTTGATGCCCGCCTTCCGGAGGTTGTCGAAGGTCTCCTGGAGGTCCCGGCCATGCAGAGCAAGCTGCCGGGTTTTGACCACCACGTCATCGACGTAAGCTTTGATGTTCCTCCCGAGCTGGGCGGCCAGGGCAATAGCGACGAGACGGGTAAAGGTAGTGCCTGCGTTCTTCAAGCCAAAGGGCATTCTGACGAAGCAGAACGTCCCAAGAGGTGTGATGAAACTGGTCTTCTCCTCATCGTCTTCGGCCATGTACACCTGGTGGTAGCCGGAATAGGCGTCCAGGAAACTCATGAGTTCGCACCCCGCGGTGGCGTCGACCAGCTGGTCGATGCGCGGCAAGGGGTAATTGTCCTTTGGGCACACCTTGTTGAGTGCCGTGAAGTCGATGCACATACGCCAGGCCCCGCTGGCCTTTTTGACTAGTACCGGGTTAGCGAGCCACTCTGGATGGTGGACCTCGCGGATGACCCCGGCGCGAAGAAGTTTCGCCACCTCCATCTTGGCCGCCTGCTGCCGATCCATCGACATACGCCGGAGCCTCTGCTTGACCGGCTTGGCGTCGAGGCGGACCGCCAAGCGATGCTCGATTACGGCTCGGTCTACGCCCTTGATGTCTTCCGGGGACCATGCGAAAATATCAACGTTGTTCTGAAGCACTCGGAGCAGATCCCGTTCGACCCCCGGTGGGAGCCCCTCGCCGATGGACACAAACTGCCCCTCCGCCTGGAGCGGCACCTTCTTGACTCCCCCCTCGGGCCGAGGCTTGGGCGTCCACCCAGGGGCAGAGGGGCCATCACCGAGCGTGCCGGAGAGGGCGTGCACCGGGCGATGCGGAACGCGGCTGCCGACCTCGGCACGTCTGGCCAGGTCCTGATCGCCGAAGACGATGATAACACCCTCTGGACCCGGGAGCTTCATACACAAAAACGCGTAGTGCGGGATCGCCTCGAAAGAGTTGATGGCGGGCCGGCCCAGTATGGCGTTGTAGGGATGTGGGATATCTACGACGTCGAAGGTGACCTGCTCGGTCCGGATGTTACCCTTGTTGCCCTCCTGACGGAACGTGACCAGAAGGGACACGTGCCCCAAGGCCTGCAGTGGTTGACCCCCGAAGCCTTGAAGTGGAGCTCCTGGCTGCTCTAGCCGGCTTCGGGGGATCCCCATACGATCGAGGGCTTCAGCGAACAAGATATTCGCGGAGCTTCCCCCGTCGACAAGGATGCGCCTGACGTCGCAGCGTGCTATGTGGGCCTGGATGACTAGAGGGTCTTGGTGAGGGAACTCCACACCACTGGCATCGTTCACGTCGAAGGTGATATTGCGGGGCGGCATCCATAATTGCGGCTGCTCCCCGGGGGCCCTTGAGGAGGAGCCTCCGGTGATGACGCTAACGGTGCGATGCTGCGCGCCTCCGTTGCGGCGGCTCGTATGGGGCTACCGCTTGGGTGCTCCACGTGGGCTCCGGCAGGGGGCCGAGGAGGCAGAGCTCGAGACCCGGCCGTCACCCTCCGCAGCTCCAGAACTGCGGTGCATACCCTTGTGTAATGATCACCGTAGCCGTGTACCTCGCACCACATGCCATAGTGTAGGAGCTCTTGTTCTGCGTGGGGTTGGCCGCCGCAATCAAGTCCGCCTTCCGATCCCCGGTCCCCCCTTCGGGAGGCGGGGTCGGGTCCTTGGCGGGCGCTCTCGGTGTCGAGGGCATGATGGGCCGCCTGTGACCTGCGCTGGCGGCGCCGAGGTTTATGCCTGCTCCTTGAGGAGCCTTCCCGTACTCCGGTGTCGCTGCCTCGGGGAGGGTCTCCCCGGGGCTCTCGGCCGCGGCCCTGCTTCGAGGAGGGACCACCCGCCCCTACTTCGCACGGGGGGCGCTCCCCATGGGCGAGGTCGAGGGCGGTAATGCTGCGTCTTCGCGCATCCTCCTCCGCCCGCGCGTACTCGTCCATTTTGTCGAAGAGCTTGGCGACTGTCTTGATTGGCCTCCGCGCGTTGTACTCGGCCATCGAGCCCGGACGAAGGCCCTGTATGGCTGCATTAACGACGGTGGTTTCATTAACGTCTCTTACTTGGCATCGAATCTTGGCGAAGCGCTTGAGGTAGTTCCGGAGCTTCTCCGAGGGTTCTTGCTTCACAGCGAAGAGTTGGTCCGTGTCGACTCGCTCGACGCAGTTTCCTTGGAAGCTGTTGTGAAGACGGTCGCAGAGCTGCTCCCACGCGTAGATGGAGCCCGACTCTATGGTAAGGAACCAAGAGAGCGCCACCCCTTGCAGCGCGAGGGGGAGTCCCTTCGCCTTCGTGGTGTCGTTTCCGCCCGCGGCTTCGATCGCGGTTTCGTACACGCGCACGAACTCGCGGGGGTCCGTGTCGCCCTTGTACGAGTCGATCGCGCTAGGAAACTTGAAGTCTTCAGGCCACGCCGCCTGCTGCAGCCCTGCCGAAAGCGGGGACTCCGGATCTACGCGCCGCAGTGGCGCACGGCTAGACGTGGGGGCTTCGCGACTGTCCGCCCTCTCCGGCGTGGGCTCGGGCGCGATTACTGGCGCGACCTGCTGGCTCCGAGCCTCTTGCATATCGCGGACGGCTCCGCGAAGGTCCCCTAGCTCCCGTTGGAACGCGTTGAGGGCTGCTAGTATGGCGCTTTCCACCTCAGGCGCTGTCGGGGCTGCCGGAACACCCAGCGGACGGGTCGGTGCAGGGACCATCGCTTCACGATCTCCAGATCCGCCGGATGCTTCATTGCGGCTACCCCCGGCCGCCTGATCCACGCTGCCGGCGAGGGTGGCGGGGGCTGTCGTTGCAGTGCCAGCGACTGGGTTGGGTGTCGTTGTAGCGGCGCTGGCGGGGTCGGTCGCTGTGGCGCCAGCGTCGACGTCCGCGACCACGGCGCCTGCGCTGCTGCCAGCTCCTTCGGCGGCCGATGCCGAAGCCCTGGTATTCACGCGCCGCTCCGACCCAGCCGTCTTCTTTCCCTTCGCCGCCGATGATGAAGATTTTTTCGGTGCCATCCTTCTTCTTCGGTCTTCGGGCTTGTCCTTGTCCTCCCCATGGACAGCGCCACCCGTTCGAAGGGTAGAGGACGGAGCGCGCGCGCCTTGGCTTCGACTAGGCGCCAGCCTCCGCTGCCACCCGTTCGAAGGGTAGGGGACGGAGCGCGCGCCTCGGCTTCGACTAGGCGCCAGCCTCCGCTGCCACCCGTTCGAAGGGTAGGGGACGGAGCGCGCGCGTCTACTTCGACTAGGCGCCAGCCTCCGCTGCCACCCGTTCGAAGGGTAGGGGACGGAGCGCGCGCGCCTCGGCTTCGACTAGGCGCCAGCCTCTGCCGCCACCCGTTCGAAGGGTAGGGGACGGAGCGCGCGCGTCTACTTCGACTAGGCGCCAGCCTCCGCTACCACCCGTTCGAAGGGTAGAGGACGGAGCACGCGCGCCTCGGCTTCGACTAGGCGCCAGCCTCCGCTGCCACCCGTTCGAAGGGTAGGGGACGGAGCGCGCGCGCCTCGGCTTCGACTAGGCGCCAGCCTCCGCTGCCACCCGTTCGAAGGGTAGGGGACGGAGCGCGCGCGTCTACTTCGACTAGGCGCCAGCCTCCGCTGCCACCCGTTCGAAGGGTAGGGGACGGAGCGCGCGCGTCTACTTCGACTAGGCGGCAGCCTCCGCTGACACCCGTTCGAAGGGTAGGGGACGGAGCGCGCGCACCTCGGTTTCGACTAGGCGCCAATCTCCGCTGCCACCCGTGCGAACGGTAGGGGACGGAGCGCGCGCGTGTCTGCTTCAACAAGGCACCTTCCATCCCAGACCTCGGACTCCTCAACCACAGGCTTGGAGGAATTCACAGGCCGCAGGGGACGGAGGGGGCCAAAGGACTCGGCGGCATGGCTTCGGCCCTGTGAAGCCCTTCACCATGAGAGGCTCCTGTCGTAGGGGTGGCCCCCACCTAAGCCCAGCAGGCCTGTTAGGAGGTTATAAGAACCAGAGTAACGTGTGTAATGACATAAGTGCCCCTGACGGGGAGGTATGCATGTAAGGGTATAACTGTAAAAGCATACCCCATGTGAATATATATATCAGGATGAGGGGGAGGATGAGGCAGAACACTCCCACCTCTCCACTACCATCTCTCTCTCTGTTTGGTCTGTAGCCACAACAAATATATTTCCCTAGGGTGATTTGGGAAAGGAAGAGAACATTTAGTGTAAGAAATAGATTTGAGTTGAGATTGAATACGAGATACATACACTACGCCTTTCCCCCTCTTGAATTTTAGGCTCCAGGTGCTCTTTTGGCTTTCCGAAGCTTTGGTTTCCACTGCTTAGTATGTAACCACAACACTTTTAATTAGCGTTGTTTTTCTTATAGGAAACAAAGTTGAAACGTGGCACAGATTCTTCTCCACAAAGACAACAATTTAAATTGTTCATTCCAGATTGTTGCAATCCAGAAATACAAATTATATGGAGGTAGGTCAAACCTCAGCTAGTTATGCTTGTGTAGCCTAATTGCTTAGGTGCTTTGCTGTTACTGATTTAAAAGATAACCACAATTACAAGTTCATACTTAGTTCTCATCTATAGCACTATTACTGACCCAAACATATATAGCACTATTACTGACCCAAACACGGGTTTGATTAGCCAATGGCGTAGTTTGGAACATGAAAATTTTCATTTGGAATCATATGGGACTACATTGTTGCCTGCGAAATTCATAAAAAAAAAATCCTGCATATTCCAAACATGCCTAAGATTGAGTTGAGTTGGGCTTAAGAGATATTTTGAGGAGGATAAGTTCTAGTTGTCTTAGATAACCGTAGCTAAATTAACAAGACAAGCCATGCAAGAAAGAAACTAAGATAAGATGATCAGAGCATTGGATGGATCGCACTCTAAAATGCATGCTTTAATTGTTACTTTTCTGTTTTTGTCTGCGTTTCCTCCTTTTAAAAGAAGGGGGTACGTAGCATCTTTTGTACGAAAAAGAAGAACAGACAAATCAAATGCGTGTTATTGGCAGTTTGGTACGCAAAATTGCAACATGAAAGAAGTCACTAATTAGCTCTAGCTAGTTACCGTCACATCAGTCTTATTGCTGCTCGGCCTGCAACAATTGTAATATGGTGTGTGCGTGCATGGTTCTTTAAGGTTCTTTAACTCCATACGTCAATCAAATGTGCTGTCCCAGATACTACTATGTCACTAATTAGAGCTCACTTTGTTCTTTCAATTAAGTTATTGATGCATGTAATTAAGGTCACAGACTTAAGTCTGAACATATATACACAAGATCATACTCTGACACCTTCTGATAGACTAATACATCTTATACTAATATACTGAAGCCTTTTGCTTTTCGGAAGAACGACTAGAACTGTAGAACATACAAATCCAAAGCTCACTCATGCATGCAGAATAGTTGCAAGTCGCCACAATGTGTCGATCGCTTTCTGCTATTCCAAACAGGTCAAAATTAACCCCACAACAATAGTAAAATGTTTTGAGGTAACAATCTTTCTTGAGCATAACCAATGTGTCGATCGCTTTCTGCTATCCTGAATCTGACTAAAGCTAGCAAGCGTGCTAATTGAAAAGCCTAAACAATCCGGTAAGAGTATGGAAGTTATAGTCAAATCTAGAGCAACATTAAATTACATTGCTGGTGGAAGGACCAGCAAGATCATCAAATGCAACGAACAGTGCCGATAACTTTGTAGCTAGCTGCATTTGTTTATATTTGATCGTGAGCACCTGAATAATGGCCTAACTCAAGAGCCCTCTCTTTTCCTATGGACGGCTAATTGAGTCCGACATGTTTGCAACACAGATTAATCGAGTGCCATCTCCATTGAAAGATTAACTACTCAAAGAATTAGCACTAGTTAGTAGGCGATCCTCAACCATCCAATAAACTAATGTTCAAAAGTGCTATGCTTTTTAGCTTTTCGCTGTGGCTTTTAGTTTTTGGTTGATTGTGAGAGAGATTAAGGGACTCGTTGAAAAGCCACTCCGATCAAATCGATTTTTATAATGATTCTTACAAACTACTTATAGAAACTATTCAAAAACCAGCTTTTAAAAGCCTCTGATACTAACAGCAAGAGATATATCAAATGCACCACGAGAAACACTGAAACAGCAGCATCATTCTTGACATGCACTAATGCTTTTCCTCCCAAAGAAAGCAAGAGGATGCAATCATTGTTCAGTAATGATTGGTTAACTCGGTGTTAATTAATTGGAAAACAGCAAGTCCTTGGTCGAGAACGACCGGCCACCGTCGGCGTCGGCGTCGGCGGCGCCGTGCTTGGCGATGTCCTCCTTGAGCAATATATGTGATCTTGTGGCAGACGTCCGCCATGGTGGGCCGCAGCGCTGGCGAGTGCTGCGTGCACACGAGCCCGAGCTCAATCAGCTCCACGACCCCCCACGTCGGCCGCCGCGCCCACCAGCGACGACGGCGTCGGTTGCGCTTCCCGCCACGACTCGTGCGCGACGACGGCGAAGACGTCGTGCGGG
Source organism: Dendrocalamus latiflorus (assembly GCA_017311315.1). NCBI lineage: Eukaryota > Viridiplantae > Streptophyta > Magnoliopsida > Poales > Poaceae > Dendrocalamus > Dendrocalamus latiflorus. The sequence continues at coordinate 3,755,728 of CM029618.1, forward strand.
TAGTGCCGCCTGACCCAGTCGTGCAGCGTGAGCCCCTCGTGGAAGATCACGTCCGTCGGCCTCCAGCAGCATCATGTTTTTTTTTCCGGCCGAAAACGGCTGGTAACCGGTATTATGGGGTTTATCGATCATCTTGACCCGGTAGAAATTTAAGCTAGCTTCGAAAAATTCGTTTTATATGAATTTTATCAAATTTAGAAGGAATTTTTAGCGAAATTTGTTTAAAAATTTCCGACTAGTTATTGCAGATAACCGGCCGTTATGAATTTAAATTTTAAATTTCGTTTGAAATTTTCGTCCAGACTTACTGGTACTCCGGTTAAAAGTAAAAACCGGTAAAAAAACCTGCTGTACACATCGCCCTGTGCCGAAGGATGGCCTCCTAATCCATACTCTAGTCCATGAAATTAGCAGTTAATCATAGGATTAGTACAAGATAATTAAGATTTGGTACAGAATAATACCACATCATGCATGTAAAAGTTGAGAGGTGACATAAGTCTATGGCTAATTTTGTGCAGAGCCTAGCTACCTAGCTAGGAGGCAGGCATGCATGCATGCATGATGCGAGTACATATGCTACTCGTATGGATGCACACACGTGTACGTACCAGGTGCAATGTAACCAACTGAACCTTGCAACAGTCCGGTGATGGAGTTGCACGGGGCAGACTCGTCGCTCGTGCTGCTGGCTTCTTCGACGCCGCCGGTGACAAGCCGCGCAATGCCGAAGTCCGATATCACGGCACGCATCCCGTCGTCGAGGACGACGTTGCTCGGCTTGAGGTCCAAGTGCACGACCCTGACCGGCGCGTAGTGTTGCAGGTAGGCCATCCCGTCGGCGACGTCGCTCACGATGCTCATGATCTGGCCGAAGTCTAGGCCGCCGCCGCCTCCGAGCGCACGGGCATTGTCCCCGCCGTGCGGGTAGAGGTGGCCCTCGAGGCTGCCGTTGGGCATCAGCGGCAGCACGAGCGCGTTGAAGCTGGCCGTGCTGCAGGTGGTGATCACCCTGACGAGGTTCTTGTGCCGCGTCCGCCTGAGCACCTCGCACTCCCTCTTGAAGCTGCCGGAGACCTCACCGCCGCCCTTCGGGTCGAGCGCCTTCACGGCGACCCGCGCCCCGTCGCGGAGCGTCCCCTCGTAGACGCGCCCAAAGCGGCCGCCGCCGATCAGGCTCGACTGGACGAACCCGCCTGTGGCCTCGGAGAGCTCCCGGTACGATACCCTCTGGTGCTCCCACTCCGCCTGGTACTCGACGTCGACGACCCTCATCGACTGGCTCCCCGACCGCTCCGCTCTCGCTGTCGCCATCGACCGGCACCCGACCGCGCATAGCATGACGCACACCGCGACGACGATGCCAACAACGGCGGGGAACACCGCGCGCCGATGAGGCGCACGTTTCGCGCCGCACAGAGCAATGCCGGGGAACGGGGATATACCCGCAAAGGCCGGGGTTGCCTCGTAACGCCTCCGCCGAGAGGTTCGCGAAGACGCCGGCGTGGGGCACCACGCCGGAGAAGTTATTGTACGAGAAATTCGCGTCCCGTAGGCCGGAGCGACGTCCCGTAATTATATAGACACATACGAGATCGGGGGGTGTGGGATGCCGTCAGAGATCCGGTTGCCGCTGAGGTCGAGGAAGTAGAGCTTCTGGAGGAGCCCGATGCTGGCGGGGATCACGCCCTCGAGGAGATTGTTCGTCAAGCTCAGCTGCGTTAGCCTCAACAGCGCGGCCAATTCCATCGGAATCTCCCGGCAAAAGCATTGCTCAACAAATCAAGAGCCGTGACGAATGACAGCCACCCCAACACCGGCGAGATCAAGCCGCGGATCCCCCGGCCACTAAGCACCAGCTGCGTGACGCGCGGCCTCCCCGCCGGGGCACAGGCACATGTGACGCCGGTCCGATTGCAAAACTCCGGCGAGCAGTCCCAGTCGATGAGGACGCCGCCTGGGAAAGCGAGGAGCGCGGATCGGTCGTCGGTCACTGGTGGTTGTGCAGCGGCGGTGGCGACAGCGATTGGCACGAGGCCGACATGGAGGATGATGATTGGGATGAGCAACTTGGCCATTGGGGCCGAAAGTACGGTGCTGATGAGGTGGGCGTGGCGATCATTTGATAGCTACGTCTGCTACAATGCCATGGTTTTATGGGAAGCAGAGGGAGAAGAAAGAGGATTAGTAGCTGGAGATGATACGAAGAAGGAAAAAAAAAAGCGGGAGAGGCTAGCTGCCTAACTGCTGATGAAAGCCTGCGGGCCTGCGGCTGGCTTTGCGCCAAATGTTTTTGACTTCGGATAAGGGGTGTGCATGTACATGGTTTGGTGATTGATCTCACTTGAGTAGGTCCGTTTCAAAGAGTTTAAATTTCTGGTTTATAACTTTGCTTGTTTGTTTTTTATTCAAATTGCATTGTAGTGGTTGTAAGCTTTTTCTGATTTATTTAATTAAAAAATAATAATAAAACGTTATATCGTCACAGACAATGCAAAGAAATAAAGGAAAAAAAGCAAAAAAAGCCAAATAAACTGAAATTAAAAGTCAATGTGTAATAAGCCAAAAAACACTGAAACCATTTGAAGTAATGTATAGTTGCCCTCAGCCCTCATGTAAGTCAAACGTATCTTGGTTTTGTTTATCCATGAAGTTACACGTCAAATTATTCCGAGTCTGGTTTTCTCAAGATATTGGTGATTATATTCCTACGAAATTATGAATGTTGTCGTCACGGTCATAGTAATATTGTCGTCAGGTTTCGAGTAGCCAGTATACGAGCCATATTGCCAAAAAAATTAGAAATTTTGAACTCAGATAATCGTAGAGTGAACATGTCATACTTAAAAGTTAGGAGCAATCAGTCCTGGCTTAATTATTGAAACCATATACTTGTCATGAAAATTGTTGAAATCCTGAACGACTCCAATCAAGCTGACATAGTTGGGGGGTTTTGGCATTCTCAATGTGAGACAAAATTATCTTAGAGAAAATGTGCGACAAAACCAACCCATCCAACAGCACATACAATTTCGCTAAAATCAATAGCTGGCCCGACGATTTTAAGGAACTCATATATTTTTTTTCATAATTGCTCTGGATTCCTTCATTTCCATATAAAGATCATTTCCTTCACGAGTCCGTTTTCCTACTCCACCAAATACGGATACGCCTCCATCAGCTTTAGCAATGTTGTTGGTTAATTCCATGATGAGTACTATTTTTTCTACTCTGGCACCAAAACCATTAAGAGAACGACCAACGACTTACTAGGTACTGTATGAAGTATTTGAAACACGGGAAAAAAGTACCACTCGGGTAATATTTCCGGAGGAGTTGCAAACGGATCCGCCAGTTCACCAATCATTGACGGTTCTAATAAGTTGTTTAACTGTTGGCATGTTGTACGTATATAGAAAAAAGGATTGGTTTAGATCGATCTTAACCTAATGATTGATCATCATGAAGTATTTCTATTTTCTATTAAATCACAAAAAAACTGAATTTAGGTTTGAAATAAATTTACAAGAAATCCAACCACTACCAATCCTTAAGCGCCTTACATAAAGCTTGTGATAGGTAGTAAAACATTGCCTTTCCTTTTGAGATAGAGTTCGATCTTCAACTATTTCTCGCGGTATCTTCTTATGAACTTTTGTTAGGGCATCTATAACTGCCTCCAGTTTAGGTGGGCAGCTTGGCAAGTCGACATCCACATGAATTAATTCAAAAATTTCCCCTAATTGGGAACACCTCGCATATATATTTTTTTTACAGTAGTAGGATCAGAATAACTTGCTCCATTAAGTTCGCCGACCTAAAGTTAAGGATTTTTCAATGTGTAATGTTGCTCCAATACCTAACCAAAGAGCTACCACCGCATCGATTAAAAAAAATTGTCCTAGCTACAGAGGATGCTCTTTAACCGACAGCTACATAAACACATATTACATCTTATCCTTTTTATTGAGAATTGTATCTATGGGCACTACTGTTTTGCCAGTCTGTCTATCCCCAATAATTAACTCTCGCTGACCGCGGCTTATAGGGATCATCGAATCGATAGCAATCAACCCTGTTTGAAGGGGTTCATATACAAGCATCGTTCTTGCCAAGGTTGTATTGTCTTTTTTCAACCTACTCAAGTCCAAACCATTGGGGCCCCTCAAAAGGTTCTAACCATGGAGCACGAAGGTCCCAAAAACGCATCACCTCTCCTGTTGGAGAACGCATTTCATATTTACATAAACTTGTGGGTCCTTAGGCAGACCCACATTAGCTCCAAGACGATTGTCTCTAACTAGAAAAATAAATGTTGAGCTTGAGAGGCTTCTAGCCCGATGGGTCATAAAACTCACTCGGATAAGCCGTATTATTGAACCAGACAAAACAACAAGCATGCAAATATCTATTAGAAATGAATTCTCTAGCATTTGATTCATTACTAACAAAGGATTTATTGGTACATTTGAAAGGTATCTGGAAAATTGAAGCAAGAACTTGCTAATTGGTTTAGATGGATCCTTCATGGTTGAGTCCAAAAAGAGAGAGAATATTGCTGAAACATTAGTCTAAATTATCCACGAATCTTAATGACTAAGAAAAGAATGGGTAATTAGTGTGATCCTACGGGAGGCCGAGTCGGATTTGGGTGGGATCAAGCCCCAACACGTGTGCCATTAGAGGAGATAAACTATGTTTTGCAGCAAGGAGAAGTCGTACTCTGCCCGTATACGGTGCACGCCCATCTATTATATATCGCTAAATCACACAAATGGTGTGTATCGCGGTGTGATGTACCCGTTGCAAATTAAGCTGATGGTGCGGTTGGGAAGACTTTGTCCACTGCGCTGGCGACCTGCGAAGCAGCAGCCCGTCAGAGAAACCGAATGCTACAAGTCGCGTACTCCTCCGGTCATAAAAGAGTAACATATTTTATTTTTTAAAATTAACAAGAACTTCTTGGTCACTAAATTCTTTTATCATATTTTTAAAACTTACAAAATGCAATATTATAAAACCGTTTTTATAATAAATTCACTAACATCATTTCTATATATCCAGATCATACGTTTTAAAAAATATTTTTGATCAAAATCAACTAAGTTTGGCTAGATTCCAGCGCGTTGCTCTTTTGTTGCCGAAAGAAATACATCTGTAATAAGTAGTACTAGTCTACGAGAAAGTGGCATGGCGTGATCTGCTGAGGCTGAGGCTACAAGGGCTTGGCACGTGTTGTGTCGAGTAAATGGCCAACACGACAAGCGTGGCAAAGGGGCGCTAAGCGCCTACGAAGTGGTAGGTGAAAGGAAAATTGTATGACATAATTAAGTAGTAAATTTGTACGACCGCAATGAGTGGGTTATATTCGGTTTCTGATTTTTAATTCATTATTTTTTTTGTTTCATTTTTGGTTTTTTTAAATTCCTTCGTATTATCCGTGGTGGGCTAACCTATTTTTTATTTTAATTTTTTTAAATTTAATTACGTCAAATAAGCTATCATCAGTTATAGTAAAAAATAATCCAGTTATAATGAAAAAACCATAAGCCATCATCAAACCGAGCACCACGTAAATGATGTCTCGTAAAGTTTTTTCAAGTGTTTCCAAACTATTTATTCCAGTAGGTACAAAGCTATGAAGATCAAAATTAGAAACCAAGAACAAAGCAACAATCTCAAAAATCAAAGAGCCTAGCTCTTGTACCTGGGCGGTCTGACCAGTCATAGAGCTACAGTCTAATCGCTGTCGTCCTTGCGGTCAAATCAGTGGCAAGCTAGCGATCAGACCGGTGACCGGTATGACTAGGCCAAGGAGTGGTCTAACCGTTCTCCTATTCTTAGAACAAAAATCAGCTCAAGTCCAAATCACTTTTGGTATAAATCCCAAAATTCATGGTCAAAAGAGATGAAAATTTGCACATATCTTACTTAGGGTCTCAAGAACTTATTTCATCCAATAATCACATAAATCCTCGTTAACGTTCTTACCTTTTCTAAAGATAAGCAAAGTTCTACTAAAACCAGGCAAAAATCGAAAATTTGGGATATGATTTGCTCATGGGTAGATAATGGCCAAGAAAACTCTTAGATGTATTTCCGCATGTCACAGCAATCAAAATCATTCAAAGATTCGAAACAAAAATCTTGGAATCAAGAAACCTCAAGAATAGACCAAAACCAAGTGAAACCGAGCAACTTCGAAATACTTCAAGACCTGGTGATGATAGCTGAGATTTGATCTCTATGAGTTCTCTATCACTTACATATATTTGGCACACAACAAGAACAAAAAGAGAAGAGAAAATATCAAAAATAATGACAAGAGCAAATCAACTAAAATAAGGGACACCGTGAGTGATAAATAAATTTGATATATTGCTACTTAAGAATAAAGATTTTACAACCTCCACCTAGAGAATAAGAGAACACATCACAACACTCACTCTTTTTTAACCCTAACCCTAGAACACAAGGTTGGAATAGTTGGCTAGATGGTTGGATAGTTAACTTGCAAGCCTCCATCCCAATCCGTTAAATAGATGAGGCAATTAGCCCGCATCTAACCCAAATAGATGCTATTCACTAGCATATTTAGAGAAAACCCATTAACACCATACAACACGAGTTTTACTCACACTTAACCCGTCCAGGTATTTTTAAAGCACATGAGTTTGAATCTGCTAAGTTTTTAATATTTGATTTACTTGATCTTCTTGGCACCTTCTTAATCTAAACCACTTTCCCAAGCGCCACTCAAGCATCGCAGTTTTCAGTATTTGGCAAGTTACCAAAATCCTTGACTTGATTTCCATCTTTCCTTACAAACAATCACTATGTTTGCCACATGTAGGTGCACTAATGGTTTGCCACGTATCGGCAAGTCTCTCCCGTTTTGGTTCCACCGGACCACGCCTCACTTGGACCGACTAAGCCACTTGGTACAACCTGTTGCTTGAACTTTTCTTTTAATACTTTTTGCCTTCCTTGTGCCATGCTTAATCTCAACCATCTCACTCACATCCTTAATTGTTCTATGCCACGGCTCTTCCATGAGTGTAGCTCCGATCCTTGTCGTTAATCATGGTTGACTCTAAGATTCTGTGCACATCCAAAGATAAAGAGATTATTTTCAGACACAAGTTATTCATAACTTGATCCACGTTAGCTAAAACAAGTTTTATGCAATATTAAAGCACTTACCAAACATATATAAGATCATCCCAAAACTATATTCCCAAAATTTGATAAATTACACTCAGGGCTGATCTGATCACCAACAAGAGGCCAGCCAGACTAGCTAAACACATCGCAAATGACCTCTTTGGAATATTGCAACCACTAACAAAACACCGATCATACCGCACGACGTGGTATGATCGACAGTTAACCAATGGTCAGACTGATTTGCCTGATAATAAACCCGACAAAATGCAAACTTTACAAATTTCAAATTCCAACTCCACAACTTGGCAATGGTTCATCACAAATTACCCTGGACTTTCTCACATGGTCCTTCAAAATTCGATAACACAAACTTACCATTTCCACCATTCCATCAGCGTGCTGAAGTCGTTGAATTGAACTTCATAGTACTGAGGCGCTAGCAATGTTGGCTTCACAAGTGTTACTTACAATGTTAGTTTACTAGGATCGAGTGGATAGTGTTACACTCTGATACCTTTCTTAAGCGTAGCAGCTCTCGAATTAGATCAAAGTTTATGAGAGATGGTATAAGCGTGCACAGTATCAAGAATGAAGAAAATAAATCTCATAGAGAGAACCAAAATAACAACGTTGAAGTAACCACGACAAGAGAGAAAAGATTTAGTAGAGCTGACCGTAAATTCTTTAAGCATAACCTCAAAAGAGTATAAGGGATTGTCGCTCACTTACAACCCTCTCGAATCCATTAGGACTTTTGGATCCTTGCACTATATAAGAATCTAGTGCTAAAGAATATCCTAACATCTAATCCTCTCGTGCACCTATGCTTTGGATGAGTAGGCTTGATTGCTTGATTCTTTCTATGGTCACTACCCCCCCCCCCCCCCACCCATGATTTATATCGCCCCTTCTAGCCCTTCTTCAATTTAGGGTAGTAGGAATTCTAATTCAAATAGGAATAGGAGTCTTAATTCTAGTAAGATTCATCTATGACTATATAGCACATATTTTCAAATCATAAATGACTAGACATAAGTCACATTAACTCAACAATCTTCATCTTGACTCTTCGTAACAAGGAAGATCACTCACTGCAACAAGCAGCTTCATGCTGGAAAATCGCAAAAGAGAATGGCACGCTTCAGTTATGTGTAACTCGTCAAATGTTGTAACATTGCATGTCTTATGTCGGGTCTATTCTTTTTAGCTTTGACTTATGATTTTTAAACTATTCGTGAGAGAGATTACGGAGGAACAGAAACTCATGTGATTTTAGCCGATATAAACGAAGTCACTATTACAGTGTATACTATACTCGACTTATCATAGACCATAGATGTGCCCACACTTAGGAGGGCGTTGAAGCGATAGGTTGAATGGTATTTACATTTTACAGAAGCCAGAAAACGACTGAGAAAAGGTTGTGGAAGGTGAATTTGTCGTGGAGATGTAAAGGTCAAGCTTACATGACAAATACTTTATAGCAACAAGCACGGGCAAATATCTTAGCTAGTAGCAAAATGTATGCAGAACTTATTTACAGCATAGTAGATTACGACTTAAATGGCTAAATCGACAGCCGAGAGAGCAAAATGCGGTTCAAACATGCGCTGCCTGCTAAACAGAGTTGTTTATTCCAAGAAACTGATTTGCATGTTCCATACAAGTTCTTGACTGTAAATTCAAATTGCATGTTTGAAACTATCGTATTACTATTAGATATAGAAAGGAAAAAACATTCATATCTATTGATCAAGTTGAAAGATAAGTGCTTCACAATTGAGATACACTAACATTCTTAATGACAAAGAAGGGAATACAAGAGTGGAAGTCTGAATTCTGAAACATGGTGCACAAAACCACTGCTTGCTGCTAGCTCTGCACAATAATTTTCCATTCTCAAAGTGCCGATGTTGGTCGGAAAGAAATCGACAAAATCAAAACACGCTTCTTTGTCAAAAGGCGCGACTAATAGGAAAAGACAAGTAAAAGAACAAAAAGGAGGTTGCCTGAAAGATAAAAGGGCAAGAAGGCTTGGCTTTCTTTCTTGGTGGAGGATGATGCATGTTTCGTTATAGTGGCAACACTAAAACCTAACAAATGAAATATGTACAAGCACATATATCAGGATAACATATGCATATCTTCGTTTGATAAGTTGCTTCTGGAAAATACTGGTGAAAACTGAGGTGTTCATCAAAGGCTAAGCAAGTATGCAGATTTTGAAGCTGATGCTGACAATTAGTTTGCTTTGTAAATTCGAAAACAGTTTGCCACATGAACAGAATGAGCACTAGTTTTTATTTGCGCACAGATAAAACCAGCACATACTGCAGAACAGAAAGGTTGCAGGAGCTGAAGATTTGATCAAAAGGATTTAATGATAAGTAAATTATTATCCTTTGAAGCCAAATCAGATTAAAAAATCAATATACTGAGGAGTCAGATCATAAGTGGTCACAGAAGCAAAGCAATTCAAATGACAAAGACATATGAGTGCGAGATAAGATATAAGATCGTAATATGGAGACAAAGATTTTTACAGAGATATTCGAATCGATTATGTTCCACTACTCCTTGCTGAGAGTTGAGGCCAATCAAAGTTCAAGCATGATAATTCCTGCATCCAATATTGGATCACTTCTGACCTTGTGCTCGGTCACAGATGAGCATCAATCGGTCATTCCGACCATTTGGAACCATTAGATCGATGCCCAGCATGGATCACACTATCAAACGGCTACAAGGAGGGTCTACATGTGAGGTACACCCCCATTTAAGTTATTCCAGTGGGCAGCATTGGCCATTTTACATTGTGGATAGGCTGGACTGGTGCAAGGAAATTGCAGTTTTGGATAACCACGGACCATTTACCACAGTTCATCAGAGACACCCCTGGTTCTCTGAAACATGAAGACTAAAGTGCAAAGGACGCAGCTTGCACAGATGCATGAGTATCACTGCTATCCTAGTCTAGACATAACATCAGCAACCACATCTTATGAAAAAAGAAAGAAGACTGTATGCTATTATATATGTCATGTAAGACTATTGTGAATGCAAAAGGTCGATTTAGATTTATTTTTAGGTTCACATTTGTTGAAGTCTTATGACTACTCCCAGGAGCCGTACGACCACGTTGCAGTTGCTACTACCACCTCCTAAGTCATTACAACCACTCTGTTGGTTCTCCGACCACCTTGACAGTCGTTACGACCACATTGTGACCTATCCGATCACGTATCGCTACTCTGACCACGTAATCGTAACTTTAGCTGAAGTTACGACCACGTTCATTGCTGCTGCGCTGCACTTCCTTCGACCACGTAGTAGGCTCAATCACCGTAGTCGTAACTCGATTATGACTACGCAATGATTCTGTCGACCACGTTGAATGCTCTATCGACTGTCGTTATCATAACCCTTACGCCCACATTATCTGCTTCATGACCGTGGTTGTAACTCCTTTACGACCACGTCTTCCCGTTGTGGTCGCTTACGACCACGTCTTCTCGCTCTGTGACCGTGGTCGTAACCCACTTACGACCATGTTTACTGCTCCTGCGGACACCTCCGCTCGATTGCCGTGGTCATAACTCCGTTTACGACCACATCTGCGAACACGATGAACTCGATAGATTTCCCAGAGCCAAACCGCTCTTCTCTTCTTTATTTCTTTCTCTCAATCACATCGATCTCTATGATTACTCTGATCGCTCTCTCTGTTTTTCTTTTCTTCTTCCAATCTCTCGGTACAATGCTCTGCCCTTTATACCCTGCTCTACGACTATGGGGTGGACTCGTCTACGACTACTACTCCTACGACTTCGACGCGGACTCGATAGATTTGACTTGTACACGAGCACGACCACGATGACTCAAATACGACTTCAACTTCCGACTTGTACACAACTTCGAATTCTAAACTGAAAACAAGATTACTAACTCTAACAACATTAATAACAGACAGTGTCAATTCGTGGCAGGAAAACTATCTCACAGTTTTGTTCCCTGTTTTCTTGAGGGGAGAATTGACGCCAATAGCACTGACAAATGACAATGGCTATGGATGAAAGAAATAGCACGTCTCAATTCTATTAGATGAATACCAATATGTACTAGTTCAATGCCCGTGCTTTGCTACAGACTAAAAATCGTCTTATATCAATCCATCGAGCCATTGTTAAATCGTATTAAATCAATACATCGAACCGCTATTATATAGATGTAGTTAATTGTACATTAGAAAGAAATCATGTGCATGAAGTGAAAAACTAAGAGATGCAGGTGTAGCTCTTTACCTCCGATCAATGCATGCGGTGATTCTGGCATAGTGCAAGATTGTTCATTATATAGTAAAAAGGCTAACTGATTCAAGCAAGGGTGGAAAAGCATGCAAACAAATTGATTTTGTTCTAACAAGCTAATTCTGTATAGAAGTAGACCCACAAGGGGAACTAAGTAAAGAAAACCAGTAAGCATAATGTGAAAGCAAACCGGAAGCCATCTGCAAATCAAACGTAATTAGTGGCCGAAAGCCAGCGTAAGTCGTTCGTGGTCGAAAACCATCATGATCGAAACCCATCAAAAGATGGCCGTGATCAAAGTCCATCATTGTAGAAATCCATCGGAAGATGTCCGTGGTCGAAAGCCATCATGGTCGAAACTCATCGGAAGATGATCCTGGTCGAAAAGCCGTCGACCATCACTCGTAGTCGTAAGTCGGGAGTGGTCGACCATCACTGGTGGTCGTAAGTCGAGAGTGGTCGACCATCGATCGTGGTCATAAATCGGGAGCCTTCATCCATAGCTCGTGGTCGTAAGTCGGAATCTGACGACCATCGCTCGGGGTCGTAAGTCGGAAGCCATCAACCATCACTTGTGGTCGTAAGTTAGAAGCCCTCGACCATCGCGCGTGGTCGTAAGTTGAAAGACGTCGACCATCGCGTGTGGTCGTAAGTGGGAAGCCGTCGACCATCGCTCGGGGTCGTACGTTGAAAGCCATCGGCATTCGCTCGTGGTCGTACGTCAGAAGCCCTCGACCATCGCTCATTGTCGTAAGTCGAAAGCCATCGACCATCGTGCATGGTCCTAGGTCAGAAGCCATCGATCACACCTCATGGTTGTAGGTCGGAAGCTATCGGTCCAACTCGTCATTGTAGGTCAGATGCCCTCGATCACAACTCGCTATCGTAGGTTGGAAGCCATCAACCATCGCGTGTGGTCCTAGGTCAGAAGCCATCGATCACACCTCATAGTCGTAAGTCGGAAGCCATCGATCCAACTCGTTGTTGTAGGTCGGAAGCCCTTGATCACAACTCGTCGTCGTAGGTCGGAAGCCGTCGACCATCGCACGTCATCATAGGTCAGAAGCCCTCGACCATCGCTTGTGGTCGTTTGTCGGAAGCCGACAACCATCGCTCATGGTCGTACGTCGGAAACCATCCACCATCGCTCGTGGTCGTACGTCGGAAGCCATCATCCATCGCTCGTGGTTGTAAGTCGGAAGCCATCGACCATCGCTCGTGGTCGTAAGTCAGAAGCCGTCGACCATCGCTTGGGGTCGTACGTCGGAAGCCCTCGGCATTCGCTCGTGGTCGTACATCGGAAGCCATTGACCATCGCTCATGGTCGTAAGCACCAGAGTATGGCAGGTAGTCGAAAGCGCCAGAGTATGGCAGGTAGTTGAAAGCGCCCGAGTGTGGCAGGTGGTCGAAAGCACCGAAAGCGCCTAAGTATGGCAGGTGGTTGAAAGCGCCCGAGTATGGCATGTAGTCAAAAGCGCCCGAGTATGGCAGGTGGTCGAAAGCTCTTGTGTTCCGAAGACGGTCGAATAAGTCTGGATATCAACGACGGTCCACAACACTCGAGTACAACATGCGGTCGTGAGCACCTGAGTATCACAGGCGGTCGAAAACGCACGAGTATGGCAAGGAGTCGAAAGCGCCTGAATATCACAACCGGTCGAAAGCGCGTGTTCCGAAGGCAGTCGACGAAGTTTGAATATCAAAGGCGGTCGACAATGCTCGAATACGACGACTGATCGTGACCTCCTGGGTATCGCATGTGGTCGAAAGCGCCTATGTTCCGAAGATGGTCGAAGAAGTCTGAATATCAAAGGCGGTCGACGGTGCTCGAGTACGGTGAGGGGTCATGAAAGCCTAGGTATCGCAAGCGATCGAAAGCACCTGTGTTCCGAAGGCGGTCGAAGAAGTCTTAAATATCGAAGCTGGTCGACGACGCTCGAGTACGGCAAGCGGTCGTGAGCACCTAAGTATCGCAAGTGGTCAAAAGTGCCCGAGTATGGCAGGAGGTCGAAAGCGCCTAGATATCACAGCCAATTGAAAGCACCTATGTTCTAAAAATGGTCGAAGAAGTCTGAGTATCGAAGGCGGTTGACGGTATCGTAGACGGTCGAAAGCACCTATGTTCCGAAGGCAATCGAAGAAGTCTAAATATCGAAGGCGGTCGACGACGCTCAAGTACGGTGAGTGGTCATGAGCGCCTGACTATTGCCAAGCCTGAGTCTGAAGAGCCTGAAGTTGAGACTGAAGCTGACCCAATTGAGTGACGAGCAGAATCCCCAACAAATACAGGAGTGGAGGCAGCAACCGCACCACGACGACGATGTGAAGCTAGCCGCAGCTCTGGATGAAGCTTGTAGCACCTCTGAACAGGATGACTAGGCTTTTGCAGTGAGAGCAGACAACCTGGTTTGATGTAGCATTGGAAAGTGAAGCAAACTAATGAACCTCCTGACGCGGGGCCACAAGAATAGACTTAGGTGGTGCCAATCCAAGAATAGACTGCGGTGGTGTCCATCCAAAGGTCAGAGAGCAAAGTAGTCTCCTCAGTAATCAATACAGCTGTTGTGTAGATGCCCCCCTACCGTATCCGTTCGGCTTATTGAGCTAAAAGGTTCAGCGAGGGACATAAAAAGACGTGAATACCCTTGTAATAGTACTCTAGGGTGGGGGGTGTGATTGTAATAAGGTCGTATGGTCATGTATAAATATCCCCCTAGGGGGAGCAGGGAAAGACAGATTGATTCATTACCATACTTTCCTAGTCCCTCATATATTGTTTGGTTTGTAACTACAACAGCAAATACCTCCTCCATGGTGGGAAGAATAGTACGCCCCAGGAGTTGAGCTCGAATAGACTCAAACTCTAGGTGAAGGCATATAACAAAAGTGAACATCAAATTCTGCGTATCATAACTCGCCTTGCCTGTATAACCAGTACAGGAAACAGGAACCATAGAAGTCAAATGTCGTGAAACGCGAGTGAAAGAATTGTAGTACTCCTCAATAGACATATCCTGCTGACGTAAATCATGAAGAGTATACAAAAGAGAAAAATGACATGCCGCACCGGTCTGTTCGTAGTGCTGCTGAAGATACTCCCACATCTTACGAGAACTCAGAAGATCAATAAAATCCATTCTGATGGAAATTTCAGCACTGTGACACAGGATACCCATAACACGATCATCAACACTTCGCCATTTAGCAGCGGCAATCGCATCCGTCTTTTCCATCGGAGGCTCCGCCATGACATATGAGAGAAGACCAATAGACCAAAGGAGCACACAAACCGACGACGACCACTCACGATAATTCTACCCATTCAACTTGATTCCTAAGGCCATAAGGGCACATCCCATACTGACGGAATCAAAAGTACCCGAAAGGGAGGCCATCACAACAAAAGTAGTCTAGCAAAAACCAGCAACAATCTCTCGGACAAAGCAATCTGTAGGTGATAAACAAAGGAACAGAGCCGAGGATACCAGTGTCGAACGAAGTTGAGCCAAAGCAGAGGACCGAAGGGGAGGAATTGTTGGAAGCCAAGCCAAAGCAGAGGACTTCAGACGGAACAAAGCTGAAGCAGAGGACTTCAGGCACGACAGCGGCAACAACGCCTGTGGTTGACGACGACACTCAAGGAGGGTTAGGGTGCAATGGAGGCAGTGGCTCCCTAGGGTCAAGGCGGCAGCGCCCGTGGTCGACTCGACATGACAAGCTCCTAAGTGCGACGGCGGTGCCTGAGGCCGCAGGAGGCAACGGTGAACCAGACAACACGGGTAGAGATCGAGGTTGGGGGGGGGGGGGGGGGGGGGGATCTTCGGAAGTGAAGGCAGCTCGAATCGAATCAGAGGAGCACAAGAGATCACCAGTGGCTGGAGATGCGAAATCTAGTAAGGAAATTAGGGTAAGAGCCAGCTAAACCTTGCTTTGATACCGTGATAGAAATAGAGCATCTCAAATCCTATTAGATAAATAATAGGTATATATGGAACTGAGTACAAGACTAATGAGCCTAATGGGCACACATATATAGATAACAATGGACATCCTTATATGGTGCAAGTTCTGCGTGGAGCTTGAACTGCTAACTGCGTTGGTTGAGTTGGTTGTGATGTTGGTCATCTGTTGAATCAATTGTAGCCAGTAGCCAAACATATTACATATCGCTGCGTAGGTCAGACAACACAGGCATTGGGCTCCCAGCCAAGAATGATTTGATGAGAGTAAGCGCCTGTTTGGGCCGATGGAGAGGAACCTCATGACCCGCACCCCTCACAGTCACCAATGTGAGACCCTGGTACCCTTGACTCCAGCCACCAACCTGTTTAAACATAGAAGAATTCAGAAACTGGGAATGGAATGGAGGATGGATACCCCAAAGAACAAAACATATTGGAGATTTGGCGCAACAGAAAAATAGACGATATGAAATTTTGCATTATAAAGGCCCATGGAATACAACGTATCCCAATTGAAAACAGAACATTACGAGTATGTACTTATGCACAATGGTCATAGTAAAAGGTTAGAAACCACAACAAATGCACCATGCCTGCAACAGATCATGGCTATCATATATGACTTGTGAGACTTCTCTCCTAAGAGCAAGAGTTCTACCAGTGTTTCCCTCACATTAACTTCCAGAAAATTCAACTTGCAGTAATAGGTGACTAGACTGTTAGGACTTAGGACAGATGTGCCACATAACCACATTCCACAGGCCAAAATATGATTGACTGAGCGAACTATGCACAAAACAAACCAGGAAGCTTCAGGCTATTGAACATTCATGGGTCTTTTGGTCAAGAAGTGCCTACCTCACCATCATCGTCATACCAAGCATGCCAAGGAGTTACTGTTGGAAGCTTGAGAGCATCCATACTGTATCTAGTTGATGTTACTGGAATCACTGCATCGGTATCTCCACTGGACAAAGTAAAGAAAAGATCAAAACAAAACAAAACAAAAAGTTTATGTATTATCTATACAAGACACTCTTGCATAATGTTTAAAATACAAAGAGAGGACAACTGGTTCCTTGAAAGAAGTGTCCGGAAAAACACATAACCCTTTAGTGTTATCAGCATGTCACAATCACAAACCATGTTGACTGGGAAGAAAGACTGAAAAAAATAATTAACGTACAACTTAGGTTGTACCTAAGTATAATGTCATGGCAGGTTTATACTCACTTCTCTGCAGTCACAGTATGTAAAAAGTATTTTGGAAAAAGAAACCAACTGAATCCTAAAACTCTGTTACAGAGATTAACTTAGTATTACAGGCTTACAGTTACAGCTATCTTTGAGTGCCTGAGGGGGCAAAGACTTGTAAGTTTAGAGAGTCAGGAATCACCTGAACACCCATATACGAAGCCCATATTGTATAAGCTCATGATAGATATGCAGCACAGATCTTTCGCAGTCCCTCCAGTGGGAGTTAACAACATCACTGCAAAGAATGTCAGCATTGACGTTAGTGTTTCCTAGTTTCAGCTGGTACAAAATAACCTCCAAAAATGAGATATCCAATATTGATAATACATTAATCTTAAAAAGTACGAAGCATAAATATAGCAATATAGTTTCAAAAACCAAAATCCCAATTTCTTAGGATAGCAATGCGGTGAACAACCCTACTCTATGTCATGAGGTGAGGAAACAAATTTAATTCCTGATAATATAAGCAATATTACTACAGCTGTGAAAAGACAAGCCTTCCCAGCAATTTATGATAGCAATGCGGTGAACAACCCAACGTCACAAGGATGCAAAAGTAGAATGATGAATTGTTGATTAATTCATAATCAGGATTCAAGAGCGTCACAGTTATGACAATATCAATTCAATGTCTAAAAGCCTAATCATAAGATTACCTGCAGGTCTCCCATTTAGATTTGCCAATGACTGGACTAACATGAAGTGCCTTTTGCACCTCAGCCAGATTGAAGTACACAGTTGAATGCTTTTCAGTGCATGGATCATACTGCTCTCCCATTTTTCCAACAGACTATCAAAAGACATGAACAGAAAAACATGTGAATTCATGAAGCATAAGAGTTTCAATATTATGAACGAGAGTGTCAATTTGCACGTGATATGAACATATATGGACAATTTAGAACAAGAAAATTTCCCCGCTTGATTTAAACAAGTCAATTTTTGTGCAAAATGTGGAACTCTTCTTTCAAAAAAAATAGAAAAAAATATGGTGCCCAAATCTATATACTTTTATTTTATTTTTTTTCGGAGAAAACAGTAGGGTTCTGTGACTCCTCTAGTCACTTAGCAGTTAGCACCACCTCAGATATGAAGGTATGCACACATGCATGCATGGTTCAGTCAATTACATAAAATTTAAAAATATCATGTAAAAAGTTAAATTGAAATTCTCTTGCATGACTTGAGTTGCTAGAGCTTGAAAACTTACATGTAGCCTTTTCATCACTTTGTTCCTCGAGGAGGCGAAAGATGCATGACAAGTAGGTGTGAAGATGCTATATGAATCAATGTTCCCAGCTTCCGTGCTAGCAATGTCAAGAATCTTATCACACTGTGGAGATGTATGCACAAAGGACTCAAAGTCACAGAAAATGTTCAGTAGCCTGTATGTTTGATCAGATATCAAGCCGGTGGTCCACATGAATTGAAATATTCCATAGTGGTCATGGAAATCATCAGTCAGAGCATTTCCTACCTGTAAGAAATGACATTAGATGCAAAGAAAAGAGACGAGTAAATTGTAACATCCCAATTTTTGCTTCTGTTCAAAAATGCATAACCTTCATGAGTTTCAAAAACTTTTGTTGCATTTCATGTGTTATCAAAAACCCTCATTTAAGTTTGAAACTCAAAAACAATTTCCTTTGTTCCAAAAACCAAATTTACAAAAACTTCTGAATAAAATCTACAGACTGAAAACATCTGAAAACCTGCGGGTGCAATTCTTTTTAATTTCGAATCTAAACCCAAACTTAATTTCAGCAAAACAAATAAAAATCAAATGCCCAGGAATATTTAAATATAGTTATTTTAAGGAAAGGGATTCCAATTTTTATTTTCAAAAATAATTATTATATATTCAGAAGTGTCAAAAATATTTTGCTAAGTTTTAGAAAATTTCAAAATGAGTATACATCAGTTCATTTGATGGCCAAGGCGATACAAACTTTTAAGATAACTTTTAGCAACCGAAAAGTACTTTGAATACTGAAATGAGTTTTCAAAATTTAAATCCCAAAACCTTCCAAGAGCAAGTTAATTTCAAATCCTTATTTTCTAATCTCACATTGCTTTGGGCCAAAACCCATTAGACAAACCCACCTTATCTGTCAGAGCTGGTCGATTTGGACAGGTTTATGCTAGAAGGAATCGTGTCCAGCAGCCGTCTACGGCGGAGGAGACGGGAGAGTCAGGTTAGGGTTTGGTATTTTTTAAGTCAATCCTGTTAGGAGTCGTATATGACTTGGTTTGCGAGTTGTATTAGGTATTAAAGAGTTATGGAGTCTTCTCCGTATTAGATCAGGATTCTCCTCTGTTATATAAAGAGGATGAGTTATCTAATAAAGCATGAAGAAGTATTACCTCTATCTCCTACGCTTCCTGTTCCCCAAACTCTGCTTCCATTGGATCGTGCCCTCTTCTGGCTGATCGCTACCCTTAGGCTGGTCCGCTCTGTTCAGGGGAAACCCTAGTTTCCCTGGTCTCCAGCACGGCGCCCACGTCTGGTTCCAGCTCCCGGCCTCCTGCGACACATCCCTACAACTTGAGGTCACGGCGTGACATTATCCTCCCTTCTTTCTCTTCAATTCTTCTTGCACGGCCCAACCCGCAGCCCATCTCTCCCTCTCCTTCATCCTCTTTCTCTTCCTTCCTTCTCTCCCCCATCGGCCCAACTCAGCCCAACACCACTCACTCCACCTGCAGCTGCTGCCATGTGGGTCCGGCCCCACCCATCAGCGACCTGGTCCTGTTCATCTTCCTCCCCAAGCCATCTCTCTCGTTCGCTCCGACAGAGGAGAATTTGGGCGGGCGAGGTCGTTATCTCCAACACCAGCCGCTGGCTCCACATAGTGCACCTTGATTGCCTTAACGTCCTCTCTCTGGTGCTCCCACTCTCTCCATCTCACCGCAGGGAAGCCAAAACATCATTGCCGTCCTTGGCGCTGGCATGGAGTGCGTCACCACCAATGTCAACCGATTCCTCTCGGCCAGGTGAGCTTCAACCATGGACTCCTTGTGCATTTTGTTTGCCTTGACCCCGTTCTAACGCCCTCAAGGTGAGATTGATCCGATGGGTTGCCCGATCTTTCAGGTGGTAGAAACAACAAAGTATACGTGGAGCACGGATTACAAGACAATTCAAATTATGATAACTAATCTCTTTCCCGCGTACACCACAGTACACGAACGAGAAATAGGGATCTAAGATCCAGCGGGCAAAAACCAACACCACGATTGGAATCCACACACAAAGATAAGTAATCTTGATGGATTCGAAAGAACTCGCACACACGATAAATAGGGATGAAGCCTAACGGCCAGAGGCCAACAACATACACAGTGTCTAATTCATAATAAGCTACTCTCAGTTACAAGGGCACGCACCCCTAAGCCTTTTATAGGCGTAACACAACTCGATCTATGGCCCACACGCACACATAATTCCCTAATACTCAGACTCATACACATGAATAGATGGTTCCTTTTACATCTTGGAATCAAATGCACACAACTTAGAAACAAAATACCAGTCCGTCTTTATAGAGGGACCCATGGGTCAGCTGCTATTGGGTCTAGTCCTTGGTTGCCATGTAGGCTTGGTGGTCCCCACCACCATGCATGCAAAGAAAGGCGCGGCCATAGCACACACACATAGTTGGACGCCAGCCCTAACGCATTGCGAACAGACGTGGTCTTGCATGTGCTAATTTCCTGGCATGATTTCCTTTTAATTAGATACTCCCTTTTATCTCCTTGCTGAATTCTAGGGAATGTATCGAAGAGAGATTTCTTACTTTCCTTTGCATGGCTGCATGCATGGAAACTGAGGAAAACAATCGGCCAATCCTTCGTATTTTCTAGCTCATGCATCTCTTTGTTGTGGACTACTTCCTTGCATTGCAACTTGTTCATGTGAAACAGATTTAACAGCAAATTTATTAACTCACGTACCATCTTGCATGCTAGAATGAATTGAAGCGGTTACAGTAGAATGGTCTGCATCACCTCTTCTGTGGTTTCTTCGACCAGAGACCGAAACGCCTCATCGTCCGCAACACCGGTCCGAAGCGCACACTGACCTCACCGCTGCAACCTTCCTCCTTCCTTGCTTGAGCCTCCGGTAAGCCCCTCCCTTCCCCTGTGTTCTATCCCAATGCACACTGGTAGGATAGCCAGCGTTGCCACCAGCTCACCGTAGTTGCGTTGCCGCACAGCACCTTGCCGAGCCGCCACCGGTCACCATGGAGAGACCAACATGTTGCACTATCTGGAGAAAGAATGGCATGGATAGCTTCGCCCTGCGTGTAGATGTTTAATCAAGGGTCGTTGTTGGCTATTGAGGATTAGCCCCCCGAATCATGGTTGCCGACATAGCCCGAATCGATGACATTGATGTCTCCCTTGTTCTTGGCTGAAAATAGCCGCCACCGGTACCATCTATTCCTCAGTGAGCTTCCATCTGATTCCTCACACCTGGAGCATCCATACACCTCCCCCTTCCTTCCTCAACCTATGATTTGGGCCGCCTTCCCTAAGGTGGCTGTAGCCATGTTGAACTCTCAATGCCGCCCTCGAACCGTAGATGTTCGTGACGCGCTCGAGTCTTGGGACTAGTTATCGTATGACCGTTGCCATAGTAGCAGTGCCATAGCAACCTCCGTATGTGGCTGCGATGCCGCCACAGACCGCCTTTTGGTGTGCCATAGCAACCATGAGCTCGCCATGTCCGTTGCGTTCCGTTTTTGTGGTTGCCGACTGCCACCGTTGCTCCCCTTGCCGACGCCGAGCTCACCCAGAGCCGGCCAGGGTGCTCCCCTATTTCGCTTGTGCAAGAAAACTGGGAAGAAGCACAGTAGGGCCAACGAGTGGGCCCCACATTAGTTTAGGTTAAGTTAAGCGAGTATTAATTAGCACTTAATTAAAAGATTAACCTTAGTATGTCTGGTGGGCCGATAATTAGATAATCTAATTACGAGTCAAATTGAATTATGTAACTATGACATGTGCCACCACCATCTATTTGTCTAGAAATCCAAGGAGAAATGTGAAATCCGCTTCATCACGCTCTGAAGTACACCAACAAACCTCCTATTGCAAATTAATCAAGACCCCCTGGTTCAAACTTCGGAAGCACGTTTTCTCATGTCCACCTCCGATCAACTCGATTCTTGTTTCTAGGGTGCATTCTTTTCGACTATGACTTATGCCTTTTGGATCATGGCTTTTGAATTCTAGCTAGTCGTGAGAGTATAAAGAGAGACAGTCGCGTACGATTTTGGCCAGCATAGCTAAAATCCGTACAGTTTCTACTACAATCGACTAGAAGACCTTGTCTTGAAAAGACACTCCGTTTGAAAATTAGTTACTGTAGCATAAGCCAGAAGCCAGAAACCAAAAAGAATGAGGCCCAAAACTAACATTAACAACACGACACTAACTAGAGAGAATCAACAAGGGCTAGCTCACATCGAAATGGTGTCACACATTTGCATTGGTGGGATATCTGATTGTTGTCCCTATATATTTTATAACTCAACCAATGAAAAGATACAAAAAAAATAAACGAAATAATCAAGTCGAACGCCAAGCTACCAATTAATCTCCCCTAATTTACAAGGAAAGCAAACGGGAAACATAGCAATTAGCATACCATCATTCAAATGGATGTAACATACCAAGGCCAGTCCATCATTGCATAAGACAAAATACAAGTTTCCTCGACCACCAAACATATGTGCCAAATGTATTGCATTTGATTTGCAAATTGCAAATAAGTTCAAATTTTCTGTCAACAAGACATAGAACTTAAGGGACAACAAAATTGCAACGGCAATTACTACTGTGAAAATATTAAAATGAGGGCAGCTATCTAACTTGGTCCTTAATGAAAACACGTCTTGCTAGATTTGTCATAAACAATCAAACTATATGATGAAATTAGAGAATTAAAATGCAGAAGTACCAAAGCCATACCATATAGCCCTTTAGATTGATTGATTTGTCTCCAGTGGCCTCATGGTGCCTCTTTATGGCTTGAGCCAATTGAGGAACATAGTGACCTAACCAAATCAGAGATACATTTGAGTTTTAGAAATTTTCTAAAGAAAGAAAGAAAGAGTAGATGGTATAGAACAAACATGGTATAGAAGAAACAAAAGCTTGCAAAAGATTCTACAAACCAGCATAACTCTCTCCAGTCAAATAAAATTCACGCCCCTTGTACTGAGGAAATCGTTCAAGCCACTTTGTTAAGAAGACCAATGAATCCTTGGCTATAACACATTGAGAATACCAGTGAGCAAACTCTAATAGCATTACCCTTGGAGCATGAATTTCATGTAAACCATATGACAGACAGTGTGAAAGGGGGTGAAGTACCAGTCCTGTCATCCCCATTGCTTAAAACATCGTCTGATGTGTTTGAATATGAATAACCAACACCAACCGGTGAATCCAGAAACAAGATATTGGTAACTGCGAAATTTAAGAAATTATTAAAAAATATCTTCCAAGTATCAAGCTGGAGTGCAATGAACTATAAGAACTAAGTAGTTTAGCAATAACTAATATGAAACAAGAAAGGTTTGTAAGGCTAAAAAATAAAGCTACACTACAATATGTGTATAAGTAACAATCCAAGGAATCCAATTCATCAAATAGAAATAATACTAATATGATAGCAATAATACTAAAAGGCAGGCAGTCAACTGTTGTGCACTCAATGGTGAAGGTAACCATCTAAATTGTACAAGGTACTTGTTTTGCACAAGTGAGGTACACTCAAGCTTTGGCAAATCAGATCTGGAAGTTTCCATCCACAAGTCGGACGCAATTCCTGGTTAATTACAAGCAATAATTTGTTCCAAGAAGGCTGAAATTCAATGGAGCAGCTATAAGTACCCTAGTGAAACATGGGGCAGGTTCAGCCCTCAATTCTCCATTCTCTGTCAATTCCTTAAAAAAAATAATTTCTACGAATTGAATACAAATAAAGCTAAAGTTCAGTTTACAATACAGAAAACTCGGCAAAGCTCTTTCAAAACTCAATCACAATGGTAACCTTCATTGATGATACATACATGCGAACCAGTTTACCTATCACAATGCTTTGAGCCACTGACAAGCCTTGTGTAACAATCCCAAGCTATGATCAGAGTTGATTGGTTTAAGGACTTCTGGTAACATATTGTAAGATTGTTCCCTTTGTTCCCAATAGAAAAATAAGCGCAGATGGTTTGTCTTTTAAGAGAAAAAGGTTAGCTATTTACTGATAACATCTGCCATCCATGGAGACCAGAAACAGAATGTTGAAAAAAGAATGTAGCAGCATATAAAATAAATAAATTAACGAAAGTGGCAGTATTCCTCATGAATCGAATTTGCTTCTGTTGAATGATACCTTGGTTCCAAGAGTAAGGATTCATGTGTACGCCCTTTCCATCTGCATTAACATGGAAAGGTCCAACTTCTTCCGCAAGTCCATAAGCGATTGATGAGCAACCAGGCCCTGGAAAATGAAATGCAGTAAATTCACCATTATACTCTCAACACATTCATAGTATTGTAACCAAATGAGCTTCGGTGAATAAAGGAGAATTTAATACCCCAGATAAATTCATCAATACCCCCAACAGAAATGTTTCACAAATTCACTACCAAGGACTTCCCTCACATGAAAGATGGTTTGGCCATCTCAAAAGTACTGCTGAAGTTAGTTACGTTAACTAACATAAATTAGGATAATCGAAAAAATAAATTAGGATAAGGTGGGTGCACTAGAAAATATATGGGCTCTATTGTATTTAAATAAATACTCCTAGAGTAACTTTAGTGAGGTACTAAGGTTTACTTTTGTATTTCCCAAATACAGCATTCAGAATAGGCATGTAGTACATATGATTTTACAGCTAATCTCTATAGCAATACCACAAACAGTTGTGCAGTTGCCAGCATGGGCGGACCCAACTTGATTCAACAGTATTCAATTGAATACCCGAATTTTTTCATATAATACCCAATATTTAGTAGGTATATTACACATATATACTGATAATTAGACAAAATATTTCATATATGTACCTCCAATTGATTTCAACATGCTCCCACACCTCCCCTCTCCAATTCACCTAAAATAGCACGGCTTAATAACCTGTCCGCCACCTCATCAGACTGGCTCATAAGCCTATTGACCTATCCGTAGACCCCTTAAACCCTAACCTATCCCCTCCCCCTCTCTCTGTGTCTCTCTCAGGCTCCACTAATTTAGACCAAAATTGCCAAACCCAATGGCACTGGTGCACAAGATCGAGAGGTAATTGGCCACCAAGCGACTTGGTGAGGGGCTGAGAGCAACTCTGGTCTCTGGTTTGGCCTCGATAGCAAGGCGCATAGCCACAACAAGCGGCGATACGTCTGCAAGGAGCAAAATGGCGACAGCTGTCACCTGAGAGCCGAGGAGGGAGTGTGCGGCGGCGGTGGCTAGGTCGACAAAGCAATAGGCACTAGACAACGACTATACGTTGTCGTGCACTAGTGCACGCAGGCTATACACACCAGACTGCATCAACATAGTTTTATCTTAAGTTATTTTGTAATTTCCCTAAAATATTTTTAATTTTTCTAAATTATTTACAGGTATTGCATCTAGCATAAAACATTTTGTACTTTTTTTGCTACTAGTTAGAGACCCGCGCGTTGAAACAGAGTTATAAAAATGGTTTGACGAAACTTACGGCCTAACCAACTTCACACATCAAATATTGAAGAGCAAGCGACAGACTATGTAGCACGGACACGGATACGTGAACACGACACAAAACGACACCGACATGGGAATTCGCCGTTTTCCCAAAAATACCGATACGGCGACACGGCTATATAAATTTAAATTTTATATATATATATATATATATATATATATATATATATATATATATATTGTATTTATGTACGTATTATTTTCTATGTTTCTGGCGGCGCTTGGCGACGAATCCGGCGGCGCGCGGGGACGAATCCGCCGGCGAGTGGGGAAGAAGCCGGCGGCGCTTGGGGAGGAAGCCGATAGGCGGCGGCGAGGTGTGGGAGCGGGCGGCGGCGCGGGCGGCCGATGCGGACAAGCGGAGCAGCGCAAGCAGGCGATGGCCGATGGGAATAACGCGCTTGGCCGCTCGTGCGTGCGATGCGTGCGTTAGGGTTAGGGCACACCGTGCGTGGTTATGGGCCAGCCGTGTCCTGTGCCATTTCTAGGCCGGCTGTGTCCAGGCCGTATCCGACTCATATATTTAGTGTGTCTGACACGTGTCGAGAATTTTACTAATTAAAATTAATTCTAAAATCGGCCGATACGTCTCCGACACGTGTCGAAGACGAGTCCGTGTCGTATCCGTGTCCGACACATGTCGGACACGGATACGGCGGTTTTGCCACGTGTCCGTGCTACATAGGCGACAGAGAGAGAAGGGTGGCCAGAATACGCGAAGAGATGGAGAAAGTGGAAGGGTGGGCGGTTATATCCTGAGAGAGAGAAGAGGAGACAGATGAATGATTGATCGGATGGACTTTTATGTTTTATTTGTTAACTCTGAATACCCATTTTAGGGCAGGTTCTTCTTGGCTGCGGCTTGTAGCTTTTGTGCTGTTTGTACGAGAGATTACAGAATAACAAAAACTCACATGCGGATTTTGCCGATATAAATGAAGTCCGTAGAGTATGTACTACAATTAACTAGTAGATTCTATCTTAAAAAAATATTCCGTTTAAAAATTAGTTACCATAGAAAAGCCGAAAAACAGCTTTAGAAAGGAGAGGGCCTTAGAAATCTTGAGTCCGCCTATGGATGCCAGATACAAAACCTAGTTGATCACAGATAAACCTTTGTGACAAAAAATTCATACTTTTAAACTGCCACCCTCCTAAAACAACCAATCTTGCCACCAAGAAACTGAAGTCTTTAGATCAATCCCAGTTCACAA
Source organism: Dendrocalamus latiflorus (assembly GCA_017311315.1). Taxonomy (NCBI): domain Eukaryota; kingdom Viridiplantae; phylum Streptophyta; class Magnoliopsida; order Poales; family Poaceae; genus Dendrocalamus; species Dendrocalamus latiflorus. The sequence goes on from CM029618.1 coordinate 3,782,399, forward strand.
CGCACCCATCCAATACTCCAAATCTTTGGTCCAAACATAGATCACGATGGTCGATTCCTATATTGCCCCTCAAGATTAACGCGCCAAAAAATCCGACTCTTAGGTCAACCTATCACAAAGGTCCCCCCCCCCCCCCCACCCCCCCCCCCCCCACCCCCCCAAAAAAACAACGATTAGGATTTAAGACCAAATCACAGAGCGCGGCCGGTCGTAGTACTACCTCCGTTGAGCCAGAGCACGAGAGGCTTGGAGGCCGGGTCATGCGCGGCCTCGAAGAACCAGTAGAAGAGCGCGGCGCCGCGATCCTCGCTGACGGTGATGTACCCCGCGTAGTGCGCGAAGCTCGTGTTGAAGGCCTGCCCCGGCACGCGCGGCACCCGGTCCCTCTCCTGCTCCCCCTGCCACGGCGCCGCCACCGCGGCGGAGGTGGAGGCGGCGACGAGGAACAGCAGGAGGGCGAGGGATCGGGAGGCGCTCGACATCGCGGATTTGCGGCGGCTCCGACGCGGAAACCGCAGGTGGTGATGGTTGGTTTTGGTTTAGGATTAGACCAGTGGTTAGAGTGGTGTGGGGTATCTATGCTTGCTGCGCTGTTGCACTTGGTGCCGTAGCGACGAAGCGAAGGAATCTAGATTCTCGAGTCCAGCTCAAGGCCCAGATATTTGGGCTGCGAAATTCGAGACTGGTTTTGGGCTTATTTTTTTTTTAGTAGTAGTTTTTTATTGATAGTTTTTTAGTGTAATTAAATTTAAAAGTTGTAAAAAAATAGTTATATTATTACGGATAAAATAAAGAAATGAGGTAAAAAAAGTTTAGAATAAATTAAAAATTAGGCAAAGGTAAAAAATAGAAGTCAGTTTTTAGGCCCAGCTCAAATGAGCACAGATGCACGCTACGCACCGAGCGCAGCGGTCCAAATTCCAAATTCGCAGCAGATCTCAATTTGTTCCGTTGTTTCGAGCGCACGCAACGCGAACGCGAGCAGAACACACCACTCCACTCCTCCTGCCGCTGCCGCCCACCCGCCGCCGCCGCCACAACAACAACCGCTGCGGAGTGCGCCTCGGCGAGTTCAGCCGCCGGCCGGCAGGAGAGGGAGGGAGGGAAGCGAGCGAGGATGAGCGGGGCGGCGCTGTGCGCGGCGCTGACGGAGCTGGGGTTCGACGGGGAGGACCCGCTCGACGCGGACGCGCTCGAGTGGCCTTTCCAGTACGAGGAGGCGCGCCCGCTCCTCGCCTGGATCTGCTCCTGCCTCCGCCCATCCAACGTCCTCTCCCCGTCCCACCTCTCCCAGTGAGTAAATTAAATTCCCCCTCCATCCATCGCACGCTCCTCTCTCCACAACCTTTTTTTTTGTCTCGATTTGGTGGTGGTTGTTGCTGAGGCCGATTTAGCAGCGGCTTCACTGGAATGCGCGTGATGCTTTCACGAGTAGGCCTCTAGTTTGATGCTCGCAGCGCGGTATGGGGGACTTGGTGTTGATTGTTGCGAGATTTGGGAAGCTGGCGGCGATCTGCACCGGAATTTCTGCGATTTGCTTGGGGGCTATGGTGCAATAGGGTTCTAGGGGTGGGTTTGTGTTGCTGTGAGGGGAAATTCTGGGGATTAGTCGTAAATGCCAGGATTATATGGTGCCTTCGAGGGATTTTGTTACAGTTTTGGCCGCAGTTTGATTAAGCTGGATAGATGGATTTGGTGTTTGGCTTCTGGGTGGGTTAATTGGTAGCTGCATTTTTTCAGCGCGTGTTCGTTTTGATTGTGGAGATAGGGGTTTGGTGGTTCTCCGAGTGGTATTCACTTGGATTGTGTCCATTTGAGGATGGTGGATTGGAGGTTAGCCTGGTCCGCAGGTGACAGATGCCACAGGCTGTTCGAGCTTGCGAAGCTAAATATCTCAATTCTATTGACATCTGCTTCTCTCGACTTAGTGGAAGTCACTCATGCTGTTTTACAGCTTTACTGAACAGTTCGGAATACATGTAAACAGTTACTCAAATGCTAGTACAGACTCGAGCTAATTGAATATTAGCTCCAGGTCAACATAAACACTACTACATCCTACCACAGCTGAAAACAAAAGACACGCAGCATCCAAACACTTAAAAACATTCTCTTCGTCTCTTGCCTTCTCCTTTATTTTGTCCAAACTGGTCGCTCATACAGAAAGCATTTCATTTAGCATAACCAAGACGCCTGCAGCAAGGCAAGCGAAGATGCAGAAACATGGGTCCCTCCTCGAATCCAAGACTTTCAATTTCGCACACACTCCATATTTCAAGGAACATGTGTCATGTATCTTGTGATTGCACTTTGGATTTCTTGGCCATTTCATCCAACCTGCAAAATAAGGTTTTATAAGCTCCCCGCATTTTGATGATTTCCCTTCAGTGATTGACTTTGAACCGCACAACAGTGCCTAACTTCTTACAAAAGAATTGAGGAATGTTTGTCAAATATCTGCTGGTCTTTTGTTAAGAAAACATGGTTTTTGTACTGTATCATACGTGTGAAATTGTGATGCTTCTGAATTTACAGTTTTACTTGCACTTGGGTGGTTATTAAGTAAATGTGGGTTAGCTGGGGCTTGAATCAATGATCCAATGTTTAGTTATAAACTCATAATATTTTAATTAGCAAACATATTTGCATAGGTGAGTTTGTAGGCTTGCTCTGCGTCTTTTGCTTGAATTATCTGCACATGACTCCATAGGTTTTGGCTTACAGGTATGAGCAACTCGTTGAAGAGGGAAGACTGCTAGAGGTATATCTATCCATTGAGACCTTTCTGCACTGTCTAATTTTAATATTTCAACAAACTTTCAGAATATAGGATGTGCACCTTTTCTAATTGATCTTGCAAGATGGGTTCCGAATGCCGAATGTTTCTGGGACAGTATCCAGTTTGTGATCTAATGAAATATTAAAAAAAACCTAGATTTCTTGGAAAAGATTGAAAATTGGCCAGTTGACCCAGTTCTTAGCGTTTATTGGAAGATACACAACATCTGTTGAGTTGATCCCATCCAAGATCTGGAACCCTGCTTGCAAGCTTTCAAATTAAAACTTAAAATCAGGTTCACGTCAATCATTGGATATTTGCGCCTATATAGTATGTAAGTAAGTTGCTAGCAGTCTCATGTAACATTGTCCCTGTGCAACTGCTTTTTTATGCATTATAAACATCTATTTCTTCATCAGTCAAACCTTAAAACTCTTATGATGCCCTGTATCATTTTCTCAGGGTGAGGATTTGGACTCTGCTTTTGATAGTATTTCGGCCTTTTCAAGCAAGAAAGACAACCAAGAGGCTGTCTTTGGATCAGAAGAAACAATCCTTGATATTCGGTATTCTCGGAACTTCCATTTTTATAAAATTTTAGTGAAAGTGATGATGCCATTGAATTATTGCTGCATTCACATTGATGTAGTTATAGCCATGTGTCAGTAGTGTCACACCAAATCATAGTGGAAACTGGTTACTGAAAATCCAGGCTAAGACTGGAGTTTCTGAAAGCAGTTGTGTGCATTTCGATGGAATATAGGAAATGGTGATGACTGAATCACTGAACATGAATTAAACACAGAAACTAAACAGTAAAAGCAAAATAAAAATGTTGGTTGGGAAAAAATATGAGATCTGGTTATAGGCATATCAACATATTATCTGCTTGAACTTGGGCTTTTGATTTAACATTCCTCTGCTGGGCCAAGTTGCTGTCAAATGCTAGTTAGGTGAAATTACCAATTGCACAATAGAACATTTCCTCTTAGACTCTTATATGTGCTTTTATGGAAAGGGTCCTTTTGTTTTCTTTCTTGCAGAGAAGCAAAATTAGCATATAGAGCCGAAGTTTTTGAGTTACAGAAGCAACTTGCGCGGCAACAAGCACAGTTCGATTTGCTTGCAGGGCAAGCTTCTTCTCTTATTCAAGGCAGAAGGGCACGTGTATCAGCTATGTCTACAGTTAGCGGGCAACTTGTATCGTTAGATGAGATACTTTCTTCCAGAAACTTAGAGGTATCTTTCATTCTGTTGAATTTTTAAATGTTTTCTTTCATGCTATTACCATATTTTGACTTTTGATTGAATTAGTATCTTACAAGCAAAAAAACAAAAGGCATGTTTCTTGTTATCATTTAATTTCAACCATGCTTCTTTCAGCTTGGATTTAGGTACAAAACTGAGGGTTGTTTCCATGATAAGACTTTTCCTAATAACAGCATATTTTTTGTTATGCACCATGGTTTATCTCGTAGTACAATGTGGGCTGTTTCTTTTATATTGGTACACTCCTTAACCAAATAATTCCCAGGTTGCTAAATTTTTCCTGTGCACATGTGCACTTTTTCTGGATATAAATAATTTGATAATCCTGTGCTTTTGTGGATCTCTATTCTGTTATAGGAATATTCAGAATGTTTTCCATGAGGCAATTGTTCAATGAAGTTTGATTTGATGTCTTTGCTAACTGTCAGATGAATGCAGTTCTTGGAAGAATTGCTGCTACAACGCAGGAATTGGCCCATTATCATTCCGGAGATGGTATGAACTTTACCTAGAGACAATAGGGCATGCCTATTATTTTCCCTTTGTTGTCACTTAGTTATACTCATATTTGTATTTGTATCACATTGTATCCAATTGAGTCCTCTATAATTCATTTAATATTCATGATATGCAGAGGACAGTATATACTTAGCATATTCAGACTTCCACCCTTATGTTGTTGGAGACTTGGCTTGTACAAAGGAGCTAAACCGGTGGTTCTCAAAGCAATTTGAGAAGGTAGATACTTTGTGTCTGTCAGCCTCTCACATGTTTGCAACTAACTTACTAGCTAACTTTTGTTTGTTACAGATGTGTTAAAATTTTGGGCAAGTACCAAGTAGTAATCTTGTGTCAGTGATTATCTGTTAGTAAGAATAATCTGCGAGGAAGCTATAAGCCTGTAACAAATGCATGCCATGTCGCTTGGCAGATTTTGGGGATTTATCTATCACATTTTTAAATGTCCAGAACCAATACGTTGTACAATTTTGCATCTCTGTCACAAACGATACCTTTGTCCTCTTTGAGTACCACAGGAACACTCTTTGAAATTTTTAACTGCTTAGTTGTTTCATATTTGTTCTGTTCTGTTATCAGGGGCCATTTCGGCTAGTTGCTGAGGAAGGAAAATCCGAATGTTCCTGGGTTAGCCTTGATGACATCACTAATTGCTTGATAAGAGGTAAAAAACTTCTGCGGTAGATTGTTTTTAATTGATTTATTATGAAGTCATTAGTTGGACTCTCAAAAGGGCATGCCTCCAATGCTGGAACGGCATGATTGTGCTTTAAGATGAACTAATTATGACAGCCATGTTTTTGCTATGCAGGAGATTCCGAAAAATCTCATCAACACCAACGTGTGGCTGAGTTGCAACGACTTCGTTCCATGTAGTTATCTTTCGCTTGATACCTTGTCTTGATCATTCTGTTCTTACTCATCATATTGGCTAACTTCTCATGCAATCTTGTTGCATGATATGTTTAATCATGGAACGTATCAGGTGAAAACTCATGTGTAGGTGCAAACATGCTGACTTTTCGTGTGGATCATTAGATCAGAGATGGTGGATAAGATCCATAAGATTTTATGGTCACATGGGTAAAAAAACCTTTTGAATAACCCGCTAATATGTTGGAGAATTGTTTATGAGAGCTCCCACCTCCTCACGGTCCATTAAATCTTATATATCCATCATCCAATGGTCCACGTAAATGTTTGCATGTCTGCACCCGATACATCCCCTTCAGGGCTAGTTTGCTTATGCAGTGTGCTGTGGAAAATCAGATTGAAGCTTAACAAATTCTAGTTTTTTCCCCTGTGGTAACTATTCCCGTATCTTTTGTTATTTAGAACACTACAATCTCCACTTGCAATGTGGTTTTAAAAAAGTAGAGAGTGAAAAAAGATAACATTTGAAAGCTGTTCTACCAAATGAGATTATCATAATCCACTACAACGCGAAACATAGCCGTAATCATACCTTATTGAGATGGCTAACTAATGAAAAGCTTCAACTTTCTTCTTTTATGTTACATTTTTCTTATTTGCTATCGGTTCATTGAGATATGTTTGATGTAACTTTTGGAGTTGTATTCTGTATTCTTTGGTGACTGATGTTAACCTCTAAGATGTCTACAAGTGTCTATTTTCAGCTTTGTCGTATTTTTTAACAGTTCTTGAATGTTGGCTGTGGACTTACTCTAATTTTTCAACAGATTTGCTACAAGTGAACGACAATGGATTGAAGCACAAGTTGAGAATGCTAAACAGCAGGCCATACTCTCAATTTTAAAGTCACAAGTATCATCTGACGAGGCTCATATACATAGGGATATCCATTCTCTTAGGTATAGGTTATGTTATTATTGATTATATTTCTATCGGTTTTTCAGCTTTGTCGAAAAAATATGTGAAACAGAAAAGGGATTTATCTTTTCTCAATTACCTCTTATTTCTGTCTTGTTTTTCTTCAGGAGAAAAAGCTCTGAGCTTGCTGGAGAACTCTCAACACTTTCTCAAAAGGTGCAGGCTTTCGTATCTGAGGTATGTGGACAAACACAGCCTTACATTTAGAAATATATTTGATATTTCATTCCCAAGTTATAAAATTACCTCTTAATGCTCATGAGTCAAGTTTAAGTTTGGACTTACTAAACTAAAACTTTAACTCTTAATGCTACACTCCTGCAAAATATTTGACTTCTTGGAGCAATAGCACAAAACCAACAGCAGAATGCATAGGTTTGTCTGTTGAATATTTACATGTATGTGGAGTTTAACAAAGTGTTCATTAACAGACTAACCCAGAGTGACAACTAGCAGTGTTATTCACAATTTTCCCAAATCCATTTAGTACTGTAAGTGTTAAGTTATGTATTGTACTATTGTAACTTAATTTTGTTTCAAAGACAGGCATCGTAGTATTGTGAGATCTGCATTCCCTTGGAGTAATTTATGTGCTTCTTTTGGGAGCTAGAATTTTGTTATGCAGGGATTAGCTTGATATTGTGATTAGTTCTTTCAGAACACCATCTTGCCACATGCAAGATACTTTTAGCATTCTAGCTGTTGTGGTATAGGTCCGATGACCGAGGGTAGGGTACTCGCCTTTAATCGGCTGGTCATGCAGCCGCCAAGACTAAGACCTGTTGAAAAAGAGAGGAAGGCTAGAGAACTTTGTTTATTTATTAGCTTAATGATAATAGGTATAATGTTGTCCCTTTTATAGGGATGGCTAAACTTGACCCCCAAAAAGCATATCTCTATATTAAGGAAACTAATCCTTAATAATAGGAAACTTATCTCTAATACATGGAAATAATCTAAAAGAAAACAAACCCAAATAATAAGAAAATTGCACCTGCGAGCTATTGTTCACGCGTACGGCACTACAGTACCACGCGGTCTGTTCACGGTGCTACAGTACCGCACGGGCATTGTTCATCCAGCGCTGCAGTACCCCACGGTATCGTTCATGAGCCTGCGCGTGCATCATCGGGATCCTAGGCTATAACATTAAGCTGTTATGGCTTGATTTTAGGGTGGATCATGGGCGGTCTACGAGAAGTGGAATTAGTTGGTGCTGGGAATCAGGACGTGAGCGTAATGGATAACGGATAAGGGCAAACTCACCCTCAGCTGGCTGCCCAGGATTAGCTCCGGCCAGGGCTAAGGCTCTGAGTTGTCAGGGAGAGGAAAACTTTTGTTTTTATTGCTTGATCCCAATAGCAACTGAAGCCTACATATGTATAGGACTTCACAAGACTCTAATCTATATCATAGCCGAATCAGAGAATCCAATTCGGTTACAGACTCATTATCTATTATCTCTAATCATACTCGGATTCTAATACATAACCTATTCAGAAGAGACTTCCCGCAAGTTGCTTCCCCTTCCCAACCAACTGCTGCAGGCACACCTTCCCTGTGGCATATTGCCGCCGAGCCGGCTATAGCTCGTCATGAACCATTGCCGCTGATACTGACTCCCGATCCATCCTGTGCTGTTTGATGCCGTATTCTAGTATAATAATGCCCCCAATATGAGTCCACAACATTTCTCCCCTCCTGCTGAAACAGCTTGTTCACAAGCTAGAAATCAGGATAAAGCTCTCGAAATTTCGTCAAGGGAACCCATGAAGCTTCCGATGGCGAACAACCTTTCCAATGGACCAAAACCTCCCAATGATCCCAATGAAGACGAAAACGCTGCACCAAAGCTGGAGTGGCCACCACACGACCATGATGTATATCCGGCAAGGATGGAGTATCAACTGGCGGATCCCCATGGAAGGGTTTAAGCAAGGCCACATGAAACACATCATGAATCTTAGCACGAGCAGGTAGTTGAAGGTGATATGCAACAGAACCAATGCGTTCCGTAATCAAGAAAGGCCCATAGAATTTAGGATCCAATTTGGACGATGTGTGCTTTTTGGTATTAGTAGCATGACGACGGTGCAAGCGCAGCCATACCCATTTACCAACCTCAAACTCCACCGGCCGATGGGAACTATCATGTTGCCGTTTCATAGCCTCTTGTGCTTGCAATAATCTCTGCCGGATTTTGGTCAAGAACTCATCTCGCTCTTCCATCTGCTGCTCGACCGCCACCACACGGGTAGAACCATGATCCACCATCAACAACGAAGGAGGATCCCGTCCATACACCACACAGAAAGGAGTTGTACGAAGAGCCGTTTGATGTGATGAATTGTAGCAATATTTCGCCTATGGTAACCATTGGACCCACTGCTTCAGACGGGCCCCACATAAACATCAAAGGTACATAGTAATAATTCTATTGACCACCTCTGACTGCCCATCAGATTGTGGATGAAATGTCGAACTCATATTTAATTGAACCCCGGCCAAGCGAAACAATTCCTTCCAAAAGGTGCTAGTGAAGATCGGATCACGGTCACTCACAATAGAAGACGGAATGTCGTGGAGACGAACGATTTCATTAAAGAAGGCACGAGCAACTGAGCTTGAGGTATAGGGATGTGAGAGGGCAATGAAATGTGCATACTTGGAGAAACGATCCATGACCGTCAAGATAACGGATTTGCCATGAACCTTCGAGAAGCCCTCCACAAAATCCATAGAAATGTCTACCCATACTGTCCTTGGCACCTCCAAAGGCTGAAGCAATCCCGTTGGATGCAAGTGTTCGGTCTTATTACGTTGACACACGGAGCAGCTTTGGACAAATTCACACTCCAGCCGCGGCAACCCGATAACATGAAAATGTGCATTGCAACGATGAAGCGTGTTTTGCACCCCTTCATGGCTGACCCATGAACTTCGGCCAAGATCTATGGCAAAAGAGAAGAGTCGGCTGGAATAAAGACGCGGCCTTTGAATGAGAGAAGCCCATCTGAAAACTGCCAATCCGAACTTTCCTGTCCAGCCATGACGCGATCACGCAGAGCAGTATTATGAGAGATATGTATACCCTAGTTACCCTTACTTGTATCACAAGTTGTACATGGATATATATATATGAAGTCACCCCCCCCCACATTGGGTGTGAGGTGTTCCCCTAATTCTCTACATGGTATCAGATTTCTCCTCCTGGGCATCTTCCGCTGCCCTTTCTCTGTTTTTCCGCCGCCGCCGCCCCTCCTCTGTTTCTAGGGTTTCCAGCCGCCGCCACCCCTCCTCTGTTTTCTAGGGCTCTTCTAGCCCGTCGCCGCTCCTCTGTTTCTCTGGGGTTTCCAGCCGCCGCCACCCCTCCTCTGTCTTCTCCGCCGGTGCGCCTCCTCTGTTTCTCTGGGGTTTCCAGCCACCCCTCCTCTGTTTTCTAGGGTTCTAGCCCGCCGCCGCTCCTCTGTTACACCCCGCCGCCGGCGCGCCTCCTGCTGATTTTCGTCCCTCTTCCAGCAATGCCGACAGGCCTTCCAGCCGCTCCCAACACCAGCGGCGCCATGACTGATCTCCCTACCGGACCGATCGTCGTCGCTCCCTACGCAACGATCGCTGTTCGCTCCCATGTTCCTATTGTCCTCGAGTTGAAACACCCAAACTTCCACAAGTGGGCGCCCTTCTTCAAGTCTTTGGTGGGGAAATTCGGTCTTCGCGGCCACATTTATGGGACTTTACCGGCCAACCCCAATGATCCCCAGTGGGTCATGGACGATTCATGCGTCCACAGTTGGCTTCTCGGCTCCATCGCCGCCGACGTACAGGACCTCGCTATGGCGCAAGACCAATCGGCGCGCCAACTCTGGGTCGCCATCGAGGGCCTCTTTCTGGCCAACAAGGAGCCCCATGCCGTCTTCCTGCATGAGGAATTCTCCTCGATGAAGCAGGGCGATCTCTCCATCAACGACTACTGCCAGCGCATGAAGACCGTCGCCGATGCCCTGCGTGATGTCGGTCATGCTGTTTCGCCGTCGCAGCTCGTCCTCAACCTCCTCCGCGGTCTCAATCCGCGCTTCTCCAGCACGGCGGACAACATCGCCGACACCACACCGCTTCCCGACTTCAACACCGCGCGCGAAAAGCTCGTTCTTAAGGAACTTCGCCTTGCCAATGAGAGCAAAGTTTCCTCTGAGACCGCACTTCTCGCTCGTTCCCCCTCATGCGGCACGGCTTGCCGCTTTGCCTCCACGTGCCTCGGCGCAACACACGGACAGGGGGGCTAGCAAACCTCCTCTAACCGCCGCAACAACAAGGGCGGCGGTGGAAATAGCAGCAACGGTGGTGGTGGTGGTGGTCGGCGCGACAACCCGCAGCACCAGGCGGGTCAGCGCACGCCCACCCCCTCCGGGCCATGGGTCTGCTTCGACCCGCTGCCCGGTCAGCAGCAGCAGCCATGGTTTCGGCAGCAGCAGCAACAGCCGGCCTGGCGCGGGCAAGGTCTCCTTGGGCCGGCTCCACAAGCTCATACGGCCTTCACACCCGCTCACTTCTCTCAGATGGGCGTCCAGCAGCAGTCTCCGCCGCCCGGAGCCTCTCAGGATGGCAGATGGGACCATGCGGGCCTCATCGCCGCCCTGAACCAAATGGCCCTTCAGGGTGCTAGTCCATGGGTGCTCGACACTGGTGCTACGTCCCATATGTCCTCCTCGGATGGTATATTACTCACCCGCCTCCCTCCTTCCTCTTCATCTATCACTGTGGGAAATGGTCACTCCATTCCTGTTACCAGTCGTGGCACTTCCATCCTTCCCACAGCCAACACCTCCTTTTACCTCAACAATGTTCTTGTTGCACCTGCTCTTGTGCGCAATCTTCTCTCAGTTCGTCAGTTTACACGTGATAATAACTGTTCTATTGAATTTGACGCTTCTGGCTTTTCTGTTAAGGACCCATGGACGGGACGCGTGATTCTTCGCTGCAATAGCAGCGGGGACCTCTACACCATCTCACCATCTTCGCCATCCACCGCCGCCAGTTGCAGCATCGCCGTCTCGTCCACCTTATGGCATCACCGCCTAGGTCATCCAGCCGCCTCCGCCGTTGATTCCCTTCAAAACATGTCAGTTATCACGTGTAATAAAGCAACGCGATCCTTGTGTCATGCTTGTCAGCTCGGCAAACACACGCGTCTGCCTTTTGCTCGTTCAGTGTCAACTACATCCGAACCTTTTGCTCTAGTTCATTGTGATGTATGGACGTCTCCAGTCCTTAGTACTTCGGGATACAAATATTATTTGGTCATGCTTGATGATTTCAGTCATTTTTGCTGGTCCTTTCCGCTGCGTCAGAAATCCGAAGTCTATAATCATTTTGTTGATTTTGTTGCATACACTCAGACTCAATTTGGTTCTGTCCCTAAATGCTTTCAGGCTGACAATGGCACTGAATTCGTTAATCATGCCATGTCCACCTTCTTGTCCAGCCGCGACATCCTTCTTCGCCTTTCTTGCCCATACACTTCTCCACAGAATGGCAAAGCCGAGCGTCTGATCCGCACCATCAACAACACCATCCGCGCCCTCCTTATTCATGCTTCCATGCCTCCGGCTTATTGGGCCGAGGCACTTGCCACAGCCACATATGTACTAAACCAGCGACCCTCCTCTTCCATCGGCAACCAAATACCGTACAAACTCCTTCATCGCTCCATTCCAGATTACTTGCACCTTCGCGTGTTCGGCTGCCTGTGTTACCCCAACCTTAGTGCCACAACTCCCCACAAACTTGCCCCTCGTTCCGCGCCCTGCGTGTTTCTCGGGTATCCCTCTTCCCACAAGGGCTACCGGTGCCTCAATCTATCTACACGGCGAGTGATCATCTCCCGACATGTCGTGTTTGATGAGTCCGTGTTTCCGTTCGCCGCCGCTCCGTCTTGTGCTTCTTCACTTGATAAGGATGCATTGCTCTCTTCCCGCCGAGATAAGGCGTCGGCTACTGCATTCAATCGCCCCGGGCAGTATCCCACGCAAAATCATATCCAAAGAGTTTGCTCACCCGAGGATGTTGTTGAATAGTAGACAAGCACTGGTCCAGAAGGAATTTAATACTATAGTGATCTGTCCGGATAATGAAGAATCTTCCCCATAGGTATGGTCGCCAATGACGTACCGCCTTGACCAAGCCAATCAATTCGCACTCATATGCCGCTAGCTTAGCATGGCGCGGAGCGATAGCACGGCTAAAATAAGCGATTGGCCGCTCACCTTGATGAAGAATAGCACCAAACCCTGCACCAAAAGCATCGCAATCGACCACAAACGGTTTGGAGAAATCCGACAGGAGCAACATGGGTATCGACGTCATAATCTGCTTGAGTGAGACGAATGCTTGATCGGCGTCGTTGGACCATACAAAGGAGTCCTTTTTCACCAAGCTAGTAAGAGGAGCAGCCACTGCGCCATAGTCTTTAATGAATTTCCGGTAATATCCTGTCAAGCCGAGGAAGCCGCGCAATGCCCGAATGGTAGTTGGAATTGGCCAATCAAGGACGGCGGACACCTTTACAGGGTCCATCGCCATGCCCTGACTGGAGATAATATGCCCCAAATACGCCACTGAAGTCTCGACGAAAAAACATTTCAATCTTTTGAGGGCCAATTTGTGGGTGCGAAGGACCTGGAAGACGGCGCGGACATGCTGCAAATGCTCCGACCATGACGAGTTATAGATCAAGATATCATCAAAGAAAACCAGAACAAAGCACCGTAAGAAGTGTTGCAAGATGTCATTCATAAGTGCCTGGAATGTAGCTAGGGCGTTAGTGAGACCAAAAGACAACCAAAAATTCGAAGTGCCCATGATGAGTGCGGAATGCAGCCCTTCTCATGTCATCCGGATGCATGCGCACTTGGTGATATCTGCTGCATAGATCTAATTTAGTAAAATAGCAAATGATACCAAATGTTGTGGTCGTTGGTGGTTGGGTACTGGTCCGATGATCAAGGGTAAGGCACTCGCTCTTAATTGGCTGGCCATACCGCCGACAAGCCTCTGAGGCATGTTGAAGAAGAGAGAAAGACTAGAGAACTTTGTTTATTTTTTTACTTAATGATAATAGGTACAATGATGTCCTTTTTATAGTGATGACTAAACATGACCCCAAAGAAGTATCTCTATATTAAGCAAACTAATCCTTAATAATGGAAAACTTATCTCTAATATATGGAAATAATCTAAAAGAAAAACCCAAATAATAAGGAAATTGCACCCGTTAGCTACTGTTCATGCATACGGCACTACAGTACCGTGTGGTGCTGATCATGGTGCTACACATGGGGGTACTGTTCATCTTCCGCCGATACTGTTCATCCGTCACTGTGATACCACACGGTATTGTTCGCAAGCTTGCTACGTGCATCGTCAGGATCCTAGACCATAACACTAGCGAATATGATGCCAATAATAATTCTTACTACAGTGGAACAATTATGCTTCAGTGCTTCTTTTAGCATATGATTAGATTTTTACAGCATAAGTTTGTTTGTTCGATCTATTTACTTGTTCTTCCCTCCAGACCATACCGTGCCTCTGTTCAGAACTTGCTCAACTTCAAGGCACATATATTTTGCAAGGTTTGTACAAATCATTTCTATTTTTTCACTGTTCCGTAAGATTTTGTCGTATTGTTTTCTTAACATTCTTCTGAACACTCAATTATTTAGGGGATTATGATTTAAAGGTCATGCGCCAGGAATACTACATTAACCGGCAGAAAACGGTAACCACATCCTCATAGTATATGTGTCATTTGTACATCTTTTATGTGTCTTCTGTTTCTGTGTTTTCTTTTTGGCGATGTTCTCTCTAATGTTATTAAACTAAGGCGTGACTTAGATGCCTATTCAGGTATACAATTTCACTCTCAAGTTGTGTGAACATTATATCCCATGTTTTGCTCTTTGCCTTCAAATCTTTGGAGGATTTCTAGGGCAATTGCACGAAAGAATCAAGGGAATGGCAATTATCCCGCATTTCTATGCTATCGTTTAGATTTAATTGGCAGTATGCATTACAAAAACTGGTTGCTTTGCACCTTGTTATGTTGCTACTGTGCACCGATACATGTTGAAATCACCTTCAGCCAGCTGCCTTTTACAGTCAATAGAAACACTAATGTCTACATGTTTGTTGAAGTTTGATCTTCAACGGGCAACTGTTTTTCTCATAAGATCGCATGTCGGCTGGACTTACGATTATGTTCTTATACGTCCTTGTGTTTTTTCTTCTGATCATGCTGGCATTATATTCATTTTGCAGTTCATCAATCACTTGGTTAATCAGCTTGCCAGACACCAGTTTCTAAAGATTGCTTGCCAACTTGAAAGGAAGAACATAGCCAGTGCTTACTCATTGCTTAGAGTCATAGAATCTGAGTTACAGAGCTACCTATTGGCAGTCAACACCCGCCTTGTAAGCAATGTCTATTGTTGTGAACTTCCTCCCTGTCCTCACTTCTTCAGTGTCTATACATGTTTCATGCTACTTTCAGAAATACTTGTTTCACATGTCATTCTTATTTTCTTCAGAAAGATTCTTAATTTTGTTTGTGTTGTTTTAATATTTAGGGCCATTATAATTCATTAAATCAAGCTGCATCTGAGGTGCGTGAACAAGGAGCAATTGATGATCGTGACACTTTCCTCCATGCAATGCGAGATCTCCTATGTATTCACTCAAGTAAGCGCACAACTCTGTAATTAGTTAGTAGCTTGATATTTTAATTCTCCTATTCTTAATGTTGCCTCTCTTTTCTTTAGATGTCCAAGCAGCGGTGCCAACATACATGTCAGCACATGCTTTAGTTCAGCAGATATCGGCACTTCAATCTGACTTGCTTTCTCTTCAATCTGAACTTGAAAATACCCTTCCAGCTGACCGGAAAAGATGCATCAATGAGTTGTAAGTTATATCGAGGCACTGTCCAATACTTGGTTTTCTTTACCTTATTTCCTGTCTGAATATGGTTGCTTTCAATGCTTCTTATGGCATGAACCAACCAACCAACGTTCTTAGTTTGGTGTATAAACAATTTGGCTGATCTTCAACTATCCAACAAATCACTGAGACAGATAGCATTTTTCTAGCATGCAGCCAAACAATGGGGGCATTTTTCTAGCATGCAGCCAAACCAGTGTTCCAAATACCGGCCGGTTACCGCCGGTTTTACCGGTGCCGACCGGGAGGGGAAAAACCGCCGGTTTTTTATTTAATTCAAATTTAAACTTTTGAATGTAAAAATTAGTTTATCTAATGATATTTTCATTATTTAGCACTAAGAAAATGTATTAGGAAGATGCATGCACTTTCCGTGCTTGATTTCAAACTTTTTTCCATGAATGTACTAGAAATTTTCAAATTTTCAATGTAAAAGTTAGTTTTCCTAATGATATTTATATTGTTTAACACTAACTTTTACATTATGCGGCTATGCCAGCATCAAATTCAGTAATATGTGCCATTTGGACTTTCAAGGAGGGTTCATGGTCATTTGAATGAAGATTGCTCAGGATTCCTAAGAGTCTTAGGGTGTGTTTGGTTGAGCTGTGATTTCTGAAAAAATTGCTGTGAGCTGTGGGCTGTGAAAAAGCTGCTGTGGGTTGTGGACTGTGAGAAAGCTGAAAGCCGTTTGGTTGAACAGCTGTGGCTTCTTGGAAAAATTGCTCCATCTTCTCCAGCCCGCCGTGCACCCCCTCTTTGCTTCCTCCCCCATCTTCCACCGCGCCGCGCCTCCCTTCTCCTCCCGCTGCTCTCCCTCCACTCTGGCCACCGCTTCTCCCTCCGGCCCCTCCTCTACTCCCACCGCCACTTCTCCGCCCGCCGTGCGCCCCCTTGTGCCCTCCTCCTTCTTCGCCCGCGCCTCCCCTCATCGCCGCCATCACCCCGCCTCTTCGCTTTCCTCTACCGCGCCTTCTCGCCATCTCCGGCGCGCCGTCCTCTCCTACTCCGGCCGCCGCTTCCTCTTCCACCGCGCCGCGCCTCCCTTCTCCCGCTGCTCTCCCTCCACTCCGGCCACCGCCCTTCCCCTTCTACACCCCCATCGGCGCCGCCGCTTCGTTTCCCCCGCCGCTCCTCCTTTTCCGCCCGCCGTGCGCCCCCTGTGCCCACAGCCACAGTCGGTCTTGGAGCGGAGCAGGCGGACGGGGTGGAGCGGCGGCGGCCCTGTTCGCCGGTCTTGGAGCGGAGCGGGCGGACGGGGTGGAGCGGCGGCGGCCCAGCTCGCCGGTCTTGGAGCGGAGCGGGCGGGCGGGGTGGAAGCCACAGCCGGTGAAAGCACCTCTCCACCTGCTGTCAAAATTGTACTACCACAAAAGCAGTTTTCTTCAAAAAGCAGATGTGGAGCTTCCCCTTTGGTTGGCTTTTGGCTTTTTGGAAGCCAAAGCAGGTTGGGAAGCCCAACCAAAGGCACCCTTAGTAATCAAGTGTAATCTCCTTCCCTATCTATATAAGGGGAAGAAATGTGATGTTTTGAGCAGCTTTTGATTGATATATGAACTTAGAATTAAGCAAAGCTCTTCTTCCACCGGTTTATCCGGTTTTTCCACCGGTTTTTCCGGTAACCGGCCGGTTACCGGTCCGGTTACCGGTCTCCTACCGCCCCGCCCAAAAAATTCATTTGACAAAATTTGACCGGTTTTTTTCCGGGATTTCCGGTTACCGGTACCGCCCGGCGGCCGGGATTTGCTCCGGTACCGGTTTTTTGATCCTTGAGCCAAACAATGGGGCTTGATTTTTTCTGGACATACGGAACTGCTGCCTCATCTACTGTTCATACAGGTAAACAAGATTGCAATATGAAAACATCACAGTAGCACCACAGTAGCACCGATTCAATTAGCCATGCTCAATTTCTGATCCTTCCTACATGACCTTTACAAAACCTTGTTGACCAAGTTATTCAATATTCTGTTATACCCTGCACAATCACTTTTTAGTCTGCCAATATATATCCAATAAGTTTCAAGTTTAAGTCATTTCACACTTCTCCACTTATGCAGATGCACTCTGATTCAAACAGTCGAACAGCTTCTATTTGCGTCGTCAACAACTGCAGAGCCAATATTGACACCTTGGGTACACTCTTAATTTGAGACTTCAGATTGTGTTATTTACTGTATATCCTTTATTTCATCACATCCATGGCCCTTGAACTAAATCGGTGTTCTTGATATAGCCACTGATGCGAGCGCTTGATGATATGGAAAACTCCAATGCTCAAGTTGAAGTTTCTGTTGAAGAAGTAACAAAGGCTCGCACCCAAAAGATAAAGGTATTGCCACATCTTACTATGCTGTCAGTCTTGAGGCTGTTGCCAAATGGAATATTGGAATGGATACGGGCTCCTTTATCTTGCATAGATCTGAAATTTTCTGCAAGATAATTAAGCAGAACAAAGGACTTCTTGACTCGGTCATCAGTTAGTCATCACTAAGCAAAGAACATAAAGAGGCTAATAAAAAGTTTTGAAGAATAGCAGTCTATCTCCCTTCTCTCTCCATGATCCTCTATTGACTTCATGGTTACTAATAAACTTGCAGATCTTTGAAAATCGTGCCCATGAGGTGGGGAGGGAGAGGCAAATCTTTGTTGATTTCTTCTGCAACCCCGAGCGTCTCAAGAATCAAGTCAGAGAGCTGACCTCCCGCGTGAAAGCTCTTCAGGAATAGAAAGCCCTTTGTCTAGGCTGGTTAGCATCGGACATTCAGTTTCTGTAACCCCCTACTCATTTACTGATCACGTCTCACTTTTTGAACTCCTGCTTCTGGCCTTTTTCTGCCAGGTCTCGCTAATTGGAAAGAAACTGCCGAGCTCACGGCTCCTGTGCGAGGCCATGTTGTTTCTTGTAAAGTTTCCCTTGCTCGTAAGCCTTGACGCTCCAACACAAAGTTGGGGGGATGTGCAGTGCCGAACTGCAGATGTGGTCATATGGAACACTGTACCATCGGTTAGTTTGGATATTCAGGTTCTAGGTTCTTACGCCACCGGAAAGGCTGGCGCTGTTGTGATATTTATGGATTTCCAATCCTGTTTGTTGTAAAGTATATTAGAAATCACGAGCTTTTCTTGTTGTATGATTGCTTCAGAGTTCAGACTAGGTAGTGGTTGTACATTTGTGGTGTTGAAAACTCAGAACAATCTTTGCTTTAGTGTGAGCACAATGAAATATGACTATCTGAGCCCGTTTTCTTTTTCCTTAGTGATCTGAGCCCGTTGTTGGAAATAATTGTCAATCTCAAGCCTGCTAAGAGCAACTCCAGCAGGGCCCCTACTTGAGCCCTCAAAACTCAAATTTGAGGACTTGAGCCAAAAAACGAGCTCCAGCAGAGCCCCTACTAGAGCCCTCAAATTTGAGAAGGCCCTCAAATCACCCTCCCACCCCTCATTCCTAGGGGCCTCCTACTCCAGCCCTCATTTTTCAGCTTTCCTCGTTTTTTGTGGAACATTTGTGCTTTCAATTTAAATTCGGAACAAATTTGAATTTAAATCTGAATATTCGTATTTGAATTCATATTTGAATTCGGAACAAATTTGAATTTAAATTTGAATGTTATGTGATGAACTTTGTGCTTTCAATTTAAATTCGAAACAAATTTGAATTTAAATTTGAATATTCGTATTTGAATTCGGAACAAATTTGAATTTAAATTTGAATGTTATGTGATGAACTTTGTGCTTTCAATTTAAATTCGGAACAAATTTGAATATTCGTATTTGAATTCGGAACAAATTTGAATTTAAATTTGGATGTTATGTGATGAACTTTGTGCTTTCAATTTAAATTCGGAACAAATTTGAATTTAAATTTGAATATTCGTATTTGAATTCATATTTGTGCTTTCAATTTAAATTCGGAATAAATTTGAATATTCGTATTTGAATTTGAAACAAATTTGAATGTTATGTGATGAACTTTGTGCTTTCAATTTAAATTCGGAACAAATTTGAATTTAAATTTGAATATTCGTATTTGAATTCATATATTTAAATATTGTCCCTCATTGTGAAATCATAAATATTTTATTATGTATTGTGCTTTTGTCCCATACATATGCATATAGTGTGTGAGGAAATAGAGGGAATTGAGAAGTAGGGGCCCTGTTTTGAGGGCTCCTGCTGGAGTGCAGCCCAGAAAACAGGGCCCTCAAAAGTAGGGGGAGCCCTCAAATGAAAAGTAGGGGCCCTGTTTTGAGGGCTACTGCTGGAGTTGCTCTAAGCTAGCACTGCAGCCAGCAACGGAGCAGATCGCCTGCGTGAGTAGGGGTGGCAATTTCCATGGGGCGGGGCGGGGGCGGCTCTACAGGGAATTTCCCTGTTGTGGTGGGGGCTGATTTCTCCTGCCGTTGGAACGGGGATGGCCCCTGCTAAGCTAGCGAGGCGAGGATGGGGCTCGTCCTTCCTCTCATGGGGTAAAAATATATAGTTTAAATAATATATTATAATTCTTTAATATGTAAGATAATATTCTTTCGTTGTATATTTAAACCAAAACTTAAAAATATATATATATATATTAGAATATATATTTTAGATATATATTTTATAAAAAAATATACGTAAGTAAATATAAATTAATAAATAAAGTCATATTTTTATTTTTAAATATTTTATTTGTTTTTTAGTCCTCACAAGGGACTGGCCCAGGGACAAGGCGAGCTGGCGAGTTTTGGGACGGGGCTACGGGGCCATCCCGGGAAGAATTTTGGACACATGTAGACCCCTAAACACCCGAAATTCCGTTTTTGGCCCTCAAACCAAAAAAATTCCGTTTCTGGACCCCTCCTGAGCGCGCGTTCGCGAGATGGTGCCACGTGTCCCGGTCGTGCGGTGTGGTACCGCACGACCGCACTGTTCATGGGTCGTGCGGTACCACACCGCACGACCTGCCTGCCCTCAACGCCGGCCGCGCGACCGCCCGCGCGACCGCGCGTCCGCCCACACCGACCACGCGTCTGTGCTCTCCAGCGAACTCGTGCGCCGGCGCTCGGGGTAGGCGAGTCGTGCGGTCTGGTACCGCACGACCCGTGAACAGTGCGGTCGTGCGGTACCAGACCGCACGACCGGGACACGTGGCGCCAGCTCGCGAACGCGCGGTCGGGAGGGGTTCAGAAACGGAATTTTGTTTTGTTTGGGGGCCAAAAATGGAATTTCGAGTGTTTAGGGGTCCAAATATGTCCAAAAATCTCCCGGGAACCTCTGCCCAGTTGCCACCCCTATGCACGAGAGGAAGGGGCGGCAACTTGTTGAAACAAAACTGAAAATCCGAAAATTTTCAAAAGTTGATTTTGAGCTCAATTTCCATTTTTGCTTGGCTCTCTTAATTCCTCAACCTAATTCCCACAAATCTCAAAGTCCAGCTGCCCAAATCTTTGTATTCACAACCGGATTTGAGAGGGGGAAACTCTGCACTGTATTCGGCCGAAAAATCCACCGCCTCATCCCTTTGTCGCCGTCGCTCACGCCCCTTGCGTGACTCCCCTCACCTGCGCCCCTTTCCGCCAGCTCCACTCGGTGGAACGGCCACCTCACCCTGCCCGCCAGGCCACGCCTCCCTGCCGCTCTGCCGCCGTGTCTCCACTTTTGCCGCCGCCCACCCCATCCGCGCGCGCCACCGCCACCTCGCACCAACGGACATCGCCACCTCCACCATGCGGACAAGGGCTCCTTTCCACCTCCCCTCTGCTCCCTCTGACGCCCTGCACCGACCAACGATCGTGGCATCGCCGCCGGCCGCCACGCACGTCTGCCGCCCGGGAAATATCTCGCCCCGAACCGCCTTCGCCGCGTTATATAAGCGGCCAAGCCTTCCCTCGCCATTGCTAACACCCCCGCAACCCGCCCGACGCCCCCAAAGCCCCCATTGCCATCCCCAACGCCGGTAATTGCAAAAACTCCCAACCCCAAGCCCTAGACCAATGTCGGTTATCCGCCCCGTGATTCTCCAATTGCCTTCACCTAGAGCTTCACCTACACCCCAGGAGCACGCCCCAACCGCCGCCCTAGCCTCCCGAAGCCCCATCTTCCCCGGCACCGTGAGCACCCCACCGCCGCACCCACCTCACCGTGGCCAGCCCAACCCGAGCTTCCTCAGCTGAAACCAAAGCCTCCCCTAGCCTACCCAAACCCTAGTCATGCCCAAGCACCGGCCGAGTTGTCCCAAGAAGCTCCCAATCACCCACAGTTCAAAAAAATGGCCGTGGAAGAGGCGAGCTCGCCGCCGGCGATTGCCGCTTCCGCCGGGCACACCAACACCAAAAATGGACTCCCCTCGCTCACGCGAATCCAACCATAGCCTTCTTTGCCGTCGCAAGTCGCTATTTTGCCGTCGGTAGCCACCGCTTGCCTCCTCTGCTTTGGCTGTACGCGCGCAGGCAGGAGGAAGAAGATGACCCTATTCATCCGACCAAGCCGCTTTTACCTGGTTGAACCGAGTCCGTCCGCCCGAGCCAGATGCATCCGATCCACCCGACCCAAGCCAAGCCGATGCGGTCGCACCGAGTCCACTCGCCGAATCCGGTTCGAGTCCAATGAACAGTGCGACCGAGCCCATGAACAGTAACCCGACCCGAACCCAAAAATCCATGTTTATACTCCCTAGATTCGTTTCGAGCCCGTCAACCCAAATCCAAGGCCCATTTCCCCATATGACCCTCCTATAAGCCCAAAACCTTGTTTATTTGAATTTTATCGGATTTTATTTCTTTATTTTTTTTATTCCTAGCCTAGTCCTTCGGGCATGGAATTAATTTTTTTTATTGTTTCGCGTTAGTTTCCGAAGTCGAAGGCCACCCGGAGCAGGAGGGAGAAGTTCAAGTCCAGGCCCCGCCCGTCGAAGAATACGAATAAATTGAAATCGTAAACCCGCAAGGCAAGTCACACATACCTTGATCATGTTGAACCTACATTTCCGCTATTTATTTATTTATTTATTTTCATTATGTTATTTGCGCACTATTATTTTGTGTACAATAAATGCTTAGAATGACATGATACTAGTTATGTCCTACCACCCGAAAAAGCCCAGTCTAAATTTGATTGCCATATTCCCTTTGACAAGACCTAGTAATAATAATATGTAATTATAGTAGTTTAGAGAATCAACAACATCTACTGTTATTAAAAGATTTGGTATTTGGGAAGTGGCTCTAGGGTAAGCGAGGATCGTTGGATCCTGCGACCTAGGGCGAAGGCAAATGTTACAAATCAATGGGAGTGTCAAATCACTGGACAGATTTGTAGAAGGGAATTTGCCACCGGGTGAAAATAAGGACTAGACCCTTATGCTGAGTAAAGAACATAGTGATTGCCCAACCACAAGTGTTGATACGTCAAACCTGGTCTAGTAACTGCTCAAATTCGATTGAACCTCTACAAACGCAAGGCGAAGGCAAAGTGTGAGTCCATACGGAAGGGAGTTGAGAAGGGCCGTATGGAAGTTGGCGCAGTGGGTGCCGTTGTTGTTTTTATTATTGATTTGATTATCAGATGTCCACACAATAGTAGGCTGAGATGAGTCAGAGGTTGGAGGCCTGGGCTTATCGAGGAAACCTACTAGGTAGAGGCTATATAAAGAATTGAGCAGTGAACAACCTTGTTTCCTTTACTCTTTAGCGGGAGTTAAGGAATCTTGTGGGTAAAGCAGGGCAACTCTGCAGAGTCATGACTAATGGTATTCGAATACGCCGTGCTTCCGGTAAATGAAGCTATGTTTAACGGGTGATTCCAACAACAAGGCATAAGTAGATTTGAGAATGGTTGGTAACATGGAAAGTTGGTAATCAAGTTTGAAACCCCCTGTTATTAATAAAGTATCTCTTTCAGTTTTTAACCGGTTTCCAACTAAAACTGCATCCACACAAAATAAGACATGTTTCCCTTTATTTGTTATACCTTGCATGAAATTATTATTAAGCTCCGTGTGACTTGTTGAGTACAAGTGGTAGTACTCATGCTTGCTAAAAACATTAACAGAAATAACCAGCAATAAGAAGGCAGACGAAGGCGACGAGGAACAACTCTACAGGGTCGAGGATTCGTGGAATTAGGGTCGTCCTCCGCTCAGGCGTGCCTGTGGCGTTCTTTTGTTTGTAAGGTATCTAAGGGCCGCTTGCCCTTCTGTAAAACTTGGCTTTTATGCCTTTATATTGTAATAAAGCTGGTTTTTATCTTAAGCATGTGTTGGCAATGTTATACACTCGATGGATGTACTCGCAACTGAACAATCCTGGGCAGTTGCGAGGGTTTCATAATACTCCCAGAAATGGGGGTGTTACAGAGTGGTATCAGAGCTAGCCTGCTTGACCGTAGGATGACCCTAAGTGAATTAAGGATATTTGTGAAAACTATTTTACTTATAAAAATGAGTTACATAAAATATCAATATTACTTCTGTATAATCTCTTTCCTGTCTACCTTATCTGTTAATCTTATTTTAAAATTAAGTTTTGTTTTCTGAGACTATTTATATTTATTCTTGTCTAAATTCAAAATTGGCGATGTGAGCAGAGGTTAAAAAGAAAAAGAAAAGGTAGAGTTGTATGCGTTAGTATAGTTGAACCCTTTGGTAATAGTATCTTTTTGGCTGTGTAAAACAAGTTGAGATGTGTACCTCGTATGAATGGTATGTGTCCAACTTGTGTAAAAAAAACTATTTTTGCCTTTTTGATAATTTGTTTGCTATAAGTATCTCTAGTCTACCCTCTTCAAATTTCAGTCTTTCTATTTCGCTCTAAGTCCTTATCTGTTTCATTCTAATCTTACCTTTAAGTTCTGAATTCTTACTTCCCTATCTGACTTTATTAAAAACTCGCTGCAGACCTAACTCCCAATCCTATCAAGAGCAATTAAGATGGCTGAATCTGGAAATGGATCACAAGAGCAAGGCAATTCTTATCCAGGAGAAGCAAGGCAGCCAAGTATAGTAAACCTATTGGTAAAGATGGAAGAAAACCGGTATCAAGCGGAACTTGGTCAAGTCAGCAAGATGGAACAGCACACTAAACTATTAAAACAGATTGCTAAGAAAAGTGAAGGAAATAGTCAGCAAGGACTGCCCGTACAATCAAAATGGACAGATTTTCACAAGACTAGGCCTCCAGTCTTTTCTTCATCACCTGACCCGATGGTGGCAGAAGATTGGTTTAGAGATGTAGAAAGAAAGTTAAATACTGTTCAGTGCAATGGCAAGGAAAAAGTACTATATGCCTCCCATCAGTTGCAAGGCCCAGCAGCAGCCTGGTGGATGAATTATCAAGCTATGGTTAAAGATCGAGAGATTACTTGGAAAGAATTTGAGGATTCTTTTCGTCACACCCATGTACCGACTGGAGTAATGGAAGCTAAGCGTCAAGAATTTCTTGCGTTGAAGCAGGAAGGACGTACGGTCGTGGAGTATCTTCATCAGTTTAACACGTTGGCCCGTTACGCCCCTGATGACATGAAAACCGAGGAGAAAAAGATGGAAAGATTTAGAGAAGGATTGCAGATATCTTTGAAGCATCGTATCTCAGCTATAGACTTTAAAGATTTACCTTCAATGGTAAATAAACTCATTATATCGGAGGAAACCCAAAAGGAGTTAGAAGGTACACAGAAAAGAAAGATGGTACATGTAACATCATCGTCAGATGCACCTCGAAAACGAGTAATCCTAGCATCCCAGTTCAAAAACCAGCAAGACAAGACAATGATATTCACTCCAAGACCACAAATGCAAATAAACCAGAATACCACATCTCCACCACAAGATACAGTGAGAACCTCAAGTTCGAAATGCTTTAAATGTGATGGGAACCATTTTCAGAAGCAGTGTCCACAGTGGTCTCCCACTTGTTTCCATTGTGGTCAAGCTGGTCATTTCAAGACTTTGTGCCCAAGAGGAGGACTATATTCTAAAGTGGCAAAGGCCCAAGTCAGAGCACAGAAATCTTCGCCACGACAGTTGATCGCTGTACCAAAACAGGAGGAAGAAGGCCAGAGCCGACAGTTTACAGTCAAGCCAGTCGAAATTCACACGACAGCTACAACGTCAGCAACGAACAAGGACAAAGGAATACTGAGACCAGTCCAAGGAGGAATAAATCATATCTCGGTAGAAGAAGCAGCTAGAGCCAACGACGTCATCATTGATAAATTGAGTCAGCAGAGGTACCATGGAGAACAAGGTCACATAGCAGCATTGAAAATCCAACAGACTCTGACAGATCAGATCAAGACAGCTCAAGAGAATGATGAAGAGATACAACGACTTGCACAGAAAAGTCAAGAGGAAAGTTCAACTGAGTTTGTTAAAGATGATCAAGGGATCTTGAGGTTCCGAGGTCGTTATTGTATACCCAATGATAAAGAGCTGAAGGACCTGATTTTACGAGAAGCCCACTCATCTCAATTTTCTATACATCCAGGAGGAACAAAAATGTATCAAGACTTAAAGAAGAGATACTGGTGGAGTAGAATGAAAAGAGAGATAGCAGAGTATATCGCACGCTGTGACACATGTCAAAAGATAAAGATTGATCATCAGAAGCCATCAGGATTGTTAAATCCTTTACCTGTCCCAGAGTGGAAATGGGAAGATATCGGTATGGACTTTATCACAGGGTTCCCAAAAACCCGCAACGGTTACGATGCTATTTGGGTAATCGTAGACCGACTGACGAAAGTAGCACACTTCATACCGATCAAGCAGACTTATGGTAAGAACAAACTAGCAGAGTTATACTTAACCAAGATTGTGGTATTACATGGAGTTCCAAAGAGGATAGTATCTGATAGAGGAGCACAATTTACATCCGTTTTCTGGGAAAAATTACATGAGGCAATGGGAACAGACTTGGCATTCAGTACAGCCTATCATCCACAAACCGGAGGACAGACAGAACGAGTAAATCAAATCTTAGAAGACATGTTGCGAGCATGTGCGCTAGTGTATGGAGCAGCTTGGGATATGTGCTTACCGTTTGCAGAATTTTCTTATAATAACAGTTATCAAGCTAGTATCAAGATGGCACCGTTTGAAGCCTTATATGGAAGAGCATGTAGAACGCCAGTAAATTGGATTGAAACCGGAGAACGACAATTCTTAGGACCACAAATTGTACAAGATGCAGAAGCTCATATCAAGATCATTCAAGATAAAATGAGGATAGCTCAGAATCGACAAAAGCGTTATGCTGATACTCGTCGAAAAGAATTGAGTTTTGAAGTTGGAGATTTGGTATATCTCAAGGTCACACCATTCAAGTCAGTAAAGAGATTTCAAGTTAAAGGAAAGCTAGCCCCGAGGTATATTGGCCCGTTCGAGATTCTCGAGAGAATAGGTGAAGTAGCTTACAAGTTGCAGTTGACACCCAGCCTGGCCAGAGTACACAACGTATTTCATGTATCCCAGTTACGGAAATGTCTCCGCCATCCAACAGAGCAAGTGCCAGTTGATGACATAGACTTACGAGATGACCTATCATATGACGAAGAGCCAATTCAAGTCCTGGAAACTACAGAAAGGCAGTTAAAGGGTAAAAGTGTCAGATTTCATAAAGTTCAGTGGCAAAATCATACAGCAGATGAGGCAACATGGGAAAAGGAGTCAGACCTACAGCGAGAATTTCCCAACCTACTCCTTGGCCCGAGTTGATCTCGAGGTCGAGATCCTTTTTAAGGGGGGTAGGTTGAAACAAAACTGAAAATCCGAAAATTTTCAAAAGTTGATTTTGAGCTCAATTTCCATTTTTGCTTGGCTCTCTTAATTCCTCAACCTAATTCCCACAAATCTCAAAGTCCAGCTGCCCAAATCTTTGTATTCACAACCGGATTTGAGAGGGGGAAACGCTGCACTGTATTCGGCCGAAAAATCCACCGCCTCATCCCTTTGTCGCCGTCGCTCACGCCCCTTGCGTGACTCCCCTCACCTGCGCCCCTTTCCGCCAGCTCCACTCGGTGGAACGGCCACCTCACCCTGCCCGCCAGGCCACGCCTCCCTGCCGCTCTGCCGCCGTGTCTCCACTTTTGCCGCCGCCCACCCCATCCGCGCGCGCCACCGCCACCTCGCACCAACGGACATCGCCACCTCCACCATGCGGACAAGGGCTCCTTTCCACCTCCCCTCTGCTCCCTCTGACGCCCTGCACCGACCAACGATCGTGGCATCGCCGCCGGCCGCCACGCACGTCTGCCGCCCGGGAAATATCTCGCCCCGAACCGCCTTCGCCGCGTTATATAAGCGGCCAAGCCTTCCCTCGCCATTGCTAACACCCCCGCAACCCGCCCGACGCCCCCAAAGCCCCCATTGCCATCCCCAACGCCGGTAATTGCAAAAACTCCCAACCCCAAGCCCTAGACCAATGTCGGTTATCCGCCCCGTGATTCTCCAATTGCCTTCACCTAGAGCTTCACCTACACCCCAGGAGCACGCCCCAACCGCCGCCCTAGCCTCCCGAAGCCCCATCTTCCCCGGCACCGTGAGCACCCCACCGCCGCACCCACCTCACCGTGGCCAGCCCAACCCGAGCTTCCTCAGCTGAAACCAAAGCCTCCCCTAGCCTACCCAAACCCTAGTCATGCCCAAGCACCGGCCGAGTTGTCCCAAGAAGCTCCCAATCACCCACAGTTCAAAAAAATGGCCGTGGAAGAGGCGAGCTCGCCGCCGGCGATTGCCGCTTCCGCCGGGCACACCAACACCAAAAATGGACTCCCCTCGCTCACGCGAATCCAACCATAGCCTTCTTTGCCGTCGCAAGTCGCTATTTTGCCGTCGGTAGCCACCGCTTGCCTCCTCTGCTTTGGCTGTACGCGCGCAGGCAGGAGGAAGAAGATGACCCTATTCATCCGACCAAGCCGCTTTTACCTGGTTGAACCGAGTCCGTCCGCCCGAGCCAGATGCATCCGATCCACCCGACCCAAGCCAAGCCGATGCGGTCGCACCGAGTCCACTCGCCGAATCCGGTTCGAGTCCAATGAACAGTGCGACCGAGCCCATGAACAGTAACCCGACCCGAACCCAAAAATCCATGTTTATACTCCCTAGATTCGTTTCGAGCCCGTCAACCCAAATCCAAGGCCCATTTCCCCATATGACCCTCCTATAAGCCCAAAACCTTGTTTATTTGAATTTTATCGGATTTTATTTCTTTATTTTTTTTATTCCTAGCCTAGTCCTTCGGGCATGGAATTAATTTTTTTTTATTGTTTCGCGTTAGTTTCCGAAGTCGAAGGCCACCCGGAGCAGGAGGGAGAAGTTCAAGTCCAGGCCCCGCCCGTCGAAGAATACGAATAAATTGAAATCGTAAACCCGCAAGGCAAGTCACACATACCTTGATCATGTTGAACCTACATTTCCGCTATTTATTTATTTATTTATTTTCATTATGTTATTTGCGCACTATTATTTTGTGTACAATAAATGCTTAGAATGACATGATACTAGTTATGTCCTACCACCCGAAAAAGCCCAGTCTAAATTTGATTGCCATATTCCCTTTGACAAGACCTAGTAATAATAATATGTAATTATAGTAGTTTAGAGAATCAACAACATCTACTGTTATTAAAAGATTTGGTATTTGGGAAGTGGCTCTAGGGTAAGCGAGGATCGTTGGATCCTGCGACCTAGGGCGAAGGCAAATGTTACAAATCAATGGGAGTGTCAAATCACTGGACAGATTTGTAGAAGGGAATTTGCCACCGGGTGAAAATAAGGACTAGACCCTTATGCTGAGTAAAGAACATAGTGATTGCCCAACCACAAGTGTTGATACGTCAAACCTGGTCTAGTAACTGCTCAAATTCGATTGAACCTCTACAAACGCAAGGCGAAGGCAAAGTGTGAGTCCATACGGAAGGGAGTTGAGAAGGGCCGTATGGAAGTTGGCGCAGTGGGCGCCGTTGTTGTTTTTATTATTGATTTGATTATCAGATGTCCACACAATAGTAGGCTGAGATGAGTCAGAGGTTGGAGGCCTGGGCTTATCGAGGAAACCTACTAGGTAGAGGCTATATAAAGAATTGAGCAGTGAACAACCTTGTTTCCTTTACTCTTTAGCGGGAGTTAAGGAATCTTGTGGGTAAAGCAGGGCAACTCTGCAGAGTCATGACTAATGGTATTCGAATACGCCGTGCTTCCGGTAAATGAAGCTATGTTTAACGGGTGATTCCAACAACAAGGCATAAGTAGATTTGAGAATGGTTGGTAACATGGAAAGTTGGTAATCAAGTTTGAAACCCCCTGTTATTAATAAAGTATCTCTTTCAGTTTTTAACCGGTTTCCAACTAAAACTGCATCCACACAAAATAAGACATGTTTCCCTTTATTTGTTATACCTTGCATGAAATTATTATTAAGCTCCGTGTGACTTGTTGAGTACAAGTGGTAGTACTCATGCTTGCTAAAAACATTAACAGAAATAACCAGCAATAAGAAGGCAGACGAAGGCGACGAGGAACAACTCTACAGGGTCGAGGATTCGTGGAATTAGGGTCGTCCTCCGCTCAGGCGTGCCTGTGGCGTTCTTTTGTTTGTAAGGTATCTAAGGGTCGCTTGCCCTTCTGTAAAACTTGGCTTTTATGCCTTTATATTGTAATAAAGCTGGTTTTTATCTTAAGCATGTGTTGGCAATGTTATACACTCGATGGATGTACTCGCAACTGAACAATCCTGGGCAGTTGCGAGGGTTTCATAATACTCCCAGAAATGGGGGTGTTACACTTGTGAACCTTTCCGCTATGTGAATGCTCATAAGGCAAAGCCGCGGAGCCTGTAGGAAGTAGGTGGCTGACAGCCCGTGGCTAGCGCATGTACTACTACTAATACGGCCTTGTTGGCACCTCGTCATCACCCGCCAAGCCCATGACTACCCCCGTCACACGCTGTTGCGCAGGGCGCGACCGGCCACTGCCTCGTCGCGTGCGCAAACCACCCACCGCTTACGCCGTTTGCATCGCTGGCTAGCGCACGGTGCGGCGAGCTCCGTCGCTCCTTGGCTGCTATTCTGTTCGTCCGCCCGCCGTTGGCCACGCCCACGGCGATGGCGCTGGGTGGTTCCTTCTTAAACTTGCGCACGGTCGATCTCGGCCGCATAACGTCAATTCAACGGCCATCCAGGACCGACCTATGATGCGATCCAATCTGGAGACGATGCAGACAGTTATTTCAATATAGTACTTGGCTTCCATGATAAATTCCCTCGGGGTCACACCTGACACTTGCGCAACTCAACCTAGGTTGATCTCAATCTAACAGGGACCAGTGAGCCATGATCGCGACCAAGATCTGCGATCCCAGCAGGAGTGTATGCGAACGGTATTACAACCGAATTCGAGGGCTCTTCAGCGAAGTTTCCATGGGGCTCTCGTCCTCCTCGATCTGGGCCGCGGGAACCCAATCGAACGGCATACAGCGGGGCTACCTCTGGTCGTGGAACCATTCGCCGACCCCCACACGACCTGGCGAAGACAAGGGCCGGGGCAGGTGGAGATACGGGTGGCGACGTGGCGTGCAGCGACGCGTGCTGCACAGCCATTCAGCTCCGGCATCTGTCGGCTTGGAGGGTGGATCCACCGTGATCAAGAACACGGCCTTCGCGTCCACCTAAATTGATCATTTGCCACTTTGAAGAGTGGGCTTCGCAAAATTGCAACTTTCAAAATTGGCTTCGCAAATATGTCATGCAGTACATTTACCTCTTGATTACCATGCCATTTGAGCCATTTAACTCATTTAATATTTTTTTTCTAATTTCAGGGGTTGAAAAAGATCTTTCTACCCTTGCTAAGTTCCAATGGTAATCAAGAGGAACAATTTTGAAAGGTCTTTTCCAGTGCTAAAAATGCTGGGTTCTTGGCGGCATTCAGGTGGTCTATTTGGCTGGCTTCTTGGCGGGAACTCAAGCCAACTTCCTCCCCTTGATGTTCCAATCCCAGACATTACACTTCCTCCACCTCTACCAGATTTTGTAGAGCCATCTAAGGGCCTGTTTTGGAGAGCTCCACCAGCTCCAGATCCACCTAGATCCACCAGATTCACCTGGATCCACCGTGGAGCAGCTCCACCGTGGATCTGGGATTCGTCAAAGTGTTTGGTACAGCTCCACCTCCCTCTCTATCTCACTTCCACCTGGGCCCCACGCGTCAGTGGAGAGCTCCATTCTTCTTCCTCCCGCTGAGATGCACGCGCGCAGAGGAGAGGCGGAGCGGCGGCTGGGGGGCGGGCGCGGCTGGCCGGGGGCGGCGCGGCGGCTGGCCGTGGGCGGGCACGGCGCGCGGCAGAGGAGGAGGCGGAGCGGCGGCTGGGGAGGCGGCGCCGGCCCGGGAGGAGGCGGGGGGAGGCGGACGCGGGGGAGGCGGCGCCGGCCCGGGAGGAGGCGGAGGCGGGGGAGGCGGCGCCGGCCCGGGAGGAGGCGGCGCGGCAGAGGAGGAGGCGGAGCACGGCGCGCGGCTGGGCGGTGGAGGGGGTGGAGACGGCGCGCGGAGAGGACGGGCGCAGCGACGAGAAGAGGGAAATAAAAGATCGAACCGTTTTTTGTGTGTAATCAGTGGCATGGTGGGTAATTTTTCCCAACTCCACCAACTTGAGTTTGGTGGAGCACCCGTTGAGGTGCTCCATGGATTTGGTGGATCTGGAGCCAGATCCATGGTTTTGGTGGAGCAGATCCACGGTGGAGCTGCTGGAGCTGGAGGTGTTTGGCTTGGAAAAGTGGATCCGGATCTGTTTTTCGTGAATCTGGAGCTGGTGGAGCTCTCCCAAACAGGCCCTAAGACAAAAATCACTACTCTTCCAAATGGCATCAAGATTGCATCAGAGACATCACCGGTATTGCTTTATGCTTGCTGATGTTGCAATATTGTTGTATTTTCATGCTAGTAATTTTTCCGAAGGACTTAATTGCAGATCCCGACTGCATCAGTGGGTTTATACATTGACTGTGGTCTATCTATGAAACACCTGCTTCATCTGGAGGCGGCTGGAGTATCACATCTATTGGAGAGGATGGCCTTCAAGAGCACAACAAATCGGAGTCACTTGCGGCTAGTTCGTGAGGTAGAAGCCATTGGAGGAAATGTCTCGGCATCTGCTTCTCGTGAACAAATGAGCTATAACTATGCACCGGAGATGGTAAGCAAGGGTAGAAAGGTCTTTTCCAGTCTCTGAAATTAGAAAAAAAATATTAAATGAGTTAAATGGCTCAAATGGCATGGTAATCAAAAGGTAAATGTACTGCATGGCATATTTGCGAAGCCAATTTTGAAAGTGGCAATTTTGCGAAGCCCACTCTTCAAAGTGGCAAATGATCAATTTTCTCTTGCCTAGACACTGGGCAGCAGGGTGTCGTTGCGCCTTGACCCCTAGTAGGGTGGCTAAGCAGCGAGACGGTCCAAGGCGGGATCAAGGTTGCCTTGGCGTGGCATGTGAGGCGGCAACTAAGAGCAAGGGAAGGTGGCAACAAAGAGCACGAGGCCACCGTCTTGGACTTGCCGGATTCTGCCTCACCGATAAACATCGTCTTGCCAGATTCGGCCTCGTCCAGCCTGTTAAGGGTATTAGAGATAAGGGTATTAGAGATAGAGTTTGTATTCTATTCCATATATGCCTTATCTCTATATGGCATATCCCCTTGTACTCTCCTATATATATGGCCCTTTGGGTCTCATATCAATACACACAATATTCATAACATGGTATCAGAGCTTAGGTTAGGTTAGGGTTAGGGTTTCCTGTACCCGTCGTGGCTGCCTCCTAGCCTCCGCTCCAGCTTCCGCATCTGCTGCCCCCGGGAGAAGCGATCTTCGCTCCCGGGAACGGCCACCTCTTCCCGGCCACCGGCGCCGTATCACACGTGGCCGTCGTGAGTCGTCGCCCACGTCCGCCTGCGCTCGGGGGCTGTCGCCGCTCGCTGGCCGCCGCCGTCACGTCGTCACGTCCAAGTCCGGATCCAGCCTGCCTCTGCACCGACGTCTTCCCGGCCGCCGCGCCCGCCCGAGCTCGATCTGGCCGCCGCCTCCCGGACATAGCCCCAGATCTGGCCGCGTCCCGCTTGGATCCGGCTTCGTCACGCTCCGTCACGCCCGGATCCGGTCGCCACCGGTCTGGCACCACACGGATCCGGCCGCCTCGGCGGCTCCCCGCGTGGATCCGGCCACCCGATCGCTGCGCCTGCTAGGCGCTGTCCCGGACTCGGCCACCTCTCCTTGATCCAGCCGCAGCCGGATCCCGCCGCCGTCGCTCCTATGGCCGCCGCCGCCGGATCTCACCACCGCCAGGTCCCGGGGAGCCGCCTTCTCCCGGGGATCCCTTCTGCAACCGCCTCCTGGGCTCGGACCTCCGGATCCGGCCGTCTCCACCACCGGCCAGCCCAGATCAGGCCTCTCTGCCGCCGGATCCGGCCTTCCCGCCGCCAGATTCGGCGTCCTCTGCGCCGTCGCCGCGTGCGGGCGGGCGCCTTCGCTGCCGGCCGTCGTCTCCCGCCCGTCGCCTTCAACCCGGGGAGCCCGCCGCTTCTTTTCCTCTCGCGGGCGCGGGAGGGAGTGAGTGTGCGGGCGGGAGGAATGAGGAGGGAGAGAGAGGATATGCTAGGAGAGAGAGAGAGAGAGGCTGTGCCGGCTGCTTCAGTTAGCTCCATTTCGTTGAGTCTCTGTTTTAAGTAGTCAATTTTTATTTTTCGTGAGTCTTCCGTTGCGTCCATCCAAATCCGTAGTCTTTAATTTTTAGTTCGCTCAAGCTGTGCGAGTCCACAAATTTATTGTCAGTCATAGAAGTGTAGGAATTTTATTTTGCTTGGCAGCAGCCGCCGCTCTACTCTCTGAGCCGCGTGCAGATCGTAGAAGTCGTTATGATGCCGCCGCTTCTCTAGCCGCCGCCCCGAGCTTCAAAGGCCGCCGCGTGTCCTCTGTGCACTTACGCCGCCGCCTCTTGGGCTTCGATCTGCGCCGTCATGCATCTATCTATTCCTCTTCGGCTTGATTTGACAGTTTATTCAAAAACTGCACGCAACGACGACATCATCAAGACTCGGACTTCGGATTTATCTTGTTTTAGTATTAACCCTTTTCAAATGCAATGCTATTGCATACGCCTTGCATTTGAGGGGGGTGTTAAGGGTATTGGAGATAAGGGTATTAGAGATAGAGTTTGTATTCTATTCCATATATACCTTATCTCTATATGGCATATCCCCTTGTACTCTCCTATATATATGGCCCTTTGGGTCTCATATCAATACACACAATATTCATAACACAGCCAACCAGATGCATTCTGCCTCCCCTCCCTTCCACTGTCTCTCCCCTCCGTGGCTCCGCTCAACGCGTCAGATCGATCCAACCAGGAGGAAGTAGTTGAAGGAGAGGGAGAAGAGGAGCGGAGCTTACCATGGTGACGACTGGTGGTGGCGCTCTCACGGGAGGAAAAGCAAGAGGCGGCAGTGGCGGTGGCAAGGCGCAGTGGTGGTGGGCTACAGCTACTGGGGAGAAAGGGTTTTTGGGAGGAGGCGTTGGGGCATCTATATGATTGTGGGTGTGAGGGTGAACCCTAGGTGTTGTGGATCGAACGGCTAGGAAGGATACGAAGTGGGATTAAGAGCTGAGAATTTAATGGGCTTCACTGGTTGGTAAGTGTCATCTTAGGCCTAACTTAGCCAACTTAGGGAGCTAAAAAATTGACCCATTTTGCCTATTAAAAAAAGCTTTATAACATACAATAGCCTCATTTTTAATTCGGTCGTTGAGGCTTCACTCATCACCCATCTAGCGTCTTTTTGAACATTGTGGATCCATGGCGGCCACATCCTTCAGCTGTTTGTGCTGCAACTGCCTCTTTGCCGCAGAACTGATTCCTCTCGGGATTGGAAATTAACAGTGATGGAAGGAACACGGGACACACGGGCTAACCTGTCGTGGGTGGCAAGACAACACCGCTCAGGCCGTAACTACGGGTGAAGTCCTGAAGAACAGAACAGGTTGGCGCTTTGTTCGGTTCTATCGTGAGGCGTGAATGATTCATCCTTCAGGGATCAAGGGCTTGGGTTCCCTTTCAGAATTACAAAATGAGAACACTGGGATTTCCATTCGTAAAAGACCGTAAGCCTCATGCTATGAAAGGTATTGAAGAACCCTGAACCGAGGGCTTATGACATAACTGGCTTTGGTTTGAAACCAATATAAGATCGTAAGGTATTGCGGACACTTTCAGAAAATTATACTGAACAATTTGGCAATTGATTTTGCACAAGGACATGCCTGAGTTGAAAGAACCAATGAACATCTTTCCACCAGAGTCAAATACCGAAACATACAGACAACCGAAGCAAACTACTGGGTTACACATTTACAGGGTGGGGATTAAACACTTGAGCAGCTCGCTAATCCGGAAATGAGTGAAGGGGCTTTGCTTATTGCTCAGGTACAATTTTTACAGCGACGTCCCTCTCCTCTGGGGAATGGGCAGCAAAGTCGTCCAGCTTCAGTTCTCAGAACCCTCTGGAATCTTGAACAGGAACTGCGGTAGCGAGGCGATGCGAGGGAGGTTCATCAGCAGCTCTCCAAATGAGTCCTTCCTCGACATGGTTGGCGGCTGAGTGGCATCTGTAGTTTTCCCCGTTGATGCTGAACTAAATTCTTCATCAGAACCTTCAGAGTCCTCCCCACCAATGCTGTTGCTGTCGTTCGGCTCGGGCTTTGGCTTGGCAGTCGGTGCTGTATCTTTCTGAAGCAAACAGCAAAGGGAGTCCACCCTTGCCATCAGTGATCGCTCATCAGAGGCTGGAGCCGGTGGGCCCTGTGTATCACCAAGAAGGTACTGCGCAATCTCCTCCAGTGTCTCTTTGGTAGGCACCTCATTGTTGGCTAATGAAGGATTGCCTGAAGTGATCTGCTCGTTAATGCAAGTTCCTAGGTGGCTTACCAAATCATCCACTGACATGGATGGCCTAAGCCCAGGCACTTTCAATTGACTCCACCAACTGGGGATATTGAATTCTTGAGCTGCACCATTTACATTTCTGCTAACTGCTTGTACATTTACAGCACTAGCTCCTGGTAAATACCGACAGGATTAGAAAGATTAAGGCCCTGTAACTTACGATTAAGCAACAAGAGAATATTATAGGTTTAGAACTTGTACAGGTTAGCACATCACTTTTCCAATTATATTGAAAAAGAGTTGTGATGAGGGAGGGGGTACTTTTATCATAGACTTTGGCTTACCTGGGTTTATTGTCTGAGAAATAAATTCTGGTTGCTTTCCAATGGAAACGTTGGCTTCATTCTTAGCAGACATAGATGAACCAGCACATGATGACATAGAACCTGAAAACCCAGGTAAAGCTTCATGTTCATCTTTCAAATTAGCAAAACCATGGCATTTCGATTCAACAGGATCCTCAAATATAGAGCATCTAGGTTCAAAAACTGGAGAATCCAATATGATATCTGCTTGTTGACTCAAATGATTTAGCCGCTGATCACACTGGACAAGCTTTTCAAAATTCTTGCTTAACAAGCTTGAAGGGCACTGCAAAAAATGCCGCCTGCATATTTTTGGAACAGTCATAGTATTAGACAAAGGCATCACGACTACGAGCTCAGCAAGTAATAATAGAAATGGAGTTTGGTTATAAACCAAAGTATTGTGGTAGCTAGCGGGCTAAGGGTTGAAGAGCTCTCTTTACATTTATGTGGACTAACCAGTTACCAGTTTATGCTGCTATGTAGCTGTGGGCTGTAAAACAGTTTCTAGTAACCTTTTTGAGATCCAAATAGAAACCGTAGGAGTTCCCTCTGTTCCTCTAATAATAGAAACGGAACCACAGATATAATCTTAAATACAAATCAGGCTAAGCATATACTATAAAAGCCCTGGTAAGCGTCAAGGATATTCTACAAATGCAACGAGGCTTCCAAAAAGTAGAGCGAATTCAGATTATACTCCTGCAGACAAAAATAATAACCTACTGTGCTATACTAGTATAACATAGAGATTTTATTCCTCCTAAAGAACACTTTTTGCATATTAAGTTTCACTCTGACTGTGAACACCAAATAATTCTTCACCTGTTTGTACTTGCTTGGCCACCAGTGAAATCTGATGTAGCCTGCCACAATGTATGTTTTCTTGGTTGAGGATCTGTCTCCTTGAAGAAGAGAGGTGGTCGGGCCAACTACATCAAAAGAAAAAAAATGAAAACCTCTCAGGAACGAATGGAGGTATTGAAGTAATAAAAAAATGCTTCTTCTGGGTAAACTTACCACCACATCCAAGGTTCCTTGTCCATTTTCAGGGCAGGTTGCCTTCAAAGCAGTAATATCCGACCACTGAACTTCTATCTTACTCTTAAGACCACCTTCCAGAACTTCCCACACAAGCTTATGCTTTGCGAAGTAACATTTTGCCACCAAATCACCATCATATCGTGATATGTACTGCTCAGAGATAGAATTCACTTAAGACATTTGAGGCCAAAGATTGTCCAAGTGAGCTGCTATATACATATCTGAACACTAAGTTATATTATATATTAAAGGATTCATCAACATGCAGAAATTGACTTTGGGCAACTGACCAATTGCCGCAGCAAAAACACTGGCGGATTGGACAGGATATAGGATGCATTGATGTTGCAATAAGAAGTAAGACCTCACACTACAAACTAGCATCTTTTCTCGAACACGCAGGAGAGCTGCGTATCATTGTATTAAGAAGAAGAAGAACAACCCTTACAAACACACTCAACTATAGCCAAGACCAATCCCCACTAGGGAGACCAAGACCAAGACCAACCCCAACAACCCCGACCTAGCCTTCCTCAGGTGCTAGGGCAGTGAGGTAAGAAATACCACGCGCCCCAGCCAAACCCCAAAGTTTCAGCTCATCTCTAACCTGGACCAATAACAAGGAAAGACTCGGAGAGACTCCATCAAAAACACAACGGTTGCGGAGGTTCCAAATAGACCAAGCACTACAAACTAGCATCAATATTATAATTACATGAGTATTATCTTGAAAGTTCTACAAACAAACAAAACTATCAGAA
Source organism: Dendrocalamus latiflorus (assembly GCA_017311315.1). NCBI lineage: Eukaryota > Viridiplantae > Streptophyta > Magnoliopsida > Poales > Poaceae > Dendrocalamus > Dendrocalamus latiflorus. The sequence continues at coordinate 3,820,887 of CM029618.1, forward strand.
TGACAATTTACTAAATAAAAAATATTTAACTTATAGACTGTACCTAAATAAAGCATCACCAGCGTGGAATCTTTCTTGGGTAGATAGTACATTTTTATCGAAACAAATACGAAAAGGGCAAAAAAGGATGCATAAACCAAATACATATCGAGGTTCTGGCAGAATTACCCCAACAAACACCTATTTCAGCTAACATAAATTCACTTACCTCCCATGTACCAATTCTCAAAATATTTGCAGGAAAATTTGAAGCTTTCAACCGTTCACCAACTGCTGATGTACCAGACTTCAGGTCTTTCTTCTTGGGAGGCTCAGAACTGCAGTTGTCTGTAGAAGATTGTCCTGCACTGGAATTTGCTTGAGAAAGCCTCATCTCAATCAAATCCAAGAGAGATGGGCTTTTTCTCAGCCGCAGACCCAATGGGCTAGGTTCATCAAGTACATTGTGATACATATCCTGCAAATGTTCATGTTGGCATACGAAATAAAAATCTCAAAGCTGTCCATTCCAAAACTGTAACTGGCTAATCATACTTTACTGACTAAAATTAGAAATCAGTGATCACAGAAAAGACAACTATCACAAACACCTCAAAAGAGCAATAATTTATGCATCGACAAGCAAGCATGCACGCTACATAAATTTCTAGAGAACAAGCATTGGCCTGTTTCTTTTGGTACACGTAGTTATTCACAGTTTCCTGTCTTTCCCACTGACATAATCTATCTTAAACATATAGCAACTGTTATCACACCCTATGTAAACTCTAAGGTTGATCTACTAAACACCCTGCATGTCAGCCCAATAATGGGGCAACTTGTTCTATAAATATACAATACTGATATCCAAGTTTACATGCCAAGATGATATTAGTGAATTCCTTTCATATATATGTTTCCAGAACAGGACGTGATTATCGAATAACATGGTAAAATATGAGTCCAGAGTCCACAAGCATGGTTCAACTGTTAGGATTGATGGTTACTTCAAGCATTAAAATGCATTTGTGGGACAGTCATATGACATATTTCACCTGTTATATGGTTCACAGAGGATTGTTGTCAGAAATTTTATTCAAAATTAGGGCAAAATGAATTAAAAAGTGATTGCAATGGATTGTACTGCACAAGCAGAAGGCTAATTTCACTTTTCTCGCCAAGGCATTCAAATGGGGGTGTTTGGTTGCCAGCCACAGTTTACCACGCCTAAGGTTAGGCAAGTTTGACCAATTTTGGGAGCTGTTTGGTTGCAGCCACAGTTGTGGCAAGATTCCCTTCCAGCAAACTAGGTCCCACGCGTCAATAACTCAAAAAAGTGTGGCAAGATTCTCTTAGGCTTGCTAAGGTGTGGCAAAGAATTTGAGCACCTCAACTTAGGCAAGTGTGGCAATTTTTGTTGGCAAAGTGTGGCTAGCAACCAAACAGTGCGCGGGACATCTGCTATTGGTTGGAGGAATCCTTCAATAAATATCATTCCAAAAGAGGTACAAAATGAACTGGGAACACAAATTCTGCATCATTAAATTCTATTTATCATGGAAGCATTCTCCAATTTGCAAAGTAAGGAACTTAGCAGTTTCCCACCCTAGTAACATGCATAACAGTGAAACAATGTCCACGACTACACGAAGTTAACCATCAACCCATGTGCCATCTGCAACAAATCCATAAACCTTCAAATTCAGCTTCCTCAGCCTCCCAATCACAAGTAATACCAGCACTTGCACGGCATCTCATGGAGATACTTTCCAACACGTTCATAAGCGCCGCCCCTGCAAGCAGACTGTGATTCTACCTAACCATAGGCAGAGTCACACTGGATTTAGCTAAAATACCTCATTTCTCGATAAATTTGCAAATAACAGCATGGGCGGAATCTCCTTAATAACATCAGCTCAACGATTACGAGCCGCACCATCAAATTAGTCCACGCAAATCGCCCTCCGTTGCAGCCACCCCTAGTCTTCAAGCATGGCAGTAGCTTAGATCAAACGCGTAAAATTACGGGAAAAGGGGGGGGGGGGGGGGGGGGGCTCTCCCATTCCCCCATAAAATGGTACTGATTTGGCCTCAAAAGAATCAACTAACATCAATACCCTCCAGCTCGCCAGTCGCCACCAAGCATGAAGAAGCCGACGCGCTATTCGGCTCAGTCCCAATCAAACGCCCCAAATGGAAGCCCAAAAAAACACGTCGCCAGCGGATCTACCTGCTGCGGAGGCTGCGGTGGCTGATCCGACTTGGCTCGCTTGCTGAGCGGGCCGTGCTCGTCGTCCTGGAGCTCCTCCGCCTCCAATTTCACAGTCGCTGGCGGCGGCGGCGACACGGGCGGCGCCATGGCCGGCTCGGCCGGCTCCGCGTGCTGCCGCTTCCCCGAGCTCGGGAGCTGCACCATGGGGATCGACCACGAGCGAATCAAAGCGAGGGCCGAATCGGATCGGCGAGGCGAATGATTCGAGAAGGGAGCGCGAACGCGGAGGAGGAAGAGGGGGGAGCTTGGCCTTTGGGAAAGGCTCGCGAGCCGGCACCTGCGTATGACAGGTGGGGCCTATAATATGGGACCCACTTGTCGGCGACGGTGGTGGTATCTAGGTGTGGATCACGTGGCCGGATTGGGGTGGTGGGCTGGCTCGCTGGAGCACGGCTGTCAGCCGCGTGGGGCTATGACAGGTGGTGCCCACGTGGTGGGGACGGGTATCTGCCGCATTCGGGTGTACGATTACGGGCTGGCCGTATGTATGATCGCTTCGTTGCCGTCTTCACGTGGAAAATGTTTTCCCACCGACGGCACTACGAGTCACTGCCCAAGCACTAGTACTACTACAGTACTACAAAGTCAACATCATATATCTAAAAAATAAAAAACAATAGAATTAAAAAACGAAGGTCAACACCATACGATTTAAGGATTTTATAGGCATTTAAGGGTTTTTCCATGTCATAAAATAAACTTTTTAACCCACACCCGCTCACTTGAGCTTCTGGTTCGGCTTCTAGGTTAGTTCTTTTTGTTTCTTTTTCTCTTATACATTTGCATTGACGTGAAGATATATTATATATTTTTTTAATTTAATTACACTAAAATAACTAATCGTAGCTACAATCCAAAAAAAGCTACAATATAAAAACAAAAACCTAGACCTAAAAACCCAAATAAGCACCACCACAGTTTAACTTTTTAATTAAAAAAAGTAAGTGTCAGTGTTCGTAAAAGATTCCTTCCAAATTCATGCGTTGTAAACGAGACCTAACTGGGCTGCCTAGCTTAATCGTTGCTTTTAAGCAAGAAACATCATTGTTAGCGTGCACCAAACTGCTCGAGCAATATTGCTGTGAGCATATCGTTCTCTCCGTCTGTTCAACAAAATGAGTTGCAGAGAAACCTGATCCGATGAACTTGAGTATTGTGGCCTTTGATAGCTGAAATCACATACCATTAGAGTATGATCTAGCCAGGTTAGAGCAGGGAAAGGGAAAGGAGACATGTTGCATAACTTGCAAGAAAGATAAATTTACAGTTCTAAACTTGGGCCAAAATTAGATAATACAGGGGTGTTTAAAAAACTCAGTATCAAACTACAAAGTATCCGTACTATGTGACATCTGAGGATTTGCTACCCTGCTGTAAAACCAATGAATGCAGCAAGGTCCTCCCGATTTTTGCATTCTTGGAGCGAACTATCAGTTCTCGAATCCCCGTCAACAGTAAGAGAGGTTAACATTCTCTAATTGGTGAGCTTCAGGACCATCATCCTCAATCAGCAGATCAGCTGGAAGAAGAGTAGAATTCTGGTCACTTCTTGGCACCAAAAACAACAGTGCCAATGGTATTATGGTATTAGCCTCATTGCATTTCGAATTGTAATTGCAGCCCAGAGGTTTTTTAATTCTGTTATTGTGATTTTTCAACAAATGAAGGAGCAACCCACCAGCCCAGGATCATGTTAGCAGCCCAATTTTGTCAATGGACATGAGCACTGAGCAGCACGAAAAATGCGCTCTCAATGCCAGAGGGGCAAAGCTTCGGGCTAAGCACCAAAAGAGGCATCCATTTGATACGGTTGATCACTTTGGAGACCCCCTCATCGATCACAGCAAAGTAGTAATCAGGTATCCCCAGTTTTAGATTTACACGAAGCACCAAGATCAGATCAAGGCCTACCACAACTTGTTTGAGACAAAAGGCTTTGATGTAGTTGTTTACCAAGACCAGATCAAGCATTCCCGACAGGCATAGCAATAATTGACTTGAAAAGAGAAGGCTGTGAAAAGAATGGTCCTTGAGAATGTTTTGATGAAGTACGGCTCCAACAAGAGATCCCACTGACCCAATCGAGAAGATAAACCCCATGAATCCCTGGTAAAGTAACAGAAACGGTGATTTTGGTTATGCGCCAAAAATGGGAAAATTCTTAAAAGTCGCCATGCTATATTTGCATCAGAGGTATATCATTTCAGATATGTCAAGTACAAAAGAATTTTAACTGCAGGAAAACATTTTTTCATGAGAGAAATGGAAGCCATAGAAATAACAAACGTGCACTATGTAAGATGAGTGAATGGATGAATAGCTTGACCTCTATTGCAATAGCCCATGGAGCATATATATAATACAAGGACACAAACCCTAGGAACTAGGAAATGACATTTATATCCTTAACACCCTCCCTCAAATGCAAGTCATATGCAATAGCATTGCATTTGGAAGGGTTTACACTAAAAGGTGAAAAAATCCAAAATCCGAGTCTTAAAGATGTCGTCATAGCATGCGGCTCTAGGAAAATTATGTCGAGTACCAACTATCCAGAATTGTGCAACAACCCAGAAAGCACAAAGTACGGGGGTTAGAAGAGCAAAGTCGACCGCGGTAACACGATGAAAAAGATGTGAAATGTGACACATATAGAGATAGCTGTCAAAACAAGCTGAAGAGAGATGGAAACATGGCAGTATAGATCGAAGCCCGAGACGACGATGGCATAGTGTACAAGAAGCTCAACGGAGGTGCAGTGCAGAAGAAGCGCAACACCTTAGAAGCTCGAGGCGGCGGCTCAAAGAGAAGTGGCGGCATCATAACGATTTCTATGATCTGCAGCGGCTTAAAAAGAAGAGTGACGGCTGCGGCTATGTGAAAGGAAGGAGATGACCACACCCATCCAAGAGGAGGATGAACCGTGGCTAGCAAAGCAATCGGCTGATTGATAAGGAATTGTGGACTTGCACGACTTTGACAAACTGATAAAGAGATGGGAATGGACTTGGATCGATGCAACGGAAGACGCAAAACGAAAAGGACTCAAAGGCAAGGCAACAGACTCAGCAGCACATCCTGACGACCTTAATCCCCTCCCCTCCAAGGCACAATAGCTGAGAGCAGGGCATGGACCAAGAAAACTCCAGCGCAACACAGGAGTGGCCAGGAGATAGACCAAGACAGTCGGCCAAGGAGAGCTTAAGTCGACAGATTTATCTCCTCTGGTCTCAGGGACGACTCTGGTAGACAACGGGGCTTCAACGAGTGACCCCTCATGTCGACGTCGACCCCTGCGACTCCTCTTCCCAGCCCCTCAGCAACCTCCCACCCCTCTCCTCCTCCTCCTCGAGAGAGAGAGAGAGAGGCGACGGCGTGGATTAGGGAGGAGTTAGGCTGGCGTCGACCGGCCAATATCGAGAGAGTTGAGCGGCGGCGACGGTCCAAGAAGAGGACGGCGGTTGCGGCTCGAGCAGTGACGACCGGATCCGGAGGCCTTGGCGGCTACAGCGCCAAGGAGGAGGCCAAGCGATGGAGAGCGGCATATCCGGCACAGAGGTGGCTGGATCCAAGTTGAGAAGCGCGGAGGCGGCTGGATCCAACGAGGACGACACGGATCCGGGTGGGGCAACGAGGTGAGGGCTGGATCCAGGCAAGGCGACGGTCGGCTGTAAGATCGAGGAGGCCGACTAGAGGGGGGTGAATAGGCAGTCTAAAAATTTTCTTCAAGTTAATATTAACAATTAAAGACCTTTTCTATTTGCCTAAACCAAGTATACAATGCGAAAGCTAGATTCAAGTTGGTTTAGCTCAAATAACGCCTAGAACAAATAAATTCACCTACGTGCACCAACACATCTATCCTAGGTCAAGATTTGCAATCCTAGGTTGACAAGTAATCAATTTAATTCTATGAATGTAAATTGCTTGAATGTAAAAAGAGCACAAGAAAGCAAATCACAAATGACACGTTCTCTTTTTACCGTGGTGTTCGGAGACTTGCTGGTCTCCCCTAATCCACGTTGAGGTTAGCCCAAACGAATTGGACCGGCTCCACGAATTAAGCCTTCCACCTCAAATCCACTAGTGGTAGCTCTTCCCCGCTCCGGGTAGGTGAGCTCCAACCTTCACACACGCCGGGCCTTCTCACAAGCTTCTTTGAGAAGATCACCGGGCACGACGCCTCCAACGCCGTCTAGGAGTCGGCAAACTCCAAGAGTAATAAGTCAAGTCCCTCACTTGACTCTTACCACGTGCAACGAATGCACAAGCTCAATCCGAACACAAAGCCCTTCTCTAGATGCAACACATGCACTCTAGATCACCTCTCCTCTCTCACAAAGTGCAACACATGCACAACTGAGTGGAGAACCTCGCACTAGCTCAAAATAGTGCAATGGAGTCCCAAAACCTTACCCCAACCGGCCACAAGGGAGTATTTATAACCCACACCTCAAAACTAGCCGTTGGAGTCAAAAACAGGATTCTGCGGTACTACCGCCGTTATAGGACCGGTACTACCGCTCCCCACCATAACGGCTAGAAAAATAGCCGTTAGTCAGCCATTTGCAGTACTACCGCAGTTATAAAATGCGGTACTACCGTTCTGCGGTAGCACCGGGAAGTCGGTGCGGTACTTCCGTTTCAGCACAGACAACACTCAAAAAAACGGTCATAACTTTTGACTCCGATGTCGGAATTGAGTGATTTTGGACTCTATGGAAAGCTTATTCAAAGGGCTACACAACCCATCTACTTGCATGATCTCAAACACATTAGATCAATGCAGAAATCAAAAGAGATCCAAAAGAGTCACTCCCATGGTCTAATGTCAAAGGAAATAACAATAAACAATTTTAGACCATGCCAAGGGATAATATATGATCTCCAACTTTTGCAAAACACATTTACAAACTTAGATCATGTCACAAGGAGTAGGTACATGGACTTCAACCTTTTGCAAAACACATTTGCAAAGTATAGTCACATGTTACAAGGATTCGCCACATTAGCTTCAACCATTTGCAAAACACATTTGCAAATGCAAGCCTCATGCCAAGATGAGCTAGAGTAAGTGAGGTTTGAGCTATCAACACATGATGAGACTCAAACTACTAGACATGACCCCTCTTAATAGTACGGCAACCTAAACTAGCAATCTGGTCTTCCAACCAAACACCAAGATCGGTAAAAGACTAGGAACATATCCTTAGCCCTAGCTAATCATACTTTTGTCTTGGGTCATCATCTCGATATGCATTAACTCATGATGCATTCTTCTCATCAACTTCATCAACACATGATGGTCTTCCTTGATTTGATGATCAACACATGAACATCTTCACTTCAGAATCTTAATGTGCATCAACACATGATGCATCCTCTTCTTGATAACCTTCAACTCATGAAGTCATCCCAGGTCATCATCATTTGTGGAACATAACCTATTCATCCAACTCATGGAAAATGTTAGTCCACAAATCGATTGTCATTAATTACCAAAACTCACTATTAACTCAAAATGGAGGGACTAGATTCTCAATCTTTCCCTTTTGGTAATTGATGACAATCTCAACAAAGAATGAGATAATAAATTGAATATAAACTCATTTGAATTCAAAGTGCGGTACTACCGTTGTTGTAATTTGCGGTACTACCGCTCTCCGGTAGTTCCGCAAAGTCGACGCGGTAGTTCCGCTTAAGCCGGAACCAAACTTGGCGCTCTCTGGAAAAAAGGTTCCGCTCTAGCCTCCGGAGCTTCCGGACTCCGGAAGTACCGCTCCGGACAGCGGAACTACCGCCCAACGGTAGTTCCGGCGTTAAAATCGCCGGTACTTCCGATCCCGCGAAATCTCAAATGCATCCGGAGGGTGCTCTCTGAAAAAAAGGTTCCGCTCGAGATCCGGAACTTCCGAGCGCCGGTACTACCGCTTCAGGGCGCGGAACTACCGCTCTCCGGTAGTTTCGACGTTCAATTCTGCGGTACTACCGCACGTTCAGACAGAGCACAAACTTTGTTTTAAAATTGTTTTTTAATGAATGCATGCTCTTAGTTTGATCCCAATGTATGTATAAAAGGAAACATGGATCAATACTAATGAAACTCCAAAACATAGAGAGAGAGCTCCCCTAAATGTGTGCATACAAGTCTATATGAAGAAAAACATATGCACATATTCATTTGAACTGTTTGAGGAGTTCAATCTATATTTTGGATCTAAGGAATGCATTAGCATATGAGAAAGTGATTTTTTTAATGCATACCTTTTTTATTTCACCTTTCTATCCAAATGAGAATAAACTATAATATACTTGAACAAACATATTAGTCTCATATATACATTTGTCACTATAACCAAAACATTATAAAGATATTTGTCATTAATATCAAAATCTCATAATGGCATTTGTCATTAACACCAAAACCAATTTAAACGGAGCTTGATCTTTCATCGGCGTGGCCTGGCAAAGCGAAGGCAGGCGCGGATCCTGCGGCGGCGGCCACGGGACGAGCGGGGGAGAGCCGGAGGCGCCCGGACCTGGCTCAAGGAGCCCGGATCCGCACCAGGATGGAGCGGCGTCAGGGCGGAGGCGGTCACGGCGGCCCGGGAGTCGGCAGTGCGAGCGCGGGCGTTGCAGCCTCGCGTCGAATTCGCGTGCAGTAGGCCGGAGGCAGGTGCGGCACGTAGCGCGAGGCGCTGACGCGAGCGCGGGCTAGTGGCACGGCATCCCAGCATAGACACGCAAGCATGGACGGTTGGGAGGTGCGGCCCGGCGCAAGCAGGCAACGACGGTGCGCGGTGGAGTCGAGCGGCGGCCGGAAGAGGTGACCGCCCCCCCCCCGCAGTAGAGCACACTCCTTGGCGGTGGCGGTGGCGGCGGCCGGCAGTGACTGGATCAAGGAGCTAGATGTTGAACCAAAAACTTTGATGCCATGTAAGATGAGTGAATGGAAGATTAGTGAATGGATGAATAGCTTGACCTCTATTGCAATAGCCCATGGGACATATATAGTACAAAGACACAAACCCTAGAAACTAGGAAATGACACTTATACCCTTAACACACTATAGTCAAAATATTTCTAAATGTACCTCAGAAAACAATGGCCCTGCACTTCAATCTGTGAGAACATTCCTTCTTGAATGTCCACACTCAGAGCAAGAGACATGTACATGTAAACACATGGCCGCCATACTTCAGGGCATTTTAAGGTCATCAGCATTTTTCCACTGGCTTCTACTAAATTCTTATGAGCCTATAGTTTGTAGTTTTAGACAGGAAGAAGTTAGCGTATGCATACAAAGTACCTGTATCTGATGTAAAACAACAAAAGAATCATTCTACTAACCTGCTCGTATGGAAAATTGGGGATATGGACCTCCTTAAGCAGTATTCCAGTTAAAATTATCAAGGCAGAAGGTATAGCATCATGCCAAGGGCACCCTTGAGAAAGACAAGATTTATCTGCTGTCAGATACCCGTACCAGCCAAAGTAATAACAATAGACAATTTACTTCCTACCCAACAAAAGAAAGGAGGAGCACAAGCTCAGTTCACTTATTCTTTATGCATAAACAGAATTTACCTGTGGATAAAGTACTTTAGATTGGATTATCAGGAAGATATTCACCCCTTCTGATTAGAGATGATCAATGGGAAATACAAAATGCTAAAAACATGAGTGTGGTGAACTGGCAATACTCACTTGAGACCCAATTGCTTGAATAAGAAAACCGCTTACCGAGAATCCAATAAGATCTCCAACAGATGCACAGAATCCAGTTAAGCTTATCATGTCAGCAGCAAGATGGGGGTACATTATACTGTTTTCAGCCACACAAGCATCTACAGTTACATCAGCTATTGCTACACTTGCACTTCCGACCATCAATGCCAACAACGCGAACAATACATGAAGCTTGCTGTGAAGAGAGATTATAAGCATTGCGATCACTCCCATGATGCCTGCATATTCCTCGGAAAACAAGGAGGGGACAAAATCATTAAAAATTCCCATAGCCGGTTAGTAAATGATTGTTACTTTCAATTGAGCGAATCTCTACTCCTTAAAAGGAGGAGTTTAAGGTGATGGTCAATTCTACACATGTGGGCCCCACATGTGTCCTATCCCACCCCAAAACCCGTTCGCTATCGCTGCCCCGGCCCCCCCCATCCCCCATTCCCGTGCGGCTACCTCCCCCCGCACACCTCCGCCCTGAGGTCCTCCCCTCCCTCCTCCGCCGTCGCGCCGACCTCGCCTCCTCCCCTCCCTTCGTCGCCGCGCCGCCCTCGCCTCCTCCGCCACCGCGCCGCCCGCGCCTCCTCCGCTCCCTCCTCCGCCACCGCGCCGCCCTCGCCTCCTCCCCTCCCTCCGCCCTCACCACGTCCCCCCCCCCCCCCCCCGCGCCGCCGCCGCTCCTCCGCGTCCCCACCCTCCTCGCCAGCCCGCGCTCCCGCCCTCACCCCCCCCCCCCGCCCCGCGCCGCCGCCTCCCCCTCCCGCCGCCCTCGCCTCCTCCCCTCCCTCCGCCCTCACCACATCCCCCCCGGCGCCGCCGCCGCTCCTCCGCGCCCCCACCCTCCTCGCCAGCCCGCGCTCCCGCCCTCACCCCCCCCGGCCCCGCGCCGCCGCATCCTCCTCCCCGAACCGCCTCCCCCTCCCGACGACCGAGCGACGACGAGCGGATCTGTTGTTCGACGCCCTCCCTCTCGCCGGCGGCAATGGCGACTCCCAACTCTGGCGGCATCCCCATCAAGGTCAGCGACTGGATGGGATGATTACCTTAAGGAGTAGCCTCTTATCAGATTATGATGGTTGATTAGCCAAAACAACTGGTCTTTTTTTTGCGAAATATCTTAAACAGCATATGATTTTGATTGGGTAGAACATGCTAATTTATGGGTCAATTTGTGAGTTTGATGTATGATTTGCGGATTGATTCGGTTATTAGCTGGCACATGACCTCCTTGCAATGGATTAATGATATGACGCGCGACTGGATATTTGAATTGGTGTGCTGGTACTTCAAATTTTGCTGATTTTATTGGGGATGTTGCTATTAACAGAATGGAGTAACAGAATGCTAGCTGAGGTAGAATGGAGTAACAGAATGTTAGATTCAAGTAATTTGTTCAAAATGCGATATTTTCTTGTGGGTCAGAGCTGGATAACTGATAACATCAGGGGCTCCACTAATACCTTTTCTGTTCTTATACAATCTGCTAAACACTTAAGTTTACTAAAAAAAATTCTCCATGTGTTAAGTTTACTAACACAATTTTTATTTGTATTGCAGCGTTGCACTAATAACCTCCAAGAAAGGAAATTGGTTCCACCATATTGGCATGAATAATAGTATAAAGTATAAACAAAAAGACCCAAAATCTGTATGGGAAGTTCTAGAACTTCTCAGCTTGCATCTGCAAATATGTTGCTTGGGCTGTGAGTTGGTTTTATATACTGATACAAAATGAAGCAGAGGTTGATTACCATTGCCTTTATACAGGATAACTCTGTTCATAAATAGCGAGATAGATAAATGGCAGAGGAAAACACAGGTGACAACTGGTGCTGCTGCACTGAAAGGGAAGTTACACGCATTTAATCAGGTTGCCTGAATGCCTATCTAACAATTTTTAGTAACTTATTGCAGTTTAACATTGCTAAACCTACAACTTTTTCTCCATTGTATGAGATCAGAACATAAGTGATCAAGTATCTGGTTATATGAGAGATCCAAGCAGGATGATTAACAGGATGTACTTGAGGAAATCTATTGTTGGTGTATTTGGGGAGGTATGTTAGATGCATCTACCAATCATGTTTTAGCACCGAATTAATGATAAATATGTAACTCTGGCCATTCATTTGCAGGATGCAGGAGAGCCTGGAACTACCAAGGAGGTTTGAGCGATACTATATTCTTCCCTTGAAGTCATCTCAAGCCTAGCTGCTTCTCCTTTGAACTATTCAAATTTTACGATGTGCTGTTTATTGTAGCTCATTTCTCCCATTGAGATGAAAGTTCTTGTATATTACCTTATAGCCTTAGTTATCTACCCCAATGATTAAGTAAAGTGATATCTGGAATTTTTTTTGGTTACATAAGAAGAGAATATATATGGACTGCACTTCCTGGTCTCATGTGTTCACCTTGCTGTAAACCTAGGAGCACAATATGGAAGGTGATCCTGAACTTATTGACGATTCTGAGTTTTATCATCAACTTCTCAAGGAGTTTCTCGAGTCATGTGGTACATGGTCATCTGGTTAGTTCAAATTTTTTTACAACTGCACTTACTGTTGCAAAGTATCTCTTTACATAAGTTTGCATGCTCACCCACACACTGAAGTTGAGAAAACTGTGAGTAGCCTTGGGAGTCACAGGCCATCTCTTTTGGATGGCTTTTCACAGAGTAGACTATATTTCGCTAACCTTTATAAGGAACCTATATCTTTGTTCTTCCAGCATTGGAGCATCTATCAAATATGATTCTTCTATTTTTGCAGAGTCGGCATTTTGTGCTCTAAGAAAGCAGCAGCATAAAAAGAGAAAACTGGTTGATCGCCGTGCTTCGAAGAGCAGAAAGATAAGGTACCTCTGTGTGTGTGTGTGTGTGCGCGCGCGTGTGTGTGTAGTAATTGTGTTGTTTGCTGTTTTTGTGGTTCAGGTACCATGCTCATGAGAAGATTGCTAATTTCATGGCCCCAACACCTATGGTTCTTCCCCCAATGTCTTCGATATTGTTTGAGAATCTATTTGGAAACGACAACCAGAAATCCACCATAGTTTGATGGGGGATTTGCTCATGTGCCCCAAAGTTTAATGGCGTTTGCTCATTTGCCCCATGATGTCTCACTGACATATGGGCCCTGGACCCGCATGTCAGTGAGACATCATGGGGCAAATGAGCAAACGCCATTAAACTTTGGGGCAAGGGAGCAATTTTTCCTAGTTTGATGATGATACTTTAATTTTGACATTAGGACGTGTAGCCTTTTTGTTTGCTTGATGTTGCTAGCAATCTTAAGATGTGAATTGAACGTTTTCGATGGGTCTCAATGTTGCTTGCGTTTAGCCTGGAAAATGCATATGTCGGTTCAGACTCAAGCTATTTGACACTTTTCAGGGCATTTTCTTTGTGAATGCAAGACATCGACACTTAATATCAATGTTCAGTACTGAGGAATGAATCATGGAGGTTGCAAAGGAAAGATGATACGATCAATGTTCATTCTACTTGCTTGCTACGATTATTACTCATTTGAAGTCAAGCCAATTAGTAAGTACGAAACAAAAGGTGGGGATGATCAGTCGCGCATATTTGGGATTGGTAGCCTACCAGCTAGGATAAGGGTTGTGTGCCCTGATATCTCTACTCCTTAAAAGGAGGAGTGGATGAGTAGCTCAATGACTTGATAGTGTGCTACACTGAGCGAGAGATCTTTAAAAAGTATTGATGATGATAAAATCATAAACCGCTTCCAAGGCACGAAGTTGCGTATAATGCATTTTCCCCGTGATTTAAATTTATCTTATGATTCAAATTAGGTTATTTGTGATATGTTTTATATGGTCTAAATTTTTATTGTCTTTCACAAGTTTCTATTATATCACTAATTTTTATATGTTTCATACACATGTGACTTATCACTAATCTGCACTCATGGTAGAATAATTATATATTCTCGAGTATGCGTTTCGTATTATTGACTTTCGAGGTACCTACTTTATATTTCTTTATTTTGCATTATTTGTCTCTAATTGTGTGTTTCTATATGAATTTGAAATTCTGTAAAAAGTAAAACACTATATTTATGTCAATTTTGTTTAGTCCGACAAAAGATTCAGCCTAGCCTCAATTTTATTCCTAGCTTCGCCACTGATCTATAGTGTTCTTGTTTGATAGACTAATTTTAGAGTATTTCTTTTGCTCTCTATCATTTTGCAATTAGACTTTAAATGTTACGATTATGTTTTAATCCGTAGCAACGCACGGGCATCCAACTAGTAGAAGTAAAAATGCAAGAATTAGCAGCCCTGTGTGAGTCATAAACATGCTTGTCGATAACTCAATATTGTTCCTCACTACGCTCACAGCACCAAATCATCAAACATTGCAACATTTCAGTCAAAATTTTCATTTTACAGTTCATACGTAAACAAGGGGTGTTTACTTAGTTTCGCGAAATCAGGCATAACTGGAACCAAAACAACCCAAAACCAGTACTCCTCACCTGCAAGAACAAAGTACGGCCGGCGCCGGTAGCCGGCCACGGGGAGCACGTCGGTGAGCAGGCCCCAGAGCGGTTTGACCATCCACGGGATCAACGTGACGCCTTGGTACACCTGCGCCGCCGACGGCTGCACCCGCTGCACGTCCTTGCAGTAGAAGTTCGACGCGACGCGCGTGATGCCGCCCCCGAGCCCCTAGCTGATGCCGTACGTCGCCACAACGCCGAACACGAAGCTCCAGTGCAGCTCCTTGGCCACCATCCGAAACCACCCCACGGCGAGTCAGCATGTTATAAAACATAGCATCTAGCTCATCCAAGTTTTTATTAACAAAATGATACAAAATGTTATAAAAGATTACCATTTACCAAAGCTCATACAAGATTCCACTCGCAGATCAAAAGCTTCCTAAAGAGAAGTTGCATTTGTACAAATACTAAACAATTCTACAACACCTTCTCCTTCTCAGTGCATATGTACCATTATAATTTAAAACAGGGCAACTTGCGCAATAGCACATCATGTATATAAAAAAAAGGAATTTGTCTAACAGTGAACTAAATAAGCAACACAATTTTAACAAACATAAATCTAAGAACATATGATCTAACTCCAAATTAGAAGCTAAAACTTCAAGTTCAAAAAACTTGGTAGAAATCTACAAATTGGTCAAGAGCTATGTGTAAAAAAAAAATATAAACCTACAACCAATAATTGTACAGGCATACAACAATCCAAGATTTCATTGTCAAGTAGTTTTCTTGGTCGCATATGCCAAAGAATAAAACGGTTGGTTCTGAGCCAAAACAAGATGCGTCCAAAAGACCCAAGGCAATATAATAGTAACGGATTACGAGTGGGTGAAAGCTGAACTAATTGCACAGTTATAGCAAACAGCCACTCCAATGTCGGTTTTCTAAAAAATAATCTATTTTTATTAATATTATATAAATATATCATCACTTAAAAATACAGAAATAATCCACTGTCACCACTTCAAATGGCAATAGATACCTATCGCCATTTGAATTAGCGAATGCCCTACGTTGAGTTCTATATGACAGTGTGCAGGGCTCTGTCGCCAATCGAATTGGCGATAGAGTATCTATCGCTAATTTGACCGACGACAGAGGCTTTGCCACCAATTCGACTGGCGACAAAATCATGTGGCGATGTTGTCACTTTAGCCTGAAATTGAATAGGCTAGCATCTGTCACCATTGCAAGTGGCGGCAGAGGGCGCAGGAGCCATTGTCACCATTTGAAATGGTGACTGAAGCTGTAGGACCTTCTATCATCATTTCAATTGATGATTGGTCTCTCTGTCATAATTAAAATGACGACAAGACCCATGGCATCGACGTGACACTCTGTCATCTATTAGTTCAACGATAGAGCTTCTGTCGCCATTTGAAATAGCGATAGAAACTCTATCCCGTATTGAAGTATGTATGTAATTTTTCTAAGGATGGTATATTCACTCAATATTGTTAAAAATAGATTATTTTAAAAAACCGATAATGTTGGTGGTTTTAGAGCCATACATCTACATTGTTGCCAAATTCGCTTAACCTATGATGGACAAATGCTCTATCAAAAAGAGGAAAACATTGTGTAAAAGATTGTGACTTCCATCTAAGCATCACCTTAGCTAGTGGCGGACCCAGGAATAAAATATAGCTAGAGCGGACTCACAAAAGTGAAGTAAACAGTATTACCCAAAAGCAAAACAATCCATATTCAAACTACGTTGCAATCACACTAATTAGAATATATGACACAAAATAGAAACAACAACTATGATTTATATGCAAACATGTTTAGATAACGGTAGGACATTAAAAAAATACATCACTAATGAAACTTAGTCCACAGTTGTGCAACATCTTCTTTTTGTTGTACTTGGAGTTGGACTTGGTCCAATTAGACTTCAAGTTGAGGTTGTGCATGTGCGGCTCTTGTTCCACTTTTTCACAGTGCCTTTGCTTGAAATTTGCTAAAATAGCTCTTCAAATCTATTTCTACTAAACCAAACAAGCAAGCAATGGCAATATCACAATACATTTTAATAAACCATTTTATTTCTGCAACTCACAAGTAGGAGTAAAAACCAAATATTTATCATTTACCCCAGACACTTATTATTGGATTTGGAGCTTTTCATTGTTCTATTTATTTTGAATTTTGAATATTTATCACTTCCTACGTGAGGCATTTCTTATTCTGTAAAGAGCACCTGCAAAAATAGCAGATAAACCTTTCACTTACAAAATATAAAGGGCACTACAATCTACAAAGCAAGGCTACTACACATAACACATCATTCATTGGTACTAACAACAGGCCAGAACATTCTTGCATTGTCCAACTCTTGTCTAGAGGTGATGACACCCTACCAATAATCCAATAATGCAAGAAGCTGAAGAAGCAAGAGCTGTGCTCCAGGAACAAAGACAACGCAAGAACATCTTGACAAAATGATGACTAGTCCCAACCACTCCCAGCCCAGCAAAATGACATGCAACATACTCGGTATTTGTCCCCCAAACCAAGCATTCATCTCACCTGATCATTGCTCCAGTAACTGCTAGGACAGCTGGGTAGTTCGTTGATCAGGAACCAACCCAATCACCAAACACAATGAAATTTCAATCACAATCTGACCATGGATCTTAAGTATATCTCTACAGTAATAGCTAGTGCATGCATCTCTCATTGGAAACCTCCAAAACATGCATGGGCATTGGGCAATCGGTCCATCTAAAGTCTGAACCTTCAAGTTCTCTTCTCCCCTACTTTACCCAAACTATTACAACTTCTACAAGCAAAGTTTGAAAATACTGCCTAGGCCTAGCCACCAACCTCCGAACGCCGCACCACGCCGCCTTGCAAGGCTAGGGTTAGGGTTAGTCGCCTCTCGGGGTTGGGACTTGGGGGCTTGGGTTTCACTAGCTGCTTACTAATTAAGACACTAAGTAACTAGTTGATGACTGCATGGCTTGCTACTTCCATTGGGGCAGTGGCCCGGATGCCTCCACAGCTCTACTCCTAGCTCCTAGGCCGCACCACATCATCAAAACTCGCTAGCTGCTGCCTGCTAGGACCGCAGGTAGGACGCACTCCAGGATGCATGCTAGGTCACCTGACGCCAGCCATGGTGCCGCCGGCTCTGGAGAAGGAGGGGGTTCAATTGGTGCCACCAAAAGTTTGCGTTATCCTTTATATGCCACTCATTGTATTGTTGACATGTGGGTTTAGAATCACCTTGTCGAGTGAGATAGTAAGGGATTTCATAAATCTCAGTGGCATATATGATGAGGACATCCCTACTACTACCACGTCATCAACTTCTTCAAGTATTCTTGAAACACCAAACGGTCCCATGACTAGAGCGAGAGCCAAGTTTTTAAATAAACATGTGAATTTATTTCTTATTGAATTCCTTGTATTGATGATAATAGTATACTATCTCATGCAAGTTCTTTATGCATTCTCATGTTGGAATGACGTGAAGACTTTGCAACCAACAAGAAAGAAAGTTGTGTAAACATGCATGTGTTGGAAAGAAAAGACCCACGTTAGAAGCAAAGTCCAAATCACATGAAGAGATCCAACACGTGATGTCAAAACCATTAGACTTGGACTGCATGTTGTGCTCTTGGTCACGTAGTTTTAAATCATGTAATTTATGGATTAGTTACTTAGTTTATAAAGTACCTGAACTGATCCACCAGCCGGCCCAAGGCCCAATAGTTATGCGCGTGGTTGTGTCGAGTATGGAGTCACGGAACGGGGAGGACCGGATATTAGATGGAGCGACTAGATAATTTGAGAGTGACTTTGCATGTCTTTTGATCATTGGTAGCCAAATCAAATTCAATAAAATTTTTGAGAGTTCTTACAAATTGAGATCTTTCAACCTTTACACTAGGAATTATGAGCGCAATAGGACTTTCGCTTGGTGATCATGAAGTCCGGCATGTGTGATCTTGTGAATTAAAGAGCGTTTGTTCTTACATTAACAACGGATGATCGCTACGATTCAAGAGGCTACACGTGAGTATCTTGATCATACGACGAGAAGATCGAACAACCCCGTATCAATATAAGGAATTAATCTTATATTTATTTTTTAGTAACTTTGCCATACTTGGTACGAGAGTGGTAAAGTTTTCTACAGATGAAATAGGTTAAGAAAAACAAAGGTGTTAGACGGATTTATAGTTTAAATAGGGTGTCAAGATAAATTTCACTATCACATTCATGACAAATACTCCAACATAATGCAATCTTCACTTTTATCACATTTGATATTCGAATCAGAGAGTTTTTTTTGAAAATACAGTAACAGGCTAACAGCGTAGTTTTCCAATACCAGAAACCACAAACTTCAGGTAAATACTACCATGTTTTCCCCCACCTTAGCCACGAACTAAATTTGTCCAAAGTAAATATATCAGTAGAAAACTCAAGTGCAATTCGAGCCCTTTAAGGACACGTTCTGAAATCCCCATCATTTAAAGGTCCAAACTGCAAAAGCGCGAAAAACTCTAGCACCCAAAGGGCGCCAAAACGCCAAACCCTAACTCCACTCCATCCCATCAGCCCCTTCATTTCAAATCTACGCTTCCCCCTTCCTCTGCCTCCCTCCCCGCCTCCGGCGAGAGACCCAGATGGATCTCTCCGCCACCCCGTCCAGATCGAAATCCAAGCCCAGATCCTCGCCGTCGAAGCTCATCTACGCCTCCGCCGCGGACCAGATGGACTTCTCCACCCCGTCCATGCCCACGCCCAGACGGAAGCCCAAATCCGTGGCCTCGCCGTCACCGGTGTCTCCAGCGACCCCCTCCACCGTCCGCCGCTCCCGCCGCCTCCTCGAGACCCCCACCAAGGCCCCCTCTGAGACCCCGGCTAAGCTCACGCCCACCCCCAAGCAGAAGCGGGCCGCGCCCTCGCCCGAAACCCCGGCTCAGGCCGAGCCCAAGCGGCAGAGGCGGCAGCCGAAGAGGAGAGCGTACTACCGGAAGTGGTGTACGACGGCGGGGAGTTCGCCGCTGGTGACGACGTGTACGTGAAGCGGCGGGAGGCGGCGCAGTCGGACGCGGACGACCCGGAGGAGGAGGAGTGTCGCGTGTGCTTTCGCGCCGGCGGCGGGGTGATGGTGGAGTGCGATGTGTGCCTCGGCGGGTTCCACCTGCGGTGCGTGCGCCCGCCGCTTCGGCGTGTGCCAGAAGGGGACTGGGCATGCCCGTACTGCGAGGCGGAGCGTGCGGATAGGGCGATCAAGCGGCCCAAGCCGCCTGAGGGGAAGCGCATCATGAGGACCGCCAAGGAGAAGCTTCTCTCCAGCGATCTGTGGGCTGCACGTATCGAAAGGTCTGTGAGGGCTGGGTCTTGGAGTGGTTTTCCAAGTCCAAGTGGTGACCAAAAGTTTGTGAATTGGTTGACTTTTCATTTTTATTCATCTGAATTGGCTGTAGTTGGCCACATTGCGATGAACATTGGAGAAGTTTACAGAATTTGAAGCCGAGGTGGAATTGGGTATTAGTGGTGGTTACTGATGTGATAGGATGTGGAAGTGTGCCATAGTTATGGTTTAGGTGTGCTAGTACTGAGTGATGCATAGGCAAAACTCTCTTTTAGTTATCATTTAACCATATGTCTGATCCACCTTTTCCAACAAAAAGGGTTACAGCATGATTTGGGATTGTAAAAGTGCCCGAAGAGAAGTATATGCTTGCTTTTTTACAGTGATAGTTTTAGTTCTCTGCTATTACGTAAGATTAACAATCACTGCACGGTTCATGAGTTTACTTACTAACACTGTTGGCCACAACAGTTTATGGAGGGAGCCAGATGGAACATTCTGGGCAAAGGTAAGGTGGTACATTGTCCCTGAAGAGACTGCAGCAGGAAGGCAGCCACATAATTTGCGAAGAGAGCTGTACCGTACCAACGATCTTGCAGACATTGAGGTGATTAGTTTTTTTTCCTGTGTGTACGGTTGAGTCCTTCGTAATTTTTTTGAATGTTTATGCATTGTAGTTCTTTGATGCTTATGGCTTTTGCAGATGGAAACAATTCTTAGACATTGTTACATCATGAGCCCGAAAGAATTTAGGGATGCTAATAATGAAGGAGATGATGTATTTTATTGTGAATATGAGTATGATATACATTGGCATAATTTTAAGCGTCTCGCAGATATTGATGATGAACCTGAGGTATATCTACTGAAACTTCAAAGATGCAAAACTCTGCTATAAGTTAGGACCATTATCGTGCTACAGTGAATACTCAGTGATTGAGTTTGTTCCTGCCCTATTATTGTAGGCAAAAGAAGATCCCAGTGACGAGCCTTACAATGCTGGCAATGATTATAACAGTGACACTGATGAAGATTCAGATTATGATGAGGAGGAAGAACCAGCTACATGTTGCTCTGCCAGAAAGAATCAATCACATGAATTGGCTGCGGTACTAACTCCTCTTCTCCCTGCCAGCCTCTCCCTCTATAGTGTTGCATCGATTTACTGCAATGCTGTTTTTTTTTCTAGAATTCTCGGAAAGGGAGGATATATGGCCTACAAAAAATTGGGATCCGAAAAATTCCTGAGCATGTTCGGTGTCATCAAAAGACTAATCCGGAGAAGGCGAAAGCTACACTGTTATTGGCAACTCTTCCCAAGTCATTGTCTTGTAGGGATAAGTATGTTTATTCATTTTGTCTGCACGTTTCATCAGCTTCTTATGAAACTGTCACTGAGTAGGTGTCTTATGTTAGAGAAATGGAGGAGATATCTGCATTTGTGAAGGATGCAATTTGCAATGCCCAATGTCTAGGACGTTGCCTTTATATTCATGGTGTACCTGGTACTGGCAAGGTAACCAATCATCTTTTCCTGTCTGCTTTGATGGTTTGATTTCCTCTGCTGTGGCTGAATGCTAAACAAATTTTCTGCACCTGTTTTATCGACCTGCAGACTATGAGTGTACTTGCGGTCATGAGGAGGCTGAGATCTGAACTTGATTCTGGAGCTCTGAGGCCCTAT
The DNA here is from genome assembly GCA_017311315.1 of Dendrocalamus latiflorus. Classification (NCBI taxonomy): domain Eukaryota; kingdom Viridiplantae; phylum Streptophyta; class Magnoliopsida; order Poales; family Poaceae; genus Dendrocalamus; species Dendrocalamus latiflorus. The sequence goes on from CM029618.1 coordinate 3,842,427, forward strand.
TGTTTTATAGAAATTAATGGTCTTAAATTAGCTTCTGCAGAGAATATCTACAAGGTGTACTACTTTGGTTAACCAATGACAAATCTGCCCTACCCAAGCTTAGTGGGTACATCCCCTCAAAAAAGAATTATGCTGGGTACATGTTTTTCAAATATGCAGGTTATATATGAACAGTTGAGTGGCCATACGGTGGGATGGAAAAAAGCTCTTCATTATTTAACCAATCACTTTTCAGATGGCACTAAAATTGGAAAGCAAGCAAACCAGCCAATTGTTTTGCTCATTGATGAGCTTGATCTTCTTTTGACGAGAAATCAGTCGGTAATATTTTTTAACTGAACTTAATATGTACTTATATGACTTTACTTTGTACTTTATTCTTTGGAAAATGAATTAGACAGATTGTTTGATATTGCCATTTCTTTGTCTTTCTGATTGTTGTACAATATATGTTCATATTCATTGACATTTGGACTATTTTTTTATCAGGTGCTGTATAACATTCTTGATTGGCCCACCAAGCCAAATTCGAACTTAGTTGTGATAGGTACCTATTCTTTTGTTTTGACATGCTATTTTAGTCTAGCATTTTAGTTATTCGCTGGTTGTTTTGCTACTGAATGCAGGTATAGCAAACACAATGGATCTTCCAGAAAAGTTATTGCCTCGTATTTCAAGTCGGATGGGTATTCAACGACTGTGTTTTGGCCCTTATAATTATCGACAACTGCAGGAAATTATAACAAGCCGTCTTAAGGGCATCGATGCCTTTGAAGAGCAAGCTATTGAATTTGCTTCTAGAAAGGTCTGGATCACAGTACCATCTGTATATATTTGCTATTATGTACTTGTATATTTTCATCCATGATTGTTGCTTTGCCCATCTAATATGAGTTTTGCCGAGAGATGATTGTAAACCATATGTCTTTTACTTGAAGGATATTTTCTGCTAACTGCATGTATAATTATAGATTCTCCATGACATAGCCGCTTTTTGCATCCATTTGTTTCATAACAACACTTAAGTTAGTCCAAGTTCCTTATCAAACTAGTAGAATGAATGGCATGTGCATGCTTTTCCCTTTTCCAATAATATGGTACATAACACCTAATAATCTATTTGGAAAGCAGTTGCTTGTTTCAGCTGTATAGGATTCTTAGATTTGGCTCAAGATACATATTATGGATTATGGAACACCTCATGATTTAGAATATTCACTATTAGTATGCAAGTTTAGTTGACACTGACGGAAGTCAGTGGGTTCCTTTGGAAAGGGCAAGAGCAGGCGAACGGTGGTAACTGTTTAGTTGCTTGGAGCAAAGTCCAGCTACCGTTACAGTATGGGGGACTCGGCATTCTTAATTTGGAAGTTTTGGGATGGGCGCTGCGTATCCGGTGGCTTTGGCATCAAAAAACTGATCCCTCTAAGCCTTGGGTGGGATTGCCAATTCAAATTCCACAGATCGCTCAGGCTCTGTTTGATGTTGCTATTGAGTCTCTAGTTGGCAATGGTGAAGGCACCAAATTTTGGATTGACCGGTGGCTTCAAGGAAAATCTATCCCGGATTTGGCTCCTAACTTGATCAAGTTGGTTCCTAAGAGAACTTCCAAGAAGAGAACAGTAAAGGAGGCGCTGAATAATAGAAGATGGGTTTTTGATATCAAAGGCGCCTTAACTGTCCAGGTGATTCTTGAATATTTGACCATTTGGGGTCAGGTGGATGATATGGTTTTGGATCCTGTTATTTCTGATCAGCACTCTTGGCGCCTCTCTAAGAATGGCAGCTACAGCAGCAAATCTGCCTATGAGGCCTTCTTCATTGGTTCTGTCAGGTTTGCTCCTTGGAAGAGAATTTGGAAGAGTTGGGCTCCCCTGAAATGCAAGTTCTTCATTTGGCTTGCTCTCAACAACAGATGCTGGACGGCAGACCGTCTTGCAAAGCGTGGCTTGCCTCATCCCGCTGCGTGCCTTCTTTGTGATCAGGTCGGGGAGACCGTCCAACATATTCTGACGTCCTGTGTCTTCTCTAGGCAAGTTTGGACAGTCATTTTTCTGAAGCTGGGGCTGGTTTCCATGTCTCCCCAACCATCTGATACTCAGTTCTCTAGCTGGTGGTGTAAGTCCATAAAAGGCTTGCCTAAAGATCCTAAGAAGGGCCTAAATAGCCTGATAATTCTGGTGGCCTGGGAGCTTTGGAAGCACAGAAATTTTTGTGTTTTTGAGGGAGGCTCCCCAAGTATCCAGCTGGTTCTTCAAAATGTGGAAAAGGAATGTGGTCTTTGGTGTTCGGCTGGTGCTCGAAGTCTTTCCAAGTTGGTCCCCTCAGGTTTTTCGTGCTAAGTCAGGGGGGGGGGGTTGGCAGTACCTTGTTGTTCTTGTTTAGGTGTATGTGGGTGTGGTGGACTGGGGTTGATGGCTAGGTCTCTTGACCTCTGCTGTGTAGCCCTTTAGTTTTGTTGGTCTTCCCTTTTAACCCGTTTTATTTCTTCTTCTTAATGAAATGACACGCAGCCCCCTCTGTGATCAGGAGCCTGAAACAATCAACCATTTGCTGGTGGGTTGTGTGTTTGCCCGGGAATTCTGGTTCTTGTTACTCCGGGGGGTTGGGTTGCATAGTCTTTCTCCGCAGCCTACAGTCGCATCCTTTGATGATTGGTGGTCTAATGCAAATTCTAGGGTTGAAGGGGAGGTCAGGAAGGGCCTCAATTCACTGATAATCCTGGGTGCTTGGTCTATTTGGAACCTCCGCAACCGTTGTGTTTTTGATGGAGTCTCACCAAGTCTTTCCTTGATAATGGTCCAGGTTAGAGATGAGCTGAAACTTTGGGGTTTGGCTGGGGCGCGTGGTATTTCTTACCTCACTGCCCTAGCACCTGAGGAAGGCTAGGTCAGGGTTGTTGGGGCTGGTCTTGGTCTCCCTAGTGGGGATTGGTCTTGGCTCTTGTTGAGTGTGTTTGTAAGGGTTCTTCTTCTTCTTAATACAATGATACGCAGCTCTCCTGCGTGTTCGAGAAAAAGCTCTCCTGCGTCGTTCGAGAAAAAAAAGTGGAATAAACAGATTTGCAGCAATGCCGTGTAGTGTCATTTACTATTAATTGCCAGTTGTTATTGCATTAAATGTGAACATTGCCTATATCACTGAGTTTCATCATTGCATAATGTAGAGAAAAAAGCTGATCTCTGGATAAAACAGAAAAATTGAAAAGTGCTGTTTATCCATATCTCGCATCTATTTAACTTTTCTGTTCTGTGAAGTGTGAACATTAGACCATCTTCTAGTGTTCTGTTGGCATGGACTTTCATTCAGCTGACTAGATTGCCTTTTTCATGCAGGTAGCTGCTATGTCAGGTGATGCTAGACGAGCCTTAGAAATTTGTAGACGCGCAGCAGAGTTTGAAGACTACCGTATTAAACTATCTCAACAGTCTGGACAGACTTCCTCTTGTGCGAATAGAGGTACCATCCACATATGTATTGTAATTGTAATAACCTATTCACTATATGGGGCGTTTGGTTGGCTGCATATGGCCCAGCATGGCCCACGGGATACGGCGGGAGGGCGTTTGGTTGCCTGCATTCGTGTGTGGGCCCGGCTCGTGTGGTGCAGTGGGAGGCGTTGAGCCAGGCTCTAGAGAAACGAAAATGAAGATCGTTTCTCATCGGCCAGGCTCGCGCGGGCATGCATGGCAGTCTTGAGCAGGCAACCAAACGCGCTATAAAAGGGTACTTCGGATTTATTCTACCTTCATGCTTATCTTCAACTTGAGTATTAGTACCAATTTACCCTGTACCATGGTTTTATAATTTCACCCTCCATTTGTTTAGATTCAACTGCAAATTCTGTATAGTCCTTTGAACTTTGATCCAATAATTGTTGGAAATGGTGTTGTTTGCATGGGTGATATAGAAGCCGCTACTCAGGAAGTCTTTCAGGCGCCACATATTCAAGTAAGTGGATAATGATTGCCTCTTATATGAACCAATACTAGTTGGATTTGCTACCTAGTATACAGTTAGCTCAGTTAGGGTAACCACATATACTTGACTTGCCTAACCAGATCAATTACTAATGTTAGTTGACCATCCAACCTTACATTACGTTACCTTTAACTTTTCGTCTCTTACAGGTGATGAAGAATTGCCCGAAATTTGGAAAAATTATATTGGTTGCTATGGTTCACGAATTATACAAAAGTGGACTAGGTGAAGTAATCTTTGATAAGGTGAGCACACATTTTTTTTGTTGTTTTGGTTCCTATGTTGGTCTTTAGCATTATGGCCATAAAGAAAAAGTTACCATTAAAACTGTTCCTTTTGAAGTCTCTCTCTCTCTCTCATTTAGTCAATTTCTATGATGTATTTATTTAACATTTTTCATTCATCGCCTATTTTTTATTTTGATAATGTATTCATATTCTTTGTGTATCTGTTTTTAGGCAACCCACCTTTCTTACCTCTAAATAGGTTTTCTTGTATTCATGTCTGCTACAACCTTAAAGCTGAACCTGTTACCAGTGCGCAATGGTTTCCAATATTCTTATTCAATATAGATGTCAGACCTGGATTTAGCCAATCTATAATTCTCTGTGAAACCATCTTACTATTATCTAAATCAGTAGATAGTATTTATAGATACATCATCGAATCATTTCATATATAGCGGGAATCATACCATTCATTAATATTACGTAACATATGTTCAAATAGACTGCATCGGGGCGAGTTCACATAAAGGCCGGTTGGGCCAAGTAGTTTTATTACAGCAGCGGAGGCGATAAGCAAAAGGGTAGGGTGTATCTTGCCACAGGCAAGCGACTAGATTAAGATTGTGTGAGGCAGATACTATCCAACTTGGATAATATATGTGTATACAATCACCATTAAGTCAACCCGACTGTGGTAAGAACCAACTGCCTGGAATAACGGCCTAAGCTTCTCAGTCTTCTCCATCGACAGCCCCTGAGACTTTGTAGTAAGCATAGTCATCTTGGTCCTTAGATTCTGAGGGATTTTGTGAGCGAGGGTGAGCATAAATAATAGTGTTCCGTGAGCCAACACACAATGTAGTATTTATACATGACAGGTTTAACAAAGGTAGGTTCGAATTATTTTATTTGCTTAAGGTAACATTTGAAACTACACTAATTAGGAATTTTTATGACAGCATTTTAACCAAACCGCATTTTATTAAAGGGAGTGAAAGCGTGCAATATTTATAACGGTGCATGTTCCATCCATTATATGCTAGTTTTTGATTACTAGGGTTGCATTCACCTGGGTGGCGCCGCGTCTTGGCCCCTAGTCAGGTGGCTGGGCGGCAAGGAGGGACCAAATCGGCTTTGGCACGGCAGTCTGCGAGGCAAGCGCAGCATCGTGCGGCGCCTAGGCGTGCGACGCAGCAACCAAGAGCAGGGGAAGGTAGCAACCAAGGTATCCAATATGATATCTGCTTGTTGACTCAAATGATTTAGCCGCTGATCACACTGGACAAGCTTTTCAAAATTCTTGCTTAACAAGCTTGAAGGGCACTGCAAAAAATGCCGCCTGCATATTTTTGGAACAGTCATAGTATTAGACAAAGGCATCACGACTACGAGCTCAGCAAGTAATAATAGAAATGGAGTTTGGTTATAAACCAAAGTATTGTGGTAGCTAGCGGGCTAAGGGTTGAAGAGCTCTCTTTACATTTATGTGGACTAACCAGTTACCAGTTTATGCTGCTATGTAGCTGTGGGCTGTAAAACAGTTTCTAGTAACCTTTTTGAGATCCAAATAGAAACCGTAGGAGTTCCCTCTGTTCCTCTAATAATAGAAACGGAACCACAGATGTAATCTTAAATACAAATCAGGCTAAGCATATACTATAAAAGCCCTGGTAAGCGTCAAGGATATTCTACAAATGCAACGAGGCTTCCAAAAAGTAGAGCGAATTCAGATTATACTCCTGCAGACAAAAATAATAACCTACTGTGCTATACTAGTATAACATAGAGATTTTATTCCTCCTAAAGAACACTTTTTGCATATTAAGTTTCACTCTGACTGTGAACACCAAATAATTCTTCACCTGTTTGTACTTGCTTGGCCACCAGTGAAATCTGATGTAGCCTGCCACAATGTATGTTTTCTTGGTTGAGGATCTGTCTCCTTGAAGAAGAGAGGTGGTCGGGCCAACTACATCAAAAGAAAAAAAATGAAAACCTCTCAGGAACGAATGGAGGTATTGAAGTAATAAAAAAATGCTTCTTCTGGGTAAACTTACCACCACATCCAAGGTTCCTTGTCCATTTTCAGGGCAGGTTGCCTTCAAAGCAGTAATATCCGACCACTGAACTTCTATCTTACTCTTAAGACCACCTTCCAGAACTTGCCACACAAGCTTATGCTTTGCGAAGTAACATTTTGCCACCAAATCACCTTCATATCGTGATATGTACTGCTCAGAGATAGAATTCACTTAAGACATTTGAGGCCAAAGATTGTCCAAGTGAGCTGCTATATACATATCTGAACACTAAGTTATATTATATATTAAAGGATTCATCAACACGCATAAATTGACTTTGGGCATCTGACCAACTGCTGCAGCAAAAACACTGGCAGATTGGACAGGATATAGGATGCATTGATGTTGCAATAACGAGTAAGACCTCACACTACAAACTACCATCAATATTATAATTACATGAGTATTATCTTGAAAGTTTTACAAACAAACAAAACTATCAGAATGACGATTTACTAAATAAAAATATTTAACTTACAGACTGTACCTAAATAAAGCATCACCAACGTGGAATCTTTCTTGGGTAGATAGTACTTTTTTTTATCGTAACAAATACGAAAAGGGCAAAAAAAGGATGCATAAACCAAATACATATCGAGGTTCCGGCAGAATTACCCCAACAAACATCTATTTCAGCTAACATAAATTCACTTACCTCCCATGTACCAATTCTCAAAATATTTGCAGGAAAATTTGAAGCTTTCAACCGTTCACCAACTGCTGATGTACCAGACTTCAGGCCTTTCTTCTTGGGAGGCTCAGAACTGCAGTTGTCTGTAGAAGATTGTCCTGCACTGGAATTTGCTTGAGAAAGCCTCATCTCAATCAAATCCAAGGGAGATGGGCTTTTTCTCAGCCGCAGACCCAATGGGCTAGGTTCGTCAAGTACATTGTGATACATATCCTGCAAATGTTCATGTTGGCATACGAAATAAAATCTCAAAGCTGTCCATTCCAAAACTGTAACTGGCTAATCATACTTTACTGACTAAAATTAGAAATCGGTGATCACAGAAAAGACAACTATCACAAACACCTCAAAAGAGCAATAATTTATGCATCGACAAGCAAGCATGCACGCTACATAAATTTCGAGAGAACAAACATTGGCCTGTTTCTTTTGGTACACGTAGTTATTCACAGTTTCCTGTCTTTCCCACTGACATAATCTATTTTAAACATATAGTAACTGTTATCACATCCCATGTAAACTCTAAGGTTGATCTACTAAACACCCTGCATGTCAGCCCAATAATGGGGCAACATCCAATTTGGACGAAAGCCACCTTGTTCTATAAATATACAATACTGATATCCAAGTTTACATGCCAAGATGATATTAGTGAATTCCTTTCATATATATGTTTCCAGAACAGGACGTGATTATCGAATAACATGGTAAAATATGAGTCCAGAGTCCACAAGCATGGTTCAACTGTTAGGATTGATGGTTACTTCAAGCGTTAAAATGCATTTGTGGGACAGTCATATGACATATTTCACCTGTTATATGGTTCACAGAGGATTGTTGTCAGAAATTTTATTCAAAATTAGGGCAAAATGAATTAAAAAGTGATTGCAATGGATTGTACTGCACAACCAGAAGGCTAATTTCACTTTTCTCGCCAAGGCATTCAAAATGGTGCCCTTGACATCTGGTATTGGTTGGAGGAATCTGATGGAAGGTAGAATTGGGTGGAATTGGATGTATTGCATTGAGCCTCTCGGGTGGTATATATAGATGTACAAGACTTGGGGGTCAAGATGGTACAAGAGATTGTAATCCCAATGGACTCTATCCTACCATATATTGTACTCTAACATCCCCCGCAGTCACAACGGGAGCGTTGCAGACGGTGAGACTGGAGAAGAAGCCGAAGAGCTAACATCTCCCCCGCAGTCATAACCGTCGATGCGGTGCGTATGCTGTGACTGGAGCAAGAACCGACAAGTAGCTCAAGCAAGGCGGTAGCCCGTTGTGCCGATGTCGAGGTAGCCGAGCGCAAGGGCGGAGTAGTCGTGGTCGAGGATGCCGTGCTGGAGATGACCGTGGTCGACGTAGTCGTGGTCGGGTTACCGATGTCGAGACGGTCGCGCATGAAGCCGCAGGCGCAAAAGAGGCGCCATGGTGATGACGGAGACGCGTCGAGGCAGTCGTCGTGGAAGGGGGGCGATGCCGAGGTCGACGCAGTCAGGGCCGTCGAGGATGTAGGCGAAAAACGGCGATGCAATTGAGGCAGACGAGACGGGAACGGGAGGGTCGATACCGAAGTCGATGCAGTCAAGCCGCTACAGCCGAGGCGTGTGCCAGGTTTGCCGGACCCGGCAACGCGTCGGGGACGAAAGCACGCACCGGTGTTGCCAGTACCGGACGTACAAGGGAGAGGGCCCCAACCAGGTGTGGTTGTGCTGGAAGAAGAAGAAGCAGTGCGGGAGCGGACGCTACTACCCGAAGGCGAGCAGTCCGGGTAGACGCTCTGGCGCGAAGGCGAGCAGTCCTGACGCAAGGTACGGCGGCGGCGGTAGCGCTCGATGTTGGCGATGAAGGCCCGATCAGTATGACGAAGACCATGTGCAGACAGATGGCGCACAAGAGGTTGCGCAGCACAGTCGTCGATGCACAGGGGACGGCGATGTAGATGCAACGGCGAGGGGACACACGCGCCGCGGTGCTGCGGCCCGAGGAGGCGACACAGCAGCAACCCTGTTGCTCGGAGAAGATGCGCGTAGTACTCGACGACGGACGTCACGGGAGTCGGGTGGATTGCGCACAGTCGGCTGATTAGACCGAGTACGCGCGAGGCGGGACGACGGTGGAAGAAGTTGGTGGAGGCGTCCCGATCTGTGGTGGCGATGACGAACCGGCGATGAAGACGTGCGGACGGGATGACCGAGACGCGACGCGGGAAGCCGTCCCCTCGGCATCGCGTGCCCGACCTGGCCGCACAGTCGAAGAAGTAGAGGCCGGTGTAGTCGACGTCGATGTCAGAGGAGATACGTGCGAGGTCGACGGGCGGTGGGTGACTCAACCCCGATCAGTGATCGGGAAAAAGGAAAAGATACAACAGCAGCAGCGGGATCCTCCATGTGCAACTCACCGGGCACACCTAGCCAGATCCTCTATCTGTTTTTATCCTATCTCGGCCTCTCCCGTGGTCAAAAAAGCACACAGCGAGAGAATAGACTGGGAAAAGAGAGATGGAGGAGAGGCAGGAGCGTCGCGGGGAGGCCGAGCGGCAGCGGGGCGGGTCTGGCACGGCCGGGCCGGGCACCACCCCCGGCGGTAGCGCGGTCCGGCGTGGCCCAGCACCACCCCCGGCTGCAGCGCGGAGGCTGGCAGGGTCGGGGCGGGGCACGACTCGGAGCCGAGCGGTGGCGACGACGTCGGCGCGGTCCGGCGGGGCGGCGGCACGGAGGCTGGCGGGGTCGGGGCGGGGCGTGGTGGAGACCGGGCGCGCGTCCTCTTCTTCGCCAAGGCGCAGTGGTACAGATCCGGGCCGGAGGCCGCTGGATCTGGACGTGACGGTCAGATCGAGGCAGTGGCGCGCGGTGGTCGGTGGCGGGGAAGCTCGATCTGGCGCGGGGAGGGATGGCGGCGGGGCTCGCCGTCGTCGAGCTCGTCGTCTTCGCGGCGGTGCGCGCGCCCGCCCGCCGTGCTCTGCCGCCGCGCCATCCGCAGGCGCCACGGCGGGCGACGGCTGTGGCCAGTGACCGGCAGCGGCAGGAGGCGGCGCCGAGCGGAGCAGCACCAGCGGCAGGAGGCAGCGGGAGAGGACCAGGAGCGGCGGCTGGCGACGGCTGCACCAGCAGGTGGCGGCCGGCAGCGGCGACCCGGCCTGGGAGGGGAGACGGCGACGGCCTGAGGAGGACGCGACGGTGCACGGCCGACTGTGACGAGGACGATCGCGAGCGATGAAGGTCCAATCTGCTGCGTGACGACGACGACGATGGCGGCCGGATCAATAAGATCCGCCGCCTAAATGGTGGCGCTGCCCCCGGCGGAGATAGATCTCCCCGGGGGGGCGCGGTGCGGAAGCGAGCGGCGGCTAGGGTTAGGATCTAAACCTAGGCGTCTGATACCATGATGGAAGATAGAATTGGGTGGAATTGGATGTATTGCATTGAGCCTCTCGGGCGGTATATATAGAGGTACAAGACTTGGGGGCCAAGATGGTACAAGGGATTGTAATCCCAATAGACTCTATCCTACCATATATTGTACTCTAACAGAATCCTTCAATAAATATCATTCCAAAAGAGGTACAAAATGAACTGGGAACACAAATTCTGCATCATTAAATTATATTTATCATGGAAGCATTCTCCAATTTGCAAAGTAAGGAACTTAGCAGTTTCCCACCCTAGTAACATGCATAACAGTGAAACAATGTCCACGACTACACGAAGTTAACCATCAACCCATGTGCCATCTGCAACAAATCCATAAACCTTCAAATTCAGCTTCCTCAGCCTCCCAATCACAAGTAATACCAGCACTTGCACGGCATCTCATGGAGATACTTTCCAACACGTTCATAAGCGCCGCCCCTGCAAGCAGACTGTGATTCTACCCAACCATAGCAGAGTCACACTGGATTTAGCTAAAATACCTCATTTCTCGATAAATTTGCAAATAACAGCATGGGCGGAATCTCCTTAATAACATCAGCTCAACGATTACGAGCCGCACCATCAAATTAGTCCACGCAAATCGCCCTCCGTTGCAGCCACCCCTAGTCTTCAAGCATGGCAGTAGCTTAGATCGAAGTTCGAACGCGTAAAATTACGGGGAAAACCCGGGGGGGGGGGGGGGGCTCTCCCATTCCCCCATAAAATGGTACTGGTTTGGCCTCAAAAGAATCAACTGACATCAATACCCTCCAGCTCGCCAGTCGCCACCAAGCATGAAGAAGCCGACGCGCTATTCGGCTCAGTCCCAATCAAACGCCCCAAATGGAAGCCCAAAAAAACACGTCGCCAGCGGATCTACCTGCTGCGGAGGCTGATCCGACTTGGCTCGCTTGCTGAGGGGGCCGTGCTCGTCGTCCTGGAGCTCCTCCGCCTCCAATTTCACAGTCGCTGGCGGCGGCGGCGACACGGGCGGCGCCATGGCCGGCTCGGCCGGCTCCGCGTGCTGCCGCTTCCCCGAGCTCGGGAGCTGCACCATGGGGATCGACCACGAGCGAATCAAAGCGAGGGCCGAATCGGATCGGCGAGGCGAGGGGAATGATTCGAGAAGGGAGCGCGAACGCGGAGGAGGAAGAGGGGGAGCTTGGCCTTTGGGAAAGGCTCGCGAGCCGGCACCTGTGTATGACAGGTGGGGCCTATAATATGGGAGCCACTTGTCGGCGACGGGTGGTGGTATCTCGGTGTGGATCACGTGGTCGGGTCGGGGTGGTGGGCTGGCTCGCTGGAGTACGGCTGTCAGCCGCGTGGGGCAATGACAGGTGGTGCCCACGTGGTGGGGACGGGTTTCTGCCGTATTCGGGTGTACGATTACGGGCTGGCCGTATGTATGATCGCTTCGTTGCCGTCTTCACGTGGAAAATGTTTTCCCACCGACGGCACTACGAGTCACTGCTAGGGCTGTAAACGAGCCGAGCTCGAGCGAGCTTGACCTAGCAAGCTCGAGCTCGGTAGAAACTCGAGCCGAGCTCGAGCGAGCCTGAGATTAACATCGAGCTTTAAGCTAGGCTCGAGCTCGGCTCGGACAAAACTCGAGCCGAGCTCGAGCTTCGCATGTGTAGGCTCGGTGAGGGAGTACCTGCAGGAGGTGGCGGGCTGGCGGCGGTGGCGCCGGGGACGGCCGGAGAAAGGACGGCCGGACTGCACCTTCACCACGCGGTAGCCGAGCTGCAGGGACGGCCGGACGGGTGGCGCCGGCGGGGGAGAGGAGGGGCGCCGGGGGGAGGAGGGGCCGCGGCGGCGGGGGAGGAGCCGAGGAGGAGAGGAGGGGCGCCGGTGGGGGGTGAGAAGGAGAGGAGGGGTGCCGGCGGGGGGGGGGAGGAGGGGCGCCGGCGGGGGGCGGGAGAGGGGGGGGCGCCGGCGGGGGGCGGGAGAGGGGGGGCGCCGGCGGGGGGCGGGAGAAGGGGGGCGCCGGCGGGGGGTGAGGAGGAGAGGAGGGGCGCCGGTGGGGGGAGGAGGGGCGGCGGCGGGGGGCGAGGAGGGGGGACGGGGGGCGGCGCCGCGGCGGCGGGGGAGAGGAGGGAGGGCCGGAGGGGGACGGGGCGACGGCGGCGGAGAGGAAGGGGACGGGGGGGAGAGCCGGAGAGGGGGTCGGCGCCGGGGGGGGCGGGAGAGGGCGTCGGCGGCGGGGGAGAGGACGAGGGCTTCGGGAGTGGGGGGCCGGCCGGCAGTGGGGGCGACGAGGAGTGGAGGAGGGGCGGGCGGCGGCCGGCGGGGGGAGCCGCGGAGGCGGGTGGGCCGGTGGGGGAGACAGGAGAGGAGGGAGGGGTGTGGGTGGGGGCTGCGGACTGCCCGAGGCCGAGGGGGCCTGGGGGGTTTGAGAGGAGAGGCGGGAGTCGGGACCGCGGGACGGGAGGGAGTGCGGGAACGGGGGATTAGGGTAAAAATTGTAAGCTCGCGAGCTATTCGAGCTCGGCTCGTTAAAGCTCGCGAGCTTCGGATGGAGCTCGAATTCGGCTCGTTTGGAGTTCGAGCCAAGCTCGAATCGAGTCTAGAACGAGCCAAACTCGAGCAGCTCGCGAGCCTCGAGCTTTTTTTACAGCCCTAGTCACTGCCCAAGCACTAGTACTACTACAGTACTACAAAGTCAACATCATACATCTAAAAAATAAAAACAACAACAGAATTAAAAAACCAAGGTCAACACCATACGATTTAAGGATTTTACAGGCATTTAAGGGTTTTTCCGTGTCATAAAATGAACTTTTTAACCAACGCCAGCTCCCTTGAGCTTCTGGTTCTAGCTTTTAGGTTATTAATTTCTTCTTTTTTTAACTTTTAGTTTTTTGTACTCTTTTATATTTTTCCTCATTCCTTTGTATTGATGTACTGATATAATTTTTTATTTTTAAAATTTAATTAGGCTAAAAAAGCTAACCGCAGCTACAGTGTAAAAAACTAAGAAATCTAGATTTAAAAACCCAAATAAGCGCACCACAATTTTGCTTTTTTATTAAAAAGTAAGCATAAGTGTTCGTAAAAAGATTCCTTCCAAATTCATGCGTCGTAAACGAGACCTAACGGGGCTGCCTAGCTTAATCCTTGCTTTTAAGCAAGAAACCATCATTGTTGGCGTGCACCAAACTGGTCGAGCAATATCGTTATAAGCATATCGTTCTCTTCATCTGTTCAACAAAATGAGTTGTAGAGAAACCTGATCTGCTGAACTTGAGTATTGTGGCCTTAATTCGAGGCTTTAATAGCTGAAATCATATACCATTAGAGTATGAACTAGCCAGGTTAGAGCAGGGAAAGGGAAAGGAGACATGTTGCATAACTTGCAAGAAAGATAAATTTACAGTTCTAAACTTGGGCCAAAATTAGATAATACTGGGGCTGTTTAAAAAACTCAGTATCAAACTACAAAGTATCCGTACTATGTGACATCTGAGGATTTGCTACCCTGCTGTAAAACCAATGAATGCATCAAGGTCCTCCCGATTTTTGCATTCTTGGAGCGAACTATCAGTTCTCGAATCCCCGTCAACAGTAAGAGAGGTTAACATTCTCTAATTGGTGAGCTTCAGCACCATCATCCTCAGTCAGCAGATTAGCTGGAAGAAGAGTAGAATTCTGGTCACTTCTTGGCACCAAAAACAACAGTGCCAATGGTAGTAGCCTCATTGCATTTCGAATTGTAATTGCAGCCTGGAGGTTTTTTTAATTCTGTTATTGTGATTTTCAATAAATGAAGGAGCAACCCACCAGCCCAAGATCCTGTTAGCAGCCCAATATTGTCAATGGACATGAGCACTGAGCAGCACGAAAAATGTGCCCTCAGTGCCAGAGGGGCAAAGCCTCGAGCTAAGCACCAAAAGAGGCATCCATTTGATACGGTTGATCACTTTGGAGACCCCCTCATCGATCACATCAAAGTAGTAATCAGGTATCCCCAGTTTTAGGTTTAGACGAAGCACCAAGATCAGATCAAGCATTCCCGACAGGCTTAGCGATAACTGACTTGAAAAGAGAAGGCTGTGAAAAGAATGGTCCTTGAGAATATTTTGATGAAGTATGACTCCAACAAGAGATCCCACTGACCCAATCGAGAAGATAAACCCCATGAATCCCTGGTAAAGTAACAGAAACAGTGATTTTGGTTATGCGCCAAAAATGGGAAAATTCTTAAAAGTAGCCATGCTATATTTGCATCAGAGGTATATCATTTCAGATATGTCAAGTACAAAAGAATTTTAACTGCAGGAAAACATTTTTTCATGAGAGAAATGGAAGCCATAGAAATAGCAAACGTGCACTATGTAAGATGAGTGAATGGATGAATAGCTTAACCTCTATTGCAATAGCCCATGGGGCATATATATAGTACAAGGACACAAACCCTAGAAACTAGGAAATAATACTTATACCCTTAACACCCTCCCTCAAATGCAAGGCATGTACAATCGCATTACATTTGGAAGGGTTTACACTAAAAAAGAAAAAAATCCGAAGTCCGAGTCTTAAAGATGTCGTCATAGCATGCAGCTCTTGGAAAATTGTGTCGAGTACCAACCATTTGGAATCGTGCAACAGCCCAGAAAGCACAAAATGTGGGGGGCTAGAAAAGTAGAGCTAAGCGAGAGAAAAGTCGACCGCGGTAACACGATAAAAAGGATGTGATAGATGACACAAATAGAGATAGCTGTCAAAACAAGCCGAAGAGAGATAGAAGCATGACAGTACAGATCGAAGCCCGAGACAGTGGTGGCGCAGTGCACAAGAAGCGCAACGGAGGTGCAATGCAGAATAAACACGTCAACCTTAGAAGCTTGGGGCGACGGCTAAAAAAAGCGACAGCATCATAACGACTTCTATGGTCTGCAGCGGCTCAAAGAGAAGAGCAGCGACTGCGGCTATACGAAAGGAAGGAGAGGACCACACCCATCCGAGAGGTGGATGAACCGTAGCTAGCAAAACAATCGGCTGATTGATAAGGAATTTGTGAACTCGCACGGCTTTAACGAACTGATAGAGAGATGGGAACAGACTTGGATCGACACAACGGAAGACGCAAAACGAAAAGGACTCAAAGGCAAGGCAGCAAACTCAGCAGCACATCCAGACAACCTTAATCCCCTCCCTTCCACAGCACAATAGCTGAGAGCAGGGCATGGACTGAGAAAACTCCAGCGCAGCACAGGAGTGGCCAGGAGAGAGGCCAAGACAGTCAGCCAAGGAGAGCTCAAGCCGACAGATTCATCTCCTCTGGTCTCAGCGACGACTCTGGTAGATGCCCGGGCTTCAATGAGCGACCTCCCATGTCGACGTTGACCCCGATGACTCCTCTTCCTAGCCCCTCAGCAACCTCCCACCCCTCTCCTCCTCGAGAGAGAGGCGACGACATGGATTTGGGAGGAGTTTAGCAGGCGTCGATTGGCCAACGTCGAGAGAGTCGAGCGGCGGCGGCAGTCCAAGAAGAGGACGACGGCTGCAGCTCGAGCAGTGACAACCGAATCCGAAGGCCTTGGCAGCTACAGCGCCGAGGAGGAGGCCAATCGATGGAGAGCGACGGATCCAACGTAGAGGTGATTGGATCCGGGCTGAGCGGCGCGAAGGCAGCCAGATCCGGCGCGGATGACATGGATCCGGGCAGGGCAACGAGGTGAGGGCTAGATCTAGGCGAGCCGACAATCGGCATGGCTGGGCGGAGCAGAGGCAGGCGCGGATCCGGTGGCGGCGGCCACAGGACGGATGGGGGAGAGCCGGAGGCGCCCAAACCTTGCGCGAGGAGCCTGGATCCACACCAGGATGGAGTGGCATCGGGGCAGAGGCGGTCACTACGGCTCGAGAGTCGACAACTCAGGCGCGGGCGTTGTGGCCAAGCGCCAGATTCGCGTGCAATAGGCAGGAGGCAGGTGCGGCTCGTAGCGCGAGGCGCCGACGCGAGCACAGGCTAGCGGCGCGGCATCCTGGCGTAGACGCGTGAGCACAAACGACCGGGAGGTGCGGCCCGGCGCAAGCAGGCAACAGCGGTGCGTGGTAGAGTCGAGCGGCGGCTAGAAGAGATGGCCCTCCCCGGGAGTGGAGCACACTCCTCCTGAGGGCAGTGGTGGCGGTCGGCGGTGACTAGATCAAGGAGCTAGATGTTGAACCAAAAACTCTGATGCCATGTAAGATGAGTGAATGGAAGATTAGTGAATGGATGGATAGCTTGACCTCTATTGCAATAGTCCATGGGGCATATATATAGTACAAGGACACAAACCCTAGAAACTAGGAAATGACACTTATACCCTTAACACACTATAGTCAAAATATTTCTACATGTACCTCAGAAAACAATGGCACTGCACTTCAATCTGTGGGCCAGTAGAACATTCCTTCTTGAATGTCCACACTCAGAGCAAGAGACATGTACATGTAAACACATGGCCGCCATACTTCAGGGCATTTTAAGGTCATCAACATTTTCCACTGGCTTCTACGAAATTCTTATGAGCCTATAGTTTGTAGTTTTAGACAGGAAGAAGTTAGTGTATGCATACAAAGTACCTGTATCTGATGTAAAACAACAAAGAATCATTCTACTTACCAGCTCGAATGGAAAATTGGGGATATGGACCTCCTTAAGCAGTATTCCAGTTAAAATTATCAAGGCAGAAGGTATAAATTAGTAGAGCTCAGGGAGTAGCGGATGTTCCGGAGGGCGTAGCGGTGGAAGACCGGCGGCCGAGGCTTGAACCCCGTGCGGCGGCGCGAGGGAGCCGTGAGGGCTGGCGTGGGCAGAGAGGAAGAGATTGCGGGAAGCCGGCAACAAAGGTTGCTCTGCTTGTTTATTCCATACTCTCTTTAGGATATTTATATCCCCTAACAAATCAATCTAGATCCTATTCTTATGGAAATAAGAGATAACATTCTAAAGAAGAGATAACATTCTAAAGATAGATATTATAGGCCCAGGACTCTTAATGGCCGGCGTTTGCGTCTCCCTGCGCGCGCTTTCTGCGTGCGTACGTGATGCCGGTCATAACAATCATGCCAAGGGCACCCTTGAGAAAGACAAGATTTATTTGCTGTCAGATACCCGTATCAGCCAAAGTAATAACAATAGACAATTTACTTCCTACCCAACAAAAGAGAGGAGGAGCACAAGCTCAGTTCACTTATTCTTTATGCATAAACAGAATTTACCTGTGGATAAAGTACTTTAGATTGGATTATCAGGAAGATATTCGCCCCTTCTGATTAGAGATGATCAATGGGAAATACAAAATGCTAAAAACATGAGTGTGGTGAACTGGCAATACTCACTTGAGACCCAATTGCTTGAATAAGAAAACCACTTACCGAGAATCCAATAAGACCTCCAACAGATGCACAGAATCCAGGTAAGCTTATCACGATCAGCAGCAAGATGGGGGTACATTATACTGTTTTCAGCCACACAAGCATCTATAGTTACATCAGCTATTGCTATACTTGCACTTCCGACCATCGATGCCAACAACGCGAACAACACATGAAGCTTGCTGTGAAGAGAGATTATAAGCATTGCGATCACTCCCATGATGCCTGCATATTCCTCGGAAAACAAGGAGGGGACAAAATCATTAAAAACTCCTATAGCCGGTTAGTAAATGATTGTTACATTCAATTGAGCGAATAGAAGGCAAAATGCAAGAATTAGCAGCCCTATGCGAGTCATAAGCATGCTTGTCGATAACTCAATATTGTTCCTCGCTACTCTCAGTCTCTCACAGCACCAAATCATCAAACATTGCAACATTTCAGTCAAAATTTTCCTTTTACAGTTCATACGTAAACAAGGGGTGTTTACTTAGTTTCGCGAAATCAGGCATAACTGAAACCAAAACAACCCAAAACCAGTACTCCTCACCTGCAAGAACAAAGTACGGCCGGCGCCGGTAGCCGGCCACGGGGAGCACGTCGGTGAGCAGGCCCCAGAGCGGCTTGACCATCCACGGGATCGACGTGACGCCCTGGTACACCTGCGCCGCCGACGGCTGCACCCGCTGCACGTCCTTGCAGTAGTAGTCCGACGCGACGCGCGTGATGCCGCCCCCGAGCCCCTAGCTGATGCCGTACGTCGCCACAACGCCGAACACGAAGCTCCAGTGCAGCTCCTTGGCCAGCATCCGGAACCACCCCACCGGTGACGGCGGCCAGCGGGGGCCGTCCGCCGCCGACCCCGGAGCCACATTGGTCTCTTCCCGGCTGCTCCTCACCTT
This sequence comes from Dendrocalamus latiflorus, assembly GCA_017311315.1. Taxonomy (NCBI): domain Eukaryota; kingdom Viridiplantae; phylum Streptophyta; class Magnoliopsida; order Poales; family Poaceae; genus Dendrocalamus; species Dendrocalamus latiflorus. The sequence goes on from CM029618.1 coordinate 3,861,090, forward strand.
GTCCTCGGGGAGATCGGGCGGCGGCTGAGGCGACATTTTCTTGGTTGCCTATGCCCTTGCGCAAGATCTTCAATGGGCTCTTGGAGATTGCGCGCTAAAGCCTTGATTCTTCACTGGGTTTAGCCGAATTGCTCCAAGCTGAATCTGGAGTTTGGGTGTCCAAGAACAGGTTTGGGGTTTCCTGAATCCTAAGAGCATCTCCAGCAGTAGCCCTCAAAACAGGGTCTTTACTTTTTATTTGAGGGCTCTCTCTACTTTTAAGGGCTCTGTTTCTTGGGCTACACTCCAGCAGGAGTCCTCAAAACAGGACCCTCAAATTCATTCTTAGAGGGGATGACACATAGGACCCACCATCATCCTCATTCTACTTTTGAGGGCCGAGAGGCAAAAAACTCACTCCAGCAGGGCCCCTACTTGAGCCCTCAAAAGTAGGGGCTCCCTCCAGACCCCAGGAATGAGGGCTTGAGGGGGAGATTTGAGGGCCCCCTACTTTTGAGGGCTCAAGTAGGGGTCCTGCTGGAGTGAGTTTTTTACCCCTCGGCCCTCAAAAGTACGATGAGGGCTTAAGTAGGGGCCCTGCTGGAGTTGCTCTAAGCGCTGTAGAAAACAACCAAAAAGATCGGAGCTGGGGGTAACTGCGTCTGTATCGGTCTTGGTAAGTCCTAAAAAATCAATAAAATGTCAGGGTTTGGGTAAGAACATCAAATCAGGGTCGCTTGAATTGAACCTTTCAGTCCTTCTACAGGGAGGAACAAAAATGGCGGAAATTGCACCGAAAATGGCAAAATTGCAGCAGAGTGGTGCCTAATTGCATCCAGAAAAACCACTCAAAAAACAATTATGAATGGCAGAACCCATAGACGTCAAATACTAGTGTCTAAAATAGAAATATTTTTTTGGGGGGGGTGGGGGGTAGGACGGGAAGGGAACTCCGAATAATAACAGCCATATTCCCGGAAGGTTTCGCGGCCGGGGACGCTATCCACGTCGCCCGCAGTGCTCCCTCGGCCGGCGCGTGTCGGCGCGTTTTGCGTACGGCCGGGGGAGGCACTTTCCTCGACTTTTTTGAAAATTACGTAAAGGTCCTTTTTCCTCGCGAAAAGGTCCCTGCCAGTTTTTTTGAGCCCCTCCACTTTGCAGGATAGCGCCCCGCGTTTTCTAAATTACGTACGGGTCCTCGTTTATTACGTACAGGCCCTCGGTTTTTTTACAAAAAAGACCTTTGGCTTTCTCGTTTATTACGTACAGGCTCTCGATTTTTTACGAAAAAGACCTTCGACTTTTTCGAAAATACACATGTGCCCTCGATTTTTTTACATTTTTTTTCAAACTCCTCACGGATTATCGCCTCTTTTACTTCGGTACACACGGTGGCTGACGCGGTGTGGCGCCGCGCCTATGAGGCTAGTAATTCCTGCTGTTAGTTTGTCTTCGGCCTTTTAAGGCTATGTTCTTTTTGGATGAGATTTATAGTTTTTAGTTATAGCTTATGACTTTTAGATTGTTTATGTGAGATGTTATAAAGTATCAGAAACTCATGTGCGATTTTTACTGATATAGATGAAGTCGGTACAATATATACTACAATTAACTATTAGACCACATCTTAAAAAGATACTCTGTTTAAAATCTAGTTATTGTAGAAAAGATAAAAGCAGAAGCCGAAAGTTGAAAAAGAATAGGGCATAGAACACGTCGGCTTTATAATTTTAGATTTATTTTAGTTTTTTAATTTTTAGACTTTTTTGATTTTTCTATTACTCTTTTACATTATACAACTTTTGTTTTAAAATTTAATTACTAAGAAAAAATTAAAAACTTCTACAGTACAATTTTAGCCACTACTACAATACCTTCTCAGCCATTATAATACCAAAAAATCCACAAAAACATAAGCCCATGGTACCCCGCTCAAGTCAGCTACGAGCTTTTTTACTATGTGGCACTATTCTAAATTTATTTTTGCATTGTACTTGCTGTTAGTTTTTTAGCGTAAATAAATTTTAAAAAGAAAAAAAGAAAAAAGTTTCATCATCTCGAACAATGCAAAGAAATAAGGAAAAAAACAAAAATACTTAAAAATCAAAAACCCAAAAAGACTAAATTAAAAAGATAGAAACCAAAAACTACAACTTGAATCCTAGTGGAACGGGCAAGGTGCCACCAAAGTCCTAAGAAATTGGGAGATTTCTTTTGTCGGAGTAGTAGAGGTAGCTATAAGGTCTGTTCTTTCTGACTTTTAAAACTGGCTTTTGGTTTTTGCTATAGTATCTAACTTTCAAATATAATTTTTTTTTAAAAAACAGAGCCTACAAGTTAATTATAGCACACGTTAAAAGCTCAATATATGTACTAGTCAAAATCACAAGCGAGTATCTCTCTCCGTAATCTCTATCGCAAACAACCAAAAATTCAAAAATGGTCTGGAAGCAAGGAAAGATGAGCTAATCATTCAATCCATACAGACTTGATACTAGTAACCAATATCCACTGTCAGGTATAGTGTTTGTGTTTTTTAGTTTTTTTGTTAGTTCTATTTTTCTCGTATTCGTTTGTACTATTTGTGATGGGCTAACCTGTTTTTCTTTTTTTAAATTTAATTATGCCAAATAAGCCACCGTCAGGTACGGTGTTTTTTTAACCAGCTACAGTGATTTTCAGCCAATAGCCACTTAAAATAAGCCATTTTAAGCAGGGCCTAGGTATTCTTTTTCTAGGCAAAATAAAAGCCCCCGCAAATATCACTTGAGTACATGATACAAAATCTAAAATTATGGCCCCGCTCATTTCGGCTTGAGCTTCTGACTTATTTTACACTATTCATAAATTTCGTCTTTTTTGTACTTTTGGCTTTTTTTGAGCTTTTTTATTTTTCAGCCAGCTATAGTGTTTTCAGCTGTAAGCCACTCGAAAAAGCTCTTTTTAGCCATAGATGGTGTTTCGTTCAAAATATAATCACAATTATAATGAGATCGATATTATAGTGAATTTGGTGGTAGAATGGATGATTACTAAATATGTTTGATTCTACTCCGTAATGGTTATATAATATATTACGGTGTCTGGGTTGTGTCGTCAAAATAGCATGTTTGGGCTAAGAACACAGAAACATATCAAACATATAAAGATGAGTCCAAAGTTATTCAGCATGTTATAAAACATATCATCTAGCTCATCCAAGTTTTTATTAACAAAATGATACAAAATGTTATAAACGATTGCCATTTACCAAAGCTCATACAAGATTCCACTCATAGATCAAAAGATTCCTAAAGAGAAGTTGCATTTGTAAAGCACTAAACACTTCTGCAACACCTTATCCTTCTCAGTGCATATGTACAATCATAATTTAAAACTGGGCAACTTGTGCAATAGCACATCATGTATATAAAAAAGGAATTTGTCTAACAGTGAACTAAATAAGCAACACAATTGTAACAAACATAAATCTAAGAACATATGATCTAACTCCAAATTAGTGTCTACAACTTCAAGTTCAAAACACTTTACATCGCACTAATTAGAGTATATGACACAAATAGAAACAACAACTACAATTTACATGCAAACATGTGTAGATAATGGTAGGATATTAAAAAAATACATCACTAATGAAACTTAGTCCACAGTTGTGCAACATCTTCTTCTTGTTGGACTTGGTCCAATTAGACTTCAAGTTGAGGTTGTGCATGCACAGCTGCTGTTCCACTTTTTCACAGTGCTTTTGCTTGAAACTTTGCTAAAATAGCTCTTCAAATCCATTTCTACCAAACCAAACAAGCAAGCAATGTAAATATCACAATACATTTTAATAATCAATTTTATTTATGCAACTCATAAGAAGGAGTAAAGACCAAATATTTATCATTTACCCTAGACACTTATTATTGGAATTTCGTCGTTCTATTTATTTTGAATTTTGAATATTTATCACTTCCTACGTGAGGCCTTTCTTATTCTGGAAAGAGCACCTGCAAAAATAGCAGAGAAACCTTTCACTTACAAAATACAAAGGGCACTACAATCTACAGAGCAAGGCTACTACACATAACACATCATTCATTGGTACTAACAAAGTAACAACAGGCCAGAACATTCTTGCATTGTCCAACTCTTGTCTACATGTGATGACACCCTACCAATAATGCAAGAAGATGAAGAAGCAAGAATTGTGCTCCAGGAGCAAAAATAACGCAATAACATCTTGACAAAATGATGACTAGTCCCAACCACTTCCAGCCCAACAAAATGACATGCAACATATTTGGTATTTGTCCCCCGAACCAAGCATTCATACCCCTGATCACTGCTTCAGTAACTGCTGGGACAGCTGGGTAGTTCGTTGATTAGGAACCAACCCAATCACCAAACACGATAAAATTTCAGTCACAATATGTCCATAGATCTTAAGTATATCTCTACAGTAATAGCTAGTGCGTGCATCTCTTACTGGAAACCTCCAAAACATGCATGGGCATTGGGCAACCAGTCCATCTGAAGTCTGAACCTTGAAGTTCCCTTCCCCCTACTTTACCCAAACTACTACAACTTTTTCTAGCAAAGTTTGAAAATACTGCCTAGGCCTAACCACCAACCTCTGAACGCTGTGCCACGCCACCTTGCAAGGCTAGGGTTAGGATTGGTCACCTGCTCTCGCCAGTCGCCTCTCGGGGTTGGGACTTGGGGGCTTGGGTTTCACTAGCTGCTTACTAAGACACTAAGTAACTAGTTGCTGGCTACATGGCTTGCTACTTCCATTAGGCCAGTGGCCCGGACGCCTCCGCGGCTCTACTCTTGGCTTTTGGGCCGCACCGCATCATCAAAACTTGCCAGCCACCAGGACTGCAGGCAGGACGCACTCCAAGACGCATGCTAGGTCGCCTGATGCCGGCCATGGTGGTGCCCCGCTTTGGAGAAGGAGGGGGGTTCGGTTGGCAACAGAGCTTAGGCGACCGCCCAACCTCGCTGAAGGGTGGATCTTCCACTAACCTTAGCCTTAGCCCATGACTGCATGTCATATATTTGTGCAAAATTTCCTTATGTGCTACCAAAAGTTTGCGTTATCCTTTATATGTCACTCATTATATCGTTGACATGTGGATCTAGAATCACCTTGTCGAGTGAGATAGCAAGGGATTTCATAAATCTAAGTGGCATATATGATGAGGACATCCCTACTACCACGTCGTCAACTTCTTAAAGTGTTCTTGAAGCACCAAACGGTCCCATGACTAGAGTGAGAACCAAGCTTTTTAAATAAACAGGTGAATTTGTTTCCTTCTTAATTTTCTTGTATTGATGAGAATAGTATTCTATCTCATGCAAGTTCTTTGTGCATTCTCAGGTTTGAACGACGCGAAGACTTTGTAACCAACAAGAAAGGAAGCTGTGTAAACATGCATACGTTGGAAAGAAAAGACCTAAGTTAGAAGCAAAGTCCAAACTACATGAAGAGATCCAAGACGTGATGTCAAAACCATCGGACTTGGACTGCATGTTGTGCTCTCGGCCATGTAGTTTTAAATAATGTAATTTATGGATTAGTTACTAAGTTGATTAAGGACTTGAACTGATCCACCAGCCAGCCCAAGACCCAAAAGTAACATGCTAGGTTGTGTCGAGTATGGAGCCGTATAAATATACATGCTGCCGTCACGGAACGGGGAGGACTGGATATTAGATGGAGCGACTAGATAATTTGAGAGTGACTTTGCATGTCCTTTGATCTTTGGTAGCCAATTCAAATTCAATAAAAATTTTGAGAGTTCTTGTAAATTGAGATCGTTCAACCTTTATGCTGAGAATTGGAAGCGCGATAGGACTTTCGCTTAGTGGGTGTGAAGTTCGACGCATGTGATCTTGTGAATTAAAGAGTGTTCATTCTTGCATTAGCAACGGATGATCGCTATGATTTAAGAGGCTATACGTGAGTATCTTGATCCTACGATGAGAAAATCGGACAACCCCGTATCAATACAAGGAATTAATCTTATAATTATTTTTTAGTAAATTTGCCATACTTGGTACGGGAGTGGTAAAGTTTTCTACAAATGAAATAGGTTAAGAAAAGCAAAGGTGTTAGACGGCTTTATAATTTAAATTAATTTAAATAGGGAGGCAAGATAAATTTCACTATCACATTCATGACAAATACTCCAACATAATGCAATCTACTCTTTTATCATATTCGAATCAAAGATTTTTTAAAAAATACAGTAACATCATAGTTTTCCAATATCAGAAACCAACAAACTTCAGGTAAATACTACCGCCCCCCACCCACCTTAGCCACGAACTAAGGGCATGTTTGGTTCGTGGCCATAGTTTGCCATAACTAAGATTAGGCACATGCCAGAGTAGTGGCGTGCCAACTTTGCGGCAAAAATAAAGTGTTTGGTTAGCTACCATGCCTAACTTTAGATTTGGCAAATATGAATGTGGCAACTGTTTGGTTTGCCGCCACACAAGTTGCCACAAGTTCGTTAAATATATGTGGCAGTTGTTTGGTTCATAGCCAAACTTCAGTATAGTCACCACGTTTTAAGAAGTGGTGAGGTTACCACCTGGAGTCATGATGTCAAAGCACTTGGTTACCACCAAAGAACTGATCAGAATCTTGAAGTTGAATGTACACATGGTGAGCTCAAAGATGAATAAAAAACATGTCCAGGTGTTGATCACAAAGAACTACTGGTCAAATAATACATCACAATGTCTTACTTTATTTTAGATACAATCTTGTTAGATTTGGCTATCGGCAAATCACTCAATGGATCATTCTCTGAACTCACTCGCTCTGCCATTCGGCCTCTGCAACATTTTTGAAAGTATATACATCAAAGTAGTTATATCCAGAGCAAAGTTTACTTGACAGCACAAACATAATTATCTCTCTGTGCACAGGCTAAAACTATTTAGTTTACAATTTGAACATAAGACCACAAGGATCAATTATCCAATACATCTAACAAAAATACATGTAACTCTTTGACAAAGGTGATGCATGCTAAGACAGGATACTTTAGTAGCTTGAGAATACTAAGAAGTACATATCACATGTACAGCTTGGAACAAAAAGCAAGTCTTAGAATAGGCAGTTTGAAATGAACAAGCAAACCTGAAGAAGTGCGTGAATGTGGCATTCTTGATGGAGCTTCTCAGGAGGGTCTCCCCATCCTGATACTAGTCCATTCAAGGCCTCGTTGCATTTTGGAGTTCTTTGGGATCCAATGCTTCACACATTCATATCTCTACAAGCAGTCTGCGAAAATCAGCAGAGCTCAGCGACTCAAACCACCCTAGACCATACAACAACACAACCAAAAACAGAGCCAAATGACAAATGTTACATATAATAGAATTCACTGTCAAATGGGCATCATTTTGGTTCTTGCACGAAATATCCACTGGACAACAAAACAGATAACTATCACTTGTGACCAAGAACATCATGAGCTCATCATTTCAGTGAACACAACAAATGCAACGTAAATATATTCTCAACAACACAAGCATATCTGTCTTTTATGTGCACATGCTAAAACTATTTGGTTAACTTTTTATCGTAGGACCATCAAGTGGTGATAGAAGTAGATATACCCAAATGGCGATGCAGCATCAACTATCAAATATAACTAACAAAAACACATGCAGTTCTTTGACAAAGGTGCTGAAATGGTAAGGCAGGATCCTTTACTGGTAGTGCGCCACTAAACTGAAATCTGCTACTACTAACTAGAGTCCGGTCATTCTGGCTTTATTCCTGCGTAGACTTGACTAAAAACTCAAATAGTAGAAAACTAAACATTATGCTCAAGATTACATTTGTATTCTAACAAATCTAGAAAGTGTAGAAATCCTTCCAGCCAGACAATACATGAGTAATGCAGAATGTAGTTAGGCAAAAAAAAAATCCCTTGAAAGGTTTTCCATCAGCTAAGTTGTTCACCATCCATAATCTCTACCATGCGATCCACCATAGTCAAATTCTAATAACATCAAGTCATTCCTTGAAGACATCGATTGCTCAAACTAGACATTATTTTCTTTCTAGTGGCAGGCAGACATTATTTTCTTCCTAGTGGCAGGCACCCTTTCCCCAGCTACACACCAAGCAGCAGGAATTACTACTGAAACAAACCAGAAGTAGTATATCTAACCAAATCAAATATGAACAGGAGCATGACAAAGTACTGAACACTAATGAATATACAGGATGATAACTTCATATCACATATCACAAGTCACTGCATAAATTAGAGTGCATGGCTATATTAGTATATACAAAAGATCAACTACTACTGGACCACTTCAGTCTATCCATGTGAAATAGCAAAAGAAGCAAAAGAAGGTCACTACTTAGCTGCTGAGCACTTCCATGTGAAATAGCAAAAGAAGCAAAAGGTCACTGAGACACCCTTCAACAGAAGTCTAACTATCTTTGCCATGCTCCTGTTCACACAAGAATCGGTAAATCCAAGTCTCCAGAGTTGTGTCACTAGAACCATCAAGCCAACCACGCATTCCTTCATTTTCAGGCCGTGCCAAGTAAACACCAATAGTGATTTTATCATCTGTACGAATGGGCAAAGCCTCTAACCTCTTCCACAATTCAGCATGCGGATTCTCATGCTTTGGGACTGGGGGCAGAGGAGGTGGATCATTAAGAGCAATAACAGCCAGTAACCTTCTCCTCCAAATGTAGTACTGGTAATAGTAACTGAAGTAATAATCTATGAATTGATTCATCCTTCTGTCCATCTGGGGTAGAAAATGTTCCCCAAAATGAATTAAAGATTTCAATATATACTAGAGAAAAATAATTTACCAACAACTAATAGCCATTTCTATCAAAGGATCTCCAGCATTAACCCATTACAAAATTTCATGCATCATTCTAGGAACTATCAAGAAATATCCACACATGACAACATTAATCTAGCAAAGTAGCAAAGAACTATCAAGAAATATCCACACCTGCGCAAGGGGATGGCTGAGACGGCGCGGATGGACAGATCGTCACGGACCTGGAACTGGGCGAGCTTGCGGTGCTGCGTTCTGGCTGGTTGGTTGGCTGGGTAGTTCTTGGTGTTGTGTCCACTTGGGTTGGCTCCAGGTCCACTTGGTTTAGACACATAGCAATGGTAGGGAAGTGATTATTAGAATACACCAACACATGGGAAAACAGGATGATATTGTTAGGATCAAACACAAGACTTATGTGCTAAAGCAAACAATGATGGATCAATACTATGAATTATACCAGAGTGCAAAAATTAATTTGCTCTTAACCAAAAAGTGATTCAATACTACCATTGATGTGCATATGAATGACATCAACATATTATTACCATGTATGGATCAACAGCTACCATTGGTGACCACTGAGCAATAGCTACACAATAGTACATACTTCCATGTTTATAGAGTTATAGCAGCACATTGAAAAAAATTGCAGAATTCGTTCAAGCGTAGATAAAAAAAATTGTCATGTGTATACATGTTGATTGACTGATAAGAACACTACTGAATAATTCCATAGCCATATATACATGTCAATGGTGTGCTGCCACTCTGCAAAGTCTTCCACAATTTGATATAGGCGGGGAGCAAACATGAACCGGACACTGATTATTCAAGTTCTGAGCCAAACAAACACAATTACACGACTACAAACCGAATTGAGAAATCGCATTTAATCCTGGGGCTAGGGTTCATATGGGTTGACATGAACAAAGGTAGGTTTCTCAAATTCGGTTTCCAGGACTAAAAATCAAGAACCCTAGCCCCAATCCCGCACAACCAGATGGGTAAAAAATCAGGTCAGAGGAACAACTGACCTTGTGGATCGTAGATCAGATCTGGAGAGGACCAGCGCCTCGCGCTCAGCTGGCTCGGTCGCCGCCACCCATCGGGCGCCTGCGTCGCTCAGCCGCTGCCTTGCCACGAAGGGGACGACCGGATCCAACGAAGGCGCCCTCACGACTCGAGTGCTTGACGGCGGAGCGGTGCTAGGCAGCACAGCGCTAGGTGGAGCCGTGGAGGCGACGGGGCTAGCTGAGGTGGACCGGAGGTAGAGGGAGACGAGGGGGAACCAGGAGGCCGCCAACGGCGAAGGGGGCCGTGGGAGGCGGTAGATCGGGGCAGCGTGCCGTCGGTGAGGGAGAGAGAGCAGTGAGACCGCGAGATCTGAGAGAGAGTGGGAGTTCGGGGCCGGTCGGAGGGGAGGCTCGACCGTTACGAAGCCTCCCCGGTGTTTCGCCCCTAGATCTGTGGAATGAGCAAGGGGATTAGATTGAAAAGTAGAGAAGAATAAGCAGAAGAAGAGGATCTGGATGCGTACAAACCTGATTTGGATTTGGAGATAAGTAAGATGAGGATTGGAGCCTTGGAGGGGATGGTGCTGACTGAGAAGGGGACGGGAGAAAAGAGGAAGGGGAAAGATGAACTGTGCAGTGGAAAAAATTGTGCAGTGCAAAAAAAGGCTCACCAGCACATATGACTCCCAACCGACTGCGCGCCATGCAGTGCGCGCCCTTTTTTTCCCTGGGCGGTGACGAGCGTGGTGTGCGCGCCATTTTTTCCCTCGACGGTGACAGCATCGCTGCGCAGACAGCGTCTCGCCAATTGTTTGGCGGACGAATCGTTCGCCACACTTTTGCCCTTTTTTCTCGGACAAACCGTATAAGAGACGCCTAAGTTTCTTTGACGAGCCATGTTTCTGGACAAGAACCAAACGGTGGCCTAAACAGATGCGGCATGCCTAACATTCGGCTAGGCAACCCGGGGCTACGAACCAAACAAGCCCTAAATTTGTCCAAAGTAAATATATCAGTAGAAAACTCAAATGCAATTTGAGCCCTTTAAGGACACGTTCTTGAACACCCATCATTTAAAGGTCCAAACTGCAAAAGCGCGAAAAACTCCAACACCCAAAGAGCGCCAAAACGCCAAACCCTAACACCGTTCCATCCCATCAGCCCCTACATTTCAAATCTACGCTTCCCCCTTCTCTGCCTCCCTCCCCGCCTCCGGCGAGAGACCCAGATGGATCTCTCCGCCACCCCGTCCAGATCGAAATCCAAGCCCAGATCCTCGCCGTCGAAGCTCATCTCCGCCTCCGCTGCGGACCAGATGGACTTCTCCACCCCGTCCAAGCCCACGCCCAGACGGAAGCCCAAATCCGTGGCCTCGCCGCCGCCGGTGTCTCCGGCGACTCCCTCCACCGTCCGCCGCTCCCACCGCCTCCTCGAGACCCCCACCAAGGCCCCCTCTGAGACCCCGGCTAGGCTCACGCCCACCCCCAAGCGGAAGCGGGCCGCGCCGTCGCCCGAAACCCCGGCTCAGGCCGAGCCCAAGCGGCAGAGGCGGCAGCCGAAGAGGAGAGCGTACTACCGAAAGGTGGTGTACGACGGCGGGGAGTTCGCCGCTGGTGATGACGTGTACGTGAAGCGGCTGGAGGGGGCGGAGTCGGACGCGGACGACCCGGAGGAGGAGGAGTGTCGCGTGTGCTTTCGCGCCGGCGGCGGGGTGATGGTGGAGTGCGATGTGTGCCTCGGCGGGTTCCACCTGCGGTGCGTGCGCCCGCCGCTTCGGCGTGTGCCAGAAGGGGACTGGGCATGCCCGTACTGCGAGGCCGAGCGTGCGGGGAGGGCGATCAAGCGGCCCAAGCCGCCTGAGGGGAAGCGCATCATGAGGACCGCCAAGGAGAAGCTTCTCTCCAGCGATTTGTGGGCTGCACGTATCGAAAGGTCAGTGAGGGTTGGGCCTTGGAGTGGTTTTCGAAGTCCATGTGGTGACCAAAAGTTTGTGTATTGGTTGGATTTTCATTTTTATTCATCTGAATTGGCTGTAGTTGGCCACATTGCGATGAACATTGGAGAAGTTTACAGAATTTGAAGCCGAGGTGGCATTGGGTATTAGTGGTGGTTCCTGATGTGATAGGATGTGGAATAGTGTGCCATAGTTATGGTTTAGGTGTGCTAGTACTGAGTGATGCATGGGCAAAACTCTCTTTTAGTTATCATTTAACCATGTCTGATCTGCCTTTTCCAACAAAAAGGGTTACAGCATGATCTGGGATTGTAAAAGTGCCCGAAGAGAAGTATATGCTTGCTTTTTTACAGTGATACTTTTAGTTCTCTGCTATTACGTAAGATTAACAATCACTGCACGGTTCATGAGTTTACTTACCAACACTGTTGGCCACAACAGTTTATGGAGGGAGCCAGATGGAACATTCTGGGCAAAGGTAAGGTGGTACATTATCCCTGAAGAGACTGCAGCAGGAAGGCAGCCACATAATTTGCGAAGAGAGCTGTACCGTACCAACGATCTTGCAGACATTGAGGTGATTAGTTTTTTTCCTGTGTGTACGGTTGAGTCCTTCGTAATTTTTTTGAATGTTTATGCATTGTAGTTCTTTGATGCTTATGGCTTTTGCAGATGGAAACAATCCTTAGACATTGTTACATCATGAGCCCGAAAGAATTTAGGGATGCTAATAATGAAGGAGATGATGTATTTTATTGTGAATATGAGTATGATATACATTGGCATAATTTTAAGCGTCTCGCAGATATTGATGATGAACCTGAGGTACATCTACTGAAACTTCAAAGATGCAAAACTCTGCTATAAGTTAGGACCATTATCGTGTTACAGTGAATACTCAGTGATTGAGTTTGTTCCTGCCCTATTATTGTAGACAAAAGAAGATCCCAGTGACGAGCCTTACAATGCTGGCAATGATTATAACAGTGACACTGATGAAGATTCAGATTATGATGAGGAGGAAGAACCAGCTACATGTTGCTCTGCCAGAAAGAATCAATCACATGAATTGGCTGCGGTACTAACTCTTCTTCTCACTGCCAACCTCTCCCTCTATAGTGGTGCATCGATTTACTGCAATGATGTTTTTTTCTAGAATTCTCGGAAAGGGAGGATATATGGCCTACAAAAAATTGGGATCCAAAAAATTCCTGAGCATGTTCGGTGTCATCAAAAGACTGATCTGGAGAAGGCGAAAGCTACCCTATTATTGGCAACTCTTCCCAAGTCATTGTCTTGTAGGGATAAGTATGTTTATTCATTTTTTCTGCACATTTCATCAGCTTCCTACGAAAACTGTCACTGAGTAGGTGTCTTATGTCAGAGAAATGGAGGAGATATCTGCATTTGTGAAGGATGCAATTTGCAATGACCAATGTCTAGGACGCTGCCTTTATATTCATGGTGTACCTGGTACTGGCAAGGTAACCAATCATCTTTTCCTGTCTGCTTTAATGGTTTGATTTCCTCTGTTGTGGCTGAATGCTAAACAAATTTTCCGCACCTGTTTTATCGACCTGCAGACTATGAGTGTACTTGCGGTCATGAGGAGGCTGAGATCTGAACTTGATTCTGGAGCTCTGCGGCCCTATTGTTTTATAGAAATTAATGGTCTTAAATTAGCTTCTCCAGAGAATATCTACAAGGTGTACTACTTTGGTTAACCAATGACAAATCTGCCCTACTCAAGCTTAGTGGGTACATCCCCTAAAAAAAGAATTATGATGGGTACATGTTTTTCAAATATGCAGGTTATATATGAACAGTTGAGTGGCCATACGGTGGGATGGAAAAAAGCTCTTCATTATTTAACCGATCACTTTTCAGATGGCACTAAAATTGGAAAGCAAGCAAACCGGCCAATTGTTTTGCTCATTGATGAGCTTGATCTTCTTTTGACGAGAAATCAGTCGGTAATATTTTTTAACTGAACTTAATAAGTACTTGTATGACTTTACTTTGTACTTTATTCTTTGGAAAATGAATTAGACAGATTGTTTAATATTGCCATTTCTTTGTCTTTCTGTTTGTTGTACAATATATGTTCATATTCATTGACATTTGGACTATTTTTTTATCAGGTGCTGTATAACATTCTTGATTGGCCCACCAAGCCAAATTCTAACTTAGTTGTGATAGGTACCTATTCTTTTGTTTTGACATGCTATTTTAGTCTAGCATTTTAGTTATTCGCTGGTTGTTTTGTTACTGAATGCAGGTATAGCAAACACAATGGATCTTCCAGAAAAGTTATTGCCTCGTATTTCAAGTAGGATGGGTATTCAACGACTGTGTTTTGGCCCTTATAATTATCGACAACTGCAGGAAATTATAACAAGCCGTCTTAAGGGCATCGATGCCTTTGAAGAGCAAGCTATTGAATTTGCTTCTAGAAAGGTCTGGATCATAGTACCATTTGTATATATTTGCTATTATGTACTTGTATATTTTCATCCATGATTGTTGCTTTGTCCATCTAATATGAGTTTTGCCGAGAGATGATTGTAAACCATGCCTTTTACTTGAAGGTTATTTTCCGCTAACTGCATGTATAATTATGGATTCTCCATGACATAGCTGCTTTTTGAATCCATTTGTTTCATAGCAACACTTAAGTTAGTCCAAGTTCCTCATCAAACTAGTAAAATGAATGGTATGTGCATGCTTTTTCCTTTTCCAATAATATGGTACATAACACCTAATAATCTATTTGGACATCAGTTGCTTGTTTCAGCTGTATAGGATTCTTCGTTTTGGCTCAAGATACATATTATGGATTATGGAACACCTCATGATTTAGAATATTCACTATTAGTAAGCAAGTTTAGTTGACACTGACGGAAGTCAGTGGAATAAACGAATTTGCAGCAATGCCGTGTAGTGTGATTTACTATTAATTGCCAGTTGTTATTGCATTAAATGTGAACATTGCCTATATCACTGAGTTTCATCATTGCATAATGTAGAGAAAAAGAGTTGATCCCTGGATCAAACAGAAAAATGGAAAAGTGCTGTTTATCCATATCTCACATCTAATTAACTTTTCTGTTCTGTGAAGTGTGAACATTAGACCATCTTCTAGTGTTCTGTTGGCATGGACTTTCCTTCAGCTGACTAGATTGCCTTTTCACGCAGGTAGCTGCTATGTCGGGTGATGCTAGACGAGCCTTAGAAATTTGTAGACGCGCAGCAGAGTTTGCAGACTACCGTATTAAACTGTCTCAACAGTCTGGACAGACTTCCTCTTGTGCGAATAGAGGTACCATCCACAAAAGTATTGTAATTGTAATAACCTATTCACTAAAAGTGTACTTTGGATTTATTCTACCTTCATGCTTATCTTCAACTTGAGTATTGGTACCAATTTACCCTGTACCATGGTTTTATAATTTCACCCTCCATTTGTTTAGATTCAACTCCAAATTCTGTATAGTCCTTTGAACTTTGATCCAATAATTGTAGGAAATGGTGTAGTTTGCATGGGTGATATAGAAGCCGCTATTCAGGAAGTCTTTCAGGCGCCACATATTCAAGTAAGTGGATAATGATTACCTCTTATATGAACCAATACTTGTTGGATTTGCTACCTAGCATACAGTTAGCTCAGTTAGGGTAACCACATATACTTGACTTGCCTAACCAGGACAATTACTAATGTTAGTTGACCATCCAACCTTACATTACGTTACCTTTAACTTTTTGTCTCTTACAGGTGATGAAGAATTGCCCGAAATTTGGAAAAATTATATTGGTTGCTATGGTTCACGAATTATACAAAAGTGGACTAGGTGAAGTAATCTTTGATAAGGTGAGCACACATTTTTTGTTGTTTTGGTTCCTATGTTGGTCTTTAGCATTATGGCCATAAAGAAAAAGTTACCATTAAAACTGTTCCTTTTGAAGTCTCTCTCTCATTTAGTCAATTTCTATGATGTATTTATTTAACATTTTTCATTCATCGCCTATTTTTTATTTTGATAATTTATTCATAGTTCTTTGTGTATCTGTTTTTAGGCAACCCACCTTTCTTACCTCTAACTAGCTGAATGCCCGTGCGTTGCTACGGATTTTTAAATTTTAAAGTTTTTAAATCCGTCAAGTAAGTCGGAAGCCGTCGATCACACCTCGTAGTCATACGGTGCATCAAAGTTTAAAGGCAACTACATAACCTTGTCATCCCTCTTGAGTGGCTTGATTTCTTTACAGCTTAACAGGATTTCTTCAACTTTTGAAATGCTATCATTTGAACTGAAATCGGAATCCTTATGTGAGCCATTAAGCATTTGAACATTACTGATTCCAAGAAGTTTGGAACCTATAGATGGCGCTTTGGCATCAACAGCATTCATTGGAGGGTTTAATAATTTAAGAAGAAAATGGATACAAGATTCCGAATCCAAAAAATGATTGTCTTGGACCTGCATAACAACAAGAAAAGGGGAGATTGAAAATAAGCAAAATTGAAACTGCAGGAATATAACATCGAAGGTATTAAAAGAATAGCAACAGTTCGCCAATTAAATGGTATTCAACAAGCGAGATATATATAAGCTAATGAAAAGCTGAATATCAACACTACCTGAATTTCACACTTAAATTCTAATTCAACTTTCAATATAGTAGATATGAATAACTTTGTCACATTGTGGTTATCTTTGTGACTTGTGAGATAGATATATTTAATATGCATAAAACAATGCAGGATGCACAGAAGCATATCAATTGGGATTAAGAGGTACTCACATTAACTGCCAAAACAAATAAAAGAGCTGCTGCAGCAATAGCGCATGGAGGATCATCAATGTTCAGAACCAAAACAACATCGATAATTTGCTGAACCAATCTACAAGATACAAGAAAAGAAGGCACTTGTGGCTTGTGAGTAATAAAATTGAAATAGGTGTAAGATTTTCAGAAAAATGAAATGGAATATTGTGTTTTAGCAATGGAAGATGTCCTGAAATTCAATAGAAAAATGAAGATTACACGATGCCTGATCATATGTTGCAATAATTATGTTTGATGAGAACTTACTTTCAGCAATCTTATCCATCTACACAAGTAGAAATGGGTAAAAATATTGCAAGAATCTAGTGTGGTGATTTTATAGTCAAGGAACCAAAACTGCACTTCTTTCAGCATAATAACCGGGGAACTAAAGAATTGAAGCCCAATTCAGACAGCAACAGAGATATCATACGTCTTCAACTTATGCAAATCAAGATAGTATATCTTCAACTAAAAATGCTCGTAAAGTGTCAAAACGTCAGTATAGAACTGAGTTTAGTAGTAAAGCTTCGATGTTGTTCACAGCTCAATTAGATAGCAACTCCACATATTTTCATCAATATTGCAATTCTGGTTTACAAGACACCACACTTCAGTACCAATTGGAAACCCTCCCAAAAATTACAAAATGAATACCCTCATGGTCCCAGGAGAAATATTAAGCTAGAGTATAACAGATGGCATTTCTACTGAAGACTTCCTTTCATTTTGATCCACAGATTGAAACCAAACCTCAGTTCCTAAGGATATATGGAACCACCACAAAGTGTATATTGATCTTACTTCTTAGACTTCATGCCATCATTCTGTAAGAATCACATAAACATTACATGCATAAATGCTTAAAAATACAGAAATTTCTGTATGGGGTATTAGCTAATCCACAGCTATAGATTGGTACTTATAAATTATAGCATCCAAGACGAAAACTGTTTCAATAGCAAATAATTATAATATAAAAATACCTTGATAAGAACCCGATCATTGAGAGGCTTCATGTCTTTGACATCATCGGTCTCAAGAATACCAATGATATCATCCTCTTTTAGAATAAGATGTTTGGAGTCGTTGAATTCAACCTCAGTCCCAGCGTACTTTGAATATACAACTTGAGCTCCGGTCTACATGACATATATAATATTAGTGCATAGTATATATTATTTCCTAGGCAACCACAGTAAACATCATTCTTGCATTGACACGATCATCCATACTGTCACTACAATGCATAAAGACCCAAATATTAAGGTCATCCCAACCTCAGTTAGGTTCCAATCATATTAAAACACAAACTGGAAGATGAACGGTTGAGCAGCCATATTCATAGGACTGGAAAATCAATCTGCGAGCAACCAAATACTGTCTTTTTGCAGAAATTCAACTTACGTGAAAAACCAGTGTACAACTAATGAAAGTAACCATGGCCCCATAACAAGTATCACTATAGGATATCACCAATATAACCTTATGTTACAGACATTTACAATAGATTAGATGATGAGGCCCAAACAAACGTTGTTATTTGGGAACCAGGATAAACTTGCAAGGTACATCTGAGAATACTTGTGCGATGGGAAATCTGAGAATACTTGTGCGATGGGAAATCTGAGAATACTTGTGCGATGGGGAAAAAATTGCCCATCAATCAAAACTAATAGTGGTGCTTTGCACATTTCAACCTTTTCTCTACATGAGAATTAAGAGCATTAAGCAGACACGCAGAAGGGTTCCACACATCGTCATCAAACAAACAAATTACCAGCCAAAATACAGAAGTTAAATTCTGGATGCTGTACCCATAGTTTTGAAAACCAGAGCCAGAGGAGGCGGCGGCACGGGGTAGGAGGGAGGGGAGGAGGCGGCGGTGCGGGGTGGGGAGGAGGCGGCGGCGCGGGGTGGGGAGGCGGCGGCGGAGCGGAGGGGTGGGGGGAGGAGGATGCGGCGGCGCGGGGGTGGGGAGGAGGAGGAGGATGCGGCAGCGGCGAGGCGGCGGCGGAGTGGAGGAGCGGGGCAGGAGGCGGCGGAGCAGAGGAGTGGGGGAGGAGGAGGCGATGGTGGCGCAGGGTGGGAGGGAGGGGAGGAGGCGGCGGCGCGGGTGGGGAGGAGGAGGCGGCGGCGGAGCGGAGGGGTGGGGGGAGGAGGAGGCGGCGGCGCGGGATGGGGAGGAGGAGGTGGCGGTGGAGCGGACGGGTGGCGGGAGGAGGAGGCGGCGGCGGAGTGGAGGAGCGGGGCAGGAGGCGGCGGAGCAAAGGAGTGGGGGAGGAGGAGGCGATGGCGGCGCGGGGTGGGGGGAGGGGAGGAGGCGGCGGCGCGGGGTGGGGGGGGGGGGGAGGATGCGGCGGCGGCGCGGGGTGGGGGAGGAGGAGGCGGCGGCGGCGCGGGGTGTGGGGAGGAGGAGGCGGCGGCGGAGCGGACGGGTGGGGGGAGGATGAGGCGGCGACGGAACGGAGGGCGGGGGAGGAGGCGGCGGAGAAATGGGGAGATGCGCACGGGTTCGGGAGGAGGCAGGCTCACGGGCGGTTGGAGGGGTAGGTGGGCCCACACGTCAGACTACTTTTTTGAAGTGTAGGATGCACCATCACCTTGAACTCCTTCTTTTAAGGAGTAGAGACTAGGTTTTCTTGTATTCATGTCTGCTACAACCTTAAAGCTAAACCTGTTACCAGTGCGCAATGGTTTCCAATATTCTTATTCAATATAGATGTCAGACCTGGATTTAGCCAATCTATAATTCTCTGTGAAACCGTCATACTATTATCTAAATCAGTAGATAGTGTTTATAGATACATCATCGAATCATTTCGTATATAGCGGGAATCATACTATTCATTAATATTACGTAACATATGTTCAAATAGACCGCATCGGGTCGAGTTCACATAAAGGCCGGTTGGGCCAAGTAGTTTTGTTACAGTAGTGGAGGCGATAAGCAAAAGGGTAGGGTGTATCTTGCCACAAGCAAGCGACTAGATTAAGATTGTGTGAGGCAGATACTATCCAACTTGGATAATATATGTGTACACAATCACCATTAAGTCAACCCGACTGTGGTAAGAACCAACTGCTAGGAATAATGGCCTAAGCTTCTCAGTCTTCTCCATCGACAGCCCCTGAGACTTTGTAGTAAGCATAGTCATCTTGGTCCTTAGATTCTGAGGGATTTTGTGAGCTAGGGTGAGCATAAATAATAGTGCTCCGTGAGCCAACACACAATGTAGTATTTATACATGACAGGTTTAACAAAGGTAGGTTCGAATTCTTTTATTTGCTTAAGGTAACATTTGAAACTACACTAATTAGGGATTTTTATGACAGCATTTTAACCAAACCACATTTTATTAAAGGGAGTGAAAGCGTGCAATATTTATAACGGTGCATGTTCCATCCTCTATATGCTAGTTTTTGATTACTAGGGTTACATTCACCTAATTATCAACACTAGTTTAAATGCATCCAGGGAAATCCAAAATCAGGGTTAGATCCATCTGACGAGTTTTCATCTTTCATACAAAGGTTTTGGAAATATAAACTACTTTAAGTAAGTTCCCATGCCCGTCTTTGACCATGGGCACGACTGTTCGAACAGTTTATTTTCTGCACAAACTGTACACTCTATCAACAAGAGATAATCGACTTGATATGTTTCACACATTTCTTTGGACATGTGAATCAAGATGATCACTACAAGGTATTTACAATGCACCCCCCGGTGTGGCTTACACTCGCTAAGGTTTTACCTAAGTGAGGTTATGTTCACCACATCCAGACCCCCTCTTGCGCTCAGTAATCAAGAAGGCGGGCGTTGGATGGGAGGGTGCCGCTGCGTCTTGGCCCCTAGTCAGGTGGCTGGGCGGCAAGGTGGGACCAAATCGGCCTTGGCACGGCAGTCTGCCAGGCAAGCGCGGCAGTCGTGCGGTGCCTAGGCGTGCGAGGCAGCAACCAAGAGCAGGGGAAGGTAGCGACCAAGAGCTTGGGGTCGCTTTCCCTCTCCTTCGCTGTCTTCCCTGCCTCCCTTACGCTGTTGCTTCCCTCCGCGGCTTCACTCGGAATGGGCTTCGCTTGGTGCGTCAGATCGATCCAACCAGGAGGAAACAGTTGAAGGAGAGGGAGAAGAGGAGCAGAGCTTGCCATGGCGTCGATTGGTGATGACGCTCTCGTAGGAGGAAAAGTAGGCGATGATGGCAGTGGTGAGGCGTAGTAGTGGTGGGCTGCGATGGTGGGAGGAAAGGATTTTTGGGAGGGAGGCGTTGATGGGAGAGTTTATATAGCTGTGGGGAACCCTAGGTGCTGTGGATCGGACGGCTAGAAAGGATGCAAAGTGGGATCTAGGGCCGTGGATTCAATGGGCTTCACTGGCTGGCTGCTGTCATCTTGGGTCTAACTTGGCTAGCATGAGGGTACAAACTAATTTTGCCTATTAAAAAAAGCTTCATCACATTCAACAGCCTCATTTTTAATTCAGCCGCCTAGGCCCCCTAGACGCTAGGCCCACCTCGCCGCCCGTCTAGTGCCTTCTTGAACATTGCTTGTGCCACACGACGGTTTATACCAGTGACACGATCTATGTCCATGACGACTTAAAATCAGTGATACGACTTGTAAGTCACTCTAATGGTGCAATTTGCACTAGTAGATGCAAATTATTTGGCTAGATCGTATTCATTATAAGCTTGTGGTTATATTGTTTTATATTGAGAGGTCATCACATGATTCAATCCTTCAAGTATCTGGGCGGTACATGCCACAACCCATAATTTCTCGTGCTATATCCGTATCATCTATCATACCATCCGTCTAGACATGGTAACAGTAAGTCTTAGAGTTTTGGGAAGCACGAAACTAAGTTATCTCAAATATACTGATCATTTCCCTCCAATGACTGTCCAAAACAAGTCTCATGATTAAAAAATGATGATTAGGGCGAGTTAATGCCCTGTTACTTAAGAAGGCTAGCATGCATATAGCTAGTAAAGTTACCATTGGTATCTAGTGTGGCAAGGATAATGTGATTCAAGTGTCCAAAGGATGGTATAATAATATTATATTGTCAAGTAGGTATATATTTAACCTTAACTTTAGCATACTGTTGCATAACAAATAATAGCATACAATTTAATAATTTAAACAAATATAAATTTGTATAAAATTTAGATTCAATATGATCAAGTATTGACTTGTCTGGCTTACAAGCAGGGTGGCCTTGGAAGTCTTGTTGTAGCTCTAACTGTGGCTACGAACATGGTGAAAATGCAATAAACACATGAACAAGCAAATAAATCCAAATAAAAATTCAAACAAAGTCAAAAATGAAATATTTTACTGCCATTAGATATATCTTGAATTTATAAAAATTTCGAAACAAATTTCATTAAATTGGAGTTAAAATGAGCGAGAACAAACTCTTCAAAGTTTTAAATTGGAATTAAATCCCAAAATAAATAGAAGAGAGAGATTACTCTCATTTACAGTTGGGACAACGGGATTTTAAATTAATTTTCTATTGTTAAAGTTCACTGGGACTGACAAGGGCGTCCCACGGGATTTAAATAAAATTTGAATTAAATTTTTAAAGGAAAAGGGCTTAGGGCCTGTTCTTTTTTACTACGGCTTATGGCTTTTGGACTGTTTGTACGAAAGATTACAGAGTAACAAAAACTCACGTGTGGTTTTTGCTGATATAAATGAAGTCAGTAAAGTATATACTACAATTAACTAATAGACCATATCTTAAAAAAATACTCTGTTTAAAAGCTAGTTGCTGTAGAAAAGCCGAAAAGCAGCTTTTAGAAGCCGAAAACAACAGAGCCTTAAAAGACTTATAAGTAGGACTGGTACTGTGCGAATAGTATAAAGGACCCACATATCAGTGGCTCATCCACTTAAACCGGGTTTTAAAAGATTTAAGCAGAGGATGTACCCACACGCCAGGGACTTATTAACTTAACTAACGACTTGGCCTACCAATCAGAGGTAGATTCACGAAACTTAACTACTGGTCATTATGCTAAATAACTACATTCCTAATCTAATTACATCGCTACAGTGCCGTCTCCTTCGCCGAGCAAAGCACGGCGCACCGCTGGCGAGGGGAGCCACGAGAACCGGCGGCGAGCCCAAAATGGAACACTGGGGCCAAACCACGCCTAGGGGCTAGGGGTGAGTATGGCACGAGTCAAATTTGCGCACGCAGTGGCCGGCGGCGAACTATGCGGCGGCAGAACCAGGGCGCACGACACTACGCCTTTACACGGCGCTAAAGCTCGATTTTTTGCTAGGGAGTATTTACGGGGCTTGGTGGGCTCACTCGAGTGCTCGACGGGGATGGGGAGGTGATGGAGAAGGCTGGCGGCAGAGGTTCGGAGCGGTGGAGGGTAAAGCACGGCACCAGCAGCGAGGAGGCCAAGGTGGTCCCTATTGGCGGCGGAGATGGCTTCACGGTGTCGTAGAGAAGCTCCGGGCGGAAGAAATTTCTCGACGGTGCTCACGATTTGCGGGAGGCAGAGTTCACCGGAGTTGGGGAAGAGAGGGGCTCCGACGAGCTGCGAGGGGAGAGGGACTGATTAGGCGTGGTGAGAGCAAGTGGGGAGCAAGGTGACCACACTGGTGTTGGGGGGGGGGGGGGGGGGGCGAGGTTTACCGCGACGACCTGGTGATGGGCGACAGCTGAGGAGAGCTTGGCGGCGATGGCGATCTCTTCCTTGGGGCTAGGCACAGCTGAGGTGAGGGGAAGAGGAGCTTCTGTGGAGTGTGGGGAAGCTCGGGAAGGCTCGGGCGCTACTTAAATAAGCAAAGGGGAGGGAAGGAGCTGTTGGGCGGCAACGAGGGCGGCGTGACGGCTGAGGCGGCGAAGGTGGCGAAGACGGCAGAGAAGCGGGGTGGGACGACGCGGGACAGGCGAGGTGGATGGCGTGCTGCCCCTCCGAGGGATTCTCGGGCATGCAGCCCTAGGGGAGCTGACGCGACGACGCAGGCCGACGGGACGGGAAATCGGGGAGAGGGGGAGCTCCGGGCGAGGGGGAAGCGGCGGAGATGCTGGGATGCGATGGCGCGCGAAGGGCGGGGCGGAGCTGCGCTGGCGGTGGCCGAGGGGGCGCAGGAGCTGGCGCGAGCGTGCGTAGAGCGCGGCTAGGGTGCGATGGCGCCGGCTGGGGCTGGGCCAGAGGCCTAGTGGGCCAGGAAAAAGGGTGGCGGTGGGTTGGGCTTGGCCCACGAGATTTGAATCTTGAAAATTTCGATTTTTGATAGGAATTCGAGATGAAGTTTTGAATTCAAAATTTTGAATTTCACTCAAGCACATACAAATCCCAAAAATGGGATGGTACAATATAGTTGCGTCAAAATATCATCTTGGGATCTTCCAATGTTTTCTTGGTTGCTTGTTCTCCTGTAGGTAATTCGTCAAATCGGTTTACCCTATTTTACACCACCTGTATTCACTACGAGAATACCGGGTTTACCGTAGCTCTATCTTTCATGAATGCAGTGAATTAGTGTTCTTTTTATGACTTCCGAGTTCACAACTACTCAGCTATTATAACATATTAACATGAGTACAGCCGTACAGGTTATTTCCCTGTATCAGTATAGTGGCCTACACTGTAGGAAAAAACCATGCAAGTAATTAGTCATTCAGTTTTTCACTGAATTATCCTTCAATCTTCATATATCGAATAGTTCCTTTCAACAGCTCTTCTCTGGTTGAGTAGTTCTTTTCAGCAGCTTCTTCTCTGGTTGAGTTTCCATGTGAATTGAGGCTTGAGACAAACAGTGTTATGCTTGCTACAGAAGTTCTCATGGTGTCGGTATTCTTTTGCTGAATTACTGTTCAGATGTTAACAATCCTGCCCTTGTTAAAGTTATTCCCATCTGAAAATTAGAAAGAGTGCCCCTAGCATATGTGCTTTTGAAGGAGAAATCTGATGGGATTTTCCTTTTATTCTGTAGTTGGCAACAACTGTTATCTCTTGGTGCCACGTCAATAGAGAGCTATTGCCCGGATACGATACTCTTCTGAAAATCTGGTAAGTGATGCTGATTTAATCTGTATTCACATTGCATGAAACTGTGCTAAAGTTGCTTTTACATCGGTTGACTCCATGAGTTCATGTGCATGTACCATCATTTGTGATGTGGATAGTGTCCGTGTTGCCTTTGCTTAGGTGCACTGTTGCATATGCAGTTCCATTGGCATGTTCTTGCTCCAAGAGAGATCATAATATCACACTGGAAATGCCATTTCCTTATAATTTTAGGGTAAATATTCTTGCAGGCACAGAAATGATTGGACTTGTGCATGTTCTGATATAAACTGAAGTGAAAACATTGGCATTTCTTCCCACTGAATTGTTCTTGTTTCCTTCCATGCAAAACATATGCTGAAGTCTGGTCGTGCATTTTTTCTGGTTTTAAACATTACGCGGGCATTAGGAGAATCACATTGGTGCTATGTTTCTTTCAAGCACTTAGTTGTTCTGTCTTTTTAGCACTTTATGTAGTTATTCAAGAAAGGCAATGGATGTTTGGTTGTGAATAATGATAATCTTGATCTTGTTTCCCTAGTAACAAGGGATAAAGGTGGCCCAGCCAGTCTTGAATTTGTGCTGTACTGCTGTAAAATTAATTCCTTTAGTTAGCTGGAAATGCATTGTGTGCATTCTCTATCGTTCTTGAGCATTTTCCTCATTTATGGCACCTTTAACCCCCAATGCTTCATGCTGATGTTTTCTTCACTTTGAATTCTCCTGATTGTTGTATATTTCTCCCGTAGTTGCAAGCTTGGTGAAAGCAAGATCATTCTCTGCGAGGAAGGCACTAAACACAAGTTGCAGAAGCTGCAGCTTAACTACCCAAGGTCAGCTTTCGAAACTGCTTTTGCCTTTGAGACCGGAATTGCAGGACAGCTTGACAATGACACCCATCCACATGGCAGCTAAAACGCTGTCGAATTAAAATTCAAGAACTATCAATTCAAATCGCTTGCCTGTTAAAACATCTTTTCTCATGTACAAATACCTTATTTTCTTGGTTGGCAGTGACGATGTAACCTTTGCCCTGAAGGAATCGCCAGATCTTCCTTGGTTGTCCAAGTACTTGTGAAACTCACATTTGCAGTGGTCGTGTTTTCCCTGCATTGCATTCCTTTTCCTCCTGGGGAGCAACAACCGTGAATTCATCTGTAGTAAGTTCATGTGATCTATTTCCTGCCATACTGAAGTTTGACGGCCGTCCTGTTTTCTTGTCATGGGCATAGTCTATCCAGACTGTCGAGCATGCAACACTAACAAACTTAGCACATCTTCTGCAGAAGAGAACCCTGGAAATACGCAGATCCCATGGTTGCTCTGTGAAGAAGCTGATTCGAAGGGCGTCGCTGCACCAAATGCAAATCAGTTGCGCACTAAGGTTGTAAGATGTGAAGGAACCTGTGTGTCTGGATTTTCACCACATTTGTTGTCAGCTGAGAAACTCGTATGGTAGTGTCTTTCTTTTCTGTTGCATCGAATTGTCTCATCTGAGCTGATCCTTACTCATTTGTAACGTGACTTATCTGTAGCCTTAAATTGCTTATTGTGAGAACATTAATGGATCTAATCATTCCAATTCCCGACTTCCTGTAAGACGGATGTTGTTGTTAACCAGTTTGTACCTCTTCAGTTGGAAGCAACCACCTCTAATAAGACGAAGTGGTGACCGACCTTCCAAATTTCAGTTTGGACGTTGGACGCGTCGTCATCCTCCCCGCCTGTGGAGTCCCAAACCAACGCACCGGAGAAGGCTAAGGGCCTGTTTGGTTTGGTTGCTTGTATGCGGGTGGCTTGTACCAGCGCATGTAGGGAGATGGTATTTAGTTGGCTGCGGAGAGGAGAGAGCCTGCACGAGCGGATGCAAAAAAACAACTGGAGTCAGGCTGAGGAGGAACACGGCTGAGGAGCTTCCCTCCTCAGCCTGGCCACGCTCATGCAGCCTGCATCAGCTCATGTAGGCAACCAAACAGGCCCTAACAAACGCATCACATATGGGCGATTATGAATTAAATGTCGATAGATTGATAAACTATTTTTTTAAAAAATATTTCGATAGACTGTTTTGTGCAAACTAAATATCAATAAATTGATAAACTGTTTTTTAAAAAATTATTAAAATAAACTGTATTAAAAAGATGACGTTTATTTATACTAAGAACGCCATGATCTAAAGAGAACGGGGCAAAACAAAAAAAAGTGCGACACACTGATCCCTCGCCGCCGAGCCCACGCCGTCCCGTTCCTCCCAGAAGCCCCCACCGCCTCCTCCCCCTCGTCTCCCCCACCGCTCCCAACCTCCAGGAAGCGGAGATGTGCACACAAACCCGAAAGGGGCGAAGGCGCTCAGAGCAAGGTCCGAACCCTAGCATCCCAGCTAGGGTTTCGGTTGGGTTTTCTTCCTCAAATCGCCACCAAATCTCTCACTGGTCAGTGCGCTCTCCAATCCCGCTCCTTTCCCCCAAGATCTGGAAGTTTGGGGAGGGGCTCCCGCGAGATCCGGCGGGGGCGGGTCAGGGGAAGCCGGGAGCTGGGGAGGCGGGTGTGTGCGTCCGTGGCGGGGGTCGTCGGGTGGCCGGGCTGTGGAGGACGGCGGCGGAGCTGGTGGATGCGGCGGCGAGGTGCGGGGTCCTGACCGAGCTGCAAGAGGTCCAGCGTCTCCTCGTCCGCCGTGGCAGTGCTCTGCAGCGATTGCGGAATCTACACCAAGGTGAGTACCGGTGGCCGGATTGTGGAGTATGATGCCAAGCTGATGGGTGTGGGGAGTGTTTTGGGGGTGATGTATGTCTGTGGGTTGTGGAGGTGCGAAGGCTGAGGGGGAGGAGGTGTGAGTCCGGCGGCAGTGGCAGTGCGAGGTTGGGGGAACAGGCAGTCGGGAGCGGAAAGTGGCTGGGGACCTCTGTCTGTTTGCTGCTGGCGGGGTGGTGCTGGAGGACCCGGGGATGATGGAGCATGGAAGGAAGAAGGGGGCGGAGGATTTGGAAGGCCTGTTGAATGGACTGAAGATCACTGAGGAGGAAAGGAGGGCTGTGAAAGGGGCGCGGCAGGCTAATTCAAGGGATGCTGGACGACCCCCACAGGCGGTGGGCAAACTATTCGCTTCGAAGCCAGGGTATGTTGATGGTATTGTGCAATCGGTGGGAAGGATTTGGTGCCCCAGGGAAGGTATTCGGTGTAAGGAGCTGGGTAGCAACTTATTTCTATTCACGTTCCTACAACCGGGGGGTAAGCGCAGGGCTATTATGGATGGGCCATGGGATTTTGGAGGTGACCTGTTAATAGTGGTGGATTTTGACGACTCCAAGAGGTTGAAAGACCTGGAGTTTCTCTTTGTTCCGGTTTGGATCAGAGTTTTTGATCTACCACTTGGCCTGATGAATGGGGAGACAGCTCGTCGGATTGGGAATAAGGTGGGTCGGTTCCTGG
Source organism: Dendrocalamus latiflorus (assembly GCA_017311315.1). Lineage (NCBI taxonomy): Eukaryota > Viridiplantae > Streptophyta > Magnoliopsida > Poales > Poaceae > Dendrocalamus > Dendrocalamus latiflorus. The sequence continues at coordinate 3,889,157 of CM029618.1, forward strand.
AAGTGGATGCAGATGAAGATGACATGGCGGTGGGTGAATTCCTTCGGCTCAAGGTTTTGCTTGACATCCGTAAACCTCTTCTCTGGGGAACAACTATGGAGGATAGGGATGGGGAGTATGTGGGATGGTGCAGTTTCAAATATGAGTTCCTGCCAAATTTCTGTTATTCATGCGGTCTCTTGGGTCATGTGGAGAAGGAGTGTGATGAGGGGGCTTGGAGGGAGGAGGGTAAGCAGTTTGGGGAGTGGCTTAGGGTTAACCCTTCACGAAAGAAAGAAGGGAAAGGGAGGTGGTCTGAAGGGGGTAGCTCTGGGGGCAGCCACCAGCAAAAGAAAGACACGAGTTGGGGAAAAAGCACTGGACAGAGGGGTATTGGTAGTGGCGACCTTTCTTGCAAGGTTGCTGGCGGAGGGGAGGATGAGTTGAGGGATGATGGTCTAAGCCCGCTGAAACAAAAAGAAAAGCCAGTGCGCGAAGGTCTACCAAAAAGACTGTAGTTTGGGGCGGTGTCAAAGTCAGCAGGGGAACAAAGTGGTTCAGGGCAGTCAGTGTCCGTAGGCAAGGCTAAGGAGGCGCCGGTGGACACAACGGAATCTGATGAACCGTTGCTCACAGGGTTGAGAGGTGTCCCCCCAGAGGAAGGTAGGGGCAATGATAGGGGCTTTCAGCAGGTTGTACAAGGGGAAGACGGAGCTGAGGCGGGTATGGAAGTGGACGAAGGAACAGGTATGCTGCAGGGTGGCGTTGAGGCTGAGAAGGCCACTGGCAAAGCCTCAGCCTCAGATCGGCTGGAAGGAAATGAAGGGAGGAGTGGAATGGAAGCTAAATCAGAGATTGAATTATCAATAAAGAAGCTGACTTTCAAGCGCAGACCAAGGAGTGAAAGAGCAGGGAAGAATAGTGAGGTGACACTGGAGGCTAGCAAGAAAAGACAAGTCCCGGACACTATTGAGGAGTACCCAGGGTAAGGAATGAAAAAGCACAAAGGAGGCGAAGGAGCAGGGGTTACTGGTGGTATGGAGGCCGAGGGTTATGCTGAGTTGGCGGGGTTGCCTAAGCAATCCCGCCAGGCCCAATGAGACTTATAGCTTGGAACTGCCGGGGATTGGGGAATGGCCCGGCAGTTCGTGGTCTTCTGGACGTCCAGAAGAAGGAGGCCCCAGATGTGCTGTTCTTGTCGGAAACCAAGCACAACACAGGTTGGATGGAGAGGTTTAGGTGGAGCCTTAAACTGCCAAACATGTTTGTGAAGGACAGTGTGGGCCTAAGCGGGGGCCTAGCTTTGTTTTGAAGGAAAGGGATTGATATCACTGTTGGCAGTATGTCGAGGTACCACATTGAAGCCTTTGTGAAGGAGGAGGGTGGCTTCGAATGGCGTTTTACTGGGATCTATGGTGAGCCAAGAGGGGAGGAGAAGGACAAAACTTGGAAATTGTTAAGAATTTTGCGCAATAGAAGTGATCTGTCGTGGCTATGTTGTGGGGATTTCAACGAGATTATGTTCAATTGTGAGAAGGTGGGGGGACCGCCTAGACCGGAGAGGTGTATGGAGAATTTCCGACGGGCTCTTGTGGAATGTGACTTATGTGACCTCGGATTTGAGGGTGACACCTACACCTGGAGAAATCACCACCATAGGGTGGACAGCTTTGTTAAAGAAAGACTGGATAGAGCGGTGGCCAATAGCTCCTGGAGGGCTCACTTTCCCCTGGTTCGGGTTATAAATGGAGATCCAAGGCACTCGGATCATAGACCAATCATTGTTGAACTAGGGGGAGGGAGAAAAAGGAATGGGGGAGAACTCTGGAAACTTTGAGGAAGTTTGAGGCACGTTGGTTGGAGGAGGAGGAGGGCCCAGCTAAAGTGGAGGAAGCTTGGTGTAAGGCGTTGGAGAAGGGGGAGACAAGGCTGGTGGAGATCCAGAAACAACTATTAAGTGATTTGTGGGAGTGGGATAGATGTGTCTTGGGAGAGTTGGAGAAGCGTATAACAGCTGCAAGGAGGGAGTTGGAGATATGCCGGTGCAGAAGCTTGAGCCAAGCCCAAATTAATCGCGAGCACGTGCTGCGCTACAAGCTAGAGAGGCTGCTGGACCAGCAGCATACTTATTGGAAGCAGCGGGCCCATTCTACATGGCTGACCCAAGGAGATCGTAACACAAAATTCTTCCATGCCCAAGCTACTGAGAGGAAAAGGAAAAATCGCATTGACAAGCTAAGGGAGGAGGGAGGGGCTGAGGTGGAGGGGAAGCACCTAAAAATTTTTATTGCTAACCATTATCAACATCTTTTCATGTCAAGTGCAGGTGATCAGATGGAGGAGGTTATTGGGTGTGTGCAATCTCGGGTCTCTCAGGATATGAACGAGGGATTGATTGCACCTTTCACTAATAAAGAAGTTTGGGAAGCTCTACAAGAGATGGGGGAATTGAAAGCTCCGGGGGCTGATGGCATTCCGGCAATTTTTTACAAGAAATTCTGGTCTTTAGTAGGTGACAAAGTGAAACATGAGGTTCTGAATGTGCTGAATGGAGGTAATATGCCACAGGGTTGGAATGATACAGTAGTGGTTCTGATTCCGAAAGTGAATAAACCGGAAAAGATTAAAGACCTCCGGCCGATCAGTCTTTGTAATGTTGCCTACAAGCTGATTTCAAAGACCGCTGCGAATCGGATGAAGTCCATCCTGCCGAAGATTATTTCTCATTCACAGAGTGCCTTTGTCCCGGGGCGTCTAATAACGGATAATGTGCTGATAGCCTATGAGATGACTCACTACCTGAACCAGCGAAAAAGGGGAAAAGTAGGATTAGCAGCAATAAAGTTGGACATGAGTAAAGCCTACAACCGGGTGGAGTGGACCTTCCTGAGGAAAATGATGGAGCAATTGGGCTTCCATGAGAGGTGGATCGATTTGATCATGCGGTGTGTCACAACAATCTCATATCGCATTAAGGTAAATGAGGCCTACACCACTACAGTGACCCCTCAGCGGGGACTCCGGCAAGGGGATCCACTTAGCCCATATCTGTTTATTATCTGTGCGGAAGCCCTCTCTGCCATGCTGCAACAAGCTGAAGCTGATGGGAAAATTGAAGGAATCAAAGTGTGTGGGGAGGCCCCTAGAATCAACCACCTTTTCTTTGCTGACGACTCCCTTGTCCTGATGAGAGCACGGATAGAGGATGCCAAAGAACTACAAAGAATTCTCGATGTTTATGAAAGAGCCTCGGGTCAGATGATTAATAGGGACAAATCCTCTGTTCTGTTCAGTCCCAACACAAACCAAATGAATAAGGAGCAGGTAAAATTGGAATTGCACAATGAGTCAGAAGCAAGAAGTGAGAGATATCTAGGTCCCCCGGTCTCGATTGGCAAATCACGAAAGAAGGCCTTTGAATATATAAAAAGGAAGATCTAGGGGCGTATACAAGGGTGGCAGGAAAAGATGCTCTCCAAGGCTGGAAAGGAGGTGTTGATTAAAGCTGTGGCACAAGCTATCCCCACTTATGCCATGTCTTGTTTTGATCTAACAAAAGGGCTTTGTGAGGAACTGAACTCCTTAATTGGCAGATGGTGGTGGAATCAAAATGACAAGGAGAACAAAATCCATTGGTTAAGCTGGGACAAACTAACCTTGCCAAAGAAGGAGGGTGGTTTGGGTTTCAGGGACTTACATTTGTTTAACCTAGCTATGCTCGCGCGACAGACATGGAGAATCTTAACCAATCCCGACAATCTTTGCAGCCAGCTTCTCAAGGCAAAGTATTTTGCTAACAGCAACATTCTGCAATGCAATGCTCGAGATGGGATCTCTTACACCTGGAGGAGTATCCTTCAAGGCGCTCAGCTCCTTAGGGAAGGGATAATATGGCGGGTGGGAAACGGAAACTCGCTGGATATTTGGGCTGATCCATGGATTCCACTGGGGGATACACGTCAGCTGGCCACCCCGAGAGGCACATCTCTAATGACGAAAGTTGCTGAACTTATCAACCCGGTTACTGGCACTTGGGATGAAGAGTTGGTTAAGGATACCTTCTGGCAGAGGGATGCATATATGATTCTGTCAATGACGACGGATGATAATACCGATGACTGGCCAGCCTGGCACTACAATCCGAAAAGGGAATTCTCTGTAAAATCGGCATACAAGGTGGCTGTAAAGCGGAGAGAGCATGAACGAGGGAGAGATGCGTCAGTTTCGGAGATGGGGGGACAAAGCCAGGGAGCCTTTAATTGGAAGAAACTCTGGAACTTACCGATTCCAAACAAGGTCAAGATGTTCTTATGACGGTTTGCCCATAATAGCTTGGCAGTCCGAAGGAATATAGCTAGAAGAGGAGTGGAGCGTGAAACAAATTGCCCCATGTGTCACAGGATGGACGAAGATTGTGGCCACCTTTTCTTCAAATGCCATGGGGTGAAAGAAATTTGGCGGCTATTGGACCTAGAGCAAATCCGACTGAAGCTTGCAGAATGCATTTCAGGAAAGGAAGTAATCATGGAAAGCTGGAAGTTGGATGCGGCTACACAACAGATAATTTGGGTGTTGCTCTGGAAATGGTGGTCGGCCAGAAACAAAACAAATGTGGGGGAAAAAAGAATGTCCGCAGCAGAATTATGCTCAATTGTGAGCTACTATGTGATAGAATTTGAAAAGTTGAAGAAAAGGGAAGGAGAGAAAAAAACCAAAGAAAAAACAGAAATGGGAGCCACCACATCCTGACTGCTACAAGATCAATGTGGATGCTTCTTACAGGGCTACAACGGGGTCAGGTGGGTGGGGCTTTGTTGCTCGTAACAGCAATGGTGAGTTCTTAGAGGGGGGTTGTGGACACCTTGAGCGGCTCACAAACCCCATTCATGCTGAAGCTCTTGCTGCTTTGCAAAGTCTTAAGAGGGTGGCACATCTGGGGATGACTAGAATTATTTTTGAGACTGATGCAACAAATTTGGAGAAGGCTTTGAGTTCTGATTCAATGAACAGGAGCCCAGAAGGCTGTATCTTTCGGCGTATCAAGAATTTTATGAAGGATTCTCTTGATTACTGTGAGGTCCGGTCTTGCCCGAGATCTTGCAACAAAGTGGCTGATAGTCTTGCTGCTTATGGGGCGAGCGTTGTGCGCTATGGTTCTGAGGTCTTCATGGACCAGGTCCCCGAATTTGTGACCAGCTTGGTATCTGGCGATTTGCCCAGAGCCATTGGTTAGTGGAATCCTCTGTGTTCCAGTTCAAAAAAAAAAACCCGAAACCCCTTCCCCAGCCCACGAGGTCGAGACACGGAAGAAGCCGAAGCGCGCGGAGGCGGAGCACCCGCGAAACGAGGTGCGAACCCCTGACGCCGCCGCGGAGGCCGTGGCGGGCAAGTACTGGGCCAACCAGCACAGCCTCTTCTCCGTGTACGATCGCGGCGTGCGCATGGACGCCGAGGGCTGGTGCTCCGCCACCCCGGAGGCCGTCGCCGCCGCGCAGGCCGCCCGCCGGCGTCGGCGGCAACTCCGTCCAGTTCGCCGCCAGGCACGCACCGCTCAACCCCCCTCCCGGCTTTTCGCCTCCGGTTCCCTCTGCTCCCGCGCTAATCCCGGCCGTCGCGGCGTCTCGTTCTCGTAATCTCGTTGCAGGGGGTGCTACGTGGTCGCGGCGGAGATTGATCCCCGCAAGGTGGAGCTCGCGACGCACATCGCGAGGATCTACGGCGTGGAGGACAGGATCGAGTTCGTCGTCGGCGATTTCTTCCGCCTCGCGCCTTTCCTGAAGGTGGTATATACACATGCTAACATTCTTGTAAAAAAAGATGTAAGCTTGATATGATTAGTGGTCAAACTGTAAGCTGATCTCTAAGTTAATTCTGGTACTTTGTGCATTGTAAGCAAGAATTGAGTATTTGTTTCAGTTTTCAAACGGTTTGCTGATTGCTGCTGCTAACACACCAGGCAGATTTGGTGTTCCTTTCGCCACCATGGGGACGCCCATCATACAATCAAACCCTACTTTACTCCTTTGATATGCTGAAGCCAAAAGACGGGTACGCTCTTCATTAACTTATGTCTTTGACGAAAGATGGCAAAAGAAGAATCAACAAGTCAATACAGTTTTCAGCTTTAAAACAGTTTTAGCATTCCGACACATTTCAAGCTCTGATGAAAGTTTGCGTCAAGCAAGTAAAACCATACAGATATATATCGAGATGAAAACGTAATAAAGAAAAAATTAACATGGATACAGCAATTGTATATTTAACCTATGGCTTTGCTTGCAGGTATGCAATATTCCAAGCTGCTCAGGAAATATCTCCAAATATCATCACGTTTCTTGCCACGCAATGTGGACATACGCCAAGTAGAGGAACTTTCCTGGCTGTCTTCTCCTCCCTTAGATTTTGAGGTATGTTTTTGTTCTTGCCTGGCCTTTGGTTGCATGAGCATGTGACGGCATTTAAAGCCATCATCCTTGGAAATCGGAAGTTATCCTGATATTCTAATTCTTTTTATTTATGAACATGAATTCTATGTTTTTTAGAGTGAAGATAACTACATGCAACACAGATTGAAAGGAATTACTGCCTACTTTGGAAATGCGGCACGAGGACCAAGTTCATTACCCAAACAGAGATGAAGAACAGCCCAGTGAGGTGATATTCTTCCTAAGCTCTGTACGCCTTTTCTCCTAAAAATCCAACAGCGAGGAAATGTAACTGAAATCCCAAAAAGCTTTGGTTGACTTTTGTCAAGCATATCCGATTAGCAGTTCGTTTCGCCGGTGTTGCCGGCTCCTGAGCCTGGTTTTGCCGTAGCTCTGGAACTTCCAGATGTTGCAGATCTGCACGAGCTCGCGGCGGACTCGCATTACGGACACGCGATTCGTAGGCCAAGCAATAGCCATACATACACGTTGTATGTATGTTGCGTCGTGCTGCTCGTGCGAAGCGTACGTGCGGGTCGGCGCGCGGTGGGCGTCGTCGGCAGCCGCTCCGCGTGCATAGCCTACTGGCGGAGCAAGAATTTAGTTATATCCTAGGTTTAGTGGTAGAATGATCTAGACTGGACCATAAAAATGTTATCCAGATTAAACTAAATTTAACTAGGCTGTATACTATATAATATTTTTACACTCTGAATTAGGACATCTATAGTGTATATAGCTTGCTGGGTCTTAAGGTGAGCCCTATCTTATTCTTAAGACCGACACTGCAACGTTTGAGGCCACCGTCGGCTGTAAAGAAGGGTCCACTCAGCAGTAAAAAATATCGCTTTTTGGGGGATGTGGTAGTTGGTAGTTGGGGAGAGAGAACGATAGATGTAAAAAAAATTGTATTTTAACGCTTGTGGTCAGGTCTTTAGCTTGAGGACCAGTATCAAGCCTTTTTTGCTTATGGCCTGCTTAAGGTCACCCCTGTAATGTATAAGGTCGACCTTAAGGTGACTTATGACCCTCTATTTTCATATACTACAGATGCCCTTAAAGTCTATTCTGTTTGAGATACCGCTCTGCCACTGCATGTATGCCTCCTCCACTATAACGGCAACCATGATGTGCCCGCCTACGAGGCTGCCTTGCTACTGCCTGTTGGAAACACGCGGTCTCGACCATCCGATCCGCTTTAATTACGATCGCGCGCATGCATTCCTCGTTGAGCTTTTGGACACCGGTGCCTCGCTCTTCCACCGGCCCGAGGCTCCGTTGCCGTTCTCCTAGGCGCAAGCCTGCCTGCGCGGTAGATGTCATCATGCATGAGCGCAAGACCCATCGCCGTCCTCCACGCACGGGGAGCCAGTCATCGTCTTCCTCAGCACGGGAACCCGTTGCCATCCACGAGCGCCAGACCCCATCGATGTCCTCCTTTGAGTTGGCTTGTTTAAAGTTTCCGAACCTGAAACATATGTGAAAGAGATTACGAAGAGAGTTACATGTGATTTTGATCGGTATAGCTGAAGTCGGTACAGTGTCTACTACAATCGACTAGTAAACTCTGTTTTTTAAAAATATATTATTTAAAAGCGAATTACTGTAGTAAAGAACAGAAGCCAAAAAATATAAGCCGAATCGAACCGGTCATGCTAATTACAGCATGCATGACACACGTCCTGACTGCTGTCTTCGCCGATGACCTGATCGACGTCCGTCCACGCCGTTGGCAAACTAGAACGCGACGTGCCGTCCGCTTAGGTCGCCAGCGCCGCCGGATCTACTCTCATGAGCGCGATGCGGAGATCGATCTCCAGGCCCATGCTGCCGTGCACAAGCCGCTCGCACGTGCTCTCCATCTGTTTTTGAGAATTGTTACATGGTTTGTATTTTTTTTCCTGGACTTATTGGACCTTTCTATTAAAAATGTTTCGTCTCTATTTAATTTCTCAAATGAGCGAATCCGTTTCTGATATGAACGACGCAACCTGGATCGGTTACCTACCTGTACTATGAAAAGGATGCTATTACTTCACTGTAGCACATAAGCCAAAAAGGGCTGCCATGCGCGCCAGCACATCCTGCAGACTTTCGAAATGTGTGTTGTCGTTTCTTCTCAATGTTGTGGAGAGATGGAAGCTAATCAAATTTCCCTCGTGAAAAGCTCCACCAGAAGCAAGCAGCTCACCAAAACGGTTTAGGCTTTAGTTTCTGACTTATTTTTCACTATTCAATAATTTCATCTTTTTTTGGCTTTTTTTTGGCTTTTTTGAACTTTTTTATCGTTTTTTTTCCGTATTTGTTTATACTGTCCGTGATAGGCTAACATGTTTTTTCTATTTTTTAAAAATTTTAAATTTAATTACACCAAATAAGCCATCATTAGTTACAGTGCAATTTCAGCCATCTACAGTGCTTTTAACCATAAGCCACTAAAAAAAGCCATTTTGAGCACCCCTAAGAATTCACAAAAAGTAGAAAATTAACTGCTTCCTCGATCCTCAAAATACAACTTTTGATCATTCATTTCAATTACAATATTTTTATAAAACCCACTAAAATTACAATACTATAAAAATATTTTTTGAGATAAATCTAATGGTATCATTTTTATGTATCTATTCTAAATATGTAACAAAAATCAATGACCGAAGTTTATGATGTAGTCGTAACCTAAAACAATTTGGAGTGGTTGGAGTAACTGAAAAAAATAACTCTGTTCACCGCAGCTGATACTCCAAGACACGTGAAACATATATCTACTAATTATACCAACTGATTAACCACTGTATATTCAATAATAACACGTAGTATTATACTTCTAAAAATGGCCGAGGTAATTTAATTAAACAGATGAGGCAACTATGCCGATGTAGTCGAGTTCGACAGACCCCAGCCACAGCTTGCCATCCCGCTCTGCCACCTCGCTGAGCGTCACGCCCTTGGCGGCCGTCAGCTCCTCCACCTGCATGCCGTCACCGTCGAGCCGGACGTCGACTAGGTGCTTGACCAGAGCCGTCGGGTTCACGTTCGGCCGCGCCTTCTCTTGGTTCAACGCCACCCAGTAGCCCCCCTCCCGTCGCGCCTCACGTTTTTCGGGTACCCCGGCAGGTCGGCGAAGAGCTCGGACTCGCCGGCCCTAGGCCCCTTGATCCAGTACCTGACCGCCTGGCACGGCATGGTGTGCGCCACGACGTGGTGCGTCCCATCATGGCTGACGGCGACGTCGTTCGGGTACGGCAGGCCGGACTTGAGCACGGTGACACGCCCCATCCGCGCCCCGTACTTGAGCAGCCGCCCAGTCGCGTCGGCGTTGAATATGATCTCGTTGTTGAACCTGCGCGGGTAGGTTAAGCTGCTGTCAGTAATGTAGACGTCACCGGTGGCCTCGTCGACGTCGACGCTGTTGAGGAAGTGGAACGGGACGCTGCCCGCCTTGGTGGCCAGCACCTCGGCGTCGCCGCCGCCCAGCGCGACCCGTAGGAGCCCCAGGTACGCGTCGGCGACGTAGAGGTAGCCCGACTTGGCGTCGAACACGAGCCCGGGCGGGCGCCTGCACAGGCCCTCTGTCTCCCGCGGTGGCGCCACGCGCGCCGTGCTGCACATCGGGAACCTCTTGTAGTTGGGGTGGTGGGCGAAGTCGGTCCAGCCGGCGGCGTTGCCGCCCCACCGGAGGACGTGGCCGTCGGAGACGCCCATGTAGGGGCCTCGGCCCTCGCCGTCAAACGCGAGGCTCTCCACGCCCGTGATGACGACGCCGTTGTCGGGGTCAGCCGGCAGGGGGAGGTGGAGGCTCCACCGCGTGTTGCTGGTCTTTATCGGCCGTGCCGCCTCGTACGACGGGACCAGGGATGCTGTGAGGCAGGGGCGGACCTAACGTGGGACATGGGGGTTCAGTTGAACCCCCAAAAATATGGAAAAATAAACTGCTACTGGTAATCCACAACACAACAAGCAAATCCACCACAAACTCCATGGACTGGACCATCCATCCTAGAAAGGAAGATTTGGATGAGATTGCTCACGGAAAAGAAAAGATCCTCAGGACAAAGCTCACTCTTAGAACAATCCAAGCAAGCTAGGGCTTCCTTACCAGCGAAAGAAGAGATCAATCTGGCAGAGCGGAGGACGACGACGACGCCTAGGAGAGAAGAATCCCTTCGCTTCGAGGGTTAAATGACGTTGGCGTGAGAATTTGAGACAAACGGCGAAGTAATAGCCGCCGTCGCCGTCGCGACGAGATATGGAGAAGAGTTCAAGGAAGAGGATGGGCTAGAACTAGAGACGAGAGAGGTTTGGGATTGGGCTATGAGGAACTGAGGATTGCGAATTTGGGGAGGAGGATAGAAATCTTGACAATGGTCTGTCTCTTGTGATGAACGTTGGGGATCCATTCTAGAGAGACTCATTGAATGCCCATTTCATGCATATTATTTGGCGTTGGTCACTGCATCGCTCGGCTACCGGGTTCGTCAGTTTCACCTCGGTACACGCATACGTGAACCATGAGGACCAGCTGTTAACCAGCGAGCAGGCCGGAGAAAATCAATGTCAATCAAGGGAAGAAAAGGAGGAGTAGCAACGGGACAAGAGCCAGGGAAAAAGGCAGGAGGAGATCGTGGCTTTCTCGCTCCGCGCTTAGGTAACAATCGTTAATTTAATTAGAGATTAGAGTTGGGATTAGAGAGAAAGTGAAAATTATTCGTTAGGGAAAAGACTAGTATATCGCCTAATCTGCTATATTGTTCTCCTGCAATTTTGGGTACTGTATGAGATTAATTTAAAAATGTCATCTACTAGATAATTGTACAGAAATTCGACAGTTTTCTATACAATATTTATTTATGTTGATCAGATAAATAGATTTTAAGCTATGAATTTTGTAATCCGGCTATCCGATAAATTTATCATCTTCTAGTACCATATATTAATCTGTAGATTAAAATTACTGGATGGAATATTGGATGATTTATCTACATGAAAGATGTAGATAATTAAGGGTTCTAGAGATCCCATGAATATGATCTTAAATCCAGATAGTTTCCTAGAAATATCTAGATATTTTCCTAGAAATATGTAGATATTTTAGATGCTTTATTCGAAAGAATTTGATGGTGCCAATTGTCATAAGTCTAGTGGTCACAAGAATCTATATAATCCTTTCAATCCAAAATATACATCATTTGGGAGAGTTGGTTTTGGTTTGTAAATATTTATATTTTATTTTTCGGAAGCAATATGTTCGAAGTGTCCATGTTAACTGTTATTCTTAGAAAGAGGTAAATCATAAATAGAGACAACATATGTCAAAAACAAAAATATATACTACTTCTTTTTCTATGCGTGTGAAAAACACCATTTAATATGCTAACATAGAAAATAAGAAAATGGAAGTGGGTCAAAGTTAACATCTATTTAAAAACAAAGTGCACACTTGTGTTGTCAACTAAAGTTGTACTAGTTTTACTCTAAAAAGTTGTAATTGTGCTGCCACCAAATGAAGTGTTTGTATTAGTTTATTATTTCAAATTTTTAGTGTTCGTGACTTTCAATAGACCTAGAAATGTGATTTTTATCTTTAATATTTATAAACCAATATAAGCATATATTAAAAAAAATGTAACACAATGTAATTTGCGAATACCCATTCATAAAATCCTAAATCCGCCATTGCTGTGAGGAGGCCAATGACGAGGAGGAGAAGCCACGACGTCGTGGAAGAACTGCGTCCCATGCTGGTACTGCTGCACCGATCGCGGAGATCCGAGAGGCAAGGTCGATGACGAATCGCAAGTTGCAAACTCCCACGTACGCGCGACGATGAGGAAGCGAGGGAAAAAGGCGAAGTATCATGATCAAATTCAACGCTTTGCTTTGGTTTGCACAGGTGGGTGGGTGTCGCGAGATATATATAGGAGGAAGCTGATCAGAGATGCGTACGGAAAGGAAACCGAATCGTGTTGCTACATGCAACGCAACGCAATCAAGAACGGAGAAGAAACATCCGAATTTGATTGCAATCAGGTGGAGCAGAGCACAATGCGTGCGCGCGGCGGCCGACTAGTATTCCTTTTCGGTTGGAATTGTCTCTTTCTTTGAAGCTTCTTTTCGGTTGGAATCATCTCTTTCCTAATCCTCGTGGAGCAATCTCGAAAGAGTTTATCTCCTATTTAAACTCACACAAGGATTCAATCAATCTACTTATGGTAGTTCGTCTCCTCTTTAGATAGTTGGACTTTAAAGCTTCAAAATCTTTCCAGTGCTTTCCACAAACTTCTCCTTAGAAGATCACTAAGAGCACGATTCTAGATTGTTTAGGAATCAATGAATTGGAAGACTAATAAGTCTAAAAATGTCACACTCTCAAATTTTCAATTTGAAACTCTAGAGTGCCCTCAAACTCCTCAATATGAAAGCCACTATTTTGGAGTCACAAAGGTGCTAACTTGGACTCCCATGGTCCATTTATATAGCATCTCTATTCAAAATCTAGTCGTTTAACATATTTTCTAAAAAGTGCTTGTAGTTTCGGATCATCCGCCTTAGTTTATTTTTTCTTAGTTCTAATAGTTCAAAAACTAGCCATTATGTAGACCTAGATGATACACCTTAAGTCGGATTATCCGCTCGAGTCAGATCATCTGTCTCGCTCGTATCATCTGCCTTAGTGAAAATGTACTGTGGAATCTCTGGAATAGTAGTATGGGTCATCGTACACCTCGACCCGAATCAACCGCCTCAATAGTACCCTTAATAGTACAACAAAGCAAAAACGAAAAATATATCAACTAATAAAATAATCTATTCTCAACTCCTTAGATCATTTCTAGTCACAAGATCCTTAACCTTCATGAAAACCAAGCTTTGCCAGCATTTGCATTTATGAGGATCCATGAAAGTCCAAGAACAATCTATATCCATCATGAAGATCTAACTCATCTTAATCACGCTTAAAACAAAGTTAGTCTTAATAATTTAGGAGTCATTAATAATGAAAACCACATAATCAACAAAATAGGAGTCTAGATGCTTACTGGAGATCCAATGAGGCATGGAAGTGCAATTTACTTTTAAAAATAAATAAAAGAAGGTGCTTGCAATTAAAGACCCTCTTATTTCCAGTTTATAGCTTATGATTTATAGCTTCCCTCGAATAAATAAACGAGACAGATTTTTTCTACCTTTTTCAAATGGTTTATCGGGATAGCCTTTTTGAAGCGGATTATCGGTATTCGGTTCGTTCGCATCAGCATTCATGATAGAGCTATAAGCCATCAGCTATAGTCGAAAATAACCCACCCAAAGACATATTAGCAATGAAGATTTTCAACAAAGCATTTCTGTTTAGAAATCTCAAGGCCTGTTTGGAGTGGAGGACTTGTATAGTAATTTCGAGAAAATGTATGATTCTTGCAAAATTCATGCGTTCCTGACAAACGCTTAGAGGTAGCGCACAAGTGCTACTTTCTACTAAGAGTGGGATGCTTTTGTAAGAAGATAGTACGATGCACAAATAAGTTGTTTATGAAATTTTCATTAAAAATGCTGGAAATACATAGAGTTAGATTTTTTTTGTGAAGTTTCTAGGTCATCTAATGTAGGGATCTCGTAGTAATTTTTTTTGGTGTAGCTTTAGTATTTACTCACGACTATAATTTGTTTAGTCTATGGATATAGATGCTATGGCTTTTCTTTATTTGAAAAATGTATCAGGTTGACTGAAAGAGCGATAATATACAGATAAGCACCGAAATAAGAAAGTAAATCCTTTTCGTGTATAATAGCACTATATGCTATAATTTTATTTTTTCAAAGTGATGTAACTCGAGATCTGAAAGTACAGTGGACTTTTTAAGCACAACAGTTTGCTCATATGAAAGCTACTTTGTTTAATTTTTCAGCACTATGATTGGATAGTTGCGAAGTCTTTTGTCCTATATTCAACTTTTAAAAATTTCAAACCATTTTGACCGGTTTGTATATTTAGTGGGGTCCAGTAAATTCAGTTTTCTGCTGTGAGACCAAGTGGAGGTCACCCTATGATTGTGATGAGTAATTAACTTTTAATCTAGAGAGTTTGAGTTTGGTTTTTGAGGTTTGAGCAGCTGTTGGCTCTCTGTCTGAGTTCTAGAGCCCTTGTTGTTCTGTTTACGACCTTGGCCTTCGACTTACTGTTGTGTGATCGGCAGTCAGTCTTACGACCATGTGGTTGGAAGTGGCATTTACGACTTGGTAGTCGGCAGGCTCTGCGATTTCTGCTTTTACGACTTGGTTGTCGGCAGAGCCCCTTACGACTTGGTTGTCAGCACTACGACTTGGTAATCGTAGGTGCCTTACGACTTGATGGTCGGCACTACGACTTGATAGTCATAGAATGGTAATCGATGGTCGTAGCGATCTGCCGATGTAGTCGTAAGTCGTAGCGGCCAGTTTTGGTAGTCGTAGCCGCTGTCTGCGGTAGCTGTAGCTTGTGCTGCATGGTCATAGCAAGCTATGTGGTGATCGTAGCAGCCTTGTGTGCGGTCGTAGGCTGTTGGCACTTCATGTCTTGTGCATTCGAGTGGTTGTAAGTGGTTTACGACCAGCTGGGTTGATTTCCGAGTACATTCTTTTGATGCAGATGTATGATCTTTATGTCTGGTGCGGTGCTATGTGATGGTTTGCTTGTCGGTGTTGGTTGCAGGACTTCAGAGCTAAGTCATGGTGAGGCGTAGGAGGACTGGGACTAGGCACAAGAGGTGTTGAGGTTCAGAACGATCAGGGAAACGCCGAAGATGATTGAGGTTAGTGAGGTGGTTGCAAGCCGGGACGACGAGGAACCGAAGCTGGAGGTGAACATAACGGGCAACGGCGAAGTGAACCAGGACTAGGCTCAGGGAGGAGTCGAGGTCCAGATGGTCAGGATGCCAGGTGCGGTTGTGTGCAACGAGTGGACCGGGACTAGGTTCAAGGAGGAGTCGAGGTCTAGTCCGTCGGAAGCCAGGTGCGGTCGTGCGAGAACAGGAAGCTTTCGGGAATATGCTTGAGGGGCAATTTGGTGAATTGACTCAAGGCCTGCAAAAGGGGAGCTGGTCTGTTAAAGCAGCTTTTCTTGTCAGTGTTAACGGGTTGTCGCGAGTGTGCACGTGTGTAAAACCCGGTGTTAGGTGGGGTTAACGGGTAATCCCCAGTGCGGACTAATGGGTGGATCCATTAGGTCTAGGTTCGTTTGTGAGCCTATAAAAGGGAGAGGGGAGGCAAGAGTTAGGTTGAGCAGGTGGCCCAAGCCCTGGCGGCTGGCACCTCTCCCTCCCATGGGAGTTAGATCTGAGAGTGGGTGACTCTAGGGTCTTATCCTTCCGAGGGGAGTGGCTATTGGAGAGTGTGTATGGTGGCTCTAGGCTTAGAGTCTGGTCCTCCCGAAGGAAGTGGCTGTGAAATCATTCATCTAAGCAATACATCAATCTTTGACTATGTGTTTGAGTTTGCTCGGCTTGTTTTGGTTTCTGTTCTGTTCTTCCTTTTCTTGGGATCTTCCTTCTGTTCTTCCTTCTCTCTGTGTTCTTGGCTAGTTCTTGATCGCAGCGACATGTGGGTTGTACTCCAATCCATCTTGGCTACATTTGACCCACGAGCGGTTTTGATCACTTTCTCGGATTTGGTTTTGGGTGTTCTCGGTGAAATCTAGTCGATCTCTTATTTTAGTTGCTAAGTTTTAAATTAAAGATCAGAGCAACCTCCTAAGGCCCTAACCATGTTATTTGCAAAGTTTCATGGCCAGTTGATCTCTTAATCGAAAGCGTGCAGTTCATCCATTTCTAGCTGGAGCACAAAGGAACTGGATTGGAGGGAAATTTCAAGTACTTTTGTTCACGGACAGATTGGCAATGTTTGCAATGAACACCGGCTTGCCTAGTGCAGAGATGTGCATGTACATAGTGCTATATATCTCGGGTTGCTAGGACATTTTGGTCTCAGCTTACAAGTAGAGAGCCTGTTCTTTTTTGGCTTATAACTGTGGTTTATGACTTTTGAATGAAAATTTTGAATTTTGGGCTATTCACGACAGAGATTACGGAGAGAAATACTCGCTTACGATTTTGGTTGATACAGATGTTGGGCTTTTAACGTGTACTAAAATTAACTTGGAAACCCTGTCTTGAGAAAATACTCCATTTAAAAGTTAGATACTATAGGAAAAGGTAAAAGTTGCTTTTAAAAGCCGTAAAGAATAGGCACATGAGATACAGGTTGGCTCATGCATGTGGAAGTAGATGCTTGGGTTTTGTCGAAGTTGTCGTGGAACATGTTGGTGTACTAGATGCCATTGTTCACGACAAGACTACTCGTGTCGTCGAAGAAGACGTAGATGAGTCCTTTACGCTTTTACTTTTTTTTTGAGATTATATTACTAATATTGTGAGGCTGTTTCAACCACAACGATCGGTCGCTGTTTCCTTGCGTGCTGCAACCAATCCTGAGCCTAGCTGGGTGCAGAAGATAACCTGCAACTTCCCATTTTACTCTTCTCTTGTCCTCCGTGGTAGTTTATTAATTGAAGTGATCGATACAGAAGATACCCACTGAATCTAAATAGACAAAGTACGTACAGATGAAGACAATGAGCTAATTAAACTACATCGTACTTTTCCGAGAGGATTTTAGCATACTGTGAGTTGCATACAGAGTTGGAAACTACAACAAATTTAGAAGAAAATCCAACGGGCGATCAATGGTGGATGGAGAGAGACCTTACAGGAGGCCCTCCCAAGAGAAAAGCACTTCAACAAATTTGGTCCCATGTATAGGAAAAAACTTTCACAGACCATGACTGATCAGTGTACCGCAATTAGATAAGTAAGATTTACTTTAAAATATTTTCTTAGAGTATACAAGTGTTATATATATATATATATAATGTATACTCGCAAACGAATTTTTATCTCATTATTTGTTGATAATGTCATGAATTACCAAAAGGAAAGATTGTAGAATCTAGTCCCTCCATTATAAGTTAATGGTGAAATTTAGTGATTGATAATAATTATTTTGTGGACTAACATTTTTTCATGAGTTGGATGAATTAGTTAGGTTCCATAAATAAGGAAGATTTATGATGACTTCATGTGTTGAAAATCATCAAGTCAAGTGGTGGATGCATTATGAATTGATACATGTCCAAGAGGAAATGATCATGTGTTGATCATCAAGTCAAGTGAAATCCCATCATGTGTTGATGGAGGTCAAGTGAAGCATGCATCATGTGTTGATGCATGTAAAGACGATGGCCCAAACTTGAAGTGTAAATGTGAGTCATCAAGATTCAAGGGGGTGCGCAAGGCAAAGGTATGACTAGTTAGGGCTAAGGATATATTCCTAGTCTTTTATCGGTCTTGTTGTTTGGCTAGAAGACCGGATTGCTAATATAGGTTGCTGTACTATTAAGAGGGATCATGTCTAGTAGCTTAAGTCTCATCATTTATTGATAGCTCAACCTCACTTGATCTAGCTCTTCTTGGCATGAGACTTGTATTTGCGAATATGTTTTGCAAATAGTTGTGGATCATGTGTTGAATCCTAGTAACATGGGACTATACATTACAAATATGTATTGCAAGTATTTAAAGTTTATGTTTTCATTCTTTGAGGTATGAAACTTATATTTACAAATGTGTTTTACAAATGGTTGAAACTCATATATATAATCCTTGTGTTATGATTCTAAAAGTGTGCAAATATATTTTACAACTTGTTGGGAATCACAGATAATCCTTGGGTGCATGATACTATAGTTTGCAAATATGTTTTGCAAAATCTGTTAAAGTATATGCACTTCTCAAGGAAATTGGAACTACCGTAGTGTATTCTGTGGTACTATCGCTGAATGAAATTACAAGCATTGTAATCACGGAACTACCGCATCTGTTGGTGGTCGAAAGACCTGTGCGATCGAGAACCATTGTGGTTGAACTAATGTAGTTGAAGACCAGTGTGGTCGAAGATCAATGTGGTTGGAAACTAGTATAGTCGAAGCTGACATAGTCGAACCAACAAGGTCGAAGATCAACGTGGTCGATGACCTGTACGGTTAAAGATCGACATGGTCGAAGAGCAAAGTGGTTGAAACCAACGTGGTTGGAACCGACATGGTCGAGATCTGTGTGATCGAAACTAGTGTAGTCGGAATAAACATGATCGAGATCTATGTGATCGAAACCAGCGTGGTAGAACCAACGTGGTCAAGATCTGGGTGATCGAGACTAGAGTGGTTAAATCGACGTGGTCGGAACTGAATTGGTTGAGAGTTGTGTGGTCGAAACCAACGTGGTCGAACTGACATAATTGATATAACGTGATCGAAGATCGACGTGGTGTTCAGAGATCTATGTGATCAAAAATTGACATGGTCAAAGATCGACATGGTCGAGACTTGAGTAGTCGAAACCAATGTGGTCAGAGACCAGCGTAGTCGGAGACCTATGTGGTTGATTTGGACAATATGGTCGAAAACCAACGTGGTCAAAGAGCAGAGTAGTCGGAGACCTGTGTGGTCGAACCAGACAACGTGGTCAGAGATCAACGTGGTCAGAGACCTGAGCGGTCGAACCATCCGATATGGTCAGGGACTAGTGTAGTCGACGATCAGTACTTTCAATCAGCTCTGTGTGACCGGTCCGATCGGCTTTGTGTGAGTGGTACTTCCGATTTGCGAAATGACCGGCTTGTGTAGCGATACATTTTTCCCAAAGAGACTCCTGTGTGGAGTCTTCTCATCCCCGAGGAAATCGGTACTTTTGTACGAGTGCTACGATACTTCCGATGATTGGTAGTACTGAACTTTGCACGTCAAAACTACCAGATTTGCCCGCAATGGCTAGTTTTCTAACCGTTGCAGAGGAGAGCGGAAGTATTGGTCATAAGCCGGTGGTATTTCTGAAAATCCTATTTTTCTATCCCAACAGCTAGTTTCGAGGTGTGGGGTATATATACCCCCTTGTGGTCAGTTGGAGATAGGAATGCTGCACTCCATTTCACTCTCTTGAGTTAGTGTGAGATTCTCCTCTCAATTGTGCATGCATTGCAACTTGTGAGTAAGGAGGAGGGCTCTAAATTGCATGTGTTGCATCTAGAGGTGAATTGTTTATCCACTTAAACAATGTGCATTCGTTGCATATGGTGCTTAACTTATTACTCTTGTAGTTTGCAGACTCCTAAACAGCGTTGGAGGCGTCGTATGCGGTGATCTTCTCAAAGAAGGTTGTAAGAAGACGCGGCAAAGTTGTAAAGGTTCGAGCTCACCTACCCAGAGCGGGAAAGAGCTACTAGTGGTTTGATGTGTTTCGGTTTAATTCATAGGAGCCAACCCAATTCGTTTGGGCTAATATCAACGTGGTAAAAAGCAACCATGTCAATTATGGTTTGTTTGTTGTGCTCTATTTATATTCAAACAATTTACATTCATAGAATTAAATTAATTATTTTTTATTCTAGAATTGCAAACCTTGACATAAGATAAGCAACTATGAGATGTTCATATTTATGGTCGAGCGAAAAGGGAAACTGATGCGCTCACACCACAAATTAAGAACTCCTTGTCGACGCGCAACACCATGGGCGAGGGAGGACAACATGGTAAGACTAACAAATGTGGAGACGAGGGAGCGGGTGAGGGGAACGGCACAGACATAACGACATATGTGTGGACGAGGGAGCGTGCGAGGGGGGACGGTACGGATAGAGTGAAAATTGTGTGAAGGAGGTAGCGGGAAAGGAGGGATAGCAGCAACCGGCCGACATACATGCGAAGGAGAGATGTCATGCACTGCAAAAGATGTCTGATGCATGGTGGCCATGCGGTAGCCAATTTCGATTGCTAATTAAATGAGCTTCGCATATCGCTAATTGTGAT
This sequence comes from Dendrocalamus latiflorus, assembly GCA_017311315.1. Lineage (NCBI taxonomy): Eukaryota > Viridiplantae > Streptophyta > Magnoliopsida > Poales > Poaceae > Dendrocalamus > Dendrocalamus latiflorus. The sequence continues at coordinate 3,909,452 of CM029618.1, forward strand.
TAAATTAACATAAAATAATATGGCAAATCCATAGCACATAAAATTCTCGAAAAAATTGCACAATCACGTCGACTGTGTCGGGAGACTGCACATAACATTTTGTGATTTTTCAAGCTCTTTTGCAATATGTCATAACTACTAAAAATATCATTATCATATAAATTTTTAGCAGCATTTATAAAAATTACACAGTGCGTTGTGTCAGGAGGCTGCATATAAAATTTTATAATTTTTTGAGTTCATTTGATATATTTAAAAATTCGAACAAATAGTACATAAAAAATCCTAATTCAGACAGGTAATCACTTGCCGTCTGGTGGCGGGACGGCAGGGAGGGCACTGCCTGGTGGCCGGATGGCAGGCAGGTGGCAGCCCGGTGGCCGGGCTCCGATGGCCCGCGTGTCGGCTGCTATGCCCTGCCGCCCGGTGATGGAGCGACAGAAGTGCTATTTCTGCTAATGCCATGTACATACGTCTATTTATGTAAATACAATTGAAAATATGCTAAAAGTGCCAAAATTTCCAAATTATGCTCCATCAACCTACTAAGATCAATACTAGTATACTACTACCTGGCTGGCTGGCTTGGCTTCCATGTAGAGACTGAAACCTATCAGGTTTCGGCTACAAAGAAGTTTCCAATGATACAACAACTTATCAAGTTTTAGTCATGTTTTATGTTTGTGCTAAAGTTTCACCCTGTTTCAGAGAGCCAATCATTTTTCGAGAGTTTCAAAGACTGAAACTCAAGTTTTAGAATTAAAATATCAAGCTCCAAAAGCGAGTACCACTAAAGTTTCGCACAAGTTTCAGAGAGTCAATAATATTTCAGAGAAGTTTTCAAACTGAAGCATCAAGCTCCAAAAGTGAGTTACGATAAAGTTTCACCCTATTTTGAGAGATTCAATCATGTTTAAGAGAGTTTCAAAAACTGAAACTTAAGTTTGAAATTGAAACATTAAGCTCTAAAAGTGAGTTTTATGTTTCAAAATTAAAACAAGTTTCAGAATGACTTCAACGAGTTTCAAAACACAAACTTCAAGTTCCAGAGAGTTTCAACAACATTTGAAAATTTTGAGCTAGCTTCGAGAGGGGTTCGGGCAAGCTTCACGATAATCCAGACAAGTTAGGTGGTGCTCATTTGGGCTTTTTTTTTATGATTTATGGCTGAAAAGCACTGTAGCTGGTTGAAAAAATATTGTAGCTAAAAGAGGCTTATTTAGCATAATTAAATTTAAAAAAAATTAAAAAATATAAAAAAAATGTTAGCTCATTACGTATAATACAAACAAATACAGGAAAAAAAGAACCGACAAAAAAGCTCAACAAAAAGCCAATAGTTAAAAAAAAGACGAAATTTATAAATAGTGAAAAATAAGCCGAAAGCCAGAAGCTGAAGCCATTCATATTTCAAATAAATCAACAAAAGCTGAAGCCAATATTTCAAATAAATCTAAGTATTACTTTCATGGCATCTTCCAAGGGAAGATGTTGATGAGCCACCTGCAGGGAGCTCGTCAACAGTGACGACGCCGGTGGGCTACCCGCTGCGTCGCTGCCGCGCTTGCTTGCCGCCCGCGTGGTGCCATCCCACAGGCCAGCGGCCGTCGCTCCCGCTAGCCGAGCCACCGTGGCCGTAGCTCCCGCTTGCCGCGCTCCCCTGCGGCCCTGCACCCGTGGCCGCTTGCCGCCATTGCAGGCAAGAGATGCTACTGCGTCACCACCAAGCGCCGTCACGTAGCTCGTCTAGCCTCGTCGCTGCACAAATGGAGTTATGGTAGCCTGAGGACGAAGCGGCGTCGATGGAGAAATTTGGACACTGTTGGACCCCTAAACAATTCAATTTCCATTTTTGGCCCCCTTCTGAAATAAATTCCAAATCTATACCCCTCCTCACCGCGCGTCGCTCCGCTGCCGCCACGTCGCCCGGTCGTGCGGTCGGGGACCGCACGACCGCCCTGGCGCGGCGCTGGAGCGCGCGACCGCCCCGCCAGCGCGCGTCCCTCGCCTGAGCGCGCGTCCCGCCCCGCCGACCGCGCGTCCCGCCCCGCCGACCGCGCGTCTGACGGCCCGAGCGCGCGTGTGCCACCGCGAGCGCGCGTTTGCCCGGCTGCCCCGCCCGAGCGCGCGTCTTGACGCCCGACCGCGCGTCCTGTGCAGCCGACCGACAAAATTTGTATTGACTGTGTATATATATTTATACATATATAAAGTTATTATTTAAAAAATTTATTTGTATATATAAAATGAGTGGAAAAATATGAATTTGAAGTGGAGTCCACTGTACTGCTTTTGTAATTTTTTGTGCAAATTTGAAAATTTAAAATATTGTTTCGTAGATTACGAAAGAAATTTGTGTGAAGTAACGATTAGCGTATTTGTGATTTTCATATATTGCTGACCGTGAAAAATGTGTTGAACTGACAATAACAAATTTCGATCATGGTATGTTGTTTTATTGGAAGTAATTTAAAGAAAAATTTTTTGAGCACAAATGTGATATGAACAATTGAAGGAAATGAAGGAAAGTGATATTGAACACGTATGATTATAAGTTTTGTTAATTTTGTAGTTGTGAATCAGAAAAAAATTTGCAAAAATTGTAAAACAAGTTTATGTTGATTATATGTTGTAGATGCATAAAAAATTTGGGTAAAATTTTTTTAGGAACGATTGTGCGTAGAACGATCGATATATAAAGTGGTAAGTGATGTTTGTATGTTTTGTTAATTTTGTAGTTATAAACGAACTGCGTAAAAATCAGATAAAGTTGCAATAGAAGTTTATGTTCAATGTAAGTTGTAGATGCATAAAAATATTTGGTAAATTTTTTTAGGAACGATTGACCGTAGAACGGTCGATACATAAAGTGGTAAGTGAATTTTAGGGTTTGGTCTGTTTTTAGGGTTTGCAATCTCCGTGATTGTTTTCAGTTTTGGCAATTTTGTAGTTATAAACTGGATAAAAATCAGATAAAGTTGTAATAAAAGATTATGTTCATTGTAAGTTGTAGATGCATAAAAACTTTTGGTAAATTTTTTTTAGGAAAGATTGACCGTAGAACGGTCCATACATAAAGTGGTAAGTGATATTTTGAAGGTGAGGACCGCTATGTTAATATTGTTAAATGAGGTGCTACGTGAATCATGGAATGCGAAAATACGAGATATTAAACTTCATAATACAGTTGGGAGTAACATGCCGCGTAGATTTTTATTACATGCATAACATATAGCATGATTGCGACTAACCCACCCAACTGCTCGTACGACCTACTGTGTGGACCGGGGCCACTTTCCCTTCCTTGCCCGCTCGGCGTTGAACTCCTCCGCGGCCTCTTTTGCCTTAGCCGCAATTTCCCTCTTTCTCTCGCGCTCCATCTCGCGAGCCTCCCGCTCCCTACGCGTGCACGCTTCAAGATGAGCTTGCGTCTTGCGCTGTATACGCAGGGTGTGCTCGTGCTTGCGGCGCTCCTCCTCCAGCAACTCCTTCTCCTTTGTGACATTCCACTCCTCGAAGTCGAGGGTCCATTGGTCCTGAGGGTGGATCTCAAGATCGATCCATTTGCGGTAGGCACATAGGGGCTCCGGAGACTGTAAATAAAAGAGAGATATTGTTAGTGCGTGTTGTGAAGGAGAAAAGGTAGGGGAAAATGGTGCATGTGGTCGTTACCGGCTGCCGATAGGTTGCGGTGTCAAAACGGCGGTTGGGGTAGTCACTGGAGTAGTTTGCGCAACCCCAGTACCGCATACCTAGACTGATGCGGTGCTTAGACTTGAAGAACTTGCACACGTCCCCGCACCAACAAAGGGGAGGTGTCTCCCCCTCAGGTGGTAGTTGTGGCGAACGCTCGGTGGGGACGTCCGGGATGGGGTTGTTGCTACGCGGGCGCTCTGGGGGGGACCTTTCATCGTAGCACGATGGGCTTGTTCTACCCGGGCCTGTATCGCCCTTATTTTCTCATCGCGGGCGGCATCGCGGGCTGCAGCTGACCGTGCTATGTCACGGGTCTCCTCCCAATCCTTCACCATCTTGTCCCATTGCTTCTTCTTGCCTTTGTCCATCCCGGTTGGGTGAGGGAAGCGCGATGTAGTATGGGGTTTGGATGTGCAATGTTCGCTGGGAAATGGAATGCATACCAATTTATAGGGGCCGTTTTGTCTCTACTCGTACGTGTAAAGATGGTCCGCGTGGTCGTAGCAGTGAGTAAAGATGGGAGTGCTACGATATCACTGAAAAAAGGCCCCTGTTTTGTCATGTCACTGCCCAAAGCTGGCATCTTTTGTCATCCCACTGAGCAAAGCTGACCTCTTGTTGTCTTGTCACTGAGCACAGCTGCCCTCTTTAGTACTGTCCCTGCCCAAAGCTGGCATCTTTTGTCATCCCACTGAGCAAAGCTGACCTCTTTTGTCATATCACTGAGCAAAGCTGCCCCGTTTTATCATGTCACTGCGCAAAGCTGGCATGTGTTGTCATCTCCCTGAGCAAAGCTGCCTCGTTTTGTCATGTCTGTGACCACAGCTGCCATGTATTGTCATCTCACTGAGCAAAGCTTGCCTCTTTTTGTCATTTGACTGAGGACAACTGCTCTCTTTAGTAATGTCACTGCCCAAAGCTGGCATATTTTGGCATCCCACGGAGGACAACTGCTCTCTTTAGTAATCACGAATTGGCTATACTCATGCCTTTTGGCATTGTTTAGGTGTTTAGCTCTCGCCAATGGCCTCTTATCTCTAAATACAGAGCATCAGTGCACACTCAGTCACCCAAGCTAGAAATGATGTCCTCCTTATTCAAGCCACGGGGAACCGAAGATGATGGCCTCATTCGGTAAGAGGTGTTATTTGATCCAATATTAAAATTTATTTCATTGTCAATATTATGTACATCTGTCCCGGTATGCATTTTATGCTTTCTTATGTAATGCCTTTTGAATGTGATGTGTATCATTGCACTTGGGACTTTCAGGGAATGACTTATTGACTTTGACACTAGCTCAGGGACTGAAAATGGATAATTGATGAGATAGGCTCGTCCCCTGAAGACTTGCAGGAATTTGTGCATTCACTCTCTTACGTGTACGTAGAAAATTGTACCACACGTCATTCTTCCAAGTTAAAGTATTAGCCTACTATGTATATGTCGTAATGGCCTAGCCAGAGTCATCAAGCAGCTCGGTAGGCGGTAGCTCAACAGCAGCCCGTTTTGTCTAGTCACTGAGCAAAAGCTGACCTGTTTTGTCTAGTCACTGAGCAAAAGCTGACCTCTTTTGTCATGTCACTGAGCAAAGCTGGCCCTTTTTGTGAGGTCACCTCAAAAGCTGGCATGTTTTGTCTCCTCACTGAGCATGGTGTGGGGTCAAGATTTGTGTTGTCTGTGGTCTTTGTGCGTGAGGCTACCCCCCACACAGCCTATAAAACGGAGCCATCCCTCACATACTCCCTGGCCATGTTATCAGTCACCTCCTGAGTTAGTTGTTCACAATCTTTGTAGTTTTATTTCGTGCTCACTCCCCCAGACTAGGCAATGAGTCAGCTCAGCACGTCTTCATGGGCACCCACGGTGATGTGCCCAAATTGCAACTTGGTGGTTAGACGTAGGACATCACAGACGGCCAAGAATCCCGGGCGACACTACTACAAGTGCCCCAATCACTCGGTGAGTCATATTGTTTCGGGTTCATTCAAATCGTGGTGGTATGTTTAAAAATCTTCTTGTCATGGAATCGCAGGAAGCTCATGGTGGTTGCCGATTCTGGGTGTGGGAGGATGAAATGGGAAATAGGAATGACAGTGTTCGCCGTGAGAGAGTTGTCGTGGGGGGTTGCGACCCCGTCGGGATGCAGCATCGTTTCGACAGACTAGAGTGGAAGATAAATTTAATGTTGTGTGCTATTTTGTTTCTTGTGTTTATTGTTATCCTCAAGTTGTAGTGCTGGAGGTTATCCTCGTGTATGTTCGCAATGTTTTATGCTATCTTGTCGCAATGTACTAGAGTGGTAATGTTTTATGTACGGTTGTGTTGTATTTTAGTTCTTGTGTTCGTTGGTGTGTTGGTGGTTGTACTACTTGCTACATGTCATGTACGTGAAATGTATGAGTTGTTCGTGTTGTCTTTGCCTGATGCCTTCTCCTCGTATATGATGGTAATTTTTTATGGAATTTTTTGTACGGATAATCCCTTTTTTATTTGATATATACATCGGTAAGTGATATTTTTATGTTACTAAGAATTAGTGTACCAAGAGTATGTTAATATTGTTAAATGACTTGCTATCTGAATCATTGAATGCGAACACACGAGATAATAACCTTATGTGAATAGAAATAAACTTCATAACATGCTGCGTACAATTTTATTACATGCATAACATATAGCATGATATGCGACTAACCCACCCAACTGCTCGTAACATTGTGTCTACTGGGTGTAGCGTGGTTGTTTCCCCTTTTTATCGCGCCTTGAAGATGGCTCCGCTGCATCCTTTTTCCTGTCATTCTTGGACTTGAGAGCTGCCTCCCGAGCTTGAAGCTCTTCCTCCTGACGCTTGATGGCTGCTTCACGCAGACTTAGCTGCTCCCGCCTCCTTTGCAGCTCATCCTCCTTGCCCTTCAGACGGATTTGGTCCACCCTCACGCGGCGCTCTTGCTCACGCCGCAGCTGTCGTTCCACCTCGCGAGCCTGAGTCATCTTGACAAAGTATTGTCCTTTGTTTTCCACCTCCACTGCCTGGTTATGTGGCCATGTCGGCGACACCCGATCCACCCATTCGATGAACCTGCAAGCCTATGTGTGGCATGGTAGATGTCATGGATCAAGTTGAAAAACGACAACGAGAAACAAATGATTTAGTTGTCGTCGTTACCATGAAATCGTCATCCAGGTTTGGACACTTGAAGAACCTACGACCGTATTTGGCTCGCTCTTCTTGATCCGTCCAGACTCCCAACATCGTCCTAAAGCCGCAGCGGCACTTGGGGCGCTCATGCCACTCCGGCACTCCAAATGGGTCGGACCTCCAGGAAGACATTGTTGTGTAGTAGTATTGTGAAGGCTTGAGGAGGAGATGTGGTATGGAAGACATAGGAGGCCTTTATGTAGGCAGGTTATCTGGTGCAGTGGGCATAGTCCATGGAAATGTCCCTATGTAGGCTTTTCAGAGCGTGTATCCTGTATTTATGAAACAACAACGAAAGGTGACATGAAAACTCACTGGAAAGGATACATGCCTATGACGTGAACACTCACTGTAAAGGCTACAGCCTACGCACCTATTTTGTTGGTTTATGTAGCGATAGGCTTTTCAGAGTAGCAATAAATGTTCGTATGTAGGCTTTTCAGAGTAGCAATAAATATTCGTATGAAGGCTTTTCAGATCGTAGTCTTTATGTAGGCAGTTTAGCTGGCATGTGTTGTCATCTAACTGAGCAAATCTGCCCCGATTTGTCATATCACTGCATAAAGCTGGCATGTGTTGTCATCTCACCGAGTAAAGCTGAGCGCTTTTGTCTTGTCTCTGGGCAAAGCAGCCATCTTTTGTCCCGCCATTCGATATAAATAGCACGGTAGAGGTCCCATGAAGTTGTAGCTAGAAAACCCTGTAAATCGAACAAAGAACATACCATGGCGGAAGATGAGGGGCCAGTCGGATATGGGTCACCGAAGGAAGACCTTCCCTTGGAAAGGAGGGAGATGTTCGGACCACAGTACCGCTTGCTACCAAGCCGGCGTGCGCAACCAGCGTGGCCGAAATGCAGACACAATGAGTACGTGGTCGTGCAGGTCCTGGAAGGGCCGAACGATGGCGGGCGCCGTTTCTTCCGATGCCCACGCTCCGGGGTACAAATTACTAATAGTACATTTTTTATTGCTTATGGACCCTCCATGTTTACTGTCATTTTTCGCAGATGGCGAAATGCGACTTCTCCCGCTGGATCGACCCTCCTCATGAACGGTATATTGACCGTTATGTGGGTACTTTATGGGACCGAATAATGGACTTGGAGTACCGAATGGAGACTCTCAATGAGGAGAACAATGAGCTCCGCCAACAGATGCAACGCGAGAGGGGAAACGAGGAGGTTGTCAACATAGGAAGCTCTTATGATCCCACATGTTGCTGCGCGAACCCGAGCTGCATATGTGCGTGCCACTACCACGATGGCCAGCCCCGTCCGAGGCGGCCCCCTCAGCAGTTCTCCATGTGGGTGCCACGAGGCTCGTTTGGCATGTAGGCCACGAGGGTACGGAATGTGTTGATGCTGTGCCAGTAGGACTGTTGTGTTGATGTTTTGGGTGTAGAAGTTTGCATAAATTCTGTCTGTATGTGCAATGTATGTGTTGTTTCGTGTTGTAAGTGCATGACGCCTTCATTTTCTGTGACCTTCATATTCTGTGCCCTCTTTCCATAACGTGGAGTTGTTATCACAAGGCAAAAAAAATTGTCGTCAAGCTTTGTCTTCTCCCGCTACCCCGTGTTGTCATCTCTCAGTTGGTTGTACGCCGTACTAAATCAAAGAACTTAGAGCAACCCTTTTATACTGGAAACCATCTTTGAACATCAAACCATCAAGCACTTGAAAAACATCACAAATATTACAAAAGCACAATTTAAAAAATTCATTCATCATCTCGTCGTCGCCGCCTCGTACGGCGCATATGATCCTCTGAGAAGGTGAACCTACTAGGGGAGCGGGGTGCATCGCGAAGATCGTAGTGCGAGGGGTGTGGCCGAGGCGGCGGTGGGTACAACTCTGTGGACAGTTGCCCCGGCTGGTCATAAAGCATAGAGCTCACCCAGTCGGAGGAGGTGCCTACGTCCTGCTTAGATGGTACAACTGAATTAGACAATGGAAAGTACGAAAATTGTTCATAATGAAATACACACGTTTAGTGCATACCGGGGTATGTGGCTGGTGAAATGAGGATGTCGACGGGAAGTCCCCCATGTACTCGTGCGATGTCATGCCTTGATAGGTCGGCACAACCCACCTGTCCGGGTCATATAGGTTGGTCTGCACCTGTCCCGGGAGATACGAGGGCATCTGCCCCTCTGGTTCGTCCGGCGAGTCACCGCCGCTGTCTGGAGTGGGCCCCCGTCGTCCTGGAGAGCGCGGTCGCTCGTCCGTCGCCCTCCGTGATGACGATGCCCGTTGCGACGTGCTATCCCGTCGCAATTGCTGCAAGACGAACATGTCGTTAGACATAAATGGTAAATGAGTGCATGAACAGATAGTTGCGAATTGTCGAACCGCCGGGCCGAAGCGCGTGGAGGCCGAGCGACCGTAGCTTGGCCGACTCTCGGACAGCCCCTCTGGTTCATGCGGCGATGACGACCTCCGTGATGACGATGCCCGTTGCGACGTGCTATCCCGTCGCAATTGCTGCAAGACGAACATGTCGTTAGACATAAATGGTAAATGAGTGCATGAACAGATAGTTGCGAATTGTCGAACCGCCGGGCCGAAGCGCGTGGAGGCCGAGCGACCGTAGCTTTGCCGACTCTCGGACGGCCCCTCTGGTTCGTGCGGCGATGTCGACCTCCGTGATGACGTCGCCCTCCGTAGCAGCGTGCTATCCTGGCGCAATTGCTGCAAGATGAAGATGTGGTTAGACATAAATGCCACTCAGTGCACAAACAAATAGTTGCCAATTGTCGAACCGCTGGGCCGAAGCGCGTGGAGGCCGAGGATGGCCGTGCTGATCCTGGTGCTGACGGAGGCGCGGAGGGAGGTGGTGGTCCCTGCCCACGTCCGCCACCGCGTGTAGCAACAACGTCATCTCGGCGACCACAACTCAAGCCCCGTATCGTACCCCTTGCCATTTCGCTGATGCTGCGCATATAGCTTACCCACCGAGATTCGGTATTGGACTTCCTATGTCGTATAGCCTCATTAGCCTCGATGTCGATACGATGTATCCGGTCCACCTGCAGTGAAACACACAGTCAGTTCAAATGTAATCCTGCATTGCGTAATGACACAGTACTCTCGTACCGCCTCGTCGACCCGTGCCGCTAGATGACGGTCTGGACCTTCCTGTATAGCCGCCCCGTGAACAGCATGAGGTGGAGGCTGTGGGGGCTCCCCTGTAGTAAGCCTACAGCGGGTGCGTGCAGCGTACCAGTCAAGGTATGCCCTGTACGGCGCGGGGTCGTCAGGGTCGTACGGCCGTGTCTCATCCACAACCATCGTATGCGCATGGTCAGACCACATGTCTGTCCACGTCCGCTGTGTGACTCTCCAGTCTTCGGTCGCTCGCCCTCTCCTCGATTGCCTGCAAGTCCATTGAGACATTACACAATCAGTACGGTACTGACATTGACACTAATGCAGTAATTAAATGTGGGGTGTACTGACATACCGGTGGTACTCCTCCGCAAGAGGGCGTCCTGGCATGGGAGGGACATGCTGGTACAGCCCGAACTGTCTCATGACTCGGTGTGGGCTGTACGGCTCGACGCAGTGCGCGAACACCAAGTGGCAGGTCGTCATCCAGTACCTCTGATCTCGCCCGCACTGGTATGACAACCCGTGGGGGGCCGTGTTCGCAATTAACTGTGGAGACCATGGCCACCAGTCTACGTCGGCAAACGCCAGAAGCTCGAACCTCTGGTGGAAATCCGAGTACGCACGTCTCGGTCTATCCCTGGCCCACCTCAACTGACCATGCGTCCAACGTGTACCCATTGTGGGCGCATCAATGGGGTCGTCACCACCATACAACTGCGGGATGAGGTCATAAGGGTGCACACGACGACCAAAGTCAGGCCTGCCAACGGGTAAGTGTTCCCATGACCACAACTGAAGGAGAAGGTAGCAGGCGGCTAGGATCGGCTCGCTGGCCGCGGTACGCTGCGAGGCGTCACACAAGCCTCGGTATGTGGAGCTAAGGACTGCTGATCCCCAGCTATACTGTGGCTGCTGACCAGGCCAGCCATCCGCCAAGGACTCCGCTAGCGGTATGTAGCTAGGCTGCACGGAGTCTCCAGTCGTGCTAGGGAACAAGACGTACCCGAACAGATATAGCAGGTATGCAACGAAGTGCGTCCGCACCGCGACCTCATCTGCGTCTGCAGGACAGGTCATGAAGCGACGAAGCCATCCATGTGGCACCCCAGCTGCGTTGTCTCGGATCGCATGACCGAACCGGTGACCCAGACGGACCTTCCAATCTGCTGCCTTCGGGGGTGGCACCAAAGCAGCACCACGGAGGGGTAGACCTGTAATCATCGTGACGTCCTGCAGCGTAACCGTCATCTCCCCCCACCGGAAGTGGAAGGTGTGAGTCTCCGGACTCCATCGATCAACGAGAGCTGACAACAGTGGCGCATCGTACTGGAACCCATGCGGTAGATCCAACATGCGGGCAATGGGCAGCAGACCGGTGTCCCGTAGTAGTGGGATGTACCGAGGGTCGAGACGCCAGTTCTCTCGGGGGCCCCTAAGGACGAAGCAAGGAGGCCCCTGTGCGGGTGCCGACAACCACACATGGCATCGGTGGTGCTCGTCCCAACGGGGCTCTAGCAGCTCGAACGCCATGTCCTGCCAAAGAAGGATAACAAGTTAGTGTACATTACAACAAAATGTGCAACAAATAACAACATAACTCACAACAAATGTTATGACAGGGAAACGTACGGAATGTACAAAAACATACGTAAAATGTGCACACGAATATGACCCACACGACAATTAAGCGCACACCTCCTGAATAATACATTACATATGGATTGTGGTTGGTACTACAGAGCGTTGCTTGATGCCGGCCTGTTTGGGCATTGACTGAGGGAGTGGCCAAAGGTCTTGCATAGCCTACACTTCGGGCGCCGAACACGATCCCCTCGCTGGCTCTCATCCATGTCGTTGCGGATGCGACGGCTTTGTCGTCTTCCACGCCCGATATGCTTCAGTGCATCGTTGGGCACCCACTTTATCTCCCCCGGCCATAATTCCCTGTAGTGCATGTCTACCCCGTAGGAATGGAACTCTGCACTCCAGGTTGCATACAAGTGCTGCATGTCGTAGTACTTGGAGATGTACTGTGTCGACGCCTGGTTCCATACAGCGCATGCCGCGTACACATGGGAGCATGGCTTGTGCAGAAGCTGGGGGTTGTTGCAGCTGCAAGATGCTTCATCACCAATCGTGCATACCTGCTTGCGCTCCCCTCTAATTTGACCCATGACATACTTCTGCCTTAGGCGGACCTCAAACTTCCTCCTTAAGCCATCAATGGGCTGAGCAATGTGGGTTCGAGCCTTCTCCATCTTCCTGTCCATGAAGGTCTGCATGACCTCAGAGTATTGCTTGTTTTCCTCAACGTGCTTCTGCGCCATCCTGGCTCTATTCACAAAGTACCCGACGGTACGGTTCCAGGTCTCAGCCACAATTGCCGTGATCGGCAGGGATCTGACGCCCTTCAATACACCATTGTAAACCTCGGACATGTTGGTTGTCATGATCCCATACCTCGCCCCACCGGTGTCGTGCAACAAAGACCACATTTCCAAGTCAGGTGCATTGGACTGAACCCATTGTGAGAATACCCCGACTCTTGAGGAGCCCCCCTCCACGGCCCCTGCTGCTGCATGCACATGCTTCGTAGCCTCCTGATCGAGCTGCCTCCGCAAGGCGTCGAACTTCCGCTTCTGGTTCTGCATGCATAGCTTCTTGAACATCTTCATGAGGTCCTTGCTACGGAACCTTCTGTGGAAGTTCGCTGCAATATGCCTCATGCACCAGCGGTTCTTCACATCAGTCCACGGGACGGGGGCCTGCGTCCCATCCTGCAACGTTCGCAACGCAGACATCAAGCCTGCATTGCGATCGGAGATAAGGCACACTTCGGGCCTGTCTTGCACAACGGCATTCTTCAAATTGCAAAGAAACCAAAGCCAGCTATCTGTATTCTCGCTCTCCACAATTGCAAATGCCACTGGGAGTAACTGGTCATTTGCATCGGCTGCAACTGCGGTAAGGATAGTGCCCTTGTACTTGCCGGATAGGAACGTCCCATCTACGGTTAGCAATGGACGGCACCACCTGAACCCTTGTATCGCCTGCTGGAAGGCCCAGAACACTCTGTCAAGAATGAAACAGTTCGGGCCCTCCGTAGGATGGACCCTCTCCTGCCTGTTTATGTAAGTGCCTGAGTTTGATTGTGCAATTTGATCCAGCATTCTTGGGACCAGGTCGTACGCCTCCTCGTACGTCCCATACATACCGTGCAGCACCTTTCGCTTCGCCCGCCACACCTTCTTGTAGCTCACTTCGTAGCCCGCCTCGTTCGCTACTGCTGCCATCAGAACCTTCGGGGTAATTGACACATCCGCCTGGACAAGGTGCGTGACCACCTCCGCAACATAACGTGATGTCATGTTGCGGTGTCTATGTACTGGCCCCGCAAGCTCGCAACTGTGATCTTGCAGCACCGTTATCCGGAACTCCGTGCCAACGCCCTTGTACCGTTGTGCACGGACTTTGCCACCACATGACCCGTCCACACACTTCACAACGTACGTGTCTGGCTTTGACTTGTGGACCCGATACGTCCAGCTTATGTTGACGGCATGTCTAGCAATAGCCTGCTGGACAGCACTCTTATTACGGAAGCACTGCCCCAGAAAGAGTACGCCCTCGCTGAACCCCCATTCTCCCTCCTCCGCCTGTGGCAGAACTAGGGCTGCCGCTGCGATGTCGTCCAGTCTGGACGACACGTACGCACCGTCCGTGGTCACAACACGACCTACCACCCCTCCAGTTGCACCTTCGCCATCCTCGTCCTCTCCAGAGCTGTCTGTGTCAACCTCCTCATCCTCCTCGCTGTCCTCTTCTTCCACCCGGTCCCCAAGATACTCATGACAGTCAATACGGGCGGCCCACCACCTGTCGTGCACACCTTCGTTGGGCTGGAAATTCTGCGCACGCCTCCTGTCGTCTTCATCACCCACTTCCTCGCCCACATGTTCTCCCGCAGAAGGGTCTTCATGACCGCCGGCCACTTCATCTCCACCAGCGGCATCTGAACCAACCATGCCTGATGATTCTGCCCTCTCCACGAACTCGACATACACCATTGGCCTCCCATATATGGCAGCATCAGGGTTGCGCACGACCTCCATGTAGTTCGCCCATGAGGCGTCATTGGTCACCTTCAGAAGTTGCCATATGCTCCCCCTTCCGTCATCCACCATTGAGGCATAGACTGCCTCGATCCGTAACTTCTTCCTTGCGGTCTGTCGATCGAACGCTGAACGGACACACCTCCGTAGCTCAGACAAGCTCATGGCGCTCAGACCGGGTGCCCGGATCACGATCCGCTCGCAATTTGACAGGTCCGCCCCATACGGCCCATCACGTACGAGACCACTCCCATAAAACACCATCAATTGTTCAATGCCAGCCATTGCGTACCTAACATAAGTGCATAATCAACCATTTTAGTACACAGCATGCCAAATTTAATTTCCCATTAAATTAACAATACCTACCCATTTTAGTACCTAGCATTACTAGTATATGTTTTGTATGTGTAAATCTAAAGTTTATTTCTAACTATTTTACTTATAAATCGATTAATGCCAAATTCCCATTACATAGTTTTCTTCCATTCTTTCCTATAATGCGGCTTTCACTTCCGAAATTATACATAAATCAAAAAATTCTAATTTGTAATTTCATGTCCTAAGTTTATTTCATTTTACAGTACCTTCGTAATTTCATGTCCTAATTTCATGCACTAAGCCTACTAATTATACAAATTGTTTCTAATCTAACTGCTGTTGCTATCACCTACAAATGCTCGAACATAAATATTTACTTCTTCAACACCTACACATGTAAGCACAAATGTTCAACAAAAACTCACTACATTACAATACGTAACTTCAACAAAAAATACGATATTATTTACACTACAATAAATCATGCACCATGTGTGCATGTTTACCTACACATACACGGTTTTGCTAATTACGGGCTAATGACATTCCCAGAAAATTACTTGCACGGGGGCAAAATTTACCTCTTCTTGAAGCTCGCGAGACGATCTACAACTTTTGTATTTGCAAAATCTGTTGATTCCACTCTCTCTTTTTTTCCTCCCTTCACTTCAACTCCACCGTAAACTGCAAATACATCATGTAAGCACATATGTTCATCAAAAAATTACTACATTACACTACGTAACTACAACAAAAACATACGACATTTTCTACACTACAATACATCATGCATCACATATGGATGTTTGCCTACAAAATACACACCGTATTGGCTGATATGAACAATAACGAAAGAAGATTTGCCTAATTACGGGCTAATGACAATCACAGAAAAATACTTGCACGGAGCCAAAAATTACCTCTTCTTGATGCTCACAAGACGATCTACAACTTTCGTATTTGCAAAATCTGCTGACTCCAAACAAAAGCTACTAAAAATTTCGCGTTTCTACTCTCTCTTTTCCTCCCTTCACTCCCTCTCTCGCTCTGGCTTTCCTTCAACTGCAAATGAGAAGACTCCTGAGCCGTGCGCTCATTTTATTGCGAACACTCCTCAGCCATTCCGCAAAAATTAGGGGCCATATCACATAGTGCTTACGCGTGTATGAGTTGCATGCAAAAAGGTGCACGAAACAGCCTCTTTCGGCGGATGGATTGGACTGGAGTAAAGCGCATGGTCGGGTAGGGAATCTCGCCCGTGAACTCGCTCTCTCCGCTGATAATTGCCGCTACAGTCAGCTCCTTCGCGCGCTGGTTTTTTAAGTCACGCGGCGGCGAAGCACACGCGCGGTCGGGCGGGGCGGGACGCGCGCTCGGGCGGCGCGCGACGCGCGCTCGGGCGGCGCGCGCACGGACGCGCGGTCGGGGCTGGTCGCGCGGACAGGTGGCGGCCGCAGATGATCACGCGGTGGAGAGGGGTCCAGTTTTGGAATTTTTTTGCACAGGGGGCCAAAAGCGGAATTTTCGGGGTCCAAGGGTCCAACAGTGTCCAAATTTCTCGATGGAATCGGAGAAACATAAAGCTCAGTAATCGAGAAGCTTTCGCATGTCTACGCATGGAACGGTCTAGACCCCGCTTGACTTATTTTTTTTACTTATTTAGTTATTTATAACTTTCATCGTTTTCTGATTTTTTAACGTTTTTTGAGATTTTTATCGGGTTTTTTAATATTTATTTGCATTATCTGTAATAGATTAACATATTTTTAATTTTTAATTTTTTAAATTTAATTATGCTAAATAAGTTATCATCAGTTACAATACAATTTCAACTAACTATAGTATAATTTTAGTCTTAAACTATTATTTTTCAGTTCTAATGAGCAGCACCTAGGTCTCTCCGTTGAGTTCATCTAACGGTAGTAGCATGTACCGTAGATTGGTTAACGAACGGTATATGTTCATTAGTTTTTCTATAAAAGAAGATACTTTTTGTAAGGAAGGGCAAGTGGATTAGTGGCTCCTTAATTATACTCTCTCAGAAAGGACGCACACCCCTACATGAAGCAAGTCAAAGGGGCGCACGCTGACGAAATTAGCGGTAGCACAAACTATACCCGTACAATGTTTAATATATTGTTCAAAGTGTTAGAAAACCTGGATCTGGACTTGAAGCCTTGGTTCATAATGGGCACCTCACCATTAGACTATAAATAGAGAGCATTATTGGCTATTTTGTATACGAAATCAGAAAGAAATAAATAAAAAAGGACCAGGAGTTCTCTCTACCTCTCTGTGTTTCAATCTACTATTTTCTGTCTTCTGTGATTAATCTTGTTTTGCATAAGCAGATGAATCGATCGGACTGATCGCCAACGACGGTTCCTCAACACGTTATCAGCACGAATCACTCTGGTGAATCGAAGGTAATCATCGAAGTACTGGTAGATTGAATTGTCTGTATCCAGATCGTCCTAAATTCGCAGATTTCGCTTTCTAAATTATTTTTCTACGATGCAAATCCGCTCTAATCTAACACGAATAGACTTGAAGTTGCCGGCACAATGTCAATTGGTAGATTACATCACATAGTAGAAGTTGATTATACTGTAGATTGAAAAAGAAAAGAAAAAAGAGAAAAAAAATCAGCGCACGGTCGACGCCGTACGCGATAATGACCGCTGGCTCCGCCCGCAAGTCTTCCTCCAGCAGAGGCGGCAAGGACTGCAGCCTCTTCCTAATAGGTTTGCTTTTGTATTTCGTATTTGCTTTGGTGATTAGGGTAAGAGTCGGTTAAGGAGTCAGGATTGTACTAGGATTGTAACCTGGCTTAGCCGAGATGAGTTTGGACTCTCCTCTATATATAAAGGGGATGAGATGAGCTAATAAAGATTATGGAGAATATTACCTGAATCTCTTGCTTTTCCCTTCCCTCCGTTCCGCCTAGACTCCTCTGTTTCTTCCGCCATCTATCTTCCAGTACGACCGCAGCAAACCCTAGTTTGCCTGGGTCTTGCGCCTGTCTCCTTCCGGCCCGCTTCCCCTGTTCTTCCCGGCTTGTCCACCCTCGGCCAGCACGGGACCGCCAACGACCTCCAGATCGGGGGCACCTGCAAGACATACTTACAATTTGAGATCACGGCGTGACAACTTGGTATCAGAGCTCATGGCTGACGAAACCTTCGCAACATATGATCAAGTGGCGGATATGGCAGCAAATCTGACCAAGCAGATAGAAGACTTAAAGGAGCTATTCAACCAACAGCAGATCAGAGGAGATGAGCTCGGCAACAGACTGACTGCATTGGAGAAACGACCAACAGGGGATGGTTTACTGCCATTACCCGGAGGCCAAGCAATAGCATCCCACCAATATGGGAACGGGGCAGGAACAGCATCTGAAAAACCCCCACGTTTCCATAGATTAGAATTCCCCTCATACGACGGGCAAGGCGACCCGCTAAGTTGGCTACAGCGCTGCGAACAATTCTTCCGCGGGCAAAAGACACCATCAGGAGAGAAGGTATGGCTGGCATCTTACCATTTAATTGGAATAGCGCAGCAGTGGTATTATCAATTGGAAAGAGATGAGGGGGAACCCGATTGGCAACACTTCAAGGAGTTCATCAACTTGCGCTTCGGGCCATCAATCCGACACAATCCCTTGGGCGAACTCCGAGAACTGACACAGACCGGCACGGTGGAGGACTATCAACAGCGATTTCTTGCAATCTTGTGCCGGACGGATCACCTGCAAACACGGCAGCAAGTTCAGCTGTTTACGTCCGGGCTACGCGAACCAATTCGCACAGACGTTGAGCTGCAAAATCCGGGGGGACTTCAGATGGCGATGGCTCAAGTGGATTAGTGGCTCCTTAATTATACTCTCTCAGAAAGGACGCACACCCCCTACATGTAGACAGCACATGAAGCAAGTCAAAGGGACGCACGCTGACGAAATTAGCGGTAGCACAAACTATACCCGTACAATGTTTAATATATTGTTTAAAGTGTTAGGAATTCTAGGTCTGAACTTGAAGCCTTAGCTCATGATGAGCACCTCACCATTAGACTATAAATAAAGAGCATTATTAGCTATTTTGTATACAAAATCAGAAAGAAAGCAACAAAAAAAAAGACCTGCCACGATGCGTCCACTATTGCAGCCTATCGAGATCATAAATGGACAAGTCTGTTGCTTAGATTAGTTAGGGTGCCTTTGGTTGAGCTTTTGGGAGCTGCTTTTGCTTCCAAAAAGCCAAAAGCCAACCAAATGGGTGGAAACCAGAAGTTGCTTTTTCAGAAGCAGCTACTTTTGGATAGTACAGTTTTGAAAGCACCTTGGACCCTGCTTTTGGCTTTTGGCTTTCTGCTTTTTGAAATGGTGAAAATAGAGAGCTGTTTCACAGTTATTTCAAGGAAAATAGAGATAAGAGATAAGTTTTATACTTGTTTGAACCAAACAGGTTACAGCTTTTCCACAGCCCCCAACCTACAGCAGCTTTTCCACAGCTCACAGCAGCTTTTTCAGAAGCTACAGCTCAACCAAACACACCCTAAAGTCTGTATCACTGTACACTATCGTGGCTTTGAAGTTCGTTGCTCTAGATTTCAGTACACTCCAGGATGCCTGTGGATTAGTTAGTATGTATCACTGTACACTACCCTAGCTTTGAGGATCCATCTGGAATGCGAGAACTCTTTCATGTTCCTACGAGAGATGAATTGATTCACGTGAAATTCATATAAAATTCCTGTGAAATTCTTTGTTCCAAAAAAGGCCTTTAGAAAGCTTGCAAGGATAAGTAAGGCTCTGTTTATATTAGCTTTTGGTTGTGACTAATAAATAGTAGTGGTTGATAGAAGCATCAAATAAATAGTAGTGGTTGATGAATAATACTGCATTTGTAAGAAACATGAGATGGTGGAACAAAAGACACTACAATATTCACACTACTATACGACTTACGGAATTGTAATATAATAAAATACAAAGTGTGTTACAACAGGCAAAAACGCAAAGTAGTGGCTGATAGAAGCGGTTTATAGAATCTAGGGCGTTCATATTAGCTTTGGCTTTTGGAAGCAGAAGCCAAACCAATATGAACGGGCCCTACATCTTCCATATATGTGCAGGTGTAAACATGGGACTGTACATAAAAGTGTCACTGTAGCTTTTTTCTTCTTCAAATTTAGTCTCCAAACACACGTTTTTGTAAATCTAGCCCTCTGTGAACCTACCGAGCTCGATAGGTTGCCTGCTGAGCCCCCTTGTGCGGTATGTGTCGGCCGGCATTGTAGCCACTTAATTAGCGCTAATAGCATGCAATTAGTACTAACTATAATTAATTAGTATAAATTACATTTAATTAGTGCTAATTAAAGTACTAAATTAATCTCATTTTATTTAGTGCTTTAATTAGTACTAACTGTATTTAATTAATAATCATCACAATTAATAGCACTAATTATGACCTTAATTAATCGCTAATTATGTGCATGATTGTTGTACTTAATTACATAGTATTATCCACAAGATTCAGTCATACAAGCCATGTTAAATTATTTTATTTTATCGTCTTCAAGCTTCCAAGTGTTGAACCTGCAGTTGCCTTGCAACAATAGCTCTAGAAAATGTCGATACTGCTAAGTTCCAACAATTTTTTATAACCTAGATCAATTTAGCTCTAGTTCTTGCCCTATTATGAGAGCATTCGTATTGACTTTTGCTGATGATTTTGAGATGTGGTTTATAGCTTTTGGCTGAAAATAAATAGTAACAGCTGAAAAAAGTGGTTTTTAGAAGGAGGGAGCTGCACTGGAAAAGTAAGGGAGAGAAGTGTGCACATGATAGGAGAGAGAGGAGTAAATCTAAAATTTTATTTGGCGAAAGACTGACTTTTAGTTTTATACGGATAAAATATTAGTGCCACATGTACTTTCAAAAACCACAATAGTAATTTGTCAATATTAGAAGTGAATTCTTAAAAGAAATATTAAATGTGCAAATATGAACTACAATTTTCTTGAAGTAGTGCTCATTTATTCGATCACTATAAAATACTTTCAGATCTAATTAACATAAATCATTGTATAAGTTGTGATATAAAAGGTTCACCAGATTAGGCACCACCTTGCAAGTGCACACTTAATTAGTACTGACATGATTACCACCAATCAATTGCAATTATTACTAATTAAATACAATTAACACTAACTAAAATACTAAACTAAATATGATTAATTTAGTGCTTTAATTAGCTTTAATTAAATATGATTAGTATTACTTAATTGTATTTAGTACTAATTAATTATTATTAGTACTAATCAAATAGGACTAGCGCTAATATAAGCACCGTGCATGTGGGCGGCTGCTACCGGGGAAGGATAGCTCGGCAGGTCGTCTACTGAGGGGAGATTCAATAGATGCCTGCTGAGTTCGTTAGGTTTACGAAGGAGGGTTAGATTTATAAAAATGGATATTTAAGATTAAATTTAAAAAAAGGCTAGAGTAACATCTATGTGAGCAGTTCCAATGGCAAGCAAAATTGTTCTCCCTTCTCTCTCTCTCCTCCGATGCCATTGCTGCCGTTCCAGTGACTCCACCACAGCATCGATCTCACCATCCTTGGATATCCAAAACCTTAACCACTAGCAGTCTAGTACTACTCTGTCGCATCACCATCGCCAACCGATCCAAACAATGCCAAAACACGCTTTCTACTTCGCACCATCGCCTCACATGTAAAACAGCACCTCATTCCTCCTCCTTCTCCTCCTCTTCTCTTGCGTTAGCACTTGGGGACGCCATGGACGCCCCTCCTCCTCCTCCACCTGCGCATTCTGTGCTTAACAAGACCAAGCTAAGCCCGGGCGTGCTCCTCATCATCGCCATCCTGGCCATAGTCTTCTTCATCTTCGGCCTGCTCAACATGCTGGTGCAGAACCTCCTCCGGCTGCGGCGGGGGCTGCGCCGCCGCCGGGGTGTCGGTGTTGGCGACGAAGGCAGCCCGACGGCGTTCCAGGGCCAGCTCCAGCAGCTGTTCCACCTCCACGACGCCGGCGTCGACCAGGCCTTCATCGACGCGCTCCCCGTGTTCGTCTACCGCGCCGTCGTCGGTGCTGGCGGCCGCAAGGACGACCCGTTCGACTGCGCGGTGTGCCTGTGCGAGTTCGACATGGACGATAATCTCCGGCTGCTGCCGACGTGCGGCCACGCGTTCCACGTGCCCTGCATCGACGCCTGGCTGCTGTCGCACTCCACGTGCCCGCTCTGCCGCGGCAGCATCCTCGCTGCCGAGCTCTCTTCGGCGTCCAGCCCGGTGGTGCTCGTGATGGAGTCGGAAAGCCTCTCCGAGACGATCAGGGATGGAGACTCGCCGGGTGGTAGGGACAATGAGGAGTCCCCGAAGGCAGAGGAGGTCGTCGAGGTGAAGCTTGGCAAGCTCAGGTGCGTGGACGGCAGTGGCAATGCCGGCGTGCTCGCCAGCGAAGCTACTAGTAGCGGCAACGGCAATGGCAGGGCAAATCTTGGGCAGAGAAGGTGCCTGTCCATGGGATCCTACGAGTACGTCATGGACGAGCACGCCGCGCTCCGCGTCGCCATCAAGACGCCCAAGAGGAGGCCCGCGAGCTCGAGGTCGCGGCGCCGGCTCGCATTTTCGGAGTGCGACTTCGGGAGTGCCAAGAAAGGCGCGTGGGAAACGACGGTGACAGAGGCCGCATCAGTGGACGCCGGACGTTGCGGTAACGGTGCCGCGGCGGCGGCGAAGCTGAACAAGGACAGCTTCTCCGTGTCCAAGATCTGGATGGTGCCAGCAAAGAAGGAAGACGGCCGGACGGCAGAATTGGCCGCTGGGAGGCGCGCGGTGTCGTTCCGGTGGCCGGCGATGTCCGAGGTGAGCAAGAAGCAGGGTGGAAACGAGGAGCATCGAGACGTGGAGGCAGGAAGCTGCGGCAACAATGGCGTCTCGTCTCCCGCAGAGGAGAGGTCGTTGTTCGCGAGGACGACGCTGCTCTGGGCCGTCGGCGGGAGGCAGCAGCGCAGCCAAGCTGGAAGCCATGCTTGAGCTGCATTTTTTTTTTGTTTTTTGTTTGATTGTTTTCACCTCTTCTTTTGCTTGTCGGATTGATTATATTGATTGCAAAGCAAGAAATTTGTAAAAAAGATTAAATTTACAAGAATTGCCCACACTTAGCAGAGTAGGAAGCTATTCTTGATTGTGACCTGTGAGAGATTTTCAAAGTTTTGTGAAACATAAGCTATGGTGATTTGCTTTACAAGTTCAGTAGAATTGGAGGAACTTGGAAGCCACTCGCGAACAAAAGAATCACGGTTGTCTTGATTTGTCAGGTAGACTGTGATGGACTCAAAAACAAAACTGCAAACCTTTTCACAATCTCTGAAGATTTGTACCCTCTGATGGAGAAAATCAGGGCCAAAAGAGTTTGACCTATTCATCATTTTAGAATGGCAGAGATGTTAAATTAGGACAAAGAATTGCTGAACACTTGCAGTGAGCTAATCGTCTCATCAATGCATTTGCTTGTTCTTCTTGTGTTGTTTCAAGCTTTAATCTGCACTCCAACTCTCAAGCTCTAGCAAAAATATAGTCTGTCATGACATAAGCAAAGTAACCTATCAAATCCCTAATAAGAAATTGAGCCATGTCTCATTGGAATAATTAGCATTTAATGGTGTTATGGTGGCACATTTGACTTGCACCTGCCTCACCAGGTGCTGGTGCATGTGATGAGAAGGTGAGAGGAAGCTGGATGGGCGTTAGTTTCAAATCCTCTTCTTCCCATGTTCCATTGGTTTTGTGAGCTGTTCTTCTACTCCTACGGAGTGGAGTGGACTCCGCGTGCCAGATTTACATTGCGTTTACAGGCTGTTGCTGTTGATTTGTGATCCAAATTCTACACATCAATAAGGCCGGCTTCTGGACGGAGCGTAGCGGAGGCCCGTCGCCGGAGGCTTAGGGCATGATATATATATTTCCTGTAAACCGCCGTTTGGGATATGGCATTAGAGTTGTAAATCTCCGGCATTGTAACCTCACCCCGATATAGTGAAGATTGTTGCTGGCTGGCGCCCGTGGTTTTTTCCCTCTCGAATTGGGAGGGTTTTCCACGTTAAAATCTCGTGTCTCTCTGCGATTGATCTTGTTTTACTTCGTCGTTCCTCCGCCGTCGCGTGTAACAGTTGCAACAGTAGTTGCACTTCGTCTACAGGCTGTTTCAACAGTGATTGTAGACCGGCCCTCAAGAGCTATGCATCTCCTGCTCCCTCTGAAACTTGATTTAAACGAGAGCAGTTTCGGAGTTTTCACAGCTGTTTACCTATTGTGAATTTGTGACAGGTTGTACCTTAAAATAAATATGAGACATCTAATTTTTGTAATCTAATAGTTCAAATTAGTTATGATTTAGTTATACTATTATTCACGCTACTAGCAGTAGAATCTCGAAAAGGGTAAAAATATAAACGAAACAAGTTGCATAAGATTAACCAACTCCTAGCTGACACCAACCGTCAGTGGCCCACGCTGCTAGTCTGACTCACGGCTGCCATCGACGCCGTGGAGCGCCGCGACAGCACCATCAACCGCTGCCTCTATTCGGTCATCGAATGCTTCCTGAGTGCGCGTGCTAGCTCACGTTTGGACACCTTTGGCGTCTGCTCCTTCGACTTCACCATTGATGCCTCCTGCAGCATCTGGGCATGCGTCTTCGCCCCGGCCATGGCTACGTCCTAGCCGCTCCTGGTCATCGTGTACTACCCCAGTGGTGGCTTCGCGCTCTTCTTCTCGGCCATCGGCCACTTTAACGGCGTTTGCAGTCGCTTCTGCAGCGACATTGGCATCGTCATCATCTCCATTAACTACCAGCTCGCACCTGATTACATGTATCCAACCGCTTGCGACAACGGCGTGGACACGCTTTGCTACATTAACGCAAACGGTGTTCCGGGCCTCGATGTCCCTGTCGACCTCTCCAGTTTCTTCCTCACCAGGGAGAGCGTCGGCGAGTAGTGGACGGAGTTCTAGCTGAGACTGGAGAGCGTGGCACCAATGGTGAACCTCCAGCGGTCGGACTTCTCCTGGAAGGCGTTCTTGTTGGTGGGCGCCAACCATGACCACTCGACGGTGCATGTGACTGACAAGAACGCAGAGCTGACAAAGACGTTCCCGCCGGTGATGGTGGTGATCAATGGGTTTGATCCGCTCCTACGCCAATGTGCTGCGGTGGAAGGGGAAGGCGGCGCAGGTGGAGTTCCCGGACGCCTTTCTGGAGCTCGCCGATGCCAACAAGGTCTTGCAGGACATGAAGGCGTTCGTGGAGAGCAACAGATCCAAGAAGGGAGGAATTGGTGGATATACTGTTCTGATTAGTGTAGTGTGCACGTCTACACATGTGAAAAAGCAAAAAATGTAATGAGATTGTTGTTAATTTGATAGTTGTGGCACATCGATTTTCGGGATTTATATCACACTAATAACAGGATTTTTGCAGTATATTATATTGGTAGTAGAAATATTGTAGTAGAAATAAAATCTGATCGTTGATTTGTGAGGATATTATAGACTTTTGTTTTTATTTTAAGGTGCGGTAAAAAAGCTCTAAAATGAACAAACGAGGGGATCGCATTTTCTAGTATCCTATGCAGTTGCTAACTTGCTAGTGCCACCATTCCAATTTTCAAGCTTATCCAGTTGACAAGAACCTGCAGCCATGGCAGAAGCTAAAGAAGTTACTTCTTCCCTCCATGTCATTGTGTTCCAGCCACATGCTCCCCTTCCTCGAGCTCTCCCAGCGGCTGTCTTGGGACGGTCATACCGTCACCTTCATGTCAACACTCAACACCGAGGAATGCCGTCAGGCTGGGCGCCATCCCACCGGAGTTGTCTGCCAACGTCATGATGCGCCATCCCACCGGAGTTGTCCGCCAACATCCGCATCGTGACGTTGGACCTGTTGGAGCTTGAGCGGACTGTTCGCTCCTTGCAGGGTGCTGTCATCGATGGCGGCTATGGTGGCGCCAAGGACGGCGGCTGCAGGCGGCATAGATGGACCATGAGCAAGGGTGTTTTGTTTACAATTTTATCTCTTTGAAAATTCTACTAGTAGTATTGTGGTGGTAGTATAACTAAATTATAACTAATTTGAACTATTGGATCACAAAGATTGGACGGTTTATATTTATTTTAAGGTGTCGTAAAAGAGCTCTAATAATAATAGCACCATGTCATCCGGTGTAATGTGAAAGTCTATAATACCTTCACAAATCAACAGCTAGATTTTATTTCTACTACTAGTGTATTGTAAAAAAATCCTTTTACCGAAGGCCCGAACAAACTGCGTTCCAAACGGGCTTAAGTATTTCAGCATAGACGGTGTTTTTAAAGAAGACAAAACATAAAATTGCACTCTAAAAACTTGTATTGTGTGCATTTGTTCTACTTAGGTTAGCAATTTGGCGATAGTGAGTCAAATTTTTGGTAAAGCAGAGGACCGCACAGCTACAGTAAAGTGCACCTTTTAATCCCTTCTTCTTTTCCTCTTATTTTTAACCCGAGTTCACGGGGTGTTCATGCTCCATGCATCATTAGTTGGCAAATCCGGTGAGTTAAACGTGAACGCGACCTGTCAATCGGCACAAAAGCAGGTGAAGAATTGACCGTGTTAGGAGGACAGGAGCAAGCAACATGTTGAAACAAGCAAGCATGCATGCGTGCTTCAGTATAGCAGGACTGAAATCCATGTAAACAGATGTAAAGGAAAAAAGGCCTGGGCCAAGCATAAAAAAGGTACTATTAGTCATACAGTAGTAGCTTAAAAGATTGGAAACTGATACTTGTAGCACATGAGAGGGTAACTGAGGAATTGTCAACAATTGCCATGATAAGCTGGAGAGTTCATTTTCAATTTTCAGATACCGATGGATAAAGAAGTGTCTTATATATCAATCAAGGTGTGTGGGTCTTCGAATATGCAGAGATTCATATGAAAG
Source organism: Dendrocalamus latiflorus (assembly GCA_017311315.1). Classification (NCBI taxonomy): domain Eukaryota; kingdom Viridiplantae; phylum Streptophyta; class Magnoliopsida; order Poales; family Poaceae; genus Dendrocalamus; species Dendrocalamus latiflorus. The sequence goes on from CM029618.1 coordinate 3,935,908, forward strand.
ATTCACCAGATTTTTAGAAGCTTGCTAATGATTATACATGCAAATCAAGTGCATCAGCTTTTCACTAATTTAGTTTTTTTTAAAAAAAAAAAGAGCTTGCAATTAGCACTCCTGCAAAATCAAACTAAAAACCAACAACTCTACTTGTGAATTGCGACAGTGATCATGAACTCGTGGGTCATGAACAGTGTTCATTTTGCAGGTGGTTTGCAAGGACCCGCTTGTCCCGTGCTGCTTTCCCCACCTCGGGCAATCTCACTCTGATCACTTCTCCTCTGATCTGTGCATGCGCTAGCTAGTTCAGTAACCACCCTTTGACCAAAAATCCCAAAGGTTGCACAGCACTACTCGCTAACCTTTTTTGTCGGCGTGGAGTCTTGCACTTTTTTCTCTCTCGATCTGCTTTTTTCCCCAGACCAATAATTAATTAACCGTGCGACGGAGAGAAACAGCTCAGGATTCAGGATTCCATGAACTACAGAGACGTGAATGAGAAAGCAAGCGGCGATAGTCTTGATTTTAAGGTACAAGAAGACGTACACAACTCACATATACATCATATTTACACCATACGTATATACATATCTGCATGTCTTTTATCTACATTAAAAAATTAATCGAAGACGCAAGATCTAGCGTTGGTGCTCGCTGTCCTGCAAGTGACGCTAGTCCTGTTGTTCTCCGAGGAAGGAACTGTGCTCTTTTGGCCTGTTAGGTCAGTCTCAGTGGGGTTTTATGGAGTTTTATGGGCATTAAATACGCTGACATGGCACTGTATTGATGAAGAGAGATGATAAAAGTTTCATGGGAGTAGAGAGAGTTTCATCTGCACTGTTTTCAAAATATGGATATGTTAGAAACTGGGACATGAAACCTCCATTGAGACTGGCCTTAGGTCTGCCATGGCCTAGACATTCAGGGGTACTCAAAATAACTTTTTAAATAGTTTATAGCTAAAAGTACTGTAGCTGACTGAAATTGTACTGTAGCTAATGGTAACTTATTTAGCGTAATTAATTTAAAAAATTAAAATAAAAAAGCTAGCCTATTACGGACAGTACAAACGAATACAGGAAAAGGGAACCGACAAAAAAGCTCAAAAAAGTTTTAAAAAAATAAGAAAAAGGTAAAATTATTGAATAGTGAAAAATAAGTCAGACGGTAGAAGGCTAAGGGCCTGTTTGGATTCTCAGGTCTAAAGTTTAGTTGTCTAAAGTTCAGGACTAAACTTTAGACAACTAAACTTTAGCCACTAAACTTTAGACCACATGACTGTTTGGACTATGGACTAAAGTTTAGTTATGGTTCAATAAACGGACTTTTATACCCCTGGGATATTTGAGCTCAGATGAAGGTAAAATATAGTTGAACATCCACCCTTCGTTAAGTCAGTTTTGTAATCAACATCGGTGAAACAAAATCACCGGGTATACTACTGTACATCTACAACCTGTATAAATGTAGATGGTCGGTTCATGCATTTGTGTGCGCTGCTGCATCGTGCTAAAGCCTACAGATTCCGGGCCTGCGCATTCTCGTGTACGACGATCAATTATCATGGCTGCCCTTCGTCTCTCCTTCGCCGGAGCCCTCCTCCTCTGCGTCTCCGTCGCGCAGATCGCCGCGGCGACGTCGTCCCGGACGCTCCGCGTCACGGTGGCCTGCCTCGACTGCGCCCCGCAGCGTAACCTCTCAGGCACGTGCGTGCCCCGAGCCCGCGCGCATTCATCTACGTACGTACGTTCGTACGCCGATGCAAGAACCTGCTTCTGTTCTGACAAGAGCATGCATGCGCGATCGTGCTAGGTGTGGTGGTGGCGGTGAAGTGCGCCGACGGCACGGGCCTGCGCGCCGCGGAGACGAACGGCCGGGGCCGGTTCGAGGTCGCCGTGCCGACTGCGGCTCCGGGCTCCGGCTCCCAGTGCACCGCGAGAATCCTCGGCGGCCAGGAGCAGCTCTGCGCGCTGCCTGGGTGGATTTTTTTTGTGCGGGGCGTCGGGAGTCCGGGCCCGTGGAGACTTTTTTTCGTGGGAGGAAGATTTTTCACAGGGGTAAAATCGTCTTTTGCATGCGGAGCAGGGATTAATCGAAACTTTAGACCACTTTAGCTCAGTTTTGTGGTCTAATGATCTAAAGTGTTTTTTAGGGGTTAGCTAAAGTTTAGATCTAACTTTAGACCACCTGTTTGGAGACTTTAGACCTAAACTTTAGTAACTAAACTTTAGATGGAGGGATCCAAACAGGGCCTAAGCCATTTTGAACGGGGAAAATTGAAAACTTAGATACTTGGGCCATGTCTTGACACTTCTGGCTGGGTCACCCACCACACGTGAGCGTTAGAAGAAACATCTGATAAGTTCGGTGTGACCTGTGAGCAGTGACATCTATCCTTTTCCGTCTAAAAAACATTTGTTGTTTTCTTTTTTTTCCTTCTCATTTGATTTATCATTTGTTAGAATTATTTCATTTTCTACTTTTAGCACAGAACAGATTTGGACTTGAAATTGTATATGTAGGTGGAGTAAATGGAGACGCACATGCAGAATTTTTTTCCTGAATTTTTCTGTGTTGATTTGATGCTTCAACGGACCAATTTGCACTAATACACCGTAAAAAAATTAAAGATGCTGAGTGCACACATTCTATATGACGATGGATAAGGATACCACTATAGTTGCAAGCATAAGTGTTAGATTTTTATAACAACAATTCTAATTTTAAATATAAAAATAGGCACTATATTACTAGCCGCAAGCTACTCGGGAAATTCGGCTAGTCACTAGCAAGCTTCTTTCAAGGAGTTATTACGTATGAAGACATGGGTAGCTAATAGGATAGTGGTTTATAATTTATGACCATGGTTTATTATTTGACTCTAACACTAGTATTTTTGTAAACAAAATAAATATCAATAAATTGATTGAAAAAGCTGTCAGGATAAACCATTTCAAAATAACGGTGGAGAAACTATCCCATACAGTGGCGGATTCAGGAAAATTTTTTGGAGGCCCATTCTACATTATACATCCATGGCTAAAAATTTAGGGGGGCTCGAGCCCCCCCCCCGCCCCACCGCTAGATCCGCCCCTGATCCCATATGCCTCGCTCGTCGCTCCATTCAATTTCAGCTTCTACCTTCTAGTTTACTATTATTTAATTTTGTATATTTTTTGGTTTTACGGGCTTTTTACCTTTTTTCTCATTTATTTGCATTGTTTATGACGGACTTTTTTATTTTAAAATTTTAAAATTTAATTACATAAAAAGTATCAGTAACTACAGTATAAAATAAGTTATAAACCAATTTATTTTAACCGAGCGTTTAAATTTATTTGATAGAGGCGTAAGCCTAGCCGAAATGCTCACCAAGAGCTCTTATCGTACTATGGGACATGCATAGCCCTGGCGCACATTTGTCACGTTTGGCATCGGCATCTCTAGAAGTCTAGATGCTATTCACTTGGCCGTTGCCGTTGTAGCTTCCCTGCAGCTCGTCAACCAGCCGCTGCAGCGCCAGCCGCGACGTGCCGCCCTCGCCGGCCGCCGCCCGCGCCGCCTGCTGAACGCGCTCGGCCCTAGCGCGCATCCTCCGCCCCTCGTCGCCGCCGTCCATCAGCTCCCGGACCTTCTCCGCCACCTGCGCCCTGCCGACGACGGCCGCCGCTCTGGCCTTCACCCCCACGCGGACGCCGGCGCCGATGATGTCCGCCACGTGCTTCGCGTTCGCCGCCTGCTCGGCCATCACCGGCCACGCCAGCATCGGCCGGCCGGCGGCCAGGCTCTCCAGCACCGAGTTCCAGCCACAGTGGCTCAAGAACCCTCCCACCGCCGGGTGGGCCAGCACGCGCCGCTGCGGGACCCAGCTCCTGACGATCTTGCCGTTGGGGCCCGCGTCCACCGACGGGGCCCACGCGTCGGCCCGGACGCCCCAGAGGAAGGCGTGGCCGGACTCCACCAGCCCGTGCGCGAGCTCGTCGAGCTGCGCGGCGGCCAGGTGGGCCTGCGTGCCGAACGACACGTAGACCACCGACCCGGGCCTCCCCGCTCGCTCGTCCAGCCACGAGACGCAGCCTTCGGGGTCGTCGTCGTCGTCGTGTTCTTCCTGATTCATCTCCGGCGATTCGCGGGCGGCGAGGAACAGCGGGCCGACGAGCCAGGCGCGGGACCCGGGGAGGTAGAACGTCTCGAGGATCGCCGCGTAGTCCTCGTCCACCGCGTCGAAGCTGTTGACCAGGACGCCCCAGCTGCGGTAGTCCCAGTCGCGGACCTCGTCGTCCATGAACTGGGTCACCGGGTCGTCTGGGTCGGCCGCCTGCGCCACCGCGTCCGGGAAATCATCCGCGGTGATCGTCACGCTCTCCGGGAAGCCGGGCACGTGGAACTGGACGCCGTCCTCGATGCTCGTCGCCGGGGATCCCATCCTGGCGAGAGCGATGCAGAGGGACACGGAGAAGGCTGACATGCCGTGGAACGTGAGTCGGCGGACGCCGGCGTCGCTCGCGACGCGCTGCGTGAACCCGAGGAAGAAGTCGGAGACGAGCACGAGCGGCGGCGACGGGAGGGAGGCCAAAAACTCGGCGAAGGGCTTCCGGAGCAGTGCCGTGGCGCGCAGGAACGCCGGGAAGAGGGACTGCGAGGGGAGCGCATCGGTGGACTCGACGCCGGCCGGCAGCCGAGGGTGCGAGGGGAAGGGGAGCGCGACGATACGGACCGACGCCGGGATCCGGCGGCGCGCGAAGGCGAGGTTGGCCGGGGTGGTGAGGAGCGTGACGCGGAGGCGGTCCCCGTGGTGCACCGCGAGCGCCGTGGCGAAGTGGAGGAGGGGGAGGGTGTGGCCTTTGGCCATGAACGGGAAGACGACGACGTGGTCGCGGCCGTTCACGCCCTCCACGGCAGCGTCAGGAGGATGCGCCGCGCGCGCGGCGGTGGCCATGGCGAATTGGCGGTCGATCGAGGAGGTGCTCGCGTTTTGTGGCAGAGCTGGTGCGTGCGCGCCCGTGCGTCTGTCTACTGGTGTGCTGCTTCGTCCAGCCATCAAGTTGGTTAGGGTGTGATTATTGCATTGATTGATGACGAAAAACGACGACTGCGACATGGGCGATGTGAACATGATGTTACATGCTTCACTATTGGGTCTGGTCTTTGTGGCCAAAGCTTATAACTTTTGACTACGGTTTATGCCTTTTAAATGTTTATGTGAAAGATTATATGGTAACAAACTCAAGTACAGTTTTTAATGATACAAATAAAGTCGGTACAATATATACTATAATTAATTACTAGACCTCATCTTAAAAAGATATTCCATTTAAAAACTAATTATTATAGAAAAGTCAAAAACATCAAAAAGTTGGAAAAGAACATGGTCAATATTATTCCCCAGGAATTGCGCCACAGGAACCACGCCATGTTGGCATTTTTGTGAAAACATCTTCTGGTTTTCTTCCCTGGGGTTGCGCCCTAGGATGGTAATTGTGCCCGTTTACCCGTGTGTCCGTGGATAAATACCATAATGGAGCTAGGTATGGGATATATTCTTTGTCTACGGGTATGAAAATAGGGGAGAACTCTTTGCCCATCGGGTAAACGGGTACGGGTATGGTGAGCTCCACCCGTACCCGTCTCGCCCCATTTACCCACGATCTGACAAGTGGACCAACCCAATAAATAAAAGAGAAAACCCTAACTCGGTAACTTCTCCATACCACGCCGCCTTCCGACTCCAATGCTCCACTGATCCACTCGACTCCCCAGCCATCGCACTCATTCATTCCTCACCCTCGTCTCCTCGGCCTCGTGCCCTCGTCTCCTCATTCCTCGTCTCCTTGTCCTTGGCCTCGTCTCCTGACCTTGCCGACTCCCAACTCACTCGACTTGCCGTCTCCACTCTCCAACCGCATCTTCCTCCATCAAGATCCAGCCGCCAACGTTCGTCCTCGAGATCCAGCCGCCGGCGTTCGTCCCGTCCAAATCCAGCTGGTTCGTAGGTTGGGAACTTTGGGGCGGACAATCACTGTTGGTTGTGGATTGGTTTGTATTTTGTTTGGTACTGTTGGCTGTAGTCATTCCCGTGGAATGATCAAAGCTGGAATATTGTTATTCCATAATCTAAAAAAATCATGCTGGAATTAGCCGAAGGCTGCACCGGATCAGCGCTATTAGGAACCGGAAGGGCGTCATTGTAGGCCTCACTTGCCGCGTTGGGCGCGCTGTGCCCGGAAGTGTGCTAATTTGCTTCAAGATTTAGTTAAGGATGGTGGGTCTCTGCTGCCCAACGGTCCACCCAGGGGTGGGCAAGACAACGGCCATAAGGTTGGTTTGGATTCAAGCCCCGATTCGGATGTAAAATTGTGGTGTCGTGTGATGAATAATTGTGGTGTCCCACATGTACCGATTTTAGGATCAAGTTGTTGTCCTGTCTTGCAGAGAAATTGCCCGTATGCTAGCAGATGATTACATACAGGAAGCAGGTGATGATTGTTGACACATCCAATGAGATAGGTAGAGATGGTGATATTCCTCACCCAGGAATAGGCAACGCCCGTAGGTTGCTAGTGCCTAACCAAGAAATACAATCCCTGATCAACTCGGCTTCAGCTTCTGGCTTCTGGTTTATTTTTCACTATTTATAAGTTTCGTCTTTTTCTGAACTTTTGGCTTTTTGTTGAGCTTTTTTGCCGGTTCTTTTTTCCCGTATTTATTTGTATTATACGTAATGGGCTAACATATTTTTTATATTTTTAAATTTTTTTAAATTTAATTATGCTAAATAAGCCTCAGTCGCTACAGTACTTTTTCAGTCAGCTACAGTGTTTTCAGCCATAAGGCATGAGCTTTTCAGCCGAACCAATCACCACCAAGGTTTGTTCTCTTTAGCATGCCCATTTGCCTTCTGAAGTATGAATATTTGTTTATGCTTGTGTTTTAACTCATTAGTTTAGTACCCCTCATCCATAGGGCATTACTATATAATGTACTGTGAAATGTGTCCCATATTTGCGCTCCAATGAAGTATTCATAATCGTATATGCTGCAGTGTAACTCATAAGACTATCACCCCTCATGCATAGGAAATTATATAGTGGTAGGTTTTGAAAATTTTATCCAAATTTCTATATGGACTAGTGATTAACTGATCATAGTCAGCTTTCTTATGTCTTGAAGGAACATCAGACTTTTCCCCTTTACATGTATATTGAAGATTGATGTCCTTATTAAGTTCATCAGACCAATTTATATATGTATTGAAAACTGATGTGCTTTTTAATATACCACTCACTATGTATTCTAATTCTGTTTCTTTAACAACAATCAGGTATTGATAGAAGCTGTTGAAAACCATATGCCTCAGGTGATCGTTTATGTGTAAACTTACTGCCACATGGCCTATGGCTATACTCTTGTTGTAAACTTAATTTGTTTATATTTGAGGAACTATGCCAATTTGTATTTCCATTGTAGTTGTTTAATGTGTGATGCATTGGTGATGTATGAATGTGATGCACTATTATGAAAATTAGTTTATTAAGGACATATATATTTGATGACTCAGTTCGCGGGTAAACGAGTATGCCTGCGGGCGACGGGTATAGGCAAGGTTCTTTATCCGTCGTCCTTCGCGGGTATACCCGTGGGCGTAAATCGGGGTCGCGGGTACATGTATGGGCAAGCACTACTCGTACCCGCCGCGCCCGATTGCCATCCCTATTGCGCCCCGTGAGCCACGCTATGTTGGCATTTTTGCGAAAACACCCTCCTATTTTTAGAAATTGCGTATGAATCCTTAGTTTTTGCAAAAAAAACCCCACTATGTCAGTGCTTTCGCGATAATGTTCCTTGGTTTTCCGATATTATCCCCCGAGGTTGCGTGAGCCACGCCACGTTGGCATTTTTATGAAAACGCCCTCTAATTTTTTGAAATTATGTATGAATCCTTGATTTTGCAAAAAATCCACCATGTCAGTACTTTTCTAAAATTACATATAGACCCTCGAATTTTTAAGGAGTTACGCTTTTTTAAATTACGTATGAGCTCTCCGTTTTTTCAGAAAAAACCCTCCGCTTTCTTAGAAATACTACGAGTCCTTGATTTTTTCACCGCAGGCGAGCCCGAGCCGTTGCCCCAACCGCGAGTCCGCAATATATCGTCTCGTCGTCTCGCCCCCAGCCTCTCGATCGCTCGTGCTGCGCCGTGCCTCCGCCCTATCCACCCATCGCATCACCGCCGTCCCCTCCCTTCCCAATCCCCGACGTCGCCGTCGCGTCCCTGGAGGCATAGATCGGAGAAGGTGAGCGGCCGATCTCCTCTCGGCCTCTCGCCCCCCTCGATCCTCCTTAGATCCCAAACCCTAGATCTAGCGTGTTCGTGCCCGCGGGCGTCGATTTCGGAAGCCTGTTCGGTCGCGGGCTTAGATCTGTCGCTTTCGGCTCGATTACTGTGATGCGTTAATTTTATCTGTGGAAACTCTCGGTTAATCTTTGTTTGTTTGGTGATTGATAGGTAGGGTAGTCGGCTGCGATGGCGCGCGTGTACGTCGGCAACTTGGATCCCCGTGTGACGGCCCGGGAGCTCGAGGACGAGTTCCGCGGGTTCGGGGTTCTTCGGAGGTCAGTGATTCACCTGTGGTCTGGATTCTGTGCTATTGTTCCAGCTTCTGCTAGAATTGCGCGTGTGTGTGTGTGTGTGTGTGTGTGTGTGTGTGTGTGTGTGTGTGTGTGTGTGTGTGTGTGTGTGTGTGTGTGTGTGTGTATTCCTTTTGGGTTAGAAGCATGAGGGGAGGATAAGCCCTAACCTAGAGCGGAACAACCAAGTTCCAACTCGTTTCAGGGCTTAGCTTAGGCATACGGTGCTTTGGTGATAGATGAGTTTGGGTATAATGTGTTTTAAGGACGCTTGAGCGTTCGAGCACCAAATGAATTGTAGATTATGTTGCAGGTTCTCCCTGCTATTTTAGCTTCATATATAATGGTGTGCTCCTATTTATGCCGCATGCCCAAATAATCCTGCCATCCTTCTATAGTTGCATGCTTGCACGACCATTCATCGTTTTATGGGCCCTACACTGTGTAATCTTGCTGTCAAATGTGTTAGGGATCTGTACATCGTAGATTAGCTTTCATCAGGATACAAATTCAAAGTATTTTGATATCTACAGCAATCGGTACAGCTAATTTAGTGAACGCTGAAGTTGCTACTGTGTCCCACTGGACCCAAACCCTGAAGTGCGTCCAGAATTGCTTATTTTCATGTGTTATGATAAATTCATCACATGAGTCCATGCATTTATCTTTTGCATCCTTAAATTTACATTCTGCTTGATGCTGATGGTCCTGATACAGTTTGCTTAATTTTCTTTTGTGGAAGCAGTGTATGGGTTGCACGGAAGCCACCTGGTTTTGCATTTATTGATTTTGATGACAGGAGGGATGCTCAGGATGCAATTCGTGATCTAGATGGTATGTGACCAGTGCTTTTCTGTGAACATGTTGCGCCTTTCTTAGCATGTTCCATCAGCTGTACATGGAAAATTTACTTCTCAGTGGTTTTTTTGGGTCAAGGGGAGAGATGCTGGTTGTTTGTGAGAAATGTCTAAATTACAATTGAACTTCTTTTAAAGTTAATGACTTAATGTTATATATTAACGTCATTTATTAGGATTAGATCATAGACTGCTTTATTTCACTAACAGATGTTGTCCATTATTTGGGCTCTGGGACTTGGGGGGCATTTAAATTACAGTTGATGAATTGAACTTATTCCATTTTTTATGATGACACCATTTTATTGTTTATGATTAGATTCTCCCTCCTAGCCCAGCAGAGGTGATAGTTGCATTTCGATGGTCCTGTATTACATTTATAATTTCATGTAGAGTTAATTCTAATTGTTTGACTTCTGCTTTTATAGGCAAGAATGGATGGAAAGTTGAGCTGTCTCGTAATGCCAGCGATGGTCGTGGTGGTCGTGATAAATATGGTGGGTCTGAGATGAAGTGCTATGAATGTGGTGAGGCTGGGCACTTTGCTCGTGAATGCCGTTTGAGGATTGGTGCTGGGGGTCTAGGCAGTGGAAGGCGTCGCAGCAGGAGCCGCAGCCGCAGCCGGAGTCCCAGATCCCGCAGGAGTCCAAGCTATGGTAGAAGGTAACCAAATAATTGTTACTGTTAAGCACAGATCCTTCTTTCTACAAATGTCCCTGTTACTATTTGCTTATGACGTAGGTTCGTTACATCATTGTATTGCACCTGTTGGTCTGCTTGAAGGTGTGAAGGCTTGGTGACTGGCAACCCAATTTTAGTTCTGTTATTTTTTAGTTCATTTTTGAACACTTCAATGACATGATGGATGGGCAGCCCACTTTAGTTCTTTATTTTTATTCATTTAGTACTGTTTTATCCATGGTTATTAAGGCGGTGCGGCGAGGCGCGACGACTCACCAACTTCACACAACAATACCGCTTATGGCGCGCGGCGTTGTGACGCCATACACACAAGTAGTCGCAACAATATCAGACTTCCGGAGGGTCCAAACAGAAGAAATATAAAGAGAGAAGGACTTTATTGTAATTTCAGAAAATAAGAGGACTAAATTGCAAAATGTCGAACCCTCGTAACCAGCCGCCGCCTGTTGAGCGTGGCATTCCTTTGTGTCGGTGAGGCTGAGCCAGCTCACTGACGGCCGCTCCCTTTTCCCGCCGCCACACTCCACCCTAAGCGGCAGCCGCGGAGGAGGCGATGGAGAAGACTCGTCGCCCGGCGAAGCAGGAGACGGCGCCACGGTGGAGACCGGAGCCGGTGGAGTTGCGGAGGAGACCCTATCTAGCGGAGGTAGTGGATCCGGCGGCGGCGACGGCGGATATGGCGCACCTTCATGCCGTCCGGACAGCATGGATTTCCGGTCCACCACGGCCATAAGGCGATGAGATATCGCCGATATCTCGACGCCTTAATAACCATGGTTTATCACATGAGATCCGGTTTAGTAATTATTTTATGGGGATGGCTATGGTACAAACATATTACGCTACATTAAGTTTTTAAAATTCTCCCATAAGACATTTATCGACCTGTCACCATTCCCCACTCGTAGGATAGTAGATTGTGGAGGACTTGTTTGTAAACGCTATAAAAGAATAGCATAGCACTTGCACTTTGGTTATCTTGTTATTTTGTTTATTTACCGGGCTAGTCAAATATGTTCCCTTCATTATGCCAATTTTGTAACTAGTAGGTTACAGGAAGAAAATAAATCTGATAGAAATGATATGCTTTGCAAACAGAAGTTACAGCCCTCAAGGGCGCTCTCCAAGGCATCGTAGCGTGTCACCAGCTCGTGGGCGCAGCTATAGCAGGTCACCACAATACAACCGTGCCCGGGATGAATCTCCCCCCTATGACAATGGGTAATGCAGATTTCAGTAACCATCTTATTGTCAGGTACTGAGATAGCTTTTATAATTTACTGTACCTAATGAATTGCTGCGATTTTAATGGTGCCAGGTACCGCCGCAGCAGGAGCTAGAGCTGAACCTTGTGTCTGAGTAGTGTTCTGTTATAGATATTGCCCTGTGGGTTGCCAGCTATGAACAATGCCCTATTTGAAAGATCCATCATCGACTGCTTGACTTTGGTTAAGGTTCTCATAACTTTATCTGTCTTATTATGCTTGTTTGATTAATCACTAGACAAACTTATGGATGGGTGTAGTATTAAACTAAGTTGAATCATCTTTCTTCTGTGTGTTAAAAAGGCATCGTCCTGCACTGCTTAAAACGACTCGGCCGACTACGGCTTTCAGTTATGTCTTCATGGTTTTGTTCTTCGCTCTTCATTCTTCGCACGCCCTCGACTGCTTCATGCAAACAAACGAGAATACCATCCATTAGTTCCAGCTGACGATGCCTCTTCGCGATGCATATACTTCATTGAAGATACTGCTCGTTGAAAAGCAGTAATGGCCTTTCTTCTCATACCAAATTGGTAAGGTTTGATTGTGTTCATAACTGCTGCATATGGAAATGTTAGAAGCAAAAATTTCTTCGTAGTCCGAGTCTCCAGAAACTGAATCTGCTTCCCCGGAGCAGCAGTATATAGTTTGATGACCTGCACCCCCACCTGTTTATCATGGGTTATGCTGGGAAAATGAGGGCACCAGAAAGAGAATTTGACCAAGGCTGAACTCAGCAAGGGGTGTAAGCCTCTGTTCAGACTGCTGCACTGAGTTTGGCCTTTGGTTTTGTTCTTCGCTCTCAACTTGCCTCAACATGCCGCCGTTGAACAAAGAGCCTTCCCCGCCTTCTGCTTCCTTCACTGCATCATCATGATTGATGTTTTTCATGGATGCTGCGTTCAAGCAAAATAGCTCCCTTCATATGGCATTGATGTTGGATGCCACATGTGAAATTACTTAGCACTTGACATTTGTTGATCGGTTTAATTACGTGCTGAATGGTTAAATCCTAGACATCTGATCGCATCCACTGGTTAAATGTCAGATGCTATTTTGGTTTGACATTGAAATGCCAGATGTTATTTGACCTGTTCATAACTTATACCCTTTCAGCCTGAAGTGAAACCCACCAGCTTCGTTGCAGTTCGTTTCTTCCCGGAAGAGATAAATCATATTGGCCTACTTTGTCTGCATCTCATATTTTCGATTGTCTTGCTGATTGTTTTGCATGGTTAACTTCTACCGTGCTTATTTTTTTAAATGGTTTTATCTATAAATATAGAACATAATTCATATTTCAATGTAAAATTAGTGTGATGTTTTTTTACTCTTAATAAACATGTAGCTTTATTTGCTATTTTCACTTGCATACATTAAATATAGTGCTTAGATATTATAATTAGGAGTAATCTAATCATTTTCAGTCTATATATCAAGAGAAAATATGTCTTATAAATTTGGCCGGACGTCTAGCATGTTCTGTTTGTTGTTGTAAGATATTAGCACGTCTTGAAAAGTTGGTAGGGACGTCCTGAAATTGATGTTCCATGCCGAGCAACTTGTGCTTCCTCTCAGACGGCTGGTGTTCCCTTACCGGTTCCTTTTGCATGAGCTTTCTAGAATTGTGACGCCTGCGTCGTGGTTAGGTCCTTGGTCCATGGCGACGATAATTCATGAGGATTGTTCCGTGGTTGGTACGTCATGATTCTGCCAAGTGTGCCTTGTATCATTTTTCATGTTTGGCTTGCAGAAGTTTTACATAAATCCTCCAGAATCTCTTGGCATTCGCGTGCTCCGCACAGGCTCGGTCTTGGAAGCTTTGCTTATGCAATATGCAGTAGGGGAGGACCATATCGATTTATCTTCAGCGGTTGAAAAAACGAACTTAGGCATCATCTGGCATAGTTTATACCAAGGGACACACAGCATCACTGGACTCTTGACGTTTCAGGTTACAGAAATATTGCGAGGGTTGGGTGGTTAGGTGTGGGACGAACGCACGCGGGATAGGGTGACACGGTGGGGTGGGCTCTTTTCAGCAGATGGCTTTTGGTTACTTTGAAAAAAGCTATTTCGCTAGGCAAAAAGTAATAAAGAAATTATTTTTTGTTGGAAACCATGAATTGAAGATAGGGGCTGGAATGGCACGAAGACGCACGCAGGATTGGGTGGAATGGCACCAAGACAAAGTAGATGAGGCCCACGGCTGAGTCGTGACCTCCTTCGTCAAAACGAGAGAACGGAGAAGAAACGGCGGCACGAGGACGCCGTTGACGTGTCTCGGCGCGGACCGAACCACGTGATCTGTGCTTGGAATCCTCGTTAGATTGTCGAGTTGGGCTTCCGCTTCCTGCCAGTTGCTCCCTAAGGTTGTCACCATGGCAGCACGAACGGCAGTATCATAAGATTTATAGATCTTAATCAGAAGGTATCAGAGTGAGATAACGTTTCAACTTCTAGAAGAATTAGGTAAAATCGTAGCGGGATCATGATCTTAACAATAAACTATATTAACATATAAAAATTAATATCATCTATTGTTAGTTTAAGTTGCATAGTTTAATTTGCTTTATTTTTGTTATTTACATGTTGTTCTAATGGAAAAAAGTATTATATTTGATATATTGGACTTTAGATTATTAGTTTATTTAAAAATAGTTAAATAAGCTTCAAAAAATAACCTTAATTCAATATAACATGAATAAGTGTATTCAAATTACAAAATTAAATTAAAAAAATTCTATTATATTCTTGTATATTTAGAAATATAATTCAAATTTTATATAAAATATATATGCTTTTAAAAATCTGATAGAAATGTGATTATATGATTCGATCCCATCAGACAAAAAAAAATCCTATCTGAATCACGATTCTGATAACCTTATTGCTCCCTCGTTTGTGATGCTCCCCCACACCCCAACCCCCACCCAACAAATCCAACCCAAGAAACTTACGTAGGAATGACTAAACGGAAACTTATTTGGAGATTGACCATATTGCATCATGATCTGTTGCTTGATCGCATGGGTACATGTCCTACACTCACATAGCATAATCTAGTAAAAATCGCTGTGACCGTTGAGGTGGTGACATTACTTCCATCGCTTAGCTACGTCGACGGCATTTGCCAGAATTCTCACGATGAAATATCACAGGAAACCCGATATCTAGCGAGACTTGATGTTTCCGATGCTACAAAATTCCTCCATTCCAATCAGGCTTTAGATTCTTACTTGGGAGATACGTGAATCTTAGATAGTTTAATCACGTATGATTGTACAGATTAGACGGTGGAAATTGCATTATAATATACAAGAGGAAAGACACCATAAAACGTGTTTCTCTCTGTAATGTCTGCCCTTTTCTTTTCAGTTTATTATTTCCATTGAAGACATAAATCTAACGATTTTTATCGTCTTTTTAAAGTAATTTATCGAGACAATCGTTTTAAAGCGACCTTATCGACTTATCGGTATTCAGTTCATTCATACAAACGTGCACTAGAACAAAAAATCATAAGCCTAAACCATTAGCCATCAGCTAAAAAAATCCACTCTTTATGTGATATCGGTTGGGTTCTTTTGGGCTTGCTGCTTATAGTTTTTGCTACAATAACTAACCTTTGAACGGTATATCTTTTTAAAGCAGAGTCTATAAGTTGATTGTAGTAGATACTGTACCGACTTTAGTTATACCGATCAAATCATACGGAACTGTCTTTCTCTTCGTACTCTCTCTTATAAATAATCATAATTCAAAAATTATAAGACATAGTTAAAAAAAATCCAACCGATGATCCGGAGTTAAAAAAAATCCAACCGATGATCCGGAAGCTCAGATATGGACGCGTGATTGACTGTCGACCAAGTCTCCTTCTACGACCACACACGTATTTCCTTGTCGCTATAAAGATGTAGATCTCAAATAAGAAAAAAAAAATCTAATCACCTCTTCAATTGCCATTTAACCACCACTGCAGCCTACAATCAACACTAATTGCGATCTTTTAACCCCCAATCCCATCGATCTAACAGCGATTACCAAAGTAATTAAGCCAACAAGTACTTTCGTTCTTCTCCCTCCCGGCATTTCCATTTTCCGGTCGTCTTCTCCTTCCTCGAACTCCGCGCAGCGGCATCGCGGTTGCGCGCAACACCGCGCGTCGCAGCTCCCTTTTCCGGCCTCCTCCTACGGCCGACGCGACAAAGATCCGCTTCTGGCTGTCCCGGCGCCGGACGAGTGAAGGAGGAAGTTTCTTGGTGGTTGTGGAGTTCATGGTCCTTGTAGTGGATGGACGCCATGTTCGGGTCGAGGAGGGTGGAGGACGAGATGGCGCTTAAGAGGCAGAGGACCGTGAGGTGAGCGCTAGAACAGCTTATTGGCTTGTTGTTCTCTTTGCTCGGGGGCATGGAGATTTTTTTTTCTTTTGGCTTGGGGAGGTTGGGGGCGTGGAGGTGAAGGCATGGGAAAGGGGGCACGATTTTGCTGGAAATTTTCTTGTTTAGGTGGGGATTTGAGAAGAACTTTAGGGTTAGGTTGGGTTGGTTGTTGCTGTGTTCTTGGACTGGTTCTCAGTTCATAGTTCCTGTGTGGCTTAAAAATGCTTCGTTTTAGTTTCTTGTACGGATAATCTACTTGATAAGTTTGCAGAATAGTAATCGTGTAGTGAATCCCTTAAGTTGTTTGTTAACTGTAATAATTTTACTTTTGATAGTCGGAAAAAAAGTTTTTTTTACTTTTGATGAGCTTCATAGCTGAGAATGGGATAGAAAAACGTATTCTAAATAAGCCTTATACGAGCCTGTAATCCCTGCTGGTTATGCTGATTGGTGATGAGCTTAAGTTGTCATGTCTGACTTAAAACGTTCAACGTCCTCTCTTTATCTCTAAAAAATAATCTAGCAGTTTTTTAGTGCTACTTTCTGAGGGGCATTTTAATGCTATTTTCATCCCCAGATTCCATGACGAGAGGGCAAAGCCAATTATACCCATTCACCTGAAGCAGGCTGCCCTAGCTGCTAGTAAGCTTGGTGTGGGGAGTTCGGGGAAGAACAAGATTTTTGTTGCGGGACATGAGCTTTGGTACAAGAAAATTATTGATCCATCAAGTGATTTCATCTTGACATGGACTTATTTCTTCCGTATCTCGTGCTTCATTGCTCTATTTATGGATCCTCTGTACTTCTATGTTCCTAAAATCTTTTATGTCACAACACCCACTCCCTGTATCGGGAGAGATAGACACCTAGCCATCATCGTTACTGTCTTCAGATCAATTACCGACCTTTTTTATGTCATCCAAATTATGATAAAGTTCAGGACTGCATATATTAATCCAAGCTCCACGTTGGGGGTTTTCGGTCGAGGAGACCTTGTCACAGATCCTAACAAAATCGCAAAGCAGTATTTGGGATCTGATTTTGCAGTTGATTTAGTGGCTTCATTGCCTTTACCGCAGGTAATTTGAATCCTTTCTGTGCATTTCTTATCATTATTGAAACCATTTGTTAGCAGTGATGTTTGCATATTGTTTCATTTAGCACTTATCTAGATGCTGGTATGGTCGTGAACCGCTAAAATTATTGTAAGGTGGTAGGATTGAGTTGAGGGGTTGTTCCTCTTCCGGATGCAATGATTTACTTTGTTTGACCATAAGCACAACATCTGTGTGGATGTGTTATGGTCGGGAAGCACTATTCACGGCGACACAAGCGGACGGGTGCGCCAGAGGAACCAGGACCAGGCGCTGCGCAGGGGGGAGCAGCAGCTGCGGAACAGCAGTCCGTGCCGGACATGCTACAGAGTCCGTGCGGCATAGATGGACTGCAATCGGTTTGAGTTGGACTTTCCGTTTCTTAATGTTGGCTTTCCAATCCAATTAGTAATAGATATAGTATTAGAGATTGCTTGCCTTCTGAATTAGAAGAGGATTGTTAGGAAACTACCCATATATGGGCTATCGGATGAATAAAGAAGACAAGAAAGAGTTTTACCTTTTCTCCTTCTTCCTTGTGGCTGGTGTTCTCTTGCAGCCAACACGGCACCTCCTCGCCGTCGGCTGTTCCAACACCGCCCACCCGTTTCCCACTCTTACAATCTATGCAGCTTGAACTGTAGCCATAACAATTTGGTATCAGAGCGCATCGCTGACCTCAACACCATGTCCGGCGGCGGCGATGAGGTTAGCTCGACCGACCAAAAGCTTGACCAAATCATTGCGCAACTGGCCACTCTAACCAACCGGCTGGACCGCCATGATTCGTGCCTGGCGTCATTGGAGGGTGCAGGCAGTAGCAGCAAGGAGACCGTCATGCAGCCTCCTCTGCTTGTGCATTTAGCACCATTGCCCAACGTCAAGCCTCCGCGATTCCACCGGCTGGAGTTCCCGGTGTTCAACGGAGATGAAGACCCACTGCCTTAGATAAACTGCTGCGAGCAATTCTTTCACGGGCAGCGGACTCTCGAGGAGGAAAATGTGTGGTTGGCATCCTACCACATGCACGGCGCCGCACAACAATGGTACTACCACGTCGAGTAGAATAAGGGCACACCCAGCTGGCGTCGCTTCGCGGAGATGGTGCATATGCGCTTTGGGCCGCCCTTGCGCCATAATCCTTTGGGGGAACTTGTGCATCTCCGTCAGACAAGCATCGTGGCCGATAAGCCCAGTTCTTGGCTCTCCAGAATCGAGCTAACTTGATGCCAGAGCAACAGATCCATATGTTCATGGCAGGTCTCTCTTTGAGCTTCTTCGCATCGACGTCGAGGTGGAGGCGCCACAGAGTTTGGACGTCGCCATGAGCCTTGCTCGAGCCTACGAGCGCCGGGCGCAGGTCGCCCTCGACGCCGCTAGGCTATCACTGCTGCCCAAACAGGCCGGAAAAGGGGGATTCCAACGCACCCAGCCACACCAGCGTCGGCATCCCTCCCGGTCGCCATGCCAAGTTCCGGGGTGAAGCCCGGAGGAAAGGCAGGGGACACGACGCACGGACCGCCTTAGTAATTCATTCACAAGCTGACCCATGCCCAGATGGAAGAACGGCAGTGTCTCAGGCTATGCTACAATTGTGAGGAGCATTACTCACCCCAACACGTGTGCAAGCAACTTTTCTATATTGAGTTAGCACTGGAGATCTATGAGACCGGGACTGCCATGGAAGACGCAGAATTCTCCGAGCCAGAGATATTGCTGCACGCACTTACTGGAGTTAGCACAGGCCGCACTATGCAGGGCGGTCAGCAGCTCGTCGCCTTGGTCAATTCGGGTTCCACACACAACTTCATTGCCCGTGCAGACCGCACAACACGGCTTGCGAGTGGCTGTCACCAACGGAGACAAGCTTTTCAGCACCGGGTCCTGCCGGCAGTTACAACTTCAGATTGGCTCAACGACATTCATCATGGATCTCTGCTCCATACCATTGGCCGGATTCAACATTTTATTGGGCGTCCAGCGGCTTGCTACC
Organism: Dendrocalamus latiflorus; assembly: GCA_017311315.1. Lineage (NCBI taxonomy): Eukaryota > Viridiplantae > Streptophyta > Magnoliopsida > Poales > Poaceae > Dendrocalamus > Dendrocalamus latiflorus. The sequence continues at coordinate 3,954,826 of CM029618.1, forward strand.
CTTGGGCCAATCACATGGGACTTCCACAGCTTGTCCATGTCCTTTTGGTACCAGTCTCGCCACGTCACTCTCCATGTCCAGACGACATGAGCGGCTGTCCGGAGCCTTGACAGCAGCAACGGCGAGGTACTGGGATCGCTGTTGGTGGAGTTCGCTGATTTATTTGCCATGCCTAGCGGCCTACCACCAGTGCGTCAATACGACCATCGGATTCATTTGGTTCAGGGGACAGATTCCATGGCAGTTTGGCCGTATCGCTACCCTCAGCTTCAAAAGAACAAGCTCAAACGCCAATGTCAGGAGATGCTCCAACAAGGCATCATACGCATCAGCATGTCAGCTTTCTCGTCACCCGTCCTGTTGGTGCGCAAGAAGGGCGACTCCTGGCGTTTCTACGTCGATTACCTCACCCTCAATAACAAGACTATTAAAGACAAGTTCCCCATCCCCGTGGAGGAACTATTGGATGAGCTACGTGGCGCCAGATTCTTCACCAAGCTGGATCTCCGCTCCGGCTACCATCAAGTCCGTATGCACCCCGACGACATCAAGAAGACAGCTTTTTGCACACATCAAGGACAATATGAGTTCTTGGTCATGTCGTTTGGTCTGACCAATGCACCTGCCACGTTTCAGGCGCTTATGAACGACATCCTCAGCCCTTTTCTTCGTCGTTTCGTCCTTGTCTTTTTTGATGACATTTTGATTTACAGTTCATCCTAGGCTGAGCACCTCTATCACATTTGCATGGTCTTCCAAGAGCTCCATCGCCATCATCTAGTTCTCAAGCAGTTCAAGTGTTTAATTGGCTCCACATCAGTCTCTTATTTGGGGCATGTTATCACATTGGCAGGGGTGGCGATGGATCAGCAGAAGGTCATGGCCATTGAGTGGCCGCAACCCGCGTTTGTCCGTGCAGTCCGCGCCTTCTTAGGCTTGGTAGGCTATTATCGTCGCTTTATCAGGGATTACGGCACCACTGTTGCGCTCCTCACGCGTCTTCTGCGCAAAGAAGCTTTCTGGTGGACAATGGCCACTGCTGCCTTCACGGCTTTGAAGGCCGCTCTGTCGTCCGCCCCGGTTCTGTAGTTACCAGACTTTGGCAAACCCTTCATGATCGAATGCAACGCGTCCGGTTCGGGGGTAGGGGCAGGGCTCTATCAAGGCACGGGCCCAATCGCCTTCTTCAGTCGTTCGATGGCGGCACACCACTCCAAGTTGGCGGTATACGAGCGGGAGTTGATCAGGCTCATCCAGGCTGTCCGTCATCGGCGCCCATATCTATGGGGACGCGCCTTCCTCATCCGCACTGACCACTACAGCCTCAAGTTTCTATTGGATCAATGATTGTCAACTATTCTGCAGCATCAATGGGCGAGTAAACTAGTGGGGTATGACTTCACGGTGCAGTATAGGCCGGGCCACCTTAATACGGTGGCGAACGCACTCTCTCGGTGCGACGGTGAACAACAACTTCCACCACTGACCGCTGCAACAGACAGCCCCGCAGCTGGCCTTCATGCCATCTCCGCTCCATCGCTAACACTCTTTGATGAGCTATGTCAGGCCGCAACAACAGACCCCAGTTTGGTGGCACTCCGTGATGAAATTGCAGCGGGGTAGCGCGACGACCATTGGGCGGTCACGGACGGATTGATTCTGTTCAACAACCGAATCAATCTCCCACCGACGTCGCCACTCCTGCGGTCAGTGCTGACGATAGCACACGACGGCCACGAAGGGGTTCAAAAGACATTGCAGCGATTCCGCGCAGACTTTCATACTCAGGGGGCTCGCCATCTAGTACAGACTTTCATTAAGGATTGCACGGTCTGTCAGTGCAACAAAACAGAGCACCTCCATCCCGCCGGTCTTCTTCAGCCATTGGCGGTCCCTTCTCAGGTTTGGACGGATGTGGCTATGGATTTCATTGAGGGTTTGCCGCACGTTGGAGTAATAACAGTCATTCTGACCGTTATTGTTTGTTTCTCCAAATTTGCACACTTTATTCCTCTGGCTCATCCATATACTGTAGCCACGGTCAGTAGAGTTTTCTTTGCAGAGATCGTTCATCTCCACGGCATACCCAATTCCATTGTCAGCGACCGGGATACAGTTTTCACCAGCTTATTTTGGCAGGAGCTTTTCCGCTGGGCAAATGTTCGCTTGCACACGAGCTCCGCGTATCACCCATACTCTGATGGCTAGTCCGATGCTGCCAACAAGGTGATCGCCATGTATTTGCATTGCTTTACCGGGGATCGGCCGAAGCAATGGATCTGCTGGCTTCAATGGGCAGAGTATTGCTACAACACTTCTTATCACTCCGCTCTTAAGACTACGCCTTTTCGAGTGGTCTATGGTCGTGACCCCCCGGTTTGCGCTCCTATGAAAAAGGGGACTCGCGACTGCCTTCCATCAACAAGCCCATGATAGAACGTGATGTTTTCTTGGCGGAGGTTCGTGCGCGTCTATTGCAAGCTCAACAACTGGCCAAGTCACAATATGACAAACTTCATTGTGTCGTCGAATATGACGTGGACGACTAGGTCTGGCTACGCCTTCTTCATTGCTCAGTCGCGTCCATCTCGTCGACACCGATCGAGAAGTTGAGCCCACGCTACTATGGTCCCTATCAGATTACACAACGTATCGGGTCTGTCGCATACTGTCTTCGTTTGCCTCCAGGGACTCGCATTCATGACATGGTCCATGTTGGTGTTCTTAAGAAGTTTCATGGGAAGTCTCCGCAGATCATCCCTCCATTGCCGCCAATGATGCATGGGCGCGCCCTACCCTCCCCGGCGAGAGCGCTTAAGGGACGCCTAGCTCGCGGCAAATGGCAAGTGCTCATTGAATGGCAGGGTACTTTGCCATTAGACACCACTTGGGAGGATGTTCTGCAATTTCGACAGCGCTACCTGGAGTTTCAGCTTGAGGACAAGCTGTTTCCGGAGGACGGGAGAGATGTTATGGTCAGGAAGCACTATTCACAGCAACACAAGCGGGCAGGCGCGCCAGAGAAACCAGGACCAGGCACTGCGCAGGGGGGAGCAGCGGCTGCGGAACAGCAGTCCGTGTCGGACATGCTACAGAGTCCGGGCGGCACAGATGGACTGCAATCGGTTTGAGTTGGACTTTCCATTTCTTAATGTTTGCTTTCAATCCAATTAGTAATAGATATAGTATTAGAGATTGCTTGCCTTTTGAATTAGAATAGGATTGTTAGGAAACTACCCATATATGGGCTGTCGGATGAATAAAGAAGACAAGAAAGAGTTTTACCTTTTCTCCTTCCTTGCGGCTGGTGTGCCTGCCGGCGCACCATTCTCTTGCAGCCAGCATGGCAGCTCCTCGCTGTTGGCTGTTCCAACATTGCCCACCTGTTTCCCACTTACAATCTACGCAGGTTGAACTCTAGCCATAACAGGATGTCTTCACAGGCCACGGTATAAAGAAGAAAGTGATAGGATGTTGGGTTTGTCTCTTAGGATGCGTTTGGTTGGTGGAATCCTCCAAGGATTCCTAGGAATGCTTCAATAATCCTATGAAATTACCTTGTTTGGTAAAATAACCAATAATCTGAACCAGGAATCCAAGATTACCTTGGAAACCAAATTACCTAATTTCCAGGAATCACTTTCCCGTAGAAAATTGTGTCTATCTTGGATTACCAAGTGAAAAGAATCTTTGCTATTGCAGTTTGATCATTTGCTATAATTTCTCATAGTCAAAATTTGAACTTTCAGAATTCAAAATCCAAATTTTAAAACATTTTTTAAAAACATGAATTTTGAAACCAAAATATCAAAATTTGAATCCTGGATTTCAGAATCTTAAGTTCAGGCAATTTAAATTTCAAAATTTCAAGTTTGGATTTTGAAATTCCATTTTAAATTTAAATATTAAAATCTGAAATTTCGACTTCTGGATTTCAAAAAATCCATGTTCTGGAAATTGATTATATAAATTCGAATATTTGAAAGTTCCAAACTCAAATTTTAGAATTAAAAATTTCGAAAATCCAAATTTGAACTTTTGAATCATAAGAGTTGAATTGTTGAATGTTGCAATTTTAACTTGAGAGAATTTAAATTGTATAATTCAAATTGTAGTTTTCAAAATAAAATTTGTAAATGTTAACCTTCGAGGTTTGAAATTTCAAATCATATAATTTAAATTTGTGGACTTGTTGGTTCAAGTTATGAAATATTTGAACTATTATAAAGATCATTTTGTAGTTTCTTTCAAACCAACCAAACATTGGAATCTTATATTATTGGTAATATGTTGTTGGTAATTAGATTGAGGGGAATATTAGATTACAGATGAATGCGAGATTACACATACAAAACACACCCTTAAGGAAAGTCTTAAAGAATGTAGTTTGAAATGAATCAAATTTTTTTAAAAGGCCTCTTGCAGTTTATGATCACCAGAATGAAATGTATATGTTGTCTTTTGTATTGTTTATTGCAAATTTCAAAAACAAAATCCAGAAGCACTCCATTATGATGATTTCACCATCATAGCTAACCAACTTAATTGTTTTCTAAAACTTGCTATTCTTCATGTCATTAGCAATCAGATACTATAAGTCGAAACTGATAACATAGGTCAAAACAGCGAAGTTCTGAATGCTGCAATCCCTTGATGATGTGCTGCACTTGTACTTTGTGCTTGTTGCTTTTCATTCAACTGGATGCCTTGAAATTGCCAAAAAGCAATTTCGTTCTAATATACTGGTCACTAGTTCTCATTTGTCATGTGGCTCTGACATGCTTGCTCTGATGGCAAGACTATTCTTTTATCAAACCTGAAAGTGGTGGATCTCAACTTCATACCCTAAAAGTTTATCTGTTATAGTTATGAGTTTATGGATGTTAGTTTCTTTGAGGTGAAGCAATCTACATTTTTTATACCTGAAGTTTGAGTTGTGACTGTTGTCTGACATTCTTCCCCTTGTCCTGCAGATCATTATTTGGTCCGTGATACCAGCTATCAAATATTCTTGGTCTGAGCATAACAATGACATATTGCTTTTGGTTGCTCTTTTTCAGTATGTTCTAAGATTATATCTCATATTTTCCTTGAATAACAAAATTATCAAAGACACTGGAGCTTTTTCGAAGACTGCTTGGCAAGGAGCTGCATACAATCTGCTGTTATACATGATTGCTAGCCATGTACGGTACTTATATGAGTTCCTATGTGCAGTCTTTCTTCATTTCATGTCTTGAAATTTTGCATATTTACTTTTAAATTGTGCTGCCATATTTTCTATTTTGCTATCATATAGTGGAACTGCTCAATATGCACTTCTCTTTTTCAGGTTTTAGGAGCATTGTGGTACCTGCTATCTGTTGATCGACAGACTGCATGCTGGGAAAAATATTGCGGGAATGAAACTAGTTGTCATAATAGATACCTGGCATGTGATGTAAAGCTAGATCCAAATTGGGTACATAGCACTGCTATCTTTACTAGGTGTGATGCTAGTAACAAAAGCATCAGTTTTGACTATGGTATGTTCAAGGCATTGTTATCAAACCAAGCTCCTAACCAGAGCTTCCTGAGGAAGTACTTCTATTGCCTTTGGTGGGGCTTGCAGAATCTAAGGTATGACTATCTGAACACCTCTCTCTCTAAGACTGGTAATTGAGGTGCTGAATTTTGATCATTAACCACATTATTATTCTCCATAAAGCAAAAATTCAGAGATCTTACTTTTGCATCTGCAACTACAACTACAACATTATTACATTTCTGATCTGAGAAGTTTAAGCTACTACTCTGGTTCTTTAATGGAACAACTTTGATATAATAATAATAGTTGATATGAAGATTATATTATTTCCGAGTTCTGACATGCTATATGATACTCTTTTCTTTTTTCTAAACAGTTGCTATGGCCAGACTTTGACTGTGAGTACCTATATTGGTGAGACAATGTATGCTATATTCTTGGCGGTGCTTGGTCTCGTCTTGTTTGCGCATTTAATTGGAAACGTGCAGGTACTTCTACGTTGTAAATACTGAGCCGTTGACCATAGCTTTATGAGTGGTGGCATGAGGTTTTTGTCTGTACAAGTCATACTTATCACATGCATGTCTCATTATGCTATTATCTGCTCTAGTAACTAATAAACCATCATACTGATAATACCAAAAAGGCCCCCTTGTGTTTTAAAGTCACACTTCCCAACATAATTTATTGACAAGAAAAATTGAGATTATTACATTACATTGTTTGCTAGACCTACTTGCAATCTATCACTGCAAGGGTTGAGGAGTGGAGAATAAAGCAAAGAGATACTGAAGAGTGGATGAGACATCGCCAACTTCCTCATGAACTAAGAGAAAGGGTGAGAAGATTTATTCATTACAAGTGGCTTGCAACTCGAGGTGTGGACGAAGAATCTATACTGAAGGCTCTGCCTGCAGATCTTCGCCGTGACATCAAGCGCCACCTTTGCTTGAATCTTGTTTGCCGGGTAAATAGATTTCTTACTTCTGTTTTCTGTGGAAAAACATACTAGTTTAGTGAACTTCAGAACCATCTGGTGATCCTGTTATAGACCATCTGGACAAAATAAGCTATATGTTCCTAGGTGACCATCAGTTCTGGTTATCATGCCACATTTGGATGGACAAAAGAGGTGAGACCATGGAAGTAAATAAAGGAAGAGGGAAGGAGAAAGAACAGGGATAGGATAGGATTGGAAGATGCTTCCTATTCTTTTCCTTCCTTTGTTTCACTATCCAAATAGAATATTCGATAAAGGAGATAACTATGGCGTGAAAAATAATTGCAAATGCATGCTTCTCTTCCATTACTTCCCTTTTCCAAACTTTAGTGAAGTGAAAAGTAACCTCGTAGTTCTTCCCGTCTCCTATGGTTTCTCTTGCTCTCCACAAGTGAGACGTTTTAACACGGAAAACTATCACTGAGAGTTTAGGGGGAAAACCTACTAATGTATTGACCTAGATTTGTATTTTTTTCCCTCTATTTGAACATCCGCTGGAGCTTTGGCTTTTGAATCTACCACAGGATTTAAATATTCTGGACAATTGTCCTAAAGTACTCCAGACTTCCAGTACTACTCATTAGCCATATTACTTTTATATTTGTGCAATTTAGTTTTTGGGAGAGCATCAAAGCACTCTCCGGCAGGAATCCATTCACGAATTGTTTTGAGTACTCATTTGTAAATCTACCTCATCCCTCTCCTGTCTTTTGGCCAGTGACACTTGATTGCGGTAGTTGACATAGCCCTTATGACTTGTGAGGTGATCAATGCCACACATATAATTTCGTTGTGTGTCAGTTCCAAGGTTCCAAATACCGCTACCCGGATAAATCCCGCTGGGCGGCCGGTACCGGTTACCGGCCAGTAACCGGAAAAACCGGCCGGTAACCGGGAAAAAACCGGTCGAATTTCACGCGCCAAAATTTGAATTTGAAATCGGTAACTGGAAAAATCGGCCGGTAACCGCCCAAAAAACCGGAGAAAACCCGCTAAAAAACGGAAAACTGCTAAAACCCGGTTTTTCAAATTTGAAATTGGAAATTCTTAACATATTCATAGCAAAAAGTATGAAGTTAAGCACGGGATATACATGGATCTTCCTAATACATCATATTAGTGTTAAACAATGTAAATATCATTCGGGAAACTAATTTTTACATTCAAAATTTGAAAATTTCTAATACATTTATGGCAAAAAGTATGAAGTCAAGCACGTGAAGTGTATGCATCTTTCTAATACATTATATTAGTGTTAAACAATGTAAATATCATTAGAGAAACTAATTTTTACATTCAAAAGTTTAAATTTGAATTAAATAAAAAAACCGGCGGTTTTTTCTTCCGGTCGGCACCGGTAAGACCGGTTACCGGCGGTAACCAGCCGGTTACCGCCGGTATTTGGAACCCTGGTCAGTTCCATGGCATTGCAGATCACTTGATGATGAGTCTTAATAATTTTTCATATTGCAATGTTTCAGGTCCCATTTTTCTCCCAGATGGATGATCAACTTCTAGATGCCATCTGTGAGCGTCTTGTATCTTCCTTGAGCACAGAGGGCACATACATTGTCCGTGAGGGTGACCCAGTGACCGAGATGCTTTTTATCATTCGTGGGAAGCTGGAAAGCTCCACCACAGATGGTGGCCGCACGGGCTTCTTCAATTCAATCACCCTCAAATCTTGCGATTTCTGTGGCGAAGAACTGCTTGGATGGGCTCTTGTTCCCAAGCCTACTGTCAACTTGCCGTCATCCACCAGGACAGTGAAGGCACTTGTTGAAGTGGAGGCATTCGCTCTCCGAGCCGAGGACCTCAAGTTTGTTGCCAGTCAATTCAGGCGCCTCCACAGCAGGAAGTTGCAGCACACTTTCCGCTACTACTCCCACCACTGGAGGACTTGGGCTTCACGTTTCATCCAAGCTGCCTGGCGCCGCTACAAGAGGAGGAAGCTGGCCAAGGACCTGAGCATGAGGGATTCGTTCTCCTCCATGAGATCATATGAAGATGACACTTACCCTGAGCACAATCTGGCGCTGAAAATCATGACCGGGGCTAGGAAAGGAACTCACAGCATTAAAGAACTGCCGAAGTTCAGGAAGCCTTCTGAGCCAGACTTCTCAGCAGAGCATGACGACTAAGGGTAAGCTGGTATATTATTTGCTACTGCGAGATTGCTGTTTCTTCTGCTAAGCCTGCTTCCCGTTGGCCTTCTGCAAGCTTGCATTGAGTTCGGGTTGACAGGTAACTGATTTGTTGATGTCAGAAAAATGCTTAAGCTCAACTTCAGAGCCTTACATATGATGAAGCATGAATGGGGGAAGGGTAGTTGGTGTTTCGGAGACTAAACTATTCATAGATAGTGACTTTTTTTACATAAAAAAGTGAAGTGACCGTTGTTGTAGGCTAGCTTAGTGTTTAGTCTTTGCTCATATTGTACACGCAGATGTAATTATGTTTCCGATATTGTTGGGACCTCACAGGAGCACATTAGATTGTTGTTGTATTGATTAGCCGAGCAAATTCTAACGTCTCGGCTTGGATAGGGCTCCACTATTATTTCGGAGACTGTAAATTGCAGGAGGCAAATTATTTTGTTCCACTGTCAGTAATGGCATGCCTGGTTTCAGTGGTTTGGTCTTGTTAGTTCTTTGAACTGCAGGCCGGGGGCCGGTTTAACAACGAGATCCTGTGCAGCCGAGAGATTCGCTGCCATTTGCGCGTGCCGGGACATGCAAATGTAAGCACACGCTCTCGGACAGGCGGCACAGCCACTCTGTGTTCTGCCGCTCCTTTCCTGCTAGGCTGCTAGGGTTTGTTCTTTTTACCTGCGGTTTATAACTTTTGGGTTGTTTGTGCGAGAAAGTACAGAGTAGCAGAAACTCGTATACGGTTTTAGCTGATATAAATGAAGTTACTACAGTGTGTATTACACTAAACTTGTATATCTCGTATTAAAAAGACACTCAATTTAAAAGTTAGTTACTGTAAAAAAAATCAAAAAACAGTTTTTAAAAGTTGAAAAGAACAGACACATTACCTTATCTTAGCTGTGGCGTATTTGCAACTTGAGAGATGCAGCACGGGAGGGGGATTCGGTCAACACTGACCCCCCAAAATCTGGCGTCCACAGCAGGACCGCACCGTACGCAGGCAGCACACGCCGACGCCACGAGTGTGCCATCGATTTTGCTTGCGCAACGTATGCCCGCAGGACGCGTCGGCCGCGGCACTGCGAACACAAGGCATCACGGAGCTTCGGGGCACGACGGCCGGCCTAGCAGCAGCCAAGGCAACCGGGAAAGAAAACGCACACTTTTCTGCCATCCGCCGAAGATTGTCAGGGCCATGATCTTAAATCGGATCGTTTTTCGTTTGATAGAATCAGATGTAGGATTAAGTTATAGAATCATAATTCTATCATATTTTTACAAATATGTATATAAATTTTATATAAAATTAAATTATATTTCTCAATATGCAAGTCTAGAGTGTAATTTTTAATTCTTTGAATTTAATTTTGTAATTTGAGCACACTTATTTATGTTAAATTGAATTAAGTTTGATTTTTGAAACTTATTTAATTATTTTTAATAAACTAATAACTTAAAAGTCCAATATGTGAAAGATAGTACTTTTTACCTTAGAACAACATGTAAACAACATAAACAAAGCAAATTAAACTAGTGCAACTGAAATTAGCAAAAGGTAATATCAAATTCTATACGTTAATATAATTTATTGTCAGGATCATGATCCTATCCGATCCTGAGCATAATCGATTCTATAGCATAATCGATTCTATGTAATCCTATCTTCAGGATCACAATTCTATAAAATTCGATCTGCATATCAATCCGTACCATATCGACTCCGTAAGATCATCCATCGTATAATTTGTATCGCGATCCTGATGACGTTTGCCGCCGCTGCACCCGCGGCCTCCCTCGTCCTCGCCGTGGCTTGGGCCCTCGATTCTGACGTGATAAGGCCCCGTACCACGTAGCGGGGGGCTCTCCTCTCCCGCCCGTGCGGTGCCTGTCGGCGTGTCGCCTGTCTCGCGCCGTCGCGACGGCGCGACGGACGTGACCAACTGTGCCGAGCACGATAAACTGCCCATGCGCCGTTACGAGCATCAGGGGACAGAAGATTTTTGCTCCTTAATTTCATGTTAGTTCTTCCTGGTTTTCTTTACAATTCAACCCCTGAACCGATGGATTTTGTTTGATGATTCAACCCATTTGTTCAAAGAATAACACCAAGCGTAAGCAGCTCACATGTGCAAGATTAATGCAAAATGGGAAATCAGCCAGAATGAGCATAGATCCTCCGTAATTTCAGCCTTTCAGTTAACTCGGACTCACCTCTGTACGAATCTATATACCCTAAACCAACCGGTGTTCAGAAAGAAAAAAAAAGACCAGCTTGAAAACCTTTGTATGGCCATATGTACTCATGACGAAATAAACATTCAATCTAATAAAGCTGTTGAGCTGCATCATCGTAAAGCCTTCTATAATCAATTAAGGAGTAAACGGGAAGACATGTTTTGCTATTTTATCTGAGGATGATTGCCATTTCAACGACGGCATTCCCCTCCCCAAACCTGACATATTTGTTTCTCTTAAATAAGTGAATATTTGAGGGCAAAATCCATCGATAATCTTGTCCTTCTAATTCATAGTGGACACAGCATTACGGTCATGTGATTTACTGATTTCACTCTCCTATGCTACTAGACTGGTGATTAATTCCCCTACACCAATTATTTGCTGCTGGTTGAATGGGAATCCAGAAAAATGAATTTAGACTGGTATTCAGTTATTATCTACATAAAGAATTAAGTATAGCTACATAGCTACTGAGTAAGGACTCTGGTGCTACTTGTGGGGATGCGACTCTTCATCAGGTACAATCCTTCGTGGCATCTTCTTCTTCTGCATATACTTTGCATAGGAATACCAGACACCACCAAATGTGTTGATCACCAATCCAGTAACATTAATAGCATGCACTTCCACACCTCCCAACAGAACAAAACCCATGGTCTGAAAAGTCAAAGAGACAATGGTATAAGATGTACTCAAATTCTACAATTTCAGAGATAAATTGTATCAAGGGTTATAGTTACAGATTAAACTGCTTATACAGAAGGGTGTAAACTTACCGTAGATCCGACACCCTTGAGAACTCCTACTATTGTGGTTGTCAGGGCAGAGTTCACGATTGTGCACCAGAACATGGTGAAATTAAGAACAATTCCCATCACCAGTGAAATAACAAGAATAACACCGAATGTGAGAGAGGCTGTCTGCATTTCAAGAGACACCAGATAATGTAACTTAGGACAGAGCAAAGTGGAAATCATTTGATGCAGAAACTGACAATTAGGGTCAAAGGTATACTATGTTGATCAGTGGTTGAGTGTAAGACCTAGTTCAATTCGGCTGCGGTTGATGGCTTTTGACTTTCGGCTGAAATGACACTGTAGCGGCTGGAAAAAGCCGCGACTGAAACTAGGGGTGTTCAATTCGGCTTTTGGCTGAGATGATTTGAAAAAGGAAAAAATATGGTGGAAATTGAAAAGGATTAAATGAACATGAAAGAAAAAAGAAAGAAAAAGAAAATGAAAAAAATCGATGGGCGGCGGCAGTCGACGTGGGTAGAGCCAAGGAGGAGCGGTGCTGGCGGGGCCAAGGGAGGAGGGGGACGATGGAGGCGGAGGACGACATCGACGATTGTGACCGGACGACGGTCACTAGATCTAGCTGGATCTGCATGGGCCCAATCAAATCTAGTCGGATCTGGATGCAGAGGAGCAACGACGATGGCCAATACGCGGCAGCGGCGATGGAGTTGACGAAAGACAAAGTGGGGCTGTGGCGGAGGGGGACGACGATTCGGGTGAGACAAGAGCGGAGGTGGCGCCGCCGGGGGAGGAGGTGGCGGGAGGAGGCGGAAGCGGGGGAGGAGGCGCCGGGTGAGGCGACGGAAGGCTGAATTCAAAAAGCCACTACAATACCCTCAAGAAGCGGCTTGTAGAAGCCACTTCTAGAAGCCAACCCGTTCAATTCGGCTTCTGGAAGCCAAAAGCCGAAGCTGTTTGGAATGGCGCCTAAAAGTGTTTGCTCTAGAAGCTCATACAAACTAATCTGTAGTCAGAGAACATTGAGAGCTAAAGGAGGTAAAAGAAAAGAACAAACAGATTGCTGCCTTAGATTTGCTAATTAAGTTTGATGAACCTGTGTTTCATACTACTAACCTTTTCAGATAGCACTGAAAGAGAATGGGGGAATTCTCCCGTTGCCATAATGATGAAAAACAGAAATGGAAGTGATAATATGCTGTTATAAAACATCAACTCCACTGAGGAAAGGCCATCCTCGGCACCTGATTTCTCCACCAGGATCAAATACATTGTCTGCATACACATCCAGCTGTCAGTTAGAATTTAGAAACATATCCGAAAGAATTGTGTGAACAACCAGAATGGAAATAACACAACCTGGAAGAAGACTGATGTAAAAGCCATGCAGTATCCATACAAGTCAAAGGAAAAATCTCCAAGTGCTGCAATAAGGACACCGGCGGCGATGCAGATAACTGAAAGGGACACCTAAAATAAATTTGCACTGATGAGGAAGTGCCATAAAATAGTAATAAGTTGTTCCTTCCCATAGGGAAAACACCGAATGCCTATATGTAGGATATCAAAGCTTGTCCAATCAAGATCTTGACGCTAGTGTTCTCAATATCGGTTTATAATTTTTACCGGAGGTGCCCGATAGCAGTGATAATCGGAAAATTTCGGAATTTTTTGGGACGAAAATTTCAAACAAAATTTGAATTTCAAATAAATTTTGGCAACTTTGTTAACACTTTTGCTAATTCAACATCATCTATATTCTTTGCAGATCAAGAGAACAAACTGCAAAAGTTGTCTTGGCAAAAAGTGACAACATAGGAAGATATATACCCGCCGCCGCCGACATGGCCTCTGCCCCGGCTACCACCGCCGTCCTGGGCTCTACCCCTGACGCCCTGGTCTCCTCGCCTCCGCCCCAGCCGCCACCACTCTCCTTGCCTCCGCCCCCGCCCCCCTGAAATCTACCGCCGTCCTGCCTTCTCCCCCCACCCCAACCTCCACCGCCGTCCAGGCTCCCCCCTCCGCTGCTTTTGCCGCTCAGCATCCAATGAGAATTTGAGAGAAAGGAAGTGGGGCGACGAACCGACGAAGAGATCGGCCAAGCTACCAGAGGGGAGGAGGTGACGAACTGAGGAAGGTGCGAAGAGCCGCTCTGTTCTGAAGAGGAACCGAGGAAGAGGCGCCGCCAAAGTATTTGCCCGCTAGCCCATTTTAAAACCGGGGGGCGGGGGGGTACGTGTAAGTCGGTAATTCCGATTTTTGGCCGAAATTGAAATCCTGCTTGACACAAATGAACTACAAGAGATTTCAAGTTTTAGTGGCAATGCCAACACCTTTTGCATTATGTCCTCAGCTTGTTGACTTGATTTAACTACAAAAACACAGATGTCTAAAGCAACTGAAGGTAACAAGAATAAGGGGCCGCTCCAAGTGGCTTCGGCTTCTAGCTTAGCCACTTGGAATGCGTCAGCTTTTTTATTTCGTTTATTTTGCTTTTTTTTTTGCTTTTTTGCCTTTTATTTCCTCCCTTATTCATTTGCATTGTCCGTAAAGATATAACAGTGTTTTCCTTTTTTCTAATTTTCTTTTATTTTTTAATTGAATGATTCAGAAAAGCTAATAGCCGCAATAGTATAATTTCAACCAAACCAACAGCTACAGCCGAAAGCTGGAAGCTTAAGCCAGTTGGTCGCGGGTTGAGCGCCGTTGCGCTCCCTTGGTCGCTCTCACATAGGCTGATGCCGCTGTGTCAGGGTGGGGCAAGGGTTCGGGGATTTTCTCGATCTGTGTGAGAGGATCTTCTTCTTAAGCTTAAATGCCCGGGGGTTTCTTCCCCCCTGCAGGTCGAGTTTTTTTTTAAGCCAGTTGGATATTTATTGGCAAGAATGCTTGAAAAGTATGCATTGATGCGATCCCAGAAGGTCAGAATTCTTGTGAATGTTAAGAAGTTTTATCTAAATATTCTTGTTGGGGGAGTGGCCTTTGCCACCAGGGTGGCAGGGCCAAGCCCAAATATACGTATAACTAAAAGACATGCCCATTAAGGCCATGCCAAGGAAATGATATGTTTGGCCCCACTAGTTAAGACCCCAAGAGGGTATTTATGTAAACACCTTCTCCTATAGCTATAAATATGACCCCTAAGGCACCATGGAGAGGGAGGGAACGTTTGGTGTACGAAAAAGACTTTTAGTTATACGCATACACACTACATCTCTCTCCCCTTGAGTTTCAGGCTCTAGGTATCTCTCTTGGGTAGGGGTGGAAAAATAGCTCGAGGCTTGCAAGCCAGCTCGAGCTCGTTACGAGCCGAGCCGGCTCGGCTCGAGCTTGTAAATTTTCGAGCCGAGCCTCCTTCGCAGCTCGAAAAAAAAAACGAGCCGAGCTTGAGCCGCTCGCGAGCTTTTTTGGCTCGCATCTACAGTTGGCAATCGGCCCAGCTAGGCGGCTCACAAGCCTTCGCAAGCTTTTTTTGGCTCATAAGCCTCGCAAGCCTTCGCAAGCTTTTTTGGCTCACAAGCCTCACAAGCCTTCGCAGCTCGCTTCGCTTCACTTCGCACGCCGCTCCTACTTTATCATCGCCCCTTTCGTCGGCCGTTTTCGGTGGTGGCTTCAGCGGCCGGATTGGGGATTTCACCCTTCTCAAAGAGCTCGTCGACCGTCGTCAGACTCTCCGCCGGCACGGTCTTGTCGACAAGTGTGCCGAACTCGAAGTCCGTGTCCCACGCCGCCCCGTTAGCGGTGGCGCCGCCGAGCACGGCCTTCGGCGTCCTGGGCCTCTCCTCCCAGTCGAACGGCATGCCCGAGGCGGCCGTCGAGTACGGCGCGTGCGGCTGGAACTCCACCTCCTTCTCGTCTTCCTCATCCTCGCCGTCGCGGCCGGCGTCTTTACCCTCGGCGAAATGCAAGTATATGGCCGCGGCGCGCCTGGGGCTCGCAGACCCGCTGGTGAAGTGCTGGAAGAGGTCGAAGGGGTTGGCGCTGATGAGGCGCGGCATGGCCGGCAGCAGGAGGTCGAACGGGATCAGCGACGGCGGCGCCATAAGAAACGGACCGCCCGCCCCCCCCCCCTCGGCGAGACCAAACGGGCTCGCGGCCGTGGAAGGCGGCCACGCGGGCTAGACGGCGCCGTGGCGTACGGGCTCATGGCCGCGCTGTCAAACCGGAAGTCCTGCCGTGGCGGCAGCGAAGTGGAGATGGGAGGGAACGGAGGAAACCGTGAGGAAGGAGGGAGAGAACAGAAACAGGGAAGTGGACTTTATACAGTGAATCAGCTGCTCGGCTCACGAGTTGTAACGAGCCGGCTCGAGCCGCGTACCAAGCCGAGCCAAGACTGCATCCTGGCTCGGTAGCTACACGAGCCGAGCCGCAGCTCCACACGAGCTTGCCCGAGCCTGGCTCGAGCCGGCTCGGCTCGGCTCGTTTCCACCCCTACTCTTGGGTCTCTCGAAGCTTCGGTATCTACTATTCGGCGTGTAATCATTATAATTCTCTATGTAAATTCATTAGTACAGTTGAGCTGAAAAAAACCATTATATCAATTTTCAAAATGCAAAAAGGAGATGGCTGGGGATCTACAGCTGGAGAAACCATTGCACTACACGTAAAAGCTAGTAAAAAAACTCAAAAAATGCACCCTCACCTGTGTTGGTGGCTTCCCCTTTCCCCGTAAGAAGCCACCCACCAATACAGAAAGGGGGGTGAGCCTCTTAATTGCAATATACATAGGGATGTTAACCCCTTTCAAGCTTGCTAGAGCAAATGCGACATTTGCATTGTAGAAAATTGACACCGGAAGAAGCTTCTTTGCTGTTGTCATGCTGAGATCTTTCCTTTTAGACACTCCTAGAACTTGGCCAAAATGTATGATAAGTGCTGTAGCTATTTGCTGTAGAAATAAAAAGAGAATTTGAACAACACAATCAGGCTTAGTCAAACACAGAAACAATGTTTTGTCGGCAGTGATGTTCAGCCATACCTGAAAAGTGAGAAGGGTCATGGAGTGAACATACTGCATAAGAACTGCTTTGTTCACGAAAACCATTGCCATAGATGCAACTCCATAGGAAAAGGCCGTAGATAAGCTGCAGGAGCAGATAGACAGGGGAATGGTCAGAGCTTCCAATGCATTTCCTATCTCATTATGGTCCTAACTGGTTGATGTACATAAAATTGCAATATTTGTCTCCTGACAATATGGTCTAGCCTCAGGTACTGATGGTAGTTAAAACAATGCCATAATTATGTTCTAAAACTGTCCATGGATTAAGTAAATCAAGAAGATTGCCCCTCACCATTTTTGTGGCAATGTTAATGGCTCCAGCTGATGAGTACTAAACAAAGTGAAATCTAGTGCATTTGATTTAATTGCCATGTTGTAGGATCGTATGGCGCAATCAGAGGGGGGGTGGGGGTGAATGATTGCCTCCGCTTTTTCTAAACCTGAAATCAAATCTTAAATCCCAAGAAAAACAATCTAACTTATAGATGAGGAATTCGACCGCAGAACACTCGACCCTATGCACGAGCTTGATGTAGGTTCCATTCGCTCGGCATTCGACCACGCGTTCGACTGCTCACTACGATTACGTAGTCGAAATCTCCTGCCGCTCGAAAAGCTTCAACCGCTAGGATGTTTCAACCGCTCGATCGAGAACAAGCCGAAGACAACACCATACTCGTAACACGCCGGCGAGAACACGAAAAAGCAATGCTCAAGAAAACTCACCGCCGATGAACTTTTGTTAGAATAGATCTGATCTATTACTTCTGTATCATGTCTGTGGTTACAAAGTGCCCTCATGGCACCCCTAAAGCTCTAGCACAAAAAAGCCTCCTCAAAGCCACGGCTAAAACCCTTAGCCTACCTTTGCTTTTATATGTTAAAACTGCAAACCGTGTTTTACTCAAACTGTCAAACACAAACATATAATCCTATCTCTTCCTCAAATCAAGGGACCTGAAACCCTTCCAAACATAGGCTTTATCCCAACTCTCTATCCTCTCAGTTATGAATTCCATCTACAACTCCTAACTCTCCACGTGACGAAGCCTCCAGGAACGCACCTCCCGTAGCTCCATCTCGCATCACCAAATCACATGTCAAAGCCTATAGGACCACACCGCCCATAGCTTCTTCATGCATCACCATCACGTGTCAAAGCCTTCAGGACCGCACCGCCCCGTAGCTTCTCCACGAATCACCACCTTTGATCTCTATGTGCTCCAGCGTTAGCACGACCACCTCGCGTGACATCCTCAACCGTCTAGACCTCAGATCTCCCCATCCTAGTCCCAGTCCTCTTTGTCACTGACCATGATCGTCTCCACGTTCACCTGCACATGCAAAGACTAAAGAAATGTTTTCCTGGCACAAGTTCTTCCCAACTTGACCGTCACCAGCACACGCACATATAACCACAACCTTAATCAACCATCAACACCAACCAGGTTATCCACGACCACTCACCTCATCGCAATCCAGAAATTAGTCTTAGATCACTCATTACGACTGCTAAAACCATCGCTTTCCAAAACTCAACCTCAGACAACACATTACGACCACTAACTCAATATATACTTGAAAACCACAAGTACTCGAGAATTACCATCGCTCTGCTCAAAACACTCAGGAATAACATCATCGCTACCGACCAGAGAACCAACGAATACCGATAACCGAGTACCGATCACGTACCACAAGTCTCAGACAACCAATCGCAACACCCACAACTACCGATCACTGACCATCGAGTATCGAGCCTTCCTGACTACCGAGTACCACGACCACCTGATCACCATGCACCAGACAATCATTTCACTGGCCTAACACGAGTACTCGAAGTACTCGAAGATCACAAGAAGTAAAGCACTCGTACCGACAATGAAGTCTACGAGTATCGATCGTGAAGCCAATGGCAACCGATCACAAAGTGTGGTCTACAACAACCGGCCGGAAAACCGAAGCCAATGACAGTAGGCCCCAAAGTCTACGAGTATGACAGCAGTCTGCGAAGTCTACAACCACCGACTGCAAAGACTACAACTATCGCTTACAAAGTCTACGACCATCGACCACAAAGTCTAGGACTATCGACACAAAGTCTACGACCATGGATCACAAAAACTACAACCATCGACCAGTAAAATCTACGACTATCGAGTATTGCTGCTACGACCATGGAAAAGAACTGTAACTACGACCATGAGAAAGTGTTGTAGCTACGACCATGAACACTTACCTGTAGCAGATGATCTTACAGCCACTGACCGGTTCCCTGTAGCTTACGACTGGTTTCTGTGGTCGAAGTCGTACGTAGTCGAAATGTCATGATCGAAGTCATAAGTAGTCTAAATGTCGTAGTCGAATTGACGTGGTTGCGGTCGATCATGGTCTAAGCCGGTTGTGATCGAAGTCGAACGTGGGCGAATTCGGACATAGTCGAAGTCTGTCGTGGTCAGAATGTCATAGTCGAGTTGTCGTGGTCGAAGCCTGACGTGGTCGAGGTCTGTCGTAGTCAGAATGCCATAGTCGAGTTGTCGTGGTCGAAAGGCTGTCGTGGTCGAAGTTGGACATGGTCGTAAAGTTGTGCTCTGCTATAGTACTCTTTCGAGTAGGCTACAGTACTCTTCGAGTACCAGCTGAATCACTGTTCATTTGACCATACAGTTTCAACCAGATCGCTGTAACTTTGGCCGTACGAAAACACTGTAGCTTTGACCGGTTTGTGCTCTGATCATTGATCACTTCGCTCGAAGCCCATCCGATCGCCCAGAGGTACTCGAACATGGTTCGATTCTCCTAGGCTACTCGAACACCATCCGATCCTCTGGTGGTACTCGAATGTCGTTCAATCCTCCATAGCTACTCTAATGCCGTCCGATGCGCCACTCGAAGTGATCTGAAACTACTCAGACCCAACAGCAACCACTCGACTGTAGCACTCGAAGTGATCCGAAACTACTCGGACCCGATAGCGACACTTAGAGAGAACCAAAACCACTCGGACCCGATAGCGACACTTAGAGAGAACCAAAACCACTCGGAGGCAACGAAAACCACTCGGAGCGGAGCAAAACCACTCGGAGACATCGAAAACCACTCTGAGCGGAACAAAACCACCCGAAGTAGACTAAAACCACTCAAAGCAACCAAAACCACTCGGAACCGACTGAAACCACTCGGAGCCACTCAGAACTACTCGGAGCCGATTGAGAATTGATCGAAATCACTCGGAGTAACCAAAACCACTCGAACCGACTGAAACTACTAGGATTCAAAACCTATGACTGCGATTGACCGAAACTTTCGCAAACGTAAATTCCAAAGCAATCCAAATATCAATTATTTATCATCATATTAATCACGACCACCATATGGTCTAACACATGCACAGGCATTCGTGCGGCATAACTAGAAAACTATTAGGGCATCTCCAATGGTCTAAGTCAGCTAACTATATGCATGTACACATCAGCATATATCCTATGTGGAGGAAAGAGAGTATGCAAAAAAAATCGAGCCAGCTCTTCGTTAAGCACTAGTCTATAACGCCAAACGAGGCAGCCTCTATAAATTCTGTGTGTGCATGTAAGTATCAAATAATTATCCTTATAGATAGTTCTTTAGAATGCTAGCTTTAGTTCCTTAAGCACTAGCTATAACCATTGGAGATGCCCTTACAATGGCACCACATCAGGCGGCCAGAGAGTTCACTACCGTCCACCCATATACAATTGGAAAGTGGGGCTCCATGCACTGTTTCAAATTGGCCTGAATTTTTATGAAACAATCCATTTTCTTCGGCAATAAAAAGTCCTTTCGCATCTAAATCCTACCCCAGCATAATCTACGAAAGAACCATCTCGAATCCGCCATTAGCCAGCGGAATGCCCCCATTGCAGCGGCCTTGGCTCTTGGCTCAGGGGCAGGGCGGGTCTCGATGTATGCGTGTGCTTTCTGTGGAAGGGACTGACATTGCGGGCAGCCATCATCGAGCCTTCCTTTCTTCCTCCCTTGATTCGTAATTCACAAATCAAGAAACCATCAACTAGCCCCAATACTACACTAGGAGCCCGAAGAAACTATCGAAATCGCAGACAAGCAATCAATCAATCACGCAAATAAATCCCGTACATCCGTGCACAGCGTTCTTGCCCAATTAATTACACAGCCAAGAAAAGAAAATCACAATGAAGCGATTAAACAAGAACAGAACGGGCGAGGTCACCTGAGGAAGGAGCTGGGCTCGCCGGCCTCCACCCCCATCTCGCTCCCCTCCCCTCCCCTCTCGCGCTTCCGACAAAGCCGATTGCTCCCCTACCAGGCGCGGGCTACACGAACCGGCCTAGCAACCCGTGCATCAGGGAGATCTGGAGCCCGGTGGAGTGGGAGCGTGGGGCTCGCGTTGGGCCGTCTCGAAATTGGCGGGGGATGTGGTCACGTGGGGCCTCCGGTTACTCGACTCCATTAATCACCATTAATTAATGCGGGATTGCGAAGTTTTGGAGTGGACTAGCGCGAGCGAGGGCGTGAGGGGGACGCGATGCGCTCCCCTTTTTCACGCGCAAGCCAAATCCATGGATATTGGGGACTGGGAGAACGTTGTGGGCTTGAATCTCGCGGTATTCTTGTTCTTTGCGCCTCTTGCTCTTTGACGTCGCGTCAGAACAGCGAGCCGCGCTACGAAGGGGGGACGAGCTTACAGTGGGCTTTCTGGCAGTGGGTCCACGGGCCTCTCGCACCCTGTGAATCGGCGCTTGGCATGAGCCAACCTGAAAATGCTGCTTACCTGTAGCTGGGGTGGGAAAAAAAAGGCTCGTTGATTTAGTTTAAAGTTGTTTTAATTATATTAGTTAATTGGTTAAATATTGAAATGAATTGATTTTGAATGAAATTAGATTTTGTTATCTCGACTTGACTCATTAGTTCGATTATAAAAATGCTTTTAAACTATAAATAAAATGATATTAAATTATATTATATCAATTTTAAGAAAATCTCAATAGGATTTGGCTTGATGGCCTCCCCTACCTGCAGCCTACTCCCTCCGTCTTCAAACACTCGTTGATCATTTTCTCTCTCTAAATATTCGTCACTTTCTTGGTTTCCAAATTATCTCTATTAAGTATTAACTTTACCCACATCCCCATATAAAAAACCACATCCCTCACTTTAGTACCCTGTTATTCGTACTCGGTTTCTATATAGGTCTCGTTAAAAACACGGGAATATTTATTGATTTATATAAAAATTAAATTGTTTGGTGCGAAATTTCTGTATTCTAAATAAGACCTTAATAATATACATATACGGTCCAAGTGATCAGTATTTGGAAACAGAGGGCTACACGACAACTGAGATAACATCGGGTGGTGATGAAGATAAGACAAAATTAACTCCGCAACTTGAGTATTGCTTCTGCAACCATCCATCTGGAATCCTTTCCCGTATTCTGAGAGGAACTAAGTCAAATAAGGGATCTCATCTGCTATAAAATGTATGACAGAAATAGATTATCTAAAGAACGGGAGACAATGATTGTATATAAAAAAACTCTTACGGAAAAATACGAACATACGAAGGCGGAGTTCACTATATAAGGAGATTACAAGCATGAGGAACTTCGGCGTATCTCAACTATGCAACTACAGGGGTGTATATGTATATATTGGCTTGGAACACAAAAGTCCCAGACGAGAAAGGAGCAGAGTTTAGTCGAGGACAAAACAGAGATCTATCGTCTATCGAAAACTAGAACAGTAACCTTTTCGGAGACAGGAATAATACCTCGCTCAGAGAGTCTTAGAAGATAACAATGTAGAGTTGTAGTCGAAAGCATCTCGAGTAGCCATGTTTAACTCCAGTCAGTGTAGAGTCCATCACGGACACGAAGATGGTTTCAAATATAACATCTGACCAGTTCTCATTGCTTGAGCAAAACTTGACCAGACCCTTCAAATGGTGAGAAAGAACAGCAGTGGTTGAACCCAACTAGAAGTGATCGAACTCAACCAGATTCAGATCACAAAATATAACAATATCTACCTTGAGCCAAATTCCTCCTGTAGCGAAAAGAGGAATGAAATAATCTCCTCCATGATGGTCACACAAGTGATTCTAATTGCAACATATTTAAATGGTGAATGAAACACCAAATTCAGTTATTCCCCACAACTGACATTGATTTTTTTCTCTGTAAAGCCTCCTCGATCAAGCGTAGTCTAAATTATGTTGAAAACCTGCAACTCCACCTTAGACTCTATATGTGCATATTTTACTGTAGTAACCCGTGTTAGACTACAGATTGTCGATGAAATCACCAATGATTAACCCTGCACACAACGGCCTGAATTGCAATAAACTCCATCTCCAACAAAAACATACAGAGCTGATGACATAACTTTTTGATGGAAGATGACGATTGATTGAGGTAGAAGATCATCGACAGAGATGACACAATACGATGCCATGGTATGTGTAACATCCTAAAATTTCAGGGAATGCAAAAATAAGAAAAAAATTTAAATTTTTTTTGCATGCATTGAATTTCCTTGATTTTTATTGGAGTTTCTTTGGAAAAATAATTTACAAAAATAAAACTTTTGGAAAAAATGTGCATGGGGTGTAATTCAAATTGAATTCAAATTCAAATCTAAAAGGATGATCTAAAGGTAGCATGATAAAATTTATAGTAGAAATCATTTCAAATCTAATCATGGTGTTCGAAATAAAAATTTCAAATTTTTTTGAGCATGTTCTTGAATTTATTCAAATCAAAATAGTGCTCTTTAACTAACATAGAGACATTTCAATATTTTTTTAAGAAAATCTAAAGCATATAAAATTCTAAAAAATTTACCCAATAATCTTTACCATGTTAGGAGCATTCATAAAAAATTTCATAATTTTTGAAACTGATTTTCTATCTCTAAAAATGTCCCAAACCACTTAGCTCAGCTCACTCCCTCTCATTGCCATGTGGGGCGCACTCGCAGGAGGCTTCTTCTACCTCTAGCCAAGCATGCAGTAAAGCCATGGCAGAGGGAGACACTAGTTTTTGATGTTATGCCCATCGTTTGGGTGCCATGCCCATCGATTCTCGTCTCCACTGATATCCCTTCTTCGTCTAGTCCCATCTCCACCCCTCCTTTTCTCCCTTGTTGGCTTGGAACGCGGTGAATTAGTAGCAAAGCCGCCGCTGCTACTTGCTGTTAACTAGCTTGCATGCCCTTAGTTCCCCTCCATTCCCCATATTTCCTCACTCTATTTAAAGCAACTGACCGTATCACTTTGTGTTCCATCCTCCCCTCTCCATTTTGCTCAAATTTCAACTCAAGAACTCCACTATCCTGACCAGAAGATGCATGTTTTTCTGACACCAGTGAGTGCACCCATTGCTGCCGCAGTGAAGATATCATCGTTCCTACTCCGTCGATGAGTTTTTGGCTGAGCCATTCGCGTCACATTGTGTTATTAGCCTTAAGGATAAAAAGCCCTATGTTAATTTGAGCTTTGTGCAGTGTACTCTGGGAACATGACTCTTCCCTAACTTAGGCTAAAAACTGACCATCGACATTGCCATTGCTGTAAATCCTCACTGAGAGCTCTCCTCGATTCCTTGCTGCTAAAGCTTTTCTTTGGACTCCTCTACCTCCCCCAAGGGTCCTCTTGAAGCTCCATCCACCGAGGAGTTCCCTCCATGTGCACAACTATAGCCGCCACCAAAACTTTATTGATAGTTCACTCCGGCCCTCCTCCGCCTCCGTTGAGTGGTCTAGTGAGTTCCCCTTGGCCCATGGATGCTCTCATGCCCCTACATTTCCTCCATCTCCTCTCCGGTGAGCCACGCCACCATATGCCCGAACTGGCCATCGTTCTCTACTGCCATGAGCTCACTACGAGCCACCACCGAGCAAGTCGCCACCAGCATTGAGTTCGTTGTCTCCTAAGCAACCCATTTTGCTAGTTCCCGCCGCCACCTCAGCCTTCCTTTGCCATTGACCAAAGCTCACCAGAGAGCTCCAATGGAGTCTGTGTCTCCTCACACACAATAAAGAAAGGAAGAAGAAAACAACTCTTTGTATGACATGATGGGCCCACATCAAAGGTTGAGTCATGACAGTGCAATGTGTGTATGACAAGTGGACCTGGTCAAAATTAATCAAGGAAGTTTCTTTAAACTAAAAACTAAAATATGTGTCAGTGACATGCGGACCCCATATGTCAACATTTTTTGGAAAAACAATAAAAATCTAATAATGGGGCCCACAATTAACAATCCACGTCATTTTTCTTTTTTAGGATTTTTCAATCCTAGCCAAATTTAAATGCTTATAACTTTTGCATCAAAACCCTAAATTTAGTTATTTTTGTTTCTATTTTTTTTTCTAAAATCATGGTATTTCTAAATATGGATAAATATTTAAAATTTGTTTTTATTTAAATTTATTTGGCTCTTATTTGCATTCATTGAATTTTATCGAATAGATACCATCACATCGAACTATTTCGGGAACACATCTGAATCATTCTCTGAGCAATAAGAGTAAGACAAACACCCCCTTTGACAATGTTGATACCAATATTTCAAATATTTTATGTTGTTTGCAAAATCTATTATGCATGCATGCATGTTTATTAAAAATTGCTATATTATGGGTAACAGTAGTTATATCTGCTTATATGCATTGAACCTCCTTACAAATTTGATACTTTTACTATTGTACCCTTTAAGATATGGTTTATAGAATAGCTAATATCAAATTTTGGGTATATTACACTGAGTATATGGTCTAGTTGCTTAGTCACACACTAGTTTCCACTAAGTTTGATATTTCAAAAAAACTTGCGTGCGGAAATGGATGATTTCGAAATGCTGGACCAGATGAGGTATCTCTGTTATTTTGGTGTAAATAAAATAAAAAACCTACTTTTTAGATGCGGGCGAGTTATGTGATAAACTGTAAAATACAAGAGGGTATCTCGTGTGTAGATAGGGGAAGATTCTTGCACAGGTCAGTTAAGGACCAAACGTTGTTGCTGCACATCTAAGTCTAACCATACAGCCACATGTGCTATATGGACTCTGGCTTTAGCTAATTAAGTTATCTAGAATTACTCTTGTATTTTGGTAGACCGAAATAGTGAGGACATTTCGAGTAGGTTTGCTCGTCGGGGCTCCCTTCACCAAGGTGTTGAGACTAAGGCTTGCTAATACAACAGATAATGCCTCACCAAATGGATGGTATCCGCTGAGGTGAGGGATGTCATTCAACTCACTTGGGGGTACCCAAGTGAAGGTTTATCCATTCATTGGGTTGGTGCAAGATTAGGACTAGATGATGTAAAGGCTATATGATAATCACTTCGTCGCACGCTTAAGGAAGCATGTCATGGTCAACAGTAAAGTTGATTATCTCATGTGGGTAAAGTTGTATCACCTCTCGAGAGTGTTAAAAACTATTTAAATAGTCGTGCTCGCGGTCATGAGCGTGCTTGGATGCATCCATAATGGGTATAATTTTCCTTTTAAAAAACTGTTTCATTAAACATAATGGGATGTCATGTATGTGTCTTCCATCTATAGGCAGGAATTGTGTGATGTTCACTGCCAAGGAGGACTGCGAGCGGAGGTGATTTATTGTTATTAAAGTTATATAAATATTATTTTATTACATGTCAAATGCTTTTTACAACCTTGTTGCAAATTACTACTATCGATATTGCAAATGAAACTTGCTTCATGCTAAAAATAATTTAGCATAGACCTTCATTCTTTGTTAGTCATACATACATAGATACATACGTACGTACATACATACACACACACATGTATATGCGGTGTGACCAGATTTGTGGAATTTTTTATCTTCTATTCGTGATATTTATCACTAAATCATGTCTTATAACTCAAGAAGGTAAAAAATACAACTAAAAAATTATCATCTATTTTTAAATAAATTACCAGGCCAAGTCATATAAGTTACCACCAATTGAACCCTAATTTACTATCGATGGTAACAAATTACCACCATTAGTTCAATATTACCATCATTTTTGTGAATTGGAAAAAAGATAAAAAAAATTATCATTATTCAAATCCTAAGTTGTCATTATAGTTTTAATAAACCACCCTAAGTTCAAAATTACCATATGTTCTTTGAGCATGAAAATTTTCAAAACAAACCATGAGCTACACTTAAATCTGCAAATTCAACAAATTATCAACCTAAAGTTCAAAAATTACCAAATTTGAAAAATTCAAAATTACCATCATAAAAAATTACCAAATTTGAAAACTTCAAAATTACCATCAGCTGACATCTAAGTTACCATGTATTTTTTTCATCAAATTATCACACCTAAAGTATTATTTGTTCTTATCGAGTTGAATGAAGATGAAGGCTAACAAAATTTGCACATGAGTTTAGAATTTATCATTATTTTTGTGAGTTTGTGTAAATAGTTTCAGAATTATTTTTGTGTAAAAGTTACCATCAATTACATGCTAAGTTAAACATCTACGGTTTTAAAAACTACCAACCTTACATGCTAAATCAATGTCTACGGTTTTAAAAAATACCAACCTTAACTTAAAATTACCATAAGTCTTTTCGATTGCTAAAAAGGTCAACATAGCTTCACCATAACTAATCTCATGTGCACATCATTGATGGATGGTCTCTTGATGTCAGAGTAGGGAGGGGACAAAAATAACTTAATTTAATGGATGGGTCTTACTGGTTTCTAGTAGCACATATCACGCATCATGTATTGGCACAACCCCACATGCACTATGTAAGTCATCCAACAATGTCCATATGCGCCTGCCTCCAATGGAAGCCATCTCACAACCCATCCTCTCCGTCATCTCAATCGAATGCGCACATAAGGATCGAGCGGCTTCAAAGTGGATTTGCTCTAAGACAACAGTGCGAGTAGACGCGCTATAGATTTTGCGTACATACAATTTGGCTTCGTTTGGAAGGAGAGAATTTTTCTAATATTAAACATTTAGACCGTTTCTTATGAAATTATTATGAAATTCATATATTTCAAATAGGCCATGTTAGAGTAACTACTAAGAACTCCATTGAAGCAATACTGGCTCTGTTCGTATTAGTTTTCTAAAAATCGCTTTTCTACGATAGATGACTTTTTTATAATACTTAGCTTTCAAACAAAATTATTTTCTTTCAGTTTTTTGGTCTTTTTCAATTCAATGGAAAATTTAACCAAACAATCTTTAAGCTCATCATATGACGGTCTTACTTCATCGAGATCACTGTACTCGTCATCGTTGTTATTGCTTGTCATGAAGCACATGCATGTGAACTCGTCGTTCTTCTTCTTCTTCTTTCCTTTAGCATCATCATCGTCGCAACTCTCATATTCCACATAACTCAAATCAAGACGCTCAAGAGCCGATATGATCTTTTCAGCAATCTTACAATGAAAATTGCCACGCTTGATGTTGTTGTTCTTGGATGGTCGACGATGATTACTCTTGTCTTTCTTGACCACACTCCCTTTAAGCTTGGGACAATCTATCTTAATATAGTTTGGCTCGCCACATTCATAACATCTGAGCGAATTTGACACACCACCTCGCTTTCTCATCCTCATATTGTTGAGTGCCTTGTATACCCATGAGGAGATCAGCACCAAGTTGTCTCAGGTAGCTGCTCGAACTGTTCTTCAGAAAAAAGGTCAAAGTAGACAAGGAAACATAAGACACCGCACTCGAAGCAGCCTGCACAGACTTAGTCACAAGTACTAAAGATGAAGATTTATCATCTTAGATGATAAAGCTTCTATCTCATATGTTTTTAATCTAGAATAAAGATCATCCATGGTTAGAGTATCTAGATCGACAGTTTAGTTAATAGTCGTGACAACCATCAACCACTCAGAACCTAAATATCACAAAATTTTAGTTGCATTATCTTCATCAGCAGGAATTACATTAACAAATCACTCAAGATTTCTCAAAATGAGCAAAAAGATCATCAATAGATTCACTAGACTTCATAGCAAAATCAGGGTACTCTTTTTTATATAGATTCTTACGCACTTTCTTGATCTTAGGGTTTCCTTCATGATAATCACAAATAGCTTTCCATATTACGTGGGCAGATTTAATATAAGTTACTTGATCAAATTCTTTGTGAGAAATCCCTTAAAACAACAAGTTACAAGCTTGAGCATTTAAATTAACATATACTTTATTTAGATTAGTAACAATAGCAGGGACCTCATAAGGTCTAGAAACCTTATTCCAAACATCACTACCTTAAGGCTCAATGTAAGCTTGCATACAACACTTTCAAAAAGCAAAATCACTATTATCTAGCATGGGAGGACGATTCACATACCTTTTTGACGCCATAGCAACCTACTCTGATACTACTTGTAGGATCGAATACAACAATTAGAGGGGGGGTGAATGATTACCTTTACTTTTTGAATCTCTTAGTGCTTGATGAAAGTTTCGACCGCTCGTTCGGCTGCTCGCTCTGCCCCTTTATTTGTAGTCATAATCTTCCTTCGCTCGAATGTTTCAACACCGGTGCTATTGGCAACAATCAAGTGGAAGACTCAACGAGCGATCTCATCGACGAAGGAACGCTATGTGCCATGCAAGACGTACTCATAACAAGAATGAGTTGAGGATGATGCCTAGAAAACAACACCATCGGTGCTGACTAACTTTTCTGGAACAGATCTGATCTTTATTTCTACATTATGATTGGTGGCTACAAAGTGCCCTCACGACACCCCTCAAACTCTAGCACAAAAGCTTTCTCTCCAAAAGCCCTATCAAAAATCACACGTTAACCCTTAGCCTCTCCCTACTTTTATAGGATAGTGCTCCAAATGTGTCCTGATTAAACACAGACACGACCCGAAATACTTCCAAGCATGGGTTTTTCAATATCTCTAAATCTTCTAAGTTACGAACTCCTTCCATAATTTCTACAATCTCATCATGTGACGGAACCTCCAGGACCACATCTCCTATAGCTTCTCCACACATTAACCACTTTTGATCTCCACGTGCTCCAGCGTGAGCCCAACCACTTCGCGTGACATCCTCGACCACCTGGACATCAGATTTCCCCCTCCTAGTCCCGATCCTCCTCGTCACCGACTATGATAATCTCTACGCCTACCTGCACATGCAAAAACCAAAGACCACATAGCTTCACATCATCTACCTTTGACCTCAATGTGTTCCAACGTGAGCCCAACCACCTTGAGATATCATCAACTGCCTGGATATTAGATTCCCCCTCCTAGTCTGAGTCCTCTTCATCATTGACCATGATCATCTCCACGCTAACATACACATGCAAAGGCCAAATAACATTTTCTCCCAGCACAAATTCTCCCAACTTAACCATCATCAGACCACATACACCCCCCCCAACCTCAGCCATCAGTAAACACAAACTAGATCATCCACAACCACCAATTCTACGCTTTGCAAAAATCAACTTCAGACCACTCAAAACACTCGAGAATCACAAGCATCATAGCACTCCCAGTCTACGACTACCGATCATTAACCAGTCGTTGCACTATCGACCACTAACCAACAAATACTGATCATTGAGTACTGACCAGGTACTAAATGGAGACCATCGACTCCCATCATCGAGTACCGAATAGGTATTGTAGCACCGTCTAGGTACTGTAGCACCGTCTACCGAATACCGAGTATCAACAGAGTTCTGTAGCAACGACTGCTCAGAAAGACTAGTCTGACTGGCCATGCACAAGCCGATCAGACCACTGGCCCATCAGACACAAATACTCGAGGTACTCGAAGATCATAAGAATTGAAGTACTTGAAGTCTACGAGTACCACCTTGAAGCCTACGGTAACCGATCGCAAAAGCCTACGACTACTGACCACCAAAGTCTATGACTACATATTACAAAGTCTTCGACTATTGACTAGCAAAGTCTACGATTACCGACCGGTTACTGTAACTTCCGAGTATCAACCGGTTACTTTTCTACAACCATCGGCAAAGCACTATACCTGCGTCCATTGATAAGGTACTATAGCTACAACCAATGACCGGTTACTGTAGCTCACACTATCGATCACTGATTGTAGGCGCACCTCCAATTGCTATCCATGGTCGTAGTCTGCCAATCGAACAGCCCAACACAAGGCTACGACTATCGACCAGTTCACTGTAGCTCTTCGACTGATTCACTGTTTCATATGACTGATTCATTGTAGCTTACGACCGGTTCTCTGATCGCCGTGGTCATTCAGATGTGGTTATTCTGCTATGGTTGTTCACCTATGGTTGACATTCCATGGTCGTTCTTCCATGATCGAAATGTCGTGGTCGACATACCGTTCGGATCTGCCGATCGGACCATCCATCACAAGGTCAATCGGATTGCCATTTGTAGTCGAAACCTACCGATCGCCAACCGTGGTCGATCGAAAATTTCACAAACGCAAATTTCAGTGTAACCCAAAAATCAATTATTCATCATCATTGTATTCACGACCTCCATATGGTCTAATATGAACATACAGAACGAAGGCGTCATTGCTCCTTTGCAGTGAAACAGTCACACCACGTGGAAATGAGAAATCAGATCAGAATAATTTTGCAGTGGCGTCAGGTATAACTAGAACTTTATTTTTGCAGTACTACAGAGTCTCTTGCACAGGCATTGCTTGGCAATCGATGATACAGCTTTATTGCAGCTGGGGGAGAAATCTACGAAAATAACCTTCCGAAAACAACCAACATTCTATCTGGTTTTCGTCTCAATCTGGAGTGATTAAGCAGGCAGAGAGTTGCTGACCATGCCATTCTGCGATGGTTGTAGTTCGTCTTCACTAGCAGTTTCCCCACTTCTATGGTTGACACGCTGGGAAACAGCGTTTGTATTTTGCATAAAGGAATTTTCCCACGTTTATTAGCAGCATGACGCCTAAAACAGTTCCATTAATGACGAAGAGACCTTTGAAGCTCCGCACACTGAGACGTGTGGAATCAGTGTGAGGACTGCCATAATCCAAGGATAGAGTTGCATCCCTGAACCATTTCTTTTCAATCTGAAACCCTTCGGACCCCTCTGTCAAGTTCAAGATAGCCTTTGAAAGATCAGGGACCAACGGAGAGCCTCTAGGGAAAACCTGCAGACATTAACACATGATATCAGGCCAGGTCAGTATGCTTAGAAGATCTCATCCACCAAAGCATAGTTGAAAGAAGCTTACAAAACCAAATCCATCAGTCCTGTCAATGGGGCCAACTATCTGGAACTCATTTCCGTATTGTGAGAGGAAAGAATTTAGATAGGGGATCTCATCAAAAATAGCTGACACCCCTCCATGCTTTGATCCCATCCTCAAGGCTTTTGCATATTCCTCCTGCATGCTATATACCTTAATCTTGCGCTCATCAAACTGGAGTCTCTTAAGTATCGAATGTACAAATGAGCCATTCTGGTATCCAACATAATCACCATTGTGCAAAAGTTGCCTCGGATCAATCACTGAAGGCTGTAGCCTCTTTGCAGTTAACAAGGACGACAAACTTGCCGTATAGCTCTGCACGAAAACTAGCACCACGAAGCACCAAATCACCACAAGAACTTTTGATTGAAGGCTTTTGATAGTTTGATCTGTCCACATAATTATAAAAAGAAAAGATTATTCAGAATCGAAATAACAAACTAAAACACTTAGAAAGCAATAGCATTGTCAGGAAGTCAAATCCGTAGTATGAAGATGCATGCACTACTATACTTTTGTTTGATGAGTAGCTGGACAGAATTAGGATGGCTGTAACAACATACCATGCGAAAAAGTCAAAGTGGAGAATGCAAAGTAGAAAGCAGTGCTGAACTGTCTCCATTTTGATCCTTGGAAGTTAGGATTGTTAGGATTTTCAATCATCCATACAGTTAGGCCAGTGAAGAAGATAAAGACTATGGTAGCAACCCAAAGGTCCGTTGTTACTGGCTCTAAGAAGATCCACATGTTTGGTTTATCATCGTTCTGAGCTAGGACAAGCATCGACACGCCAGATTCTGTGTATGGCATTGTGAAGTCCACATATCTAGTTCGATTGACGACAATTGTCACGTCACCCACTGCTGCATCAAACTTCTGTCATTCACCCACGAAAATAGAAAGGAAACAAGTAAATATGGAATGAAGAATGATTCTAGTTCATCGGCAAGGAAAAAGATTGGTTGATATTATAAAATAAGCAGGGCTAACCTTGAAATAAACCTGGGATATCAGCTGGTCATAAGAATTGGCACAATCATAGGGAATGTACTCATAGCGCAGAGCATACGGTAGTCGCTTCACGGCAGCGTCGAAGACATCAATGCTGTAGCCACTGACACTTGATCTATTGGTGTTAGGACTAGTCTCAACATTCACGAAAATTTTAAAATCACGTCTCACGGGCACACCAATCCGGAGTATCTTGGCATTTACTGGGAAGTCCCAGCCTTTGGGCACTGTTATTGAATCTCCTGGCCAAATGACAGTTTTCAGGACTTCAGCAGCTCTTATGCTAAATTTAGCCTGCCCTAGGCTAGCGCTAGAGTTCAGAAGCCGTGCGAGTCCAGAACCAGGGCTCCAAAACCCAATGCCTCTAGCTTTCTCTCCTATCACATTGACGACCTCATATATGGGAACATGCAAATGTCTGTCAATAAGCCTAAATCTCCCAGCCAATCCATCAAACTCTGCATCCAAAATGGAATGGAGGACTTCTGGCCCAGCAGGAGATGCTCGGAGATCATCCACTAAGTTCTTGCCCACGTTCCCTGGAGTCTGAAAGCTTAGATTTAAGGATCTGGCCCCCTTAACCTTCTCAGTTGCGGTTGCAACTGCCCATGCCACATCGTACGCCCAGTACTGGAAGACGGTGGGTTTTGCCACTCTAACATCAATGTCTGGATGGTATTTATATCTGAATCGAGTGATGAATCGAGCCATGAAATCAGTGATCCTCATAGACTTCGCTACATATGGCCGGAAACCAACAACACCCTGCATGGTCTCAATGGTATGCTGGGGAAGCACGTCAAGGACGATACCAATGTTGTCTGTGACAATCCAGACATACCCTTCAGTCATCATACCGGCTGCTGAAGCCCGGGCAAAGAGGCGGGAAGCACGGGCTGGCAACATATGGACAATGAAGACACGTGTCTGCATGGTCATGAGCTTGTATAGTTCCGCATCAATGCGGTAATTGGGGGAAGAAGCAGGGATGGCGGCACGGTTAACGACATGTGCGTCAACGTCTTCAAGGGCATCAGTAATGGAAGGGAGAATGCCGACACCATGATTGTTGTCCTCATAGACAATAACAACATTTTTCCAGCCATAGAACTTAACGAAGGCAGCAATCGAAGCTGCCTGGAAGGAGTCCTTGACGCAAGCACGAAGGAAGTACGGGACATGATACTGAGTGACTGAGTCACCTGTTGCAGAGAAAGTGACAACAGGAACCTTGGTCTTGTTCGCTAGGTAGGTCACGAACTCTGCTTGTAAAGTGTTCTGGGGACCGATGACAACGTCAACCTTTTCATTATCAATGAGATCTATTGCTGCAAGACAAAAGGATGATCACCACAATTCAACAAAGATTTCATCGTATATGACACATGGAAAAGATAGAGAGTTCCACAATAGCAAATAGAGGAACTAAATCCATGGTAAAAATTTGAGGACTTCCAATCAAAAACTTTGTAAGGGACTATGTGAGAAGGTCTAGAATATGTTTGTGATGAATAATTGGCACTTTGTTTGAGTCAGATTTGAGTTTTGCAGAAGTATCAAG
This sequence comes from Dendrocalamus latiflorus, assembly GCA_017311315.1. Lineage (NCBI taxonomy): Eukaryota > Viridiplantae > Streptophyta > Magnoliopsida > Poales > Poaceae > Dendrocalamus > Dendrocalamus latiflorus. The sequence continues at coordinate 3,989,347 of CM029618.1, forward strand.
AAGTTCAGCTCAGGTTCAGAGCATTCAGTCTCAGGTTCAGAAAATTCAGAGCCTAGTCGTGGGCTGGTCGAGCTAGCCGTGTAGGTGGTCGCTAGTCGGCTAGCGTGGTAGCTGGTCATGAGCTGATCGAGCCAGCCATGTAGGTGGGCTGGTCAGCTAGCTTGTAGGTGGTTGGCCGAGAAACCAATCGGTCAGCCAGGGAGCTAGTCAGCTGGAGTGTACAGCTAGTTGGTTGGCCACAGTTGGTTAGGTGGTCATGAGCGACTAGCTGGTCGGGTTGTTGTGAGTGACCAGCTGGTTGGCCTGGCCAAAGACTAGCTGGTCAGTGAGGTTTGTGAAGACTAGTGAGGTGCGTAGACCGGTGGGGTCTTGTGAGACCAGCGAAGTGTGTTGAGTGGATTGTGTGTGCACGGCATGGGTGCTGGTGCATGATTGTGCTACATTGCATGATGCATGGTTTTGACTAACGTGAGTCAAGTGCATAGAACTTGTGCTCGAGACGGTTGTTTGGTCTTTAGATATGCAGGTGAGTTAGAGGACGTAGTGGTTAGCGGCAAAGGACCGGGACTAAACGGGAGAGTTGAGGTCTAGAGCGGTCATGTAAGTCTTTGTGAGGCTATGTGGCTCAAATAGGAGCACAAAGAAGTCAAGGATCATGGAGAGGCGGGTTAGTGCATGTGGTGTGCCAAGTGGCAAGACTGATGTATGGAGAGATAGTTTGAGGGAGTCTGAATGTGTGAAAACGTGACAACTAGTCATTGGACACTACGGGCTAGGTGAAAATGAAGACGCAGTCAAGGGAAGGTGCTCACAATTAGAAAAATATCTAAAACTGGACTTGAGGTCTACACCAAAACAACGACACGGGGAGGTGCAAATGAGGTGGTTTAGAGTTAGGATAGAGTCAGTTATGTGGAATGGATCAAGTACTAGTATGTTAGTGGGTTGATCCTTGTAGGTGTTTTGAGAAGTGTAAAACCTAAGTTAGTAGGGTTGACGGGTTTCCCCGATAAGCTTAATTAAGGGTTGTGCTAGATATTGAGGGGAAGAGAGGAGGTGGTAGAATTAAGGATTATAGGGTTAGGTTTTGCTCTACTATCTTGTCTCCTTCCATGGTTGTGTGAGATCTTGAGAGAGAAAATAGTGGTGCTTTCGCTACACCTTATAATCATCCATGGGTATGTAAATGTCATTCTCCTCTGAAATAGATCAAAGTTTTGTCTCAACCATATTCTTACTTGGTTTCTCTTGTTCTTGAGTAAGATTTGTGATTTTGAATCCGTGGGAATTCTAGCTCAATCTCTTGCATGGATTATCTTGTTAGGACATGTGGGAACCAATATGGAAGATCTCATGTCTTAGATCCTCACGAGCAAGAAGTAATTTGAGAATTAGGGTTTTTGGTGTTCTTGTGAATTAGATTTGATTCTCTTCTATTTAGTGAACTCTAGCTGAAGATACTTATGTTTCTTGATTGGTTGAGGTTTCTATTGTTTTGAACAAGTCTCATGTAAAACTTGAAGTGTTTGGATGAAAATTGAGCAAGCTCTTGAGATTTGAGCTTTTGTCCCTAGAGGTATTCAGGCCTAGGAACAGGGAAATGGTTGGGCTGGCACTAGACCTGTAGTCCGACTGGTTGACTGGTTTTACCATCACAAGCTGGTGGTGTCAGACCCAAATTTTACAATCCGAAATCTACTGTGTTTAACTGCACTATTCCCTGGATCAGTAGATAGTGCACACAGTTACAGTTCTGAATATCAAAGTACATATCATGCGGAAACATAATTAAAATAATAAACTTACTCATGGGCCGATTAGGCCGAAATCAATAAATTGCAGCAGCGGAAGAATGAAGCACACAGGTGGGACCTTCCGGACATGCCCACAGGCAGCCAACTGGAGGTTCGCAACCTAGCCCTTGATACCTTCATCTTATCTGCCATCTTGTCCAATCTTGTTGCTGAGGCGCGGTGATGTGAATCTTGATTCTGAATTTTGTCGCAAAAGCGAGCGTGAGCACTCCGACCCCGTGCTCCGCGAGCCAACACACAAAATACAATATTTAACATGTATGGCTAGTCAAAGGATGGCTCGGGTTCTTTTATTTGCAGGAGTGCTTTTGAATACAATTATATAAAAATTTTCTAAGACTTGGCAAATTTTAGAAATGACTGAATTTTTAAAGAATACTCATGTATATCAGTGTTACAGAATCCATCCACCATTACATGGCTTCTGCACCATATCGTTTCTTTCAGCGTTATAGCCGCTTAACTTACCACTGGGACGACACCCAGGACAATTCCAAATAAGAGCTTTCCACTGCTCTGCCACTTTCCCATTTACACCCACAAAAATTTTGAAATAGAACTATATCTGGTTAAGTTCCCATGTCTGCCCTTGACCGTGGGCACGGCTATTCGAATAGTTTTGACTCTGCAGAGTTTGTACACTTTCACCACAAGAGATAATCAACTCGTTACCCCACACGATTCCTTAGTCATGTGGTTGAGCAGACCATCACAATAACCGTTCAAAGTACCTCGCTCCTTCCATCATTTCACCCTATGGGTCGCTCCCACTTGCGGTGGGTCCCATACGTTGTGCGGGATGTCCTCCTTCTGAACGTCTAGCAGCTGGCTCCCCACCCCTGCTAGCCCGCCACAACAGAACTTCACCCTACCCGGGTGTCCCATTCAAGCCGTCACACGGACTGCCGCTTGCACCATCCCACACCTCCTCCTGGAAGGATGACTTTCAGGGTTCGGTAAATCTACTAAGCCAAGCTATATTTTACAGACTTGTGGTTGTACTGTTGTACACAGGAGGTCATGACAAGATTCAGTCCTTATTGGTATCTGGGCGGTCTACCACTAACCCACTTTGTGCTTCCACTGCACCACACATTCACACCCTCGAACCAGTCCGCCCAGATAATTAAACAAGTCGGAGATTTTGGGAGCATAAAATATCCATAACCAAATATACCAGTCATTTCCACCATGACTGCCCAAACCAGTTTCTCATGAATAAAAGTGATGCTTGGGACAATTTCTTGCCCCGAGTTCCTAATCAATGCTAAGCATGGCATACGGTTACGGACTTATTTTCGAAATGTTACTATTATATTTTTGCTAGGGCGACAAGGTTCATACCTTCAAATATTCCAACGGATCAATATTAGCAAGCGTTATATTAGGTGTATAACTACCATTTATGGAAATAAACATATTTTACCATATAACATATCAGCATGCATGTTGATAATTTAAAAGGAAATAGCTTTGAAATGCTGGGTTCAATATGATCAAAAAAAATGTTGACTCGCCTTGGTCACAGTGGTCGGGTGCTTGTTTATCCGGAGCTTCTAGTGCTGCTGCCTCGAACTCTTCCTCTTGAGCTTCGTAGGCTATTTTAATCGTGCGCGAAAATTTGGATAAAAAGAAAACACTCAATCAACAAAATATCACCAGAAATTCAAATGAACTCTAAAAATTACGATTTCAGTTCCATTGGACAGATCCTGATTTTAGATGAATTTGGAAATTTGTCTCACTCGATTTGGAGTTAAAATGAATAAGTTATGATTATTTGAAGTTCTCAGTTCAGTTAATTCCAAAAATTACTAAATTTCTGACAGTGGGACCCACATGTCATATTTTAATTTTTATCTTTTTCTTTTATTATTTCTTCTCTGTCTCTATGGCCGGTAGGGCCCAGGTGTCAGCAGCCAGAGCAGACCACAGGCCACTGACCAGCGGGGCCCAGCTGTCAGCGGGGAGTTTTAAAAGAATTGCTCGACTGCAGGCGCGGAGCCGGGGCTCGAACGCGCACCGCAGGAGCGGGGGGGGGGGGAAGAGACGCGCTGTGATAACCAAGTGAGCGGGGGAGGCTTTACCTACCCCATAAGGGTAGTTTACCCTTTTGAAGTAGCTCGCGAAGGGGGTTCGGCAGAGGAAGTCGGGGGCGACGGTGGCCGGCGGCGAGCAGTGGTCGGGGAGGTCTGGGGTTGAGTGGAATATAATCCCCGCGCGACGGTGAAGCTTTGGGTGCAGTCGGCGACGGTGAAGGGGGCACGGTGATGGGCCGGCGGCGTGCGGTGGCGGCGGCTCGGGGAAGTGGTCGACGCCGGCGAGGTACGGGCTTTGGGAGGTGCGGGGGAGACCGGGAATGTGTTGGCGACGCTCCAGAGATGGTTACAGAGCGAGGAATTGGGCTCTGGTGGCTTGGCTTGGCTGCTCGGCGATCGCCGGAGCTGGGGAAGAAGGAGAGGGCCGGTGGGGAATTGAGGTTCTACGGTCCGATTGCGGCAGGGGAGGGAATGAGATAGGGGTTGCGGTGCGTTTGCGATCTCCAGGTGAGGCTTTTATAGCCGGAAGGGGGCGCGCGGCGAGAGTGGCACCTGGCTCCGCCCTGTCCACGCCGGGAAGGGGAGAGTAACGAGATCTTCCCGGGATTTCGTAGGAGAGAGGTGGCGGGAGAGGTGAGTCCCCCCTCCTGTAGCTGGTTCTTTTAAATTGCCCACGAGGTGAGAGAGGAAGCGGAGGATTTGCTGCGGCGGAGGAGCAAGCGCGAGGGGGAAGAAGCTGCGACGCGTGCGCGCAGAGAAGAGAGAAGGAGGAAGAAGAGAGCGGGGCGTTCGGGCCCGCGGCGCAGAGGGAGAGGCGCGGGTGGAAGCGGGCCACCGGTTAGCGGAGAGGGAGTCTGGCGTGTGGGGCTCGCGCGTCAGAGAGACGTGGGGCGTGGGCCCGCGGCGCAGTGAGGGGCGGGCGCAAGTGGCGACGGGCTGGGCCGCGGAAGGAGGCCGCGCGGGCGCGCTGGCTGCGCGTGGAGGGGATGGCTGGGCCGAGGTGATGGCCGGCCCGGCCGACTGTTTTCTTTCTTTTCTTTTCTCTTCTTTTTCTTTTTCTTTTCCTTTTTGTATTTCTTTGATTTTCCTTTTGGGTATTTATGTGTGTATACATAGGTATATATATACTATATATTCACTTCCTTGCTCCCTGTAACCCTATATCTACCATTTTGTTGGTACTTATTACGTAAGGATTATTTTCTTGTTATATTCAATTGTATGCATACATATATTTGTAAATGTTATTATTTTTACTTTTATTTATCTCATGACCAAGCACACCATTATTTAGTGGAGGTGTAGTTCTATATTTAATTATCATTTCCCTTTTTGCTCTTATTCTCCTTAATGCCCTTGTACATTATTTCTCCCCTTTTGTTCTCCTACATTTGTATTTATATTTTTGGCACATATTTGTAGATACAGAGATTTAATATGTCTTTTCATATACATATTTATGCATACAGGTAGATACATACTTATATATTTTTCTGGCTTCATTTATTTTCCCTTCTTTGTTAACTTAGCTTTTATATTTATTTTATTTATGTATATATATACATGTATTTATATTTTCTTCATGCCTATATTTTGTATCACTACATTTTATGTCTTGCTTATCTTTCTAGGCCCTTGTATGCATACTTGTTTAGGCTCTATTTATTTTTGGTTTTCCCTTCATATACTATTATCTTTAAAATGATATTATATATATATACCCCCATATAGGTTAGCATTTTAATTGTTCACCTCCTTGTCATTCATGCTCTTATGTTTAGAGATGGGATTTCATGTTTACACCCAATTCCCTTTTGGTATTTTATGGATCATCTTTTCAGATTCTTACTCTAGATTTTAATTTTTCTAATATTTAGACATGCTTGTTTTCCCTTTGGTTCTTTTGACTTTTTGGAACCTTCATTAAGTTATTCAGAAAAATACCACAAACTCCAAATTCAAATAAAACATATTGCAGAAATAAATTCAAAAAGCTTCACATTTTCAAATTCAAATTTTCAGGATGTTACAGGTGGTCAGACCGACCAGTGATTAGATCGGGCCATCAACAACAGTCTGACCACACTTGTGAAAGGAACTGGTTTTGTTGGTTCTTGTTGCTATCTTGGCTTTGCCTAGGTGTGTTGGTATGATATGATAATTGTGACTATTATAGTTATTCGAATCAAGATTTTGAATACCTTAAGGAGAAAAGTTTTGAGAATCATTCACCCCTCTGATCGCCAGCATCGATCCTACATTTTGAAAAATACTTGAACTTACAAGTCAACAGGAATAGGTGTTTTCTAGAAGTTTTTGTTCTACTTAGCTTCTTTAATGCCAACATTTCTATCAACAACTTTTTGTAAGCTAGGCGATGTGATAATTGTGCTAACTGCTAAATCGTATTCGACTGATTATGAAACAATCCAGTTAGTATCTTGAAGAAAAAACTGACAAGCAATGAGACTTTTATTAGGGTGAAGAAGAAACATATAAGCAAAACTACACAAAGAAGCATGCCACTTCTGTAACAAAAGGTACTTCTTTCTAGCCTTGCAACAACTAAAAGTGTTCCAAACTTAAGGTGATGTAAACAAGTTACCTGCTTGCTCTTATTATTTATGATTTCATCAGGTAGAAATTATAAGGAGAAAATTTGTTCAGTGCCATCGCAATGATCCGCGACATGGAAAATACCACTGCAAAAGAGAGGGGCTGCAAAATACAATTGCAATCGCCAAATTCTTGGAAATACCATCGCCGTGACATTTCCCATCCAAAGGCTATGAACTGACCATTTTACCCCTTTCTACATTCTTCTTGTCATTCTACTTCTATTTTCTTAGGACAGTCCCAGATGCCATTCTATCCCCTTTCTTCATCTCTTGTTCCCTTTCTTGCTTTCTTTTCTTTTCTTCCTACTTCACTCTCTCTTTTGTGCACTTGACACCACCGCCTTCTCTGCTCGAGCCACCGTTGCGGCCCCTTGCCGACCGACAAGCTGCTCCACCTGTGTTGCCCCTCCTCCCTCTCTCTTCCTTGCTCTCCTCCTCAATCTCCCCCTTGCACGCTCTCCTCCTCAATCTCTCCCTTGCACGCTTCCTTCCTCTTCAAATAGAGGAGCCAAGGGAGGCAACCATGGCAGGCTCTGGTAAGCTCGGTGTTAGTAGGAAAAGGCAACGTCGGCGGCTAGCAAGTATAAAAATGGATCCCGAAGGCCAAGGCATTCACAAGGGTGGCAAGAACATGGCTAAAGGTGGTCCACAGCGGGCAGGCGCCCAAGGCAGCGTGTCTTTGTTAGCCCCAAGCACCATCTTCCCCAGAGCCAGCCACCGTCCGACAGGCCGTCCCGCCACTCCGGTGATCATCTCACAATTTTGTTCGCGTCACTTTGTGTTCTAGTATCTTCTCAACATTTCCCCTCAATCAATTTATCTTTTCTCGTAGTTCATTGCTGAAAATCTCCCTAACTCAGTTGAATCCGCCATCGACGTTAAATTCTTTGTCCTCGGTGAGCTTCTCCCATATCCGTTGCACCAAGAACACCGCCTCCATCTCCAATACTTTCTCCCTGCATCAATTTGGCCAATGTGCCACCTTGGAACGTCGCCGTCGTGCCACCTTCTTCCCTAGCACTGGCCGTAGTCGCCCCACTATCTCTAGTCAAATCTAGCCACACCACTCACACCAGAAGACTTCATTCACCATCGCCATGCTCATGCTCGCGCTGGTTCCCAAAGATCACTGATGTCGCCGTCTACCTGAGCTGTGGCCGTCGCCTAGACACCTCTAGTGTTGCTGCCGAGCTCCCCTATCTGCGTTGCCGCCACCTATTGTCATCCCGAGGCCACACCTATCCGTTTTGGCTGTCTCCCTTGATATCCGGCCCACCGTTCGCCAGAGTCGCCGTCAGTCGGAGCCTGCGCCTCCCGCTTCTCTATTTTCCCCCTTTCTGTTATCTCTATCTCTCCGATTCTTTGGCCCCACACGTCAGTTTTCCCTTGCATGTGGTGCCCATTTGTCAGCACAAAGGGCAAATGAGGGAGGAAGAACACAGAGGTAATGTTGGTATTTATTAATTTCTCTCTCTCCAAAAAGGCTCTAATGGTTGTTTTGGACGGAAAACGTGACGGCAATAGCATTTTCCATAGTTTTCGAGTTTGCAATGGTATTTTCCAATACGTGATTCTTTGTGATGTCGCTAAACAAATTTACTCAATTATAAGTTGTTGGTGTACACATTGAAGGTGATGATCTTTTTTTTAATGTTGTGGTCACCAGTGAGATTACAACAAGAAATGCGCTGCATGGCGAGAGGCCTACAATTAGTATCAGTGAAAAGAAGCAAAACTTCTGTAGTTTTCAAGTAGAGAAAACAAAGAAGATTATATAATACATTCCTCAAGAATCTAGAATGTTAGTTTGGCACATTAAGGAACTTTGAAACATCAGGGTTTGTTTTCTAGATAATCGCAATTCAACATTGTGATTTGTGAGATTAATTTTGCCAAAATAATAGAGAGATGTCATCGTTTTCTGTATCACATTAGGGTTTGTTTTCTAGATAATCACAATTCAACATTGTGATTTGTGAGATTAATTTTGCGAAAATAATGGAAAGATGTCATCGTTTTCTGTATCAACTACAGATGCATATCCGTTATTTTTAACAGCATGTAAGCCGTCAATTCATTTCCTTGCAAGAATTCAGTATAGAATCATTACTCGCCAAGTTTAAGAAAGAAATCATTCTGGATTTGCAACTAGTTCTTGAAAGTAATCACGAAATCAAAGAAAACCTTTGAACCTTACCCAGAAACGAAAGCAATCCGTGAATAGATGAATCCGATCTAGATCGTCGCAGAATCGGGCATAGAGATCAAGGCGTTTCCCTGGAGATATGGAGAGAGGGCGAGCAGGTTGATCGGAAGGGTGTTCAGCTCAGGTGCTTGTGGTCTAGTCGGCTTTCTACATTTTACACCCACCCACCTTGCATTCCCGGATTTTTGGTATTTACTTCTTGTTTTGTCAATTTCAACCCCACAATTCATGTTATTATGGCCTGTTTGGAACAAAAAAATTAGACCATCTGAATTTTTTTCTTATTCCTAGATTAATTGAATTATTTTCTGTAAAATTTTTACTCATGCTCTAAATCCTCACTTTCCAAACGCGTCATAACAATTCTGAATATAATCCTATTTCCTCAAACATTGGACCTCTCACATGTGGGATTAAAAGTTGTGCAAAAGATTTCCCATGACCTAAAGGACCAAGGGAAAGAATCATCTCAAACTTTGGACCTCTAAGATTGAAAGTTGTGCAAAAGAATTTCCCATGACCCAAAGGAGCAATGGAAAGAATAGTAAACCTCCTTAAGAGTCCCTCACTTATCCCTAGACATCACTTTAGTTTTTTTAGCACTTGTATAGTTATTTTACCACATAAATACACTTTTGGTTTTTATTTTCTCATAAATTTTTCATGAAATTTCATGTCAGGTTAGAGCATATACATCGAAAGAAATAACTTTTGTCTGTAATATTCATCCATATCATCTAAAAATAATATAAGAGATAATATCTAAAGTGCATTCTCTCTAATTTTTCCTTTGACACTAACTCCCATACACTATACATCACCTTTTATCTATTTTTTGTACTATCTCCTACATTCGTCGCATCAAAATATATGATAGAGACAACCTTCACTACAATACAATTTTTAGTTGTCTCTATCATGTATGTTTTTGTGCCCAAATATCTCTTGTATAAGAGACATCTCAATTTTCCCATGCTGCTCCTCTCTTTCCCACATTACCAAAAATTCTAGATGTCAACCGTAAAAATAACTGACATTAAATTGCTATACATGCCCTTAGACCATGTATAATAGTGTGATGTCATCTGTCTATAAAACTTGCGACGTAAGACACGAGATAATGTAGAAGAGAGAGAACGCATAGAGAATTAGCCCATCTCTTATGCAGTAGTCGACTGTAACACAATAAACAGAACACATTGTATCATAAAGAAGTTGTCTATAGAGACACAAAGATAATTTATTATATAAGCTATCTTTCATGAAAAAATTATGAGAAAATATTATAGACAGCAATAATCTATACTATTGTAGATGCCACACAAGCATCCCGTAACATCCGAGTGGCGCTGGGTCACCTATCCATCCTGTCATCCCCCTCCCTTCTGTCACGGCAATCCGCCATTGTGTTAGGGGGTGTTTGGCTGCCAGCCACAGTTTACCACGCCTAAGGTTAGGCAAGTTTGACCAACTCAAGGAGCTGTTTGGCTGCAGCCACAGTTGTGGCAAGATTCTCTTCCAGCAAACTAGGTCCCACGCGTCAATGACTCAAAAAAGTGTGGCAAGATTCCCTTAGGCTTGCTAAGGTGTGGCAAAGAATTTGAGCACCTCAACTTAGGCAAGTGTGGCAATTTTTGTTGGCAAAGTGTGGCTAGCAACCAAACAGCCCCTTAATCTTTCACCGGCATGACAACACTGAATCCAACTCTCCCACGTGGCTTCTAGTTGTCACGGCTCATCCTATCGAACGCCATGTGTCAATAGGCGAACCCAGCCGACACAATCGGGTGCCATGGGGATGCTCACACTATAGTAGATCCTACAAAATTCATTGTGCAGTCTCAACAAAATCCGTCTTCGGAGTAACTGATCAACGTATGATTTGTTTTTTAGTCACCTTTACTCGATCTAGCTTAGGTCCTATTGAACAACTTTTGTCTTTGGGCTTCTACCTCGGAAAAGTCAAAAACTATTTTAAACATGTTAACTTTTAACATAGCTTTTTTTCCCCTTTTTTCCTTACATTATATGTGGAGACATAACATTATTTTTTTATTTTTCCTTTTTTTCCTTAATTGAATGTCTCAGTCAAAAGTTAACAACCTCTATAGTGCCAATTTTAACCAAAATTTATCAACAAAATTGTTTTGAACAGAGCCTTAAGGACGACCTATTAGCGAAAATAAAGGAAAATAACCCAATAAAATCTAGGTAGCATACTCTAAGATTAAACTAGACCTGGCTAAATGTAACATTTTGAAAAATTTAAATTTTAAAAATATGAAGTTCTTGCATTATTTTACAATATATTTATTGGAAATTTGGATTTTATGGTGCTTTCCTGAATTTGGTTGAGCTTCCAAAAATTGAATAAATTCATAAAAGATAAAAACAAGCATTAGTATTGCCAAAAAGGAAATATACAAATAATGGAAAACCAAAGTTTTAAAAACGAATCTGAAAAGATGATCCAGTATAAAGTGGGAGAAACTTGAAGTTAAAATATAAAATCTCATTTTGGGGATAATAGCATAAATAGTAATAAAAAGCGAATGAATAAAATGCAAACACATACGTACATACGTACGTACGTACGTACGTACATACATACATACACACACAAATAACCCAAATAATAATAATAATAATAATAATAATAATAATAATAATAATAATAATAATAATAGACACTCTCATTCACTAGCTGAAAATTTAAAGCTTAAATTGTAAATGTCATGCAGAAATTAGTAATAATAAATATGAAACAAAGAGTTAAATTGAAAATCTAAAATTTCAAAACCAAGCCCAAACATTTCTCCTTCTCTTCTTTCCTCTACCATTTCTTTTTCCCTTTTCTCATTTACAGGTGGGGCCCAACTCTTTTCTCTCTCCCCTCTCCCCCTTCTTTCCTTTTCTGCCTGCGGGCCCGCTCACTGCCCACTCCTTCCTCTCTCTCCCCACTCTTCTTCCTCACACAAGCCAGGACCCTTTTCCTCCTTTTCCCCAAAGCACCCGGACCCCCTTTTTCTCCTCTTCGCTCGGTCAAAAGCTGCGCCCGCCGCACTCGCGCCGAGCCCACGTCGCGCCGCCCCTGCCTTCCTCTGCACCGACCCACGCACGTCGCCTCGAGCCCGGCCACTGTGCCGTACGTCGCCACGCAAACCTCGCCGGCCCCGTCGACTTGCGCCCACGCCGCCCGGTCGGCTCCGCCTCTATAAAAGCGAAGGCTCGCCCCAATCATCGCGCCTCATCTCTCCACCGCGGCGAATCGCCCCCAAAAGCCCTCATCTCGCCGGAGTAGCCTCCTTCCCCAAAGCTCGGCCGCCACCGCCATTTCCGCCACCCACCTTCCCTCGGGCGATAATTTCTCGATTCCACGCTCTGGAAGCTTCCTCTCGGTGCCTTGAACTTCTCCCCACCGCCGGCCGAAACTCCCTGCCGCCTTAGCTCGCCGGCGGCGTGAACCCCTCTGCGCCGTCGCCCCCTCACGCCGCCAGCCTTCCTCGGCGCATCTCCCGCCCCGCAAACACATCGGTGAGCTTACATTTACCTCCCACATGCTCGTGCGCGCATCTATTGCTGCCCTCCTCCCTGGCGCCGCCGCCCCTTTCCACCCTCACCGCCGGCCGTTCCCATTACCGCCCGAGCCACCTCATCCATTTCCGGCTTACACCACCGTCCCCCTAGGCCAATACACCTTCCTAGCGATCCATTTTGGCGGTTTCCCAAACCCCTCCGGCCGCCGCTCGCCGCCGGCCAAGCCCCTCCCCGCCAGCGCCATTATGCTCTGTTTTGAGCCCCCTCCCATTGTTCACCTCTTGAGATTTATTGCCACCCTTCCATCAGTCATCCTCGCCCGCCCACTTGGCTACCCGAGCGAACGCTTAACATTTACACAGCCGTGGTCCTAAGTTCGAATCCTTCAGCTGCACCATTTTTCCTCACATTTCTATTTTATTTTTGTAACCCATGTTGATTAATAAAAATCAAGGAAAATTTGAGAATAATTTAGAGAAGCTAATAAAATTAACTAGAATGAAAATGAGATTGTTTAAGACTTAAATTTGGATTAGCTCATATATGATTAATTATATGATTTGAATAAGTGTCTAAAAGATTTATTATTAATTAAAGATATTGATAGAAGCACTATGACTTTGATTAAATATCCAAATCTAATAGAGATTACCCATAATTAAAATTAAGATTTATGCCAACTATTCAATACGCTGCCATTAAATAATTCTAGTGGTAGGTTTGCTAATTAGCAAATGTTGAAATATAACTTTGCTAGATAAATAAATTTTAAATAAAAGTAGTAACAACTAAAATGTAGAGACTTTCTAAGTATATATATATATAAAAACATCTGTATTTGTATATAAATATGTATAAATGGTTAGAGAAATGCGGATAGCATGTATGCAGCCCATTAGTAAATATAACAGTACAATTCTTACGTTCACCGTAGACCTCACTAAAATATATAAAATGCTATACACCTAGACTCTAAAATTTATTCGGTAAGCCAAAATGCCCTGAATAATAGTACTCAACAAAGTAATACCTATTCATAGGTCTATCCTAACTCATGGAACTCCCTTCATAAATATAAAAATAATAAAATAAATTGTTAGTAAAAGATCGAATCATCAATTTCTACCACCGGCCTTGCCTCAAATCACCTATTAACTCATAATAAAACAAAAGTTGAGTTTATTCGTACTTATTTGGATCTCTTGAGTTATTTGCTTTCATTTGGATTCAGTCATTTGTCGCGTACTTAGAAATTGGAAGTCGTGAAGATTCAGTGGACCCAACGAGATTAAGCTCGAAGGGGAGATAGAGACCAGAAACTCAAGAGAAAGCATTGTGTGAGCTCAAGATCGCCGTAAACCGCGCCAGGCGAGTCAATACTTTGATCATGTTGAACCTACATTTTTCTGCAAATTATTTTTGTTTAAATTATCAAATTGCATGTTGATATTTTATATGCAAATACATGATTAATTCAAGATTTTAGCTACATGCCCATCATCTGACTTTATTAATATTACTCCTCCTTTGGAATAATTGAACACGTGAACCTTGTCGCCCTAGCAAAAATTATAATAGTAACTTTTCGAAAATAAGTCCGTAATTATATTCCATGCTTAGTCTTGCTTAAATACTTATGGGCGCGAAAGCGCCCAAGCATCACTTTTTATCCTGAGAAAAATTGGTTGGGCAGTCATGGTGGTAATGACTGGTGTATATTGGATATGGTTATTTTATATTCCCCAAAACCTCAAATTGCTTATCTATCTGGGCGGATGGTTCGGGGGTATGGTGCAGGGGTGCACGAGAGTGTAGTTTGTGATAGAACCACCCAGATACCATTAAGGACTGAATCTTGTCATGACCTCATGTGTAAAACAGTACAACCACAAGTCTATAAAGTACAACTTGGCTAAGTAAACTTATCGAAACCCCGGACCCATCTCACTGGTAGTGGATAGAAGTGGATACGCACGGGCAAGGGGGTCCTAAGGGACACCGGTGTAGGGTGAAGTTTCTCAGCTGTTCTAACATTGCGGGAAGTAGAGCCCGACTGCGTTAGTAACTGTGGGGAACATCCCGCGCATAGATGGGACCCACCGCAAAGTGAGCAGTTTCCCATAAGGTGAGATGACAGAAGGGACTAGATACTTTGAAAAGTCACTGTAATGGTCTGCTCAACCACATGACTAAGAAATCGTGTGGGGGCAACGAGTTGATTGTCTCTTGTGGTGAAAGTGTACAACTCTGCATAGTCAAAACTATTCGAATAGCTGTGCCCACGGTCAAGGGCGGACATGAGAACTTAACCAAATATAGTTCTATTTTGAAAACTTTGTGGGTGGTAATGGAAAAGTGGAAGGGCAGTGGAAAGCCCTGATTTGAATTGTCCTAGGTGTCGTCCCAGTGGTAAGTTAAGCGGCTATAACGCTGAAAGATGCTATATGGTGCAGATGTCATGTAACGGTGGATGGAATCTGGATCGTTATTATTATTGCATACTCTACACATTATGTTTTTGTTCAAAATTGCTAGGTCTCAGGAAATTTTTATGTATCATATTTCAAAAATAAAATATTTTCCCTTCTTACAAAATACAATATAAGGAGGAATAAATAGAATCATGAGTAGAGGGTATGGATGTTTGTAGTAAAAACATAAAGATATTGGTGGACTCATGTCGATCATAAAAAGGAAATGATAGTGTGGATTCTGGAAGAAATAAATTGGTGGAGTCTAAATGAGTATATAAGTTAGATAGATGATTTAAAAGATTTTTTGGAGAATTAGGGAGTGTGAAGATAATTGCTGAATTACGACATTGATACCTAATTCTTGGAAGATGTTGACAATATTGGGATTAATACAATCGATTACTAGATGAGTCATTTGAATTTTGGAAATTTTGAGGTATGATAACCATTCTTGGAGTATAAACTTGATCAATGGTATTATTGGTGGATACATACTAGTGAATCATACATTTGATCAATGATATTCTTGGTGGAAGTATACTAGTGAATTAGTTAGAGATAGATAATAGAAAAGATTGATTACTGAAAGAGCAAGTTGTGGTTGTGGATCAATAACAAAAGGAATGGAATTTAGAATACAAAAGATATTGGTGGATTGTATAATTGATGATATTCGCTGTTTGGAGTTTTAAACAGCACTCAATATCAAAAATGTGAATTTGGTGGATTAATTACATAATGTCACTTGTTGATTGGAGTTTTAGACAACAATCAATATAGAAAGTGTATGATCGGTGGATTAATTAAACGATGTCACTCGCTGTTTGGAGTTTTAGACAGCAATCATTATAGAAAGTGTATGATCGGTGGATTAGTTAAATGATGTCACTCGCTGTTTGGAGTCTTAGACAGCAATCAGTAAGGAAGGTGTGTCTTTGGTGGATTAAGTCAATTATGGCAATCACCGTGTGGAGTTTAGGTAGAATTATTAACACTATGATTTAATAATAATAATAATAATGCTACTAAAAGCAATTTTTGGCAAATAAAATAACCCGAGCCTCTCCTTTGATAAGCCATGCATGCTATTTATTTGCATTCTGCGTATTGGCTCGCGGAGCACGGTGGTTAGTGTGCTCACACTCACTTTCACAATAAATCCAGAATCAGGAATCAAATCACTACGCTTCAGCAACACTATTGGTTATGATGGAGAAGAAGATGAAGTCAACAAAGGCTAGGTCGCGAACCTCCAGGCTGCCTGTGGGCATGTCCTGAAGGTCCCACTTGTGTGCTTCGTTCTTCCGCTGCTGCAATTTAATGATTTCGGCCTAATCGGCCCATGAGTAAGTTTACTATTATATTTACGCTTCCGCATGATATGTACTTTGATAGTCAGAACTGTAATATGTGAGCACTATCTACTGATCCAAGGAATAGTGCGGTGGAATCACAGAGGAATCCGGATTGTAAAATCTGGGTGCCTGACACTAATGGGGCACATCACGACTAGACCTGGATAGGGTAGATTTGATTAGGCTCGGCAAAGCTAACTCGAATAAGTTATTGTGTTGTGCCGTGCCAGCCCACGTGACTGGATTGCCCTCCGATCTAGGCACGTCATGGAGAGGGGTTAGACCGTGCCGGGCTAGTCCAAGCACACTTAGCCAAACGGGCCACGATAGTCCGTTAATTTTATCACCAGTTGGAAGTAATTTTACTGTCAGTTACAAGTAATTTTATTGCCAACTGCTGACTCGCAAGTATTTTTATTGTGAGTCACAAGTAATTTTATTCCCAGTCATACATAATTTTACTGTCAAGTCATCGGTCTGCGCTTAGAAGAGTACAATAACCCTAACATAAGTAATTTTACTCTAATATCATAGAAAAGTTACTTCGTGTAGTGTCAGATCGCCTCACCATACTAGTCTAAATATAGCACGTTCGACCAAGCTGTGCCGATATACACAATTCATTTTCTATTTATACTGTGTCATGTTTGGACCGAACTTCCGTGCCTCGGAAAAACCCATTTGGTCCGGACCGTTTGACGAGGTTTAAACCCTATTGATAGCATGACCGCAGTCATGTCATGCTACATGGATTATGGTTTGGACTTGGGTCCTGAGTCCTCAAGTCGACAAGTGTCCTGCTCACGTGCGGTTAGTTTATTATGACCGGAGTGTCTTGAGTATACTGCCAGTGTAGTAACATGTACTCTTTAGCTTGCAGATTCGATTCAAGTCGTGTTTGGCGGCTGGTTGCAACAAGGGTAATTAATTTACACATGAACCTTTACATTAGCACAATCTCCAAAGAAAAAAAAGGAAGTTCCTGGAATCTCGGGTGTCATCACGCTAGGTGCCTAGTAGGGCTGGATATCGAGCTGGCTCGGCTCGGCTCGGCTCGGTCTGGCTCGGTAGGATAACAAGCTGGCTCGAGCTGGCTCGTTATAACTAACGAGCTAAAAAGCCAGCTCGGCTCGGCTCGACAAAAAGCTCGAGTTAGCTCGTTTGGCTCGTGAGCCAGGGCCAAAAAATATCTCCATCATATATTCATCCATGGAAGTTTGGCTCGTTTGGGTACAATAGAGTACAAATTAACACATGCATAGCTCGTTTGGGTACAATAGAGTACAAATTTACACATTAACACATGCAATAGAGTACAAATTAGGTCCATGGAAGCAGCATATGCATATCTAAATTCCTGGAAGCATGGCTCGTTTGGCTCGTGAGCGGCTCGCGAGCTGGCTCGAGTTGGCTCGTTATAGCTAACGAGCTAAAATCTTGGCTCGGCTCGGCTCGTTATCCTAACGAGCCGAGCCGAGCCGAGCCGAGCCAGCCACGAGCCGAGCGAGCTAACGAGCTTCGAGTTTTTCGTCCAACCCTAGTGCCTAGGTAGGTAATATGCAGCTCCAAACCTCCATGTTTTTCTTCTTAAAAAAGGCCACTGGCATATATTGTCAGTTCTCACATAACAAACGAGTAGGCCTTTATGTACTATTCATCTCGCAATACTAGTCTTCATCATTTTGAACGTCGTTCTATAATATAACCGAGACTAAATGCATAATTATTATAATATTTTTATTATATAATCTTACTTTAATACTAAAAATAAGTTAGTAGTTGTAGTATGCCATTTAATAGAGATATGTATGATCTAATGATATTAACTTTTGTTAAATTTGATGTTTCTTTAGTCTGCATGTATGATGAATTTTAAACTTATATTATGAAACGAAGGGAGTAAGTATTAACTGTTAGCTTGCAAGCAAGATCTTGGGTGGGTTCTTTTGGGCTGTGGTTTATGACTTAAATTTTTGAATTCTGACTGTTCGTGAGAGGCAGTACGCAGAGAAAAATAGTCGCATGTGATTTTGACCGGTACAGCTGAACTCAGTACATATTTTACTATAATCTTCATATAACCTTGTCTTGAAAAAACACATCATTTTAAAGACTAGTTACTGTAGTCCATACAAACATATGCCGACTGAAAGTCCAACAGAACCCAGCCCTTATCCAAAACCCATATATACTCATCATTCAGCAGTATAATTTGTCATTTCTTCTTCTAACCCTTCTAATATGCTGGGCTCATGGTTTTTATTATAGTAACTAGCTTCAAACATATTATGTTTTGGGTGAGATCTACATGTTGATTATATTAGACACTATACCGAACTCATCTATACCGGCTAAAATCACATATAAATATCTCTCTTTCCATAAACAAAATTTAAAAATTTAAATCAAAAGTTATAAGCCACGATAAAAACCACCTGATATGTACCTGCAGATGCGGCGGTGACGACGTCGCGGTTGGAGTCCCTGACGTGCAGCTTCACCCGGGTGGTGTAGTCGGGATGCGCGGCATACAAGTCCTCCAGCGCCATCTCCATGCTCAGAAGGCTCTTCTTTCCCAGCCCTGTCACCATGTCCAGTATCACCCCGACGTGGACAGGCACGGTCGTCGCCGGCGCTGCCGCTGCCACTGCGGCAGCGGCGCCATGGCGATCATCGCCGACGAGGAGCAACAGAAAGAAGACGCCGATGATGCGCTGGTAGCAGTAGGCGGTAGATGCTGCACTACTACTACTACTGGAGGCCAAGCTTCTAAGCCTGTACCCCGCCATAAGCATACTGCGTGGCCTGGAACTGGATAGACTCGAGCGTGGCCGTTGCCGTAGGTGGTATATGTATACATAACAATAGCTCTGAACAAAAAATCAATCGCCTAGATTTTCGCGCCCACAGAAAAAGGTGGAGACCCCTCGTGACGCTTGTCTGCTGCCGCACCACACCGCAGTGACTATGGACTAGGCTGCAAACACGAGTTTCACAAGCTGACTTGAACTCGGCTCGAATTTTTTGCGAGTTTAGATAAAGGTTTGATTCAATTTGAAAATTTACGAGCTCAAGCTGAACCGGCTCACGATCTACGAGTTTTTTTTTGTCCTAACCACTACCACGTACCACACATCACTGGGGTACAAAATGCTGACACCATGCATGGGCTAGCAAATCTCCCTGGCTGCAACTCCGATCCCTCCTCTTCACATAAATAAATCATCTTAGAATGTCTATCAAACTTTGAAAAAAATACCTATCGATATTTTTTAAAATATTTAGATTAGATAAATAAAAATTATATGTGTAGAATCATCTAAAAAAATACTTTCATAATATTATAATTTTATTAAGTTTTATAAATATATTATAATAATAATTAGTGGCCAAAGTTATATTTTGAACAACGTGTTAATATTCAAAACAACTTATTTTTATGAACTGAATGGAGGACTAGCAAGCTACCTACTACTATGCCTCCAGTCACCTACTATTATAACTGTCGTTTTAATACACAGGGTTTTGGATACCCAAGTAATGCCAATTACTACTGATCATTGAAATTAGGGTACCAGGGAGTTGATGCAAAGCTTCCTCTTAATTGGCTCGATCATCTAACGGAACAAATTAATGGAGCCAATTTGTCTGACGCGAAACTGGCGAGTTTATGTCCTCAACCTTTGAGAATACAAGTCATTTACGGGGAATTGCTACCACTATGATGGCCATATAAGAGCTATGATTAAGGTGGTGATCGGTTCGGCTGAAAAGCTCATGGCTTATGGCTGAAAACACTGTAGCTGGCTGAAAAAAGAACTGTAGCTGGCAGAGGCTTATTTAGCATAATTAAATTTAAAAAAATTTAAAAATAAAAAAATGTTAGCCCATTACGTATAATACAAACAAATACGGGAAAAAAAGAACCGGCAAAAAAGCTCAACAAAAAGCCAAAAGTTCAGAAAAAGACGAAACTTATGAATAGTGAAAAATAAGCCAGAAGCCAGAAGCCGAAGCCGAGTTGGTCGGGGCCTAAATGGGAGGGATGTGATTAACGGTGGCACTATTTTTTTCGAGCAGCGTGTCATTCTATTAAGCAAGAAAAAGTTGAGTACACACGACCCTCAAAGGGAAGGATAAAACGTCAGTTATAAGGGACTGGAGGGAGTGGTTCGATTGGCTTTGTCAGACGTACGCGACAAGAGCAAGGCGGCAGTGCAAAGACCCCAAGCTCATCTTGTTACTTGATATTCACTCTTGTACGAGGTGCCATTTGTTATCTCTGGGCGCAATCTTACAAGGCCTCATAAGAAAACACTGCACATATGCATCTTACCAAAGATACAGGTTGCCACCTGCTGGATCCGATGCAAATTATGCAAGCTCCAAGCAAACAAAACCCGGCCTTGAAGATCGCCACGAACGTGCCATTGCATGCAAGTTCATTCTTTTACTACTTCCAATAGCATCTCTCTCCCTCTCTCACTCTCTCTGTGTGTCTGCATATGCATACAAATATGGCATCGATAGAGCGCGCAGCATGTGATCGACACAGTTAAGACACAGACCCTAGCTAGCCCCGCGATTTGGATGAGGATTGGGAAGCCTTTCAATTCAAGCTAGGCAGATCTAGATGTATGTAGACTGTCAGCCTGTCGGTTGCCAACTAAATACTGGGACACCATGAACAACTCCCCTGCTAGTTTAACAAACTTCACTGTACGTAGCTAGGTCCGTGGCTTCCCTGTTTCCTTGTCCATATTTCCAACCGTGTCCCCTGGCATCTGTATGCATGCATGAACATGCCCCAGGCTCGTTGAATTCGATCGATGTGTTCACCTTTGAGTTCGGAAAACAAGAATGGAAAAAGAACAATGCACAGCACGGTTAATTTTACCCACGTGACACGTGTTCAAAACCAGAGAAATTATAATGTAAAATCTACATAAATAACCCCCATCTAACTTTTGTTTGGTGAGAATCAATTTGGTCGTCGTCTATTTCTACATTCCTATGCCTACGATTGATAGATTGATGCTACGTTTGAAATACATGAATTTCATAGAAAATATTTTACTTACAGCAGGAACGGACAAATATATAGGCCCTGCGAGATTCAATGATCAACCATGAAAAATAACTTTGTTGCAGTACATGAAAAAGTGGATTACTAGCTTTTCTTCGTTACAATATATATTTTATCTGAATCTGTGCTTTTTTTCTCAGTTACTCGAGCAAAGCTCTCAATACTGTCTAAGAAATATACCAATGATAGGCTTGCTTCAAACAACTACTTTTGACTTCTAATTTTTTTAAATACATCAGTTTCTTAAATTCATTTTTTTTATTTTTTTTGGTTTTTTCCCTCTTACTTCTTTGTATTTATCCGTGATGATATAACTTTCTTATTTTTCTTATTTTTAAATTTAATTACTCAGAAAAAGGCTAGCAGTCGCTACGGTATATTTTTCGCAGCTGTAGTGTTTTTTCAGCCAAATGCTGAAGTTACATTGAGCAGTAATCCATCGTGCATATGTACTGCAGAAATAAGCATCACCCAATTGGCGAATTCAGAGTGTTAGCGCAAGCAACAGAAGAAGCACGAGTAACATCTCGTCGCACTACACTGTCACTCGAGCAAAGCAGGCGACACAACCATGGGCAGGCGACACAACCATGGTAACAGGTATTCGGACTTGGCTAAGTTATCTAGCTAATGGAGTGTTCATGAATTTGACAGAAACGAACGGAGTAACACGCAATGACATTGAACATAAGTAAAGCTCTAGGCTGACAGCTCTCTGATATCCAAATTTTGCAATTGGATGGTGAAGGACCATGTGAGAAGATCTAAAATAATATTGTAATGAACCATTGTAAATTTTATAGAGTGGATATTTGATTTTACAAAAATTACATATTGTCTAAATTGGCTCCATAATTTTTAGGCAAACCGGTCTGACCGTCATTATAACGCCGGTCAGACCACTAGGAGAGAGGTACAGTATGCTTCTACTTCAGTAAGTCAGACCCCCTTTAAAGATCAAGTATCATTATTCCTTCTACAAGAAGGATGTCCATATTATTAAGTTCTACTTTCGAGAATCAAGGTTAAGAGAAAAGAGAAAATGCGTACTTTGAGATCCATTAGAGGAGTTTTTTTTCAACTATGAGTGTTTGTAGAGCTAGGCCTCCTATTTTCCTTCTATGAATATATCTAGGTTTGCATATATATGACTTCTTTGACTTCTATGGTGGTTCTAAACAGCTCTTTGGGTTAGGATATCATGAGGGTAGACTACGGGTAACGTCTAGACAGGAGGAGTACCGGCCTTTTGGTAGGCCGATTCGGAGAGATCTAGTTGGTTCTTGTATGCATTTTTATGATTATCTTGCTAACTATTTTATTCTTGCTTCTACTACTGTTCCTAGACATCGTGTGACTCAGTACTAGATTTCTCAAATCTTTCATTAGTAACCCTAGTACCAAGGCACATATGTTTCCTACTAGTACCAGCGTTCACGGTAGGGCCTGTGAGAGGTGGTGGTTAGGATTTCGGTGAGTGTGTACATAATACCTCAATTAGCCCCACGTCTCTCTTAATATAGTCCCACGGTGGAATCCTACGTTAGGGGCCCAACAAGGTATGAAGCTTATTTGGGCCATTAGTAGTGGATTCAATCTAAACTAATGTGTTCTAACCCGTTAAGTTTGTGATGTAAGTTCATGTATATTCAGATATACCCCCGAAATCTCATTTCCTATCCACAAGTCAGTAGCAATTTTTAGCAGGACATAACGACTCTCAAATATGCACAAAAATCATATCGGACGAACCTATATAGTGTCATGTACCGATACCTTTGTCTCACGATACCAAATTGAACTTAAGGTGACAAGCATGTCATCCTATGATAGTTCGATTCTTCACTCGAATATGAAGTTGGTTACTCAATTGTGATTAGGTCCTCAACTACACTTAGTATGACCATATACTTTTTTTAATCCAACTACATTGAGCGGCCAGAGATATCTCTTCCATTATATACGAGAAACAAATTACATCTTGATCGCTCATATTTCTCTGCATGCTTTATAGTAAACTTGAAAGTTATCTTTAGAACCACCTAGTTACGGAGCAGTGTTTAACAACTCTTAAGTAAACTATTACACATGTAGAAAACTATAACGATCTCAGTTCTAAGGATTATATATACATTATGTATGAGATCAACTGATGACGCTTAAGAATATAACAATTCTTGTAGAGTCTCATGGCAGGTCAATTCAACACCATGTTATCTAACATGTGTCTACATTATCGATTTGATATCCCCATATCCGTGATCCGTGAAACATGATCATTAATCAATACATGTGTTGTGTATTGATCTATAAATCATAATTAGAAAATATAATGATATAAGGTTAGGCGTAATTTTGAATAACATCAAAACATGAATAAAGAATTCTACAAACAAGTCACACGCTTATTGATTAGTACAAAAAATATTTATTCAAAGAATAAAATAAAATATTATTTAAAAAATCATAATCATATATGTAATACAATCATCTGATTATCTTCAAACCTTATCACTAACACCAGCCAGTGGCGGACCCAGGAGTTTACCAAAGGGTATGCCGCACCAAAATTTTCATATGCAATTCACTAAAACCATTTGCTAATTCGGTAAAAAAAATTGTAAAATTTGCACCATAATTCGGTATACAGGCACTAAATAATATGATAAGTCTTAAATTTAAGGATTCTAAGGCACTAAAATTTGCAGAAAATATGAACATGTTTTCATAAATTGAATTCTAAGGTGGACATGGCAGCCTGGCACATCCATCTCAAAACTTCTATCGGAACTAAACATAGGTACCGGTATGTCTTGAACTTAGAGGTAAAAAAATAGGAATTGCTTTGCTCTTCCACAAAGTCAGAAAGATTATTTGTGTCCGATTTCAAAGATCAAGGAGCAAAATTTCTCTACCCCTTGACAGAGTAATCAAGATGTTGCAGTAGAAGTTGACCATATGAAATGAGTAAAGCTAATGCAGAGTAAACACACGAAGGAAAGTAGGGAGACTTGCCAAAGTCCAGTAAGGTCCATGAATTCGGTTTCATATCACCAGATGCAACTTTGCTAAACTGATTCTCGCCAATGTCTCTCATCTTGGAACTGCAATGTAAGGATACAATCCCACATATCATATGCTGAGTTACACAACAGTCATAGACTCATAATTAAACTCGTAATATGACATCAAGTAGCTAGTGCATATTCAAGTCACTCTACGATTGAAATTATGTGGGGAACTTCTTGTGCTAAGTCCTAGTTCAACAAGAGAAAGTCGATGCAAAGTAGGGAGTACCTGATGGCATCAATCTGCGCATTCGAGAAAGCGGTGAGAATGATGAAGAACCTAGTCCAGTAGACAAGCGGCTTCACGAAAAGTACACGAATATCGACAGCCTTTACCTCGTTTGCAACTTTAGCCAGAGAGACAGCAACTGAAAAATAAGGTAAACAATGATCGGATTTAAGACCCATAACAGCAGATGGACTTCTATGGAAAAGAAAACTTCAGCAACATGCATTCTTGAATTATGCTATGCTAATGTTACTTTTTTCTGAACATTTTTGTTCAGCTTAGAGCGGTTTCTTGGTTTAACTTTGCATATGGTCGATAAGCATTAGCAGAGACGAGCAAGAGAAAGGAGTGGAGAGGCACGTACAGGACAAGCACTCGGTGTCGTCGTCGGCCTCAATGGCCGGAGTCCCACCTCCACCGGCGCTGTACACCACCTCGCCATGCTTGTTGAGCAAATCCTCGAGCAGCTTGTCTGCGTCGTCCCCTCTTCCAGAGTCCTGCCCGAGCAAGAGAAACACAGAGAAAATTTCAGAACAGGGGCAGAAGATGGACACAATAGCCAAACTTGTTCAAGAGATAATCACATTAGACGAAGAGGAGGACGGACCGACGGAGAGCGAGCTCGGCAGAGGACGGCGGGGGGCGGCAGGTTGCTCCTCAGGTGGGGGCTCCGGTGGTGGAGGGCGCCGCCGCCGCGCCGCGGCAGCGGGTTCAGCAGGACGGCGGCTGGGGGCACGCAGGCGAGGCCGTGGCTCAGGATGGCGGCGCCTCTCATGCTAGCCTGCAGCTACGAAAATTTCCACGGGATCGAGGCGGCGCATGCGGCAGGTGAACCGTCGCCGGTACTGAGTTCGCCGGCTGGGCCCCAGGGTATGCCGTGGCCCACCCGGCATACCCTGTGGGTCCGCCCCTGACACCAGCCAATGGTGAACGGCAACCACGTTTTCATCTTTTTTGCGCATCGTGCAAGTGCAACCAGCGGCGGCCAAAGCATGGCGATAGGTAGGCTGTCTGGCTGTGGTTGTGGCGGCAGGGCTCGGCCGCTGGCTGTGGTTTCGTTCCTTAAAAGAAGAGAAAAAGATCATCATCAAATTCTCTTCTTTCCGGGGTGTGTAGTCTAGTCAGCAAATTCACACTCACTTCAACGGGAAATTTAACTTTTTGCCACTCTTATCATTGCCACCTACTCAAATGCCATCCTCTACAATGCAATTAACTTTTTGCCACTCTCCAGCCTCCGTGGCGCCTACGTGGCCGCCAAGTCACGCCCGCGCCGGCCACGCCCGCGTCGGTCGCGCCCGCGCCGCCGCCGGCCTGCCCGCGCCTCCCCGCGCCGCCGCCGGCCTCCCCGCGCCCGCGCCCGCGCCGCCGCGCGGCCTCCCCGCGCCGTCGCCGGCCTCCCCGCGCCCGCGCATGCGCCGCCCGGCCGCGCCCGCGCCGCCGCCGGCCTCCCCGCGCCCGCGCCTGCGCCGCCCGGCCGCGCCCGCGCCGCCGCGCGGCCTCCCCGCGCCGTCGCCGGCCTCCCCGCGCCCGCGCATGCGCCGCCCGGCCGCGCCCGCGCCGCCGCCGGCCTCCCCGCGCCCGCGCCTGCGCCGCCCGGCCGCGCCCGCGCATGCGCCGCCCGGCCGCGCCCGCGCCGCCGCCGGCCTCCCCGCGCCCGCGCCCGCAGGGGAGGCCGGGCGGCGCACGCGCGGGCGCGGGGAGGCCGGGCGGCGGCGCGGGCGCGGCCGGGCGGCGCATGCGCGGGCGCGGGGAGGCCGGCGACGGCGCGGGGAGGCCGCGCGGCGGCGCGGGCGCGGCCGGGGGCGCAGGCGCGGGCGCGGGGAGGCCGGCGACGGCGCGGGGAGGCCGCGCGGCGGCGCGGGCGCGGCCGGGCGGCGCAGGCGCGGGCGCGGGGAGGCCGGCGGCGGCGCGGGCGCGGCCGGGCGGCGCATGCGCGGGCGCGGGGAGGCCGCGCGGCGGCGCGGGCGCGGGCGCGGGGAGGCCGGCGGCGGCGCGGGGAGGCGCGGGCAGGCCGGCGGCGGCGCGGGCGCGACCGGGCGGCGGCGCGGGCGCGGCCGACGCGGGCGTGGCCGGCGCGGGCGTGACTTGGCGGCCACGTAGGCGCCACGGAGGCTGGAGAGTGGCAAAAAGTTAATTGCATTGTAGAGGATGGCATTTGAGTAGGTGGCAATGATAAGAGTGGCAAAAAGTTAAATTTCCCCACTTCAACAGCAACAAAAAACGAACACCGCGCCGTCCGTGGGATTCGAACCCACGACCACACGGTTAAAAGCCGTGCGCTCTACCGACTGAGCTAGGACGGCTGTCTGAGACTAAGGAGCCATAATGTTTTTAAGACCTTATTGAGAACGGCATAGGCCGCTACATGCGCCACAGTGACAAAATGTGGGTAGTTGAATTTTGACTCTCGACGACGTCCAGTTTATACAAACTGGTCTTGATTCTGTCCCATGATGTCTGACGTTAGCAGTATATGCTTGAAGCCGGTGCCCATTATATGTGCTTGTTCTTTTTCATTTTAGCTTATGCTTTTTAGGTTGTTCATAAGAAAAAGTACGAGTAACAGAAATTTGCGTATGGTTTTCGCCGATATAATTAAAATCGTCACAATGTATATCATAATTAAATTATAGACCCTATTTTGAAAATATATTTTGTTTGAAAACTAGTTACTATAAAAAAATATCAAAAAATAGTTTTTAGAAATTGAAAAGAAGATAACAACGAGTTAAAAGGCACAATGGCACACGTGGCATGTTCATACAACCTCCATTTACAGGTTAGAACGTCCCAACTCAGCGGTGCATTTTCGTGCCCAAATGCAAGCAAAAGCGACCATAGACGCGTTGGGTTGGAATGTTACCAAGTTCGCTTTCGGCAAAATCGAACGCACGTACCCGTGGATGACGAAGTTTGCAACACCCCGCCCGAAAGCGAAGTTCATAGTTCCCCGTTTCCAAACTCCCAAAGTCCCAAGCGAACCGCCCTGTCATTTTAAACTTTTAAAAGCTGCTTTTCAATTTTTATATAGTAATTAACTTTTAAACAAAGTATTTTTTAAAATAGAGTCTACTAGTTAATTGTAGAACATACTGTACCGACTTCATTTATATCTGTAAAACCGCACATGAGTTTTTGTTACTCTGTAACCTCTCACACAAACAGCCTAAAAGACACAAGCCACAGCCAAAAGCCGTAGCAAAAAAAAAGCAGACCCAATAGCCGGTCCCTCGAATCGAATCACCAATCGAATCCTCATCCTCTACACGCGCACGAGCGTCTCTCTATTAATAAAAGAGGATATGATTATTTGTCTTATCTTACATTATATTTAATAAAATATTTTGTAATATGTTATTTCCATACGAGTCTGAACCCATATATAAATAAGATATTATAAATTATTTTATTAAATATATATAAAAATAGGACAAATAATCAAATATTTTTTAATAGAACGCCCCGGCTTCTCCCGCCCCGCCTCGCCGCCCCAATCCATTTGAAATCGCGCGGCGTCGGATCTGTGGCGGCGGCGATGGAGGTGGGCGACCTGCACAAGGTGTGGGAGATCCGGGCGCTTAAGCGCAAGCCCGACGAGCCCGCCGCCCGCGCGATCCTCGTCCGCGTCGCCAAGCAGGTCCTGTGGCGGCGGCGATGGAGGTGGGCGACCTGCACAAGGTGTGGGAGGTCCGCGCGCTTAAGCGCAAGCCCGACGAGCCCGCCGCCCGCGCGATCCTCGTCCGCGTCGCCAAGCAGGTCCAGCCCATCATGCGCCGCCGCAAGTGGCGCGTCAACCTCCTCTCCGAGTTCTCGTAAGTGCGCCAACAACCCTAACCCTAGCCGTATCCTCCTTCCCCATCAATCTCTCCCTCTCGATCAGTCGATCCCGTATGCCGGTGGTGTGATTTCGGTTGTGGGATCAGGCCCAAGAACCCGAGGCTCCTGGGGCTCAACGTTGGCGGGGGAGTCGAGGTGAATCTGCGGCTGCGGCCTGCCGGCCGCGACTACGACTTCATCCCCTACGAGGAGGTGCTCGACACCATGCTCCACGAGCTCTGCCACATCGTGCGCGGGCCCCACGACACGCAGTTCTACAAGCTCTGGGACGACCTCCGCAAGGTCTGTACGCTCATTTTTATGTGCTTGTGTTGATGCTAGAAAATTTGATGATTCCACTGGAAGAATTGCGTGTTACTTGTTTATATGTATTGGTGGAATGTGGCGCTTGTGTGTAGTTGTGTAGATGCTATCCATAATTCCTTGCAAGCTGGCATGTTACCCAGTAAGCTTGGTTCAATTGATTTTGGCTTTAACAACATTCAACCCAGGCTCGTCGCAAAAAAAAGCATTCAACCCAGGATTGATGTCTTGTTGGGACGCGCTCTCATCATCATCAACCGTTGTATAGATGGAATTGTCTTGTTTAGTACATATGCAGACATAAACCACCTGGCCTTCCTTTTGGTCTTTGTGTATTTGTGGAAACTTGAATTTATGTGCATAATAGAGGTAGGACTTAACTATTTAACTCTATACCATTTGATACACTTAACTGAGGAAGATCAATTTGGAGTGGATAAGAAGAGTCCAAGTGCGGTTGCCAAATACCAACACGAAAGGAGATCAAATAGGATGGATGCATTTTTGACATTGTTCAAAAGAAAGTTGTGGCAGAGTCTTTGGAGAGGTGGTTTACCTGTGCAAACGTTCATCCCAAAAGATTGCATGATGTAACATAGGGCTGTATTTTCCATGTCTCAAATTGTTAACAACTCAAGCTTGTCTTTTGTGGGATGTGTAGGATTTTGAGGTAGTGAACTGTTAATGTTGTTTTGACCTCCCACAAGCACCTTTCCCAGTTTTATTGTGTGAGATATTTTGTAATGATTACATAGTACTTTAGTAAAAGAAATATCAGAGATGGAAACACTTTCATGTCTATAAGAAACAGTAAACATGTATAAGTAGTCATAACACATGTTGATATGCAAATTGGATGCTAACTATGACCTTAATGTTAATTTCCTCTTCTAGCTGTCCTGTAAATTGTAACTGTAGTAAGCTTCGGATGATAATATTGTCTGTATTTTATTTCCAAGTGGGCTTATCCTGAATTGAATTAGTAGTAACGGAAGTATCTAATTTAGTAGTCCCTCTGTTTATTCATCAGAAATATCGCATTTTGTAGCTATCTGCTGACCTCACCACAACGGTTGTTCAAAATGCAGTGGTTAAATCAACGTTTACATTTTCGTATGTGGTTTGGTCATACAGAGGACTTCTCACTGTCAACTGCTGGAGCTGGGTGCTATAACAGAATCATTCCCTGGAGTACCTCCTAATACAAATAACACAAACTTTCTACCACACATCTCTGTTTATTCACATATTGATTATATTCAATTTCAGTTTTTGTATTTTTTAGTAAGAGTTGTGAGATGCAATTTCTGTTTTGCTTGCACTTTACCTATTTTTTCTTTATCGTGACTAGCTTATGTTGCTTATAAAAAATCATTCAGGAATGTGAAGAACTTGTTTCATAGGGTATTACTGGACCAGGAAAAGGATTTGATGGTACAGGCAAACGATTGGGTGGATTTTCAGTACATCCACCACCATCTCTTCGGCAAGCTACATTAGCTGCAGCACAGAAACGGGCAAGGAATGGGGCTCTATTGCCATCCGGGCCAAGAAAGTTGGGTGGAAATAATGATATTATGAGTGCGCTTAGTCCAATACAAGCTGCTGCTATGGCTGCGTAAAGGAGATTGTACGACGATTTGTGGTGCGGATCACATGATCAATCTGTTATTGATGATTCAGAAGATGTTGTTATTCTTGAACAACCACCTAGCTTGACAGCACGAGATGGGAAAAACACAAATGGTGGCTTTTCCAACGGTTCTGCAGAGTCCAGCACTTCTGGATTTCACATTGCAGAACAAGGTGATTCCTCTTCTTGTAGGACGACTGATGTGGGCGTTAGTTCTCGGGGGGAGTGTAGTGCTTGCACTCTTCTAAATCAGGTAAACTGATTAGCTCACTTTGTTTTGTAATACTGTGCCTTGAAGTTCCTAGTTACAGAAAACATGCATACCATTTCATATACAAAACTAAAAGTCTATGTGTGGATGGCAGCTAAGCTCTTTTGCTAGGCACAGAGGTTTCATAACATAAATTCTCTTGGATATTGTCATTAGAGTTTCTTACTAGATTGACTCCATTGTGATCTTTAAGCATATTCTTTGAAGTCAGCTCATCACGTTGGGTATGTAAATAATTACTAATTAGCAGTCGAGTATTGAGTACGTACTTGAGTGGTGCTTTCGGAGGAGATTAGGCTTATCCAAACTTCAGATGAATATCTAATTTTTGAGATTGTATGAACTTGCTCGTCACATAGAGGTTAATAAACACCAAGGATAAGTTGAATTAGTGATTAGTTTGCTCTTGCAGTAATGTTTATTTATTTCTTTCACTTGTCACAACTCATAACATGTGAAGAACTCATGCCTGCCTATGGACTTGTGGTGACTATAGGCCTCTTAAATCTTGACAAATCAGCTCCTTTCAATATCTGAAGACGCATTTGCAACGTGCAAGTTTATGACGGGCATCAGTCATTACTTAGGCGTAATTTGACTATATCCAAAGTCCAAACCAAATTCCCTTCACTATTGTGACAAGTGCCACATATAATTTCATATGTTATCCATGCAAAGTGTTGTAACTTCTTTTTTTCCTGAATGTATTTTAGGTCTATTTATACACTTTGCCTTATGATAAGTTGATAACTATCCCTTTCTTGTGCACGCACATTTTCTGGTTTGCTCTTAATAGGATCCATATTTTCTTCGCTGCTTTCTTTCTCAGACATTTGTTTCATGGTTCTAAACTATCATTTTTTTAATTGGCATGTCTACTATGCATTCTAGTTCTATTTACCGCTGTTTCTCT
The DNA here is from genome assembly GCA_017311315.1 of Dendrocalamus latiflorus. Lineage (NCBI taxonomy): Eukaryota > Viridiplantae > Streptophyta > Magnoliopsida > Poales > Poaceae > Dendrocalamus > Dendrocalamus latiflorus. The sequence continues at coordinate 4,020,733 of CM029618.1, forward strand.
TTCTCTACTACATTTTTGAAATCTGAACTTTTGTAGCCTCTGGCACCAATCTGTGAAGTTTGTGGGATGCCAAAACCTAAAATTGCAAAGGCCAAGTACACAGCTTGGTCCTGTAAATTTTGTACACTTGAGAACAGCACTAAGCTTGATAAATGTTCAGCATGCGATCAATGGAGATACTCATATGGACCACCTGTAGCCACATATGGTCCAAGCTATGATTGACATATCATTGAAGGCTACAATAATATGGTAATTGCTATGCTCTATATGGTGTTTTACAATATTTCCATTCTCTGTGGGCAATGTTCGATATTCATGTTGTTGGATTGGAATCTTATGCCTTACTAGTGCTAGTGGATTTAACAGCCGGTGGTGGTTTTGCTTAGCTTATATCAAGACGGTTTTCCATCTCTAGCTTATAATAGACATGTAGGTGGTGGCATGCCCGAAAGTACTCAATTATCACGAATTTGATATTCACGTATTAGCACCCACAACAAAAATGATTTCTTTCTAGATATCGTGTTACCAGCACTTGATTAATGCATCACTACGAGGCGTACTATACCCAACAGTAACATTCTAGCAGTGATTTGTTTTTTCTTGGAAATTGTGCCAAATTATTTTTGCTTGCTATGCTACTCAGGTCTCTCAGGAGTCAGGAAGACAGGAGCTCCTATATGAGAGCTGCACAGAGTGATTTCTTGATAGAGCTCTTTAAACCTCTAGTTTGTGCATTTGCGATGAAGTCTAAGCTGTTTAACTCAATAGAATATAATTTCTAAATAGCATGGTAACTGGAAGTGTATAATATGCAAAGTTGAAGGCCATTTTAATCTAGTGTTGCAGGCAGGTTCAGCATATGGTTCTGACCTTCTGACCGCGATTTGATTTCCTGCATTCATTTTCGCTGCAGTATGTTCATTTATAGCACCCATTAAAAGGAACTTAATGAAATTTGCCAGATAGATCTCTGTGAAGAGTTATGTTCTATTTTACTATTTGTGATTTTATCTTGATTATTGAACTCTGACAGCGATTTCATGTGGTTCTCACAGGTTTACATTTTTGGGAAGGCATCTGCTTCATTGTTTATATTAATTGCCTCATCAACAGAAGTTCTTTCTGTTACCACTGTCTGCATATCAGGTCTATGAAGTTGCGGGAAAAAAATCTGGCGCTTGGTATTTTTACTATCTAAACAATCCTCCTTTGTGGATCATGTAAGTATAGAACAGTAAAACAATGACCTTATTCTCTGTTCTCCATACCTATCAACGTAGCCCCCAATCCCTTTCTGGGAGCACTGAATCATGTGCATGCACCAGCGGCATGGCGAGTTGGCCACACTGTCTGTTTTGATATCTTCTACTCGTTGCCGTGGGGCTGAAGAACTTGGTCACTTTTTGTCCTGCATGAGGATTACCTGGTACCGAGAAAGGCGACTAGAGATAGGATGAATAGAGTATATAAGATTAATGTCTTTTCTAAATCTTTTCTTTAAAATAGAAGACTATGGTTCTCGTACTCCAATAACTATAAGGAGCTATGAAAAACAAAATCTATCCACTCATAAAGACATCTACAAGAAAAATCAAGCCAAATAGATTAGGATGTGTCCAGGTGGTCTAACCAGAGTGCAAAGAGCGGTTTGACTGTCATTGGGTGGTATGATTGCTCTTAGGGGTTGTTGGACCGATTTCTCAGGTTAGAGCTGGAAATCAACATGATTTCAAACATGAAAATCTATAAACTTTTGATTTATAGGTTCAAATCACTTAAAACTTTGTACAGCTTTCCTAGGATGTCAGGAACTTATACCATCATTGTTAAAGTTTCAATCTTTTCTATTTGAAGGTAGATTGCACCAAAACTAAGCAGAACACAAGAGCTTGAATTAAGACTTTGTGGGTAAAGGATGGTCAAGATAAACTTAGATTTACTCCTACACATCCTAGCAAGCCTAAAAAGATGGGATCTGGTCTCCAAGAGATATTTTCATCATTTACACATTCTTAGCATAAAGCAGGATCAAGAGATGAGAAAGGAACACTAAAAATTAAGCCAAATCAAGATTTCAACACTTAGCAAAGAGGAGAAAGATTTAGACGAATTTTGTATATATATATATATATATATATATATATATATATATATAGGTACTTAGTGATGAATATTTATAGTCACTCCCTAGCCACTTCATAAACTTAAGAATGACAACAAGTTCAAGAAGGTTCTCTCCAAGAATACTAACTCTTCTTAAAGGCTGGGCTTAAACTCCCCTAAGCTTAGCCTTCAAGCCACCTCTCTTCCTCCTTATATACGGAGATTCACAAGAGAAGCACTAACCAGCACCTCTAGTTGAGTTTCATTCACTCTTACATGGCCTAACTCGTCACCTCAATATCATACCTGGTTTTACACTCACACATGCACACTTTTCAAAATGTGACTTTTACTTGGCTCCAATGGCCTGAATTCGTCAATCCATGGTGTCTGTGAAGACTTCATGACACAATCCACTTAGGCCAAACGTCGCGGTTTCGTCCACCGCCACTTTTTTGGTATTAGTCAATTTACCAAAATGTCTATCGCATTCCACGAAGCTTCGTGTTTCCTTCACTTTGAAATAGCTTGGTGCTTCATCTTCAACTCCATGTGGTCCTAATGACTTGTTGTTAAGCCTTTCACGTGTTCAGATCCCACCGAACCGTTTTCGCTTGCAAACAGCCCAAATCACTTGGCGCGCCACATGCCTCTCCATCCACCATGACATACCTAGACTTACCTGGTAGCACGGACCTCAGTTCTTCCCTAAGCTTAGTCTCGGTCCATTGTTGTTACTTGTCATGTCCATCATCGGTAGCTCCTACTCTGGTTTCTTGTCTTTCCAGCTTATAAACACTCGACTAGCTTCAGTCATCTTCTGGCGACACATTGATTGCTTTGGACATCAGCTCCTCTAGCCTAGTCTCGATCTCTTTCGTCTTACCATGGCTTAGCTTCGGAGTTCTACAGCTAACAACAACAAACAAACTATCATGTAACACTGTATGACACAAAATCATCAATTGAGACAATTGATGAGCCAAGAATCCTTGCCTTCACCTCAAAGCATATCCGCATGCTTTGACACGTAGCCTATAGTGCCAATAATTAGACATTATGTCTTCACACATTCGGACTCCCTTGAACCGTCTCTACGTGCATCGGCCATGCACTAACTCGCTTCTTTACGATCCTTGTCTTCTTTGTACTCTTGCTTGAGTTACATAGTTTCACCCGAACTTAAATGACCGCTTTGGACTTCAGCACCCCTGCCTACTCCTGGTTGTTGCCGCTGATCGCTACGTCCTCTAAGCTGCTTGTACACCCAAAGACCAAATAACTATGTCAAGCATAAGTTCCATGAACTTGATTCACGTTAGTCAAAAAAACAATGCTTCATACAACACACCACAAAAAAAAACACCGATACCCATGCCGTGTACACACTCAATAATGCCCATATCCATTTTTATCTACACCCCTAACATGTCTGCCCTTGAGATATCGGTCGGACCACCCTCTGCATGGCCATCGAACCGTCCCAGTCAGATTGCTAACCATTTGTCGGTCTGATCGCCGACTAGTGTGACCGTAACTTCAACGTCGATCACATTGGTTTGGTCCAAACATCACCATAGCCAATCAAACCACACACGATCAACACCAAATTGCGTTCTCTGTAAAAAGTAACTGCCAACAAGGAATCAGTTATACCGCACTAGTAATCTGAATGCTAAAATCCGGTCCCATCGGACCCATCGGTTTGGCCGCTTACTTCATGCTGGTTAGACCGCTAGAAATAAACAACTCTGAAAATTGCAAACTCCAAAAATCAAACCCAACCTTCGATAGAACTTTCAAGTATCAGTGATTTAAATCGCGATTATCGCAGTATTGTGGTGGCACGGCAAAAAAAAGCTATATTGAATAGCGAAAGCTATCGCGAAGGCTATCCTACGTCACGATGCTATCATAAATATATTAAATTCAATTGCTTGTCATGTTATGTAGAATACTATATGAATAGAAAAAACTTATTGTAAGAAAGTAGGGCAAAGTGCAAGTAAAAGGCCGCAAATTTACAACACTTTCATGGCATGTCCAACCTGAAAATCTAAAAAATAATGAATAATTTTTTATAAACATTTTACTTAATTTATTAGCATAAATAAGAAAATTTTAAGCTTTGAATTTTTTAAAGTTGAATTCAGGCATGTTCTTTTTAACTTATGACTTATGATTTCACTCGAACAAACATACGGGACAGCTTCACCACCATTTTGAACTGGCTTATTGGGATAGTCTTTTAAAAGCAGTTTATCGGCTTTCGGTTCGTTCGTATGAGCACTCGCACTAGGGCTAAAAGTCATAAGCTATAAGCCGTAACCCAAAAAAACATACTTTCAATATATAACTTGGTATGTTTGGAACACTAGAAAGAAATTTCTATTTCTTAAAATAGAATATAAGATGTACAATTCTATACAATTTTAAACTAGAATTCAAATACCAAATATTATAACTCAAATGAGCATGTCATTAGTCTAAAGATTGACCCCATTATCCCCGTGGTAGAAGTTGGAAAGCGAGGCCGACATGTTCGGTTCGTTGATGTTTGCCATTTGCTGAATAAGGAGCTGAAAAGGTGACAAAAATTCTTTTGTCACACGTGGTGGGGAAGGGCTCATTGTCATTGATGATTCAGATTTGTGGTAAGAGTTACCTGCTTTATCATGGGGAGATAATCCCCGAGGGCTTCATTCATTGACACGTAGTGCATTTTCCGTTTCCTTTTTCTTTGTTCGGCTACTCGGTTAATAAAGGAGATGTTTCTGTAATTTTCTTAACCGTGATTTGCAAAAAAATTTAGCACATGCTGTGAAAGTGAACTTCGCTCGTATCGGGCATCAACGGCCAGGTACTGTAATCCTGTTAGGCTAGTCTCAGTGGGGTTTCATGGAGTTTCATGGGCATTAAATACGCTGACATGGCACTGTATTAATGAAGAGAGAGATGATAAAAGTTTCATGGGAGTAGAGAGAGTTTCATGGGGATGAAACTTTTCTGCACTGTTTCCAAAATATGGATGTGTTGGAAACTGGGACATGAAACCTCCACTGAGACTGGCCTTATGCCGTGCCATCCAGGGTCTCAGTACTCGCTTTGTCACTATGGCTACAAATTCTCGTTTCCGTAGGAAACATGCCGTTGAAGTATTTAATCTTCGACTAATAATATTTTTTAAGCATTTAAATGTCATATAAAAATTATCATCGGTACAAGACTAGACAATAAATTTATAAACACCCTGGTTAGAGTCGAATGCCGCCGATGGTGCGAGGGGACACCATGAGGAACACAAACAATCAAGTGAATTCAAAGTGAGTGGCTAGGTTTCAAAATGGCCTCCTCCCACTAACAAGGGGTCTTATTTATAGAGTAGGAGGGGCAGTCAAGTGAACTTACAAGTTTGCCCTCAGGGCTTAGTTTACTCCCAGAGGTATTTTCGTCCTCTGCGCCATGCGAGTCCCACCATGTCCGAGAGGCATCAGGGTCGGTTCATGAACCTTGTCGAGGTTGGCTGCAGACCTTCTCCGGGGTTGGTGTGTGAACCTCGCCGAGGTTGGCTCCAGACTTTGTCTTGGATTGGCCCCCGGGTCTTGTTCGAGGTTGGTCCATGGATCTCATCTAGGGTAGACTCCGGACTTCATCCGAGGTTAAGTCTTTGGGTAGACTCCGGAGACCCTCCCTCAACTATAGCCCTCGATCTAGGTAGTCGTCAACTGCCTGCCTAGGTTGGCGCACCGACTTGCAACAGGGGTCGACGCGCAGCCTCGGGTCAATGATTCCGTTGGTAGATTGCAATGCATTCCGACATAATATTAAAATACCTTAGACCTCGCGTGAACTTCAGACGATATGTCGTGCTCTCGCCTCTAAGTTGGGTTCCCTTGGTGTTCATCAAAGGGTTGTTGCTTCACTTGGCTGATTTTGGATCGTGTTGGGGAGTTCATCATCACATAGAAGGGATGTGGGGTCGCAAACAGCTATGGAGTCAAACATTGACCGCCTAGATGTCAAAGTTAGGCGGAGGTGGCTCGTGAAGTGAGTTCTGGACTCATGGCATTCACAAGGCAAATGTATGCACAGGAGTGTCAAGCTCGGCTTGCTTAGGCATGGCCACCAAGGAACATAGAACACAACGATGCGAAAGGTTGAGCTATGTGAACATGTAGAAATAAGCACTCAACTTATTAGTTCCAGTCGCGTGAGGTCATTGTGTGAACTTGTTGAGATGGGCATGGATGTACCGCTAGTCTGAGATGCTAAGCCCACTGGGCGTACGTGAGCTCGATTGGTGATGCTGAGTTGACAACATATCAAGAGTTGATCGATCAATGCATGCCATCACGTCGAAATATTTGAGGTTGGTGAGTGTACCTAAGACTAGTCTAATGTGGCTTGACCCTCAAGGTGAGGGGACACGTACTAAGCCGTTGTCTGTTCGGCCTATCGAGGCACGACATAAGAAGCTTGGAGGCTTGTCGCGTGCTTGGCTTACAAAGGTGCGGCATACAAAGCAAGGAGTGCCCGATACAAAGCTACGTTTTGTCAAGGGATAGCCCTCGAGGCTAATCACATTGTGTCGAGGTGACACGTTGGCAGCCATCAATATGAAACGATCAATCCAGTGGGCATGCATAATTGTGGGGATGCCAATAGATCGAGCCAAGCTTGGACGAGGGGATGTCCTATATGTCGAGTTGTATCATATGAAGGCGAAGCCATAGTAGAGTGCTACCCCTTGCTAGGCAGATTGATTCGATGACTAGTGTATGCTGGGGCACGAGGTACTAGGGACTAATGAGTTGCCTGTGAGGTGAGGTGGTGTGCACCAAAGCGCTTATTAACCAGCTCTTAGAGGGTCGCCTGCGGTGCAAGTGGGTGTGCATCGAAGTGCTAAATACTCAACTCGCCTTAACCTTGCGAGAAGTTCTCGACTCACTGAGGGATGGCCTTTGAGGTGAGATATGCGCCAGAATGCAAGGTGGTTGATTCGTCGAGCCTTGTGTGGTCGACTCGTCGAGGCGTTGACTACAAGGTAAGGAGTACTCAATAAACCAGGGCATGGCCCTCGACGAAAGAAGGTGTTTGGTTATCCATGGAGCTAGAGAGCCTTTGGTTGAGGAGATGTAATCGAGGTGAAGCAAAATCCGACTGAGGGGGAAACCATCAAGATCGATCGAACCACATCGGGGTCAAGCCATCGCTCCCAAGATGCTCAAAAAGCTTTGCCGACATGCTGGAAGAGCCGAGGTAGTGGGCGTAGTGAACCACCTTCATGGGAGCGACATAGACCTTGCCTTTGGCGCTCAGGATGAACCTGGTCTGGGGGCGATGTCCCAAAGGACAGGGAAGGCGAAAATACCATGGCTAGGTCTACCATCCCAAGCTTGAATTCGTACCCCGATGCATGGCAGGGTTGAAGAAGAGGCGGCGCTCGAGACCGTCACGGGTGGATCTCACTGGGTCATGCCCAAATAGCAGTGGCGATAGTGGTATCAATCTAAGGTGGGATGGTGGTGTGCGGCAAACGTCAAGCCCAGATGACAGCATACAACACCATCGGAGAAAACTTGGTGCTTGAGAAGCAGAGGCGGCGCTCGACACCATCGTAGGTGGATCCCGCCGAGTCATGCCCAAATAGCAGTGGGGCGGTGGAATCGATTTGTGGTGGGATGGTGGCGCACGGCAGACGTCGAGCCTAGATGATGGCATATAGTACCATCAGTGAAAACTTGGTGCTCGGGACTTATTTTTGCTCGAGGAATGATGTTCGCTCAGACACCGACAGGTGTGGCGCGAAGCTAGATACCAGAAGTTCATCATGCGATTTCCCCTATAGCTACCCCTTTCCTTTCACAAGACTTGCACCATTGTTGTTTGCTTAAATTTTGAAATAACACACTTAGTACTCCTTACGAGGGGTATCCCACTACCTCGAGCGGCTAGTCGGTCAGGGAGGAGGTGACATCGCCGCCTCCCATGGGAAGAAACCTGGCGCACATGATGAAGCTCGTGAGCAACTAGTCGGTCGGAGAGGCGGTGACATCATCATCTCCTATCAGAAAAACCTGGTACTCAAGACGAAGCTCGGTCAGAGAGGCGAGAACACCATTGTCTCCCATCAGAAAAACATGATGCTCGCAACGAAGCTCACGAGCGGCTAGTCGGTTGGGGAAGCGAGAACATCGTTGTCTCCCATCAAAAAAACCTAGCACTCACGATGAAGCTCATAAGCGGCTAGTCGGTTGGGGAGGCGAGAACATCTCCATCTCCTGTCGGAAACAAACCTGACGCTTGAGACGACGGTCGCGAGCGGCTAGTCAATCTGGGAGGTGAGAACGTAGCCGTCTCCCGTTGGGAACATCAGAGTCTCCCATGGCTGGTTGGGAAAACGGGAACATCAGTGTCTCTCGGGCCTGGTCGGGGAGGCGAGAACATCAGTCTCCCGGGCCTGGTCGGGCAGCGAGAACATCAGAGTCTCCTGGGTCTAGTTGGGGTGGTGGGAATATCAGAGTCTCTCACGCCTGGTCGGAGCGACGGGAACATCATAGTCTCCTGTCTAATAAGAAAAATTTAGCGCTTTTTGGAGACACGACCCAAAGGGTGGGTTGTCGACCAGACGCTGGAGGGTGCGTGTAAAGTAGTGAAGACTTGACCCAGAAGGTGAGCGGTCGTCAACTCGACCCAGGGGGTGCTTGTCCATGTTGAGGCCAAGCTATTGAGGCATTTTGGAGCTCACCAAGGTGAATCCATCGAGCTAAACACCGTCAAGGTGAAATAAAATTCGACCAAGGCAAAGCCGTCTAGGTCGAATTGAACCATGCCAAAGCCAAGCCATCGAGGCGCGTTGAAGCTCGTGCGAGGTGAATCCGTCAAGCTAGGAGGAGCCTCCAGTTGAGGAGACGCCATCGAGGTAAAGCAAAGTCCGACCGAAGCAAAACCATCGAGACCAAGTCGATCCACACTGAGGCCAAGCCATCGAGGTGTGTTGGAGCTTGCCGAGGTGAATCTGTCGAGCTTGGGAAAGCCTCGAGTCGAGGAGACATCGCTGAGATGTAGTGAAATCTAGCGGAGGCGAAGCCGTCGAGGCCATGTCGAATCACGTCGAGGCCAAGTCATCGAGGTGTGTTGAAGCCCACCGAGGCGAAGTCATCGACGCCAAGGCCAAGCCATCGAGGCATGTTGGTGCTCGCCTAGATGTATCCATCGATCTATGGGGAGCCCCTAGTCAAGGAGATGCCATTGAAGTAAAGTGAAGTTCAGTCGAGGCGAAGTCATTGAGGCTGAGTCGAATCATGTTGAGGCCAAGCCATTGAGACATGTTAGAGCTCGTCGAGGTGATTCCATCAATCTAGCGGGAGTCCCTAGTCGAGGAGATGTCGCCAAGGTGAAGCGAAGTCCAGCCGAGGCGAAGCTGTCAAGGTCGAGTTGAACCACACCGAGGCTACCATCGAGGCATGCTGGAGCTCACCGAGGTGAATCCGTCGATCTAGTAGGAACCCTAGTCAAGGAGACACCGTCGAGGTAAATCCATCGAGGCGTGTTAGAGCTCGCCGAGGTGAATCGAAGTACAGCAGAGGTGAAGTTGTTGAGGCTACATCGAACCACGCTGAGGACAAGCTATCAAGGTGTGTTGGATCTCACCGAGGTGAATCCGTTGATCTAAGGGGAGCCCCTAGTCGAGGAGACACCATCGAGGTAGAGTGAAGTCTGGTTGAGGCGAAGCTGTCGAGGCCGAGTCACACCATGCCGAAGTCAAGCCATCGAGGCATGTTGGAGCACGTTGAGGTGAATCTGTCGAGCTAGGGGAGCCACTAGTCGAGGAGATGCCATGAAGGGGAAGTGAAGTCCAGTGAGGTGAAGTCATCGAGGCCGAGTTGAACCACATCAAAGCCACGCCATTGAGGTGTGTTTCAGCTTGCCGAGGTGAATCCATCAAGCTAGGGGGAGCCCTTAGTCGAGGAGACGCCGTCCAAGCCGAGTTGAACCACACCGTGGCCAAGCCATCGAGGCATGTTGGAGCCCGTCAAGGTGAATTTATTGAGCTAGCAGGAGCCCCTAGTCGAGGAGACGCCGTTGAGACGAAGCGAAGTCCGACCGAGGTGAAGACATCGAGGCCAAGTCGAACTACGCCGAGGCCATGACATCGATGCGTGTTGGAGCTCATCGAGGTGAATCCGTCGAGCTAGGGGAAGCTCCTAGTTGAGGAGATGCCGTTGAGGCCAAGTTGAATCACGTCGAGGTCATACCATCGAGGCGTGTTGAAGATCGCCGAGGTGAATCTGTCGATCTAGGGGGCCCATAATCGAGGAGACGCCGTCGAGGTGAAGCAAAGTCCGACCGAAGCAAAGCCGTTGAGGCTGAGTCGAACCACGTCGACGCCAAACTATCAAGGCATGTTGAAGCTCATCGAGGTGAATCCGTTGAGCTAGGGGGAGCCCCTAGTCGAGGAGACATTGTTGAGGCAAAACAAAATCCAGCCGAGGCGAAGCCGTCGAGGTGACGGCGCGGAGTCACCGGGCGAGGTCGGGGTGACGCCGACTCCGTTCGACGAGGTCTAGATTCCAGTGAAAGCAGCTAGGAGGGAGGTTGAGGAGCGACTTGGAGGCGAAGGGCCGAAAGCAGTCTAGGGTTTAGCGGAGGAGATCCAAAGACCGAGGGACGACACGGGGTTAAAGGGCTGGAGGCTAGCGGCGGTGGTCCGAAGGGAGGCCTAGGAGAAACACAGAGGCGATCCGGAGGTAGTCTAGGCACAGGGTTGGTCCGAGCATGGAGGCCGGTCTGGGAGCGAAGGCCGGTCTGGTGTGTGGAGGTTGTCCTGTGCGGAGGGGTTCCATAGCCAATCTAAGCACGGGTCATTCTAGGCACGGAGCAAAGGCGACCGGAAGGGGTCCAGGGCGTGGAGGTGGTCCGAGGTGCGGAGCGAAGGGCCACGGGGACAGCGCAAAGCAGGCGAGCGAAGTCTAGAGTGGGTTCGAGGAGTGGAGGTGGTTCAGACCTAGAGAGAGTTCGGAGCGTGAAGGCGTAGAGCGGAGGTAGGTCAGGTTGGCGCAAAGCGGAGGTAGGTCGGGTCGACGCAATGGTGGTTCGAACCTAGAGAGGGTGTGAGGCGCAAAGCGGAGGCCGATCAAGGTGGCACAGAGCGAAGGACCACTGGGACGACGTGGAGCAGGTGAGCGAAGTCCGGATGGGGCCCAGGGTGCAGTGATGGTTCGATCTCGAAGGGCGTCCTAGGCGCGGAGAGAAGGTCCACCAGGACGGCGCGGAGTGGGCGAGTGAAGTCTGAAGGGGGTTTGGGGCGCAGAGGTGGTCTAGACCCAGAGGGGGTCCGAGGTGCAGAGTGGAGGCCGGTCGGGGCGGCGTGGAGCGGGCGAGCGAAGTCTGGAGCGGGCCTAGGGCGCGAAGGGGGTCCGGTTGGGGTCCACGGCGGAGTTCGAAGGACCTCCTCATGGACCCGCCCCGTGACCTTCCGTGCCTTCATCTTCCTAAGCGATGTGGCTTCTCGCTCAAGTTCTCACGGACGGTACCAACTGTTGTCGATACGAGATTGGATAGTAAATTTGTAAGCACTCCCGGTCACAGTCAAAGACCGCCGAGGGTGTGAGGGGACACCATGACACACACAAACAACCAAGTGAATTCAAAGCGAGTGGCTAGGTTTCAAAATGGTTTACTACTCCCACTTATAAGGAGCTCTATTTATAAAGTGGAAGGGGAGGTAAGTGAAGTTACAAGTTTACTTTCGAGGCCTAGTTTACTCCTAGGAGCATTTTCGTCCTCTACGCCATGCGCGTCCCGCCAAGTCTAAGAGGCCTTGGGGTCGGTTCATGAACCTCGTCGAGGTTGGCTGCAGGCCTCCTCCAGGGTTGGTGTATGAACCTCGCCGAGGTTGGCTCTGAACTTCGTCTTGAATTGGCACTCGGACCTCGTTCAAGGTAAACTTTAGACCTTGTTCGGGGTTGTCTTTGGGCTCCATCTTAGTTTTCTAGACCACGTCCAAGATGATACCGACTTCGGACTTCGTCCGGGGTTAATCCATAGACTTTATCCATTGTAGATTTTCTGGTGTGTATCGTTTCACTGAAATTACCGTGAGCTTGAGACAGCGTGGAGGACCTCCCTAACAAGAATACTACCACAATGGTAAACTTGGATAGCGTCTGCATATACAACATGGCAAAAACTAATTACCAGATGTGTATGTACCTTGCAGACCATGATATATACTTGCTGTAGGTAGGGATAAGACCCTAAGATAACCACACTTATTAAAATTGTTAAAGAGAGAGAGAGAGAGAGACAGCACATCGAGCCTGGCACCTATAGCATGGCGCTGTCGCGTCGTATTGCTTCCAGATAGTTCGCGTTCTCTATCCAAGTGAGAGAGAGAGAGAGAGAGAGAGAGAGAGAGAGAGCATCAACACGGCACCACCACACGCATTACTGCGTCGCCAGCGTTTCCTTTTTCTGAGCCCAAGCGAAGCGGCGGTAGCGGTCCCTCCCCGTTCGTCTCCCGACCGACGCAGCCTCCCTCGTTTCCTCACCTTCCCCTCCACCTCAACCCTCCCGGCCCCCGATAAACAGGCAGCGCAACCAGGGAGAGAGACCCACGCGATCCGGCTAGAGCGATGCGCCCAGCAGGCGGCCTCCCTACCCAGCCGGGCACGCCGGGGCGGCCGCGCCGCCGCCCGGATCTCACCCTCCCCATGCCGCAGCGCGACGTCCCCTCCTCCCTTGCCGTCCCGCTCCCCCTCCCGCCCCCCTCCTCCTCCTCCGGCCCCCTCGCTGGGCCCACCCCTGCTGCTGGCGCGCCCTCCGCCGCGCCGCCGCCCCCGCTCGCGGAGCTGGAGCGCGTGCGGCGAGTCGGGAGCGGCGCGGGCGGAACGGTGTGGATGGTGCGGCACCGCGCCACGGGGCGGGCCTACGCGCTCAAGGTGCTGTACGGGAACCACGATGACGCGGTGCGGCGGCAGATCGCGCGGGAGATCGCCATCCTCCGCACGGCCGAGCACCCGGCCGTGGTCCGGTGCCACGGCATGTACGAGCGCGGCGGGGAGCTCCAGATCCTGCTAGAGTACATGGACGGGGGATCCCTCGACGGCCGTCGCATCGCCGCCGAGCCCTTCCTCGCCAACGTCGCGCGCCAGGTGCTCTCGGGCATAGCCTACCTCCACCGCCGCCACATCGTGCATCGCGACATCAAGCCCTCCAACCTCCTCATCGACTCCGCGCGCCGCGTCAAGATCGCCGACTTCGGCGTCGGCCGCATCCTCAACCAGACCATGGATCCCTGCAACTCCTCCGTCGGCACCATCGCCTACATGAGCCCCGAGCGCATCAACACCGACCTCAACGACGGCGCCTACGATGGCTACGCCGGCGACATATGGAGCTTCGGGCTCAGCATCCTCGAGTTCTACCTCGGCAGGTTCCCCTTCGGGGAGAACCTCGGCAGGCAGGGGGACTGGGCCGCGCTCATGTGCGCGATCTGCTACTCCGACCCTCCGGAGCCGCCGGCCACCGCATCGCCGGAGTTCCGGGGCTTCATCAGCTGCTGCCTGCAGAAGAACCCAGCGAAGCGGCTAACGGCCGCGCAGCTGCTGCAGCATCCGTTTGTCGCCGGGCCGCCGCCACCCCTCGCCGCCCCGCCGTCATGACGATGATTTCGGATGGATCTCGATCCAGTTCTGGACTTCTAGTTGCACTGTCAATCCCAATCTAGCATCAGATGGATGGATGGAGTTGAGCTGTGAGAATCTTGGAAAAATCTTCGTGACCATTCTGGGTATTCTATCCATCGTCATCCTCATCCATTGCTGCTGCTCCTGCTCCAATTAAGGTTCTTTTTCCTCTCGAGTTGTTTCATGTTCCTTATTTCCAATGATGATCGTATAATGGGAAAAGCTGTGTGTACAAAGGATTTTGTACAAAATTCGTCAAGTACAGACAGGATCCACTTGTTAGCCAATGGTCATTGATCTGAAAAATTCCGTTAGAATTTTCATCTTCGTTTGTACATGCAGCAGAGCTATCACATGGTATAGCATTATGGAAAGCTTTTCTTTGTGATATTTTTAGTGTATGAATGTGAATGATGAACCAATGATGGTGATGATGATAGTGTGCTGCTCCTAGCAAGTTGCAATAGCTCGATCGGTTGTTGGATTCTATACTGAGATGAGAGAGATTGGATACAGGGTACAGGGAATCTTGAAATACGAATCAAAACAACTTTGTTTCTCTCTCTCTCTGGGGGATTGCTCTCTTTATTCTCTTGTGTAAAGATGACGATTGTGTTGTGCACTATAAGTTGCTTCTGAACCTTTGCTTTTCCTGTTCCCAATTCTGATGTTCGTTTCTTGGCCCCGCCAATGATGATGTTGACAATTGGCATTCATAGATTTTGGTTATTTTGGGTTATTTCATGTTCCTTTTCATTCCTATTTTACTTGGTAGAAGTACTGAAGTAGGGATAGAAAAAAAGGATCATGGTAGCATAGGAGTCAGGAAAATGTTGTTCCTTTTTATTCCTATTTTCTTCGCTTTGAGATGGATGGATTTGTGCTACATAGACACAGATGGAGATGGAGGTGGCAAAAGCCTCAAATGGTGGGGTACGTGAGAAAGAGTCGAGCTGCAACCCGGGTCCCATGCCTGCCTTCCGTCCTGGCAAGTGGACAAGCTTGTGGGGCAGGGTAAGAGATCTGCCTCCTGTAGATGCCGTGTCTCCCTTTTGCTTCAGCTTAGAGGTGCGGCTAGTAGGAAGATATATGGTTTTGATCATATAAATAAAGTTGGTATAGTGTATACTATAATTAATTTATAAATTTTATTTCAAAAAGATATTTTGTTTGAAAGCTAGTTACTATAGAAAAAGTGAAAAGAAGCTTTTAGAAACTAAAAAAAGAGGTCCGGTGCTATCTTGTGCTTGATGAAGCCTTCAATCGCAATTTAATGATGAGCATGTGAATGATGTGGTGTATTATGCAAAACAGATGCACAGCCTTGTACAGACTAGTTTAGAGCTGTTTATGGTGCTGAACGTACAGGTTTGTTTGTGCCAGATCATGTCACAGAGAATTAGTTCGGTGATGATTGAATGGTAATACGATTTAGGCGATTCGGAGATTAGTTGTTGATTGGGTGAGGAAGGGGACAACCAAAATGGCCTTGTAAAGAAGATTCAACTGAACCGACGAGATGGTAGGTGACGAAACATCCGTGCCCCTGAATAGCTTTAGCTGCTAACTTCGAGAATTAAATACGAAATTGGTGGCATAACTAATAAACAAAGTAGGACAATTCAACCTTTTAAAATAGGGGGATTTGCTCATGTTCCCCAAAGTTTAATGGCGTTTGCTTATTTGCCCCATGATGTCTCACTGACATGTGGGCCCTGGATCCGCATGTCAGTGAGACATCATAGGGCAAATGAGCAAACGTCATTAAACTTTGGGGCAGGGGAGCAATTTTTCCTTTAAAATATGGGATTAAGCAAATTTTCGAGACGGGATGCTTTGCTCTGCTGTTGAATGAGATGCTAGAAAATATATTCTAATGCAAGAGAGGACTTGGACAAGGGGATCTCTTGTCTCCACTGCTTTTTTTTTTGTGCTTAGGGCTGATCTTTTTACAGTCTGTGATCAATGAAACAGTGAATAGAGGGATTTTTAGTTATCCTATATCAAATTTGGTCAATCTTGAATATCCAGTTATTCAGTATGCAGATGATACGCTTATTATTATGCTGGCTTATGGATGACAGTTTTGAGTTTAAAAGGTCTTCCCTACACCTTCTCTGCATCTACTAGCCTTAGAATGAACTTTCACAAATCGCAGATGATTCCCATCAATGTTAATGAGGACAAAGTTGGTCATTTGGCAAGGTTATTTGGTTGTAAAATTGGTTTTATGCATTTCACTTAGCTTGGCCTGCCTTTGGTTACAACCCGTCCAACAATTAAGGACTTTTCTCCGCTAGTAAATAGAGTGGAAAGAAGATTATTGAGCACTACAGCTTTCCTATCATCTCTACCCCTAAAATCCACCAGTTCAGTTCTTTCCTACGACCACCCCAAATTGTGCCCCCAGCAGTCATGAGTTTTCCTGCGTCCACACCAATTCGTGTCCCCAGGAAAACCAACCAGTAAAATCAACGATCAAGAATCAATTTCCACCTTTCTCTCTCCTTACCCACTCATATCCAACGATCCAAAGCCGACGCTGCCTCCCCACGTCTCTCCCCCGCTCCACCTCCCCACGTCTCTCCCCCGCACGCCAAACCCTCGCGCGCCCGCCGCCTCTCCCCATCCCCTCGCCCGCCTCCTCCGCTCCGTTCTCCGCCTCCCTCGCGCCTCCCCCGCGCCTCCTCCGCTCCCTCCGCCTTCCCCGCGCCTCCCCCTCCTCCCCCGCGCCTCCCCTCCCTCCGCCACGAGACCTGGATTCTCGTGGATGGCTGGGATGTTGGGCTGCGCCTCAAGCCGGACGCCTGAACGGTATCAATTCCCCATGATCATTTCCCCCAGTCAAGTCGCCTCCTCACCTGTGCAGCTCTGCTTCCCATCTCACACACGCGAGATCGAGCGGAGAAGGGAGGCGGGCGTTCGAGACCATGGGCAAGCCCAAGCCCTCCGCCGCCGCCGCGCCGGCGGCTTCCGCGCCGAAGACGGTGCACTCGGCGCTGGTCACCTACACCTCCATGCTCGCCCTCCTCTCCCTCTGCCTGCCCTTCGTCATCCTCCTGTAAGTGCCCACTTGTCCTTCTTCCTCATCCTTGGATCTCCCCGGGGATCCAGATTGAGCGAAATCTCGGGCTCCATCCCGCCTTGTTCGATCGCATTTCTGATCTTAGTAGGTCGATCCGAATCTTGGATTACCCAAGATTTTGCGTTGGAGGAACAGAGAAGCAAGCCTCACTCTCGGTTGTAGCCGTTCGTGCGTGACGCGTTCTTGTTCTTGGGGTTGGTGCTGCAGGTGGTACACGATGGTGCACGCGGACGGATCGGTGCTGCGGACCTACGAGTACCTCCGCGAGCACGGGCTGCTGGAGGGGCTCAAGGCTATCTGGCCCATGCCCACCATGGTCGCCTGGAAGATCATCTTCGTCTTCGGCCTGTTCGAGGCCGCCCTGCAGTTGCTTCTCCCCGGGAAGCGGTTCGAAGGGCCCGTTTCTCCCGAAGGGAACGTGCCCGTCTACAAGGTCCGTGGTTTTGGTAGAATTATATCAGTGCTGTGCTATTCTTGCCTCTTTTTCTTAAGCTATACATTATTCAAGTCTCGCAAAAAAAAGGGAGATTTCATTGTTAGTCTTGAATCTTCATGTTCTAGCAAATTCTTATCTTGGTCTACTGTACAAATATTGTAACACGGTAGCTTCATTACCTGCTATGGCAGTATCACTGACATGTTAAATTACTGAATGCACCATGGTAAATTCTAGCTCTAACTTTGTTGTTCTCAGTTCTCACTGTGAGCAGATTAGGTCAAAATAAACCGCATTTTTCCCCCTGGAAAGGCTCTTGCTATCCTTACCCTTTTGGCTTTTTTTTGTAATATATCCTTTTCTGTTTTGTCAGGCAAATGGCTTGCAAGCATATGCAGTGACCTTGGTAACTTATATGAGCCTGTGGTGGTAAGGCTATCTTCTTTTCTTGGGTGAACCTGTTGATTAATCATATACTTCAAATCTTCAAATTACATCACTCTAGGATCAACATTGGGGTGGCTTTGTCGCTAAACCATTGAATGACTTGTCTATTTGTCCTTACTTGCATGCTCATTTGATGTTTCTGCCAGTGCTATGATATATCATATATGATGAGGAAAATAAAAAATGTGTTAGCTGCTGATTGTGGAAAGTAGGCATAAATGTACAACCATCATGTTTTCCTATTGCTCATATGTAAGGCTGATTTAAATGATTAAAAGGATGCTTAATGAACGTGACTCTTTCTCAACTAGATATTAACTGTTGAGCTATAGCTTGCCATATTATCATGACAGCTCAGAACACTGATACACAGACACTTGTTTTGTTGCTTGTAGTGGGTGTTAGGTCTCCAGGCACCCTAGGGACACCTCAATTTGCCTCTGATTACCAGGAGTTGAAAAATTGCATGATCCGGAATTTAATTTTAATGCCTTAGGCCCAACCAAACTACACCCACACCCACGCATAACAACACTCTTGGGCTTTCACCCTCACTTTACCCAAAAAGGGTTAATCCAAAGTTGATATCCTTGACTACATTTGGTTTATATGCTGTCCATACTGATTGAAAGTACCAACATGGGAGTTGGGATTAAACTCTCACACAAGCACACAGGGGCCACTCAGGCCACCTAAATTTAGGCCAGGTGTTACATTAGTGGGGTTTTTTTTGTCTTCAAAATTTGAGCCCTTACATAGCTGTCCTGGATTGATGCACACCTTGCACGAGGCCCAAAAATTGAGGCAGAAGCCTGAAACGTGTTAATGATTTGACAAAAGGCTTCTTAGCATATGATAACCACATGTTGGAGCACTATGACATTGCCGCCAGGAGTTTGGAAAATGAGTTAAAATTAGTTTTTTTAGGAGAAATTTTTGGACTCACCTATTCTGCATGTATTTTCAACTTGTCTTGGATATATCTTGGTATTCCTTGTGTGTAATCATTTGTTCTAAGCTATGCAATGGTGTCTGATCATGTGCAAAGATATTCAAAGATTTTGAAGGTCATACCTGAAATTCAATAATGTTTACTTGCTATAGATTTACGTGTTTCCAGTACTCCATGTGACCATGTGCATGTGTTGGCATTTCTTCCATCTTGCAAATAGAGTAAAATAAATTTCTGTAGCCTTTTGTCTTACTGACCATTAAACTTAATAATTTTATTATTCTCACTGGTTTTTTTAATTTTGTCAAACGTTCGTGCATTTCCAACTACGGTAATTTGTGATTGTAGCCTCTTGTACCTTTTTATGCTTCGTCCTGCCACCTCATTATACTGTGAAGTTCATCGTAATTATCCTAATTAATTGAGTTTGCTTTCTCTCCACAATTTTTGTGTAGCTTTTTTTTTTGAATATGGGTGTTGGACCTCTCTTGAATTGTCTGCTGTGTGTAGTTTATACTATAGTCACTAACAAAAATATGTGTCAGGTTCGGCACTTTTAACCCTGCAATAGTATATGATCATTTGGGGGAGATATACTCTGCTCTTGTCTTTGGTAGCTTTGTGTTCTGTATTTTCCTGTACATCAAGGTGAGCTTATTTAATAGATTTTTGTTTCCTCATATAGTTATTTAGCAAGCTTCCTTTGTTGATGGATAATTTCCTTTTCTTTTTAGGGTCATGTAGCACCATCTTCATCTGATTTTGGATCCTCAGGGAATGTGATAATTGATTTCTACTGGGTAAGTGTTGTTCAAATCCATGCCATTGATTTTCACATTGCCTTAAATTAGGATCTATCTACTCAGACTCCTCTCGATCACTTGCATGTATCATTGTGGTTCTTAACATCTGCATAACTTAGTGGTAATTTTTGTTATTCCAAACTAAATGGTTGTTTGTTGATTCGTGTATATAACATGACATTTCCAGGGAATGGAATTGTACCCCCGGATTGGTAAGCACTTCGATATCAAAGTCTTCACAAACTGCCGTTTTGGGATGATGTCCTGGGCTGTTCTTGCTGTAACATACTGCATAAAGCAGGTTAGAATATTATAATAATCTTGTATTATAATAAACATGTATGGCCATTCAAAAATTGGCTTTGACAGCAGGGAACAGAACATGTATGGCCATTCAAAAATTCGTTTGGTTGATTTCGTGTGCATCCCTAAAATGCCGCCGTGACGTTAGCACGGGCACTATACTAGTATAGTGGTAGATTAACAGTTGTTAATGCGGTGCTTTCTCCACGGCGTCTCTCGCTGTTACATGGGCCCATCCAGAGTGGCCTACCAGCTCACGCTGGCTAAAATGGGAAAGGCTATGGCACTTTTTTTAGCTTTTGCTTTTGGTTTTTCTACAGTAATTAGCTTTTAAACAGAGTGTCTTTTCAAGATAGGATCAACTAGTTAATTGTAGTACATATTATACCGACTTTATTTATATTGGTAAAAACCACACATGAGTTTTTGTTACTCTGTAATCTCTCACATAAACAACTTAAAAGTCATAAATTATAATAAAAAATTATAAGTCTCAGCTTAAAAAAAACAGATTCATGCATTAGCCAGGACGGGAAACGTTCGGGCAAGGGGAGTTTGACGACGCAACGGGTGTAGCCTGGCAGATTCCTTAAAAAGCGTTGAAGTGCACTCTGCCTCAATACAATTCTAGGCTGGTAGGTTTTTAATGAAAGTTAGCGTGTGCAACCCGCACAATTGCGTGGTTTAATAATGGTTTACTAAGTAATGTTGCAATGGTAATCTTTGTTAGAAAATAATAACATTGATGCACCACTGATATATATTCCTGGGCTCACTTATGGGTGTCAAATTAGATGGTCTTTTATCAATTTATACAACTTCCACGAAGCTTCTCCGCGGCGCCTCTGATTGTTATGTGGGCTCGTCCAGGGTGGCCCGCCGACTTGCGGAGGCTAAAATGGGCAACCCGTGCTAATATTAGCCGGGACGGGGAACTTGGGGTGGCCCACCTATCAGCCTCGTGCTGGAGGTTGGTAAGTGGTAATTATCGAAAGGCGAGAGGAGTTTTGGTGTAGCGGGTGTAGCCTGGCGTATTCCTTAAAAATTGCTTAAGTGCCCTTGCCTTCTCAGATTCATTTATCTGAAATTTTTGAATTTTAGCTGTTTACGACAGAGATTACGGAGAGATACTTGCTTGCAATTTTGATTGGTACAGATGTTAAGTTTTTAACGTATACTACAATTAACTTATAGACTCCGTTTTAAAAAAATACTCCGTTTGAAAGTTAGGTATTATAGGAAAACCAAAAGCCGTTTTTAGAATTTAGAACCTATGTCTTTATTTGCCTACCTGCCGGGCACGATTAGCCTTGACAACACCATCGATCTGCACTCAGCAATGATTCTTGTCCAAAAGCTTTCGCGTAGTTAAAAAGATAACTTGCGTGAAGCGGACTTATATCCAATTTGCATCTAAGGCATGTATCTGAGTATAATTTCATATTTGAACTTGTGTTCCTCCTTTAAAAAATCACCTTAGTGTCTCTTTCTTTGATTTCAACGTCAAAAAGGGAACAAACACTAATTTTTTTTTGACAAAACAAAAACCCATGTATGCTTTCACTTTTATGTCTAATCATAGGTAGCATCTAGACAATAGTATACCATTGTAATGGTATAGTAACAAGTGTCACGGGTTAAAAGTTTTATGTTTTGGTGAGTTTTAGGTGTTTTTAGAAGTTTCTACAAGATTCCAAAGCCAAAATTGATCTTGCCTTTGTTTCCTCGGAGAAATCAGGAACATATCAATTAGCAGGAAGTAGGAACCTTCTCCCAATAAAAAAAAAAATCATGTTCCAAAACTGCAAAGGTCCATTACAAAGGACAAACTCACAAATTACAACCACAGGTACACAGCAATGGCAGAGTCGTATTGTTCTCTATCAGCAACAGAACAACTTCTGCAAGGAAATTTTGCACAAATCTTGGGCTAAGAGTAGCACCTGCTCCAGCTCCCCTCATGCTTGGCAGCTACAATTAAACCATTAGATCACAATGCACAAAACAAATGCCGTCTTTTCATACATCCCTCACCCTGCAAGTACCAATACCACGACATCTTGGACAGTTTATGCGTTAAACGTTCGATCTTCTTGGCGGCATCGATGATTCGCTCGTTCTTGAACTGAACACGGATCTCGGAAACTGCGAATCACTCAACATATCCTACAGGTTTGCAGCAAACCTTCATGCCAAAATTTGTTGAGAAGTGTCAAATCAGATGGTGATGAAGGACTTGGGAGAGGAAGAAAGCTTACGGCGTTTGACCGTGAGGCGTTGCTGTGGAGCGTCGAGCTGTGCATGCCGCCGCCTCTGATGGCGCCGCAGAACTGCATGTTGTCCTCGCCGAGCGCGCGCAGCCGGTTGAGCTCCGGGAGCACGGAGGTGCCGAGATCCGGCCGGTCCTTGCGCCGCAGCTCGCAGCACCGGATCGCCATCTCGGCGAGGCACTGCGCCTCCTCGACGGGCCAGTCGTGCACGGCGGGGTCGAGCAGGTCCGCGAGCGCGCCGCGCTCCAGGGCGCGGCTGACGTGGTGCGTCAGCCCCATGGGCGGCTTGGCCGTGATGATCTGCAGCAGCATGACGCCGAGGGAGTAGATGTCGGACTTGACGCCGAGCATGCCCGTCTGCTGGTACTCCGGGTCGATGTAGCAGAAGGTGCCGGCGGTCGACGTCATGCGGTACTGCGTCACGTTGTCGGCGACGGACGGCGGCACGAGCCGCGCCAGCCCGACGTCGCTGATCTTGCTCACGTAGTTGCGGTCGAGCAGGATGTTCCCCGGCTTGAGGTCGCGGTGCACGAGTGGCTCGGGCTTTGTCTGGTGCAGGAACAGCAGGCCGGTGGCGATCTCGGCCGCGATGCGGAACCGGTGCTGCCAGGGTATCACCGGCCCGCCGCCGCGCCGGAAGAGGCAGTCGTCGAGGCTGCCGTTCGCCATGTACTCGTACACGAGGCAGCCGTACTCGGGGCAGGCGCCGAGGAGGAGCACCATGTTGGGGTGCCGGATGCAGCTGAGCACCTCGACCTCCTGCTGGAACTGGGACCTGCCCTGTGCGGCGTCGGGGCGGAGCACCTTGATGGCGACCGGCGTGTGGTCGAGGTAGCCCTTGTACACGGGGCCGTAGCCGCCCTCGCCGATCTTGCGCGCGTCGGAGAAGTGCTCGGTGGCGTGCTCAATCTCCTCGATACTGTACCGGCGGTACCGGATCTCGTGCGACATGCCGCCCGGTCGGTTCTTGCGCTCCTCCGCCTCCTTGAGCAGCTTCTTCTCCGCGTTGATCCGCTTCTGCACCTCCAGCTCCGCGATCCGCTGCGACGCCTCCGCCGCCTCCATGGCCGCCTTCGCTTTCGCCTTCTCCCGCTCGATCATCGCCAGCGCCGACTCCTCAGTCAGCCGCGCGTCCTGCATCTTCTGCTCCTCCTCTGTCTTCCACCGCTGCAGCTCCATCGCCTGTACAAGCACCGCAATGGCCATTCTTGCATCAATTATCCCGCAAAACTTTGGGCATTTCTTTGCAATAATCTCTTGGTTACCTTCTGTTTAGCGTTGAGCGCCTCCTTGCAGGCCGTGCTGTACATGTCCATGGTCTGCTTGAGCTCGAGCCGTAGTCGCTTCACCTCGGCCTCGACGTCGTCCATGCCAATGGAGGAGAAAGAGGAGGTGCTGCTCTGAGAGAAGGACAGGTCGTTGGCGCCGAAGGAGTCTCCGCCCCACTTGCTGGGCGTGCGCGACATCTCGAAGCTGTGGTCGTAGCTCTCCGTGGACCCGCTCGACATCCGCGGTGGAACCTGGTGGTGGTCGATGCTCCGTCGGCCGGAGCTGACGAACGAGATATCCGCCGAGTCCGGCATGGAGACGTGGCTGAGGTCGGCGTACGACTTCCTCGTCGGCCCCGTCGACCCGCGCGCGAATGGCGACCGGATGTAGTTGTCCACCCTCGGCGTCTCGGCGTGCTCGTGCCCCCTCGACGACGACGACCACCTCTGCGACGCCGGCGCCGGCTCGGGCTGCTTCGCGGCCGCGGCGAGGCTCTGGATCTGCGACCGGAGCGGGGACACGCGCGGCGCCTGGCGGATGGAGTTGCGCACCGACGAGACCTTGCCCTTGTTGATCACGTACACGGTGCAGAAGTCCGGCGCGCCCTTGGAGATGGTCGTCGGGATGTCCGCCTTGAATCTTCTGACCGGAAACGCTGCTGCGGTTAGGCGAGAACGACGATACGCGACGGCCAGCGAGGGCGGTCTGGCGTGCGGCCGAATGATCGATCGAACCAACGTGTTGCGTACCTAACGAAGCCGCCCCTGGCGGTGGCGCCGACGACGAGCTTCTCGATGGCGGCGTGCGCCGAGAACTCGATGATGGACTTGGCGATGTCGTGGTCGTCCAGCACTACGTCCTTGCATTGGATCTGCACGCCACAACAACACAGCTTAGTTACATTCTTTGCATACACGTACATTTGCAGAACAAATGGTGGCCATTGCGGCAACTATGCACGTACGTCTTTGCGGGTGCAGAAGCAGCGGAACGGGAGGAAGAGGTCCCTCATGTGCGGGTCCGTCGGCTGCTTGAACCCGGCCGCATCCTCCACTCCGCCTGATCGAAGCCATATACATATACACGCTCAGAAACCAAAGATGATCCATGCACATACGATCATAAGTAACTTTACCTAGACCCTATTCTTTTCAACTGTGTTTGATGGCTTTTAGTTGTGACTAGTAGATTTGATAAATAGTACCTACTGATAGAAACCGAAGTCAAAAGTGAAGTCGGCTTTAAAGCCGAAAAAAGGGAATCCTAGGTAAATAACACCGAGAAATCACACGAAAACACGAACTCCCACTCTCCCAGTATGTACAATTTTGAACACAGCACGGATTCACACATGATGTATAACGGTTCTTTGATCTCAAGTGCAAAGTAACGGGGGAGCTTTGATTGGCGAATGATACACTGGCATACACGTGTAGAGTACTTGCCTGAGGTGCCCTTGGTGTTGACATGAACGAGGACGATGGTCTGGCCCTTGTGGACGAGGGTGTCGATGGCCCATCTGAGGGCGTTCTGGCTGTTCTTGTCCCTATCGATGCACACCGCCACCAGCGGGTAGCTCGACGTGTCCGACGCTTCAAACTCATCTTGGTACCTCCCCATCGACGATCTCTCTCTCTACCTCCCTCTCTCTACTATGCTGATTTCATTCAAATGGATGTATCTAGGTTTGGTTTTGTGGTTACTAGCTAGGTTATGTATGCGGTTGTCTGTTTTGCCATGGTTGTCTAGAGGGGAGGGAGGCAACGAGTGTGTCTTGGCCAGGGCTCCTCTTTTACTCCTGCTCCTTGTCATTCTATTATTAAGCACTATCCTTTTTTGGATGTGGCGCTGCTGCTGGTGGTGGTATGAATTGAGCCATGCGTACTTTGAGTTTCAGCTGCTTCAACGGGTGACCACAGAATCTCTTCCTCCTATTTTTAGCATAGACTAGCTAATACACGTACATTGCTATGGAAAAAACATCCAATAGACACGGATATGTGGGGGAACAAAGTTATAAAAAAATCATCGCAGCACACATCTATTTCAACTCATATGAGATTCAAAGATTAGAAGCATGTCAATTTTCAACAAGGCATGGAAACATATTATTTCAAACAAATCTCAGTATGTCATGTATACATGCCTGAAACTACATGTCTCAGTCATACATTGTTACAGGCCTAAACAGAACCATCTTACGGGGCAACTGGCAATCTTCTCAAAACAACAACAGGGGTCATTATATCAGTTATAGAGATGGCAAAAAAGCTGTTATATGTGTACAACACTACAATAGCTTATATCAAAGTGTGTTGCCTTGTGAAATGCGACATGGCAGCATACATACTTATTTGAGAAATGCTATGGTACACAGTTTGATCTTCTTTAGAAGAATAAAATAATCACTTCGTTGTTTAGAACAAGAATGAAGTTAAAATCTAAAACCGCTTGAGAAAAGAGATCAGGAAATGGATTAGCACCAAGGGTAGGTTCAGTGAGCTGAGTAGCCTCCACCATCGCTCTCACCAATGTCCTCTACACCATGATTGTAGGTCCTTAGCCTCGTTTTCTTTCATTAACTACTACATCGTGTGGAAGATTGTCATATCTAGATTTTTCAATCCAAAATCCTCTGTGATTTACTGCACTATTCTCTGAATTAGTAGATAGTACTCACAGATACATTACTGCATCAATTCATACATCGCATAAAATATACCAAACCATAATATTACATATCAGAGTTGAAATACACTACGTCGGGTGACAGTTTACAGAAGGGCTGATCAGGCCAAATATCTACAGTACAAAAGCTAGCAGAGGAAAGTATAAACAAAAGTAGGACCAACATCCACAGGCAAACGACTGAGGGGTAAATGTGTGCGACAGATATTATCTAGGTCAAGATAATATATGTGCACATAATCTCCATCAAGTCTACTCGTCTAGGACTCGAACTCGCGAAAACCATCCTAAATCCCTTCGTCGGCTCCTCCATCTGTGGCAGGTGCGTCATCATAGGTGTAGTGGTCCTAGTTTTCTGTTTCTAGTTTTGGTAATGCGAGAGTGAGCACAAATCCACCGTGCTCCGCGAGCCAATACACAGTATGCAAGTAAATAACATGTAGGGCTTATCGAGGAAAGGCTCAGGTTGTTTTGTTTGCCAAAAATTGCCTTTAAAGATTACATTACATAGAAATTCCCTGAGACCTACCAGTTTGGAACTAAAACATAACATTTGAGTAAAAGAATGCAATAATAGTTGTAGCCTAGGATCCATGCAACATTGCATAACTCTTGCACTATATGCTAACATTTCAGTGTTATAACTGTTTACCTTAACACTAGGGCGACACCCAATACAACATAAATCAGGGCTTCCTGCAACCCGCCATTTTCCAATTTCACCCACAAAGTTTTTGAAATAGAACTATATCTGGTTAAGTCCCCATGTCTGCCTTGACCATAGGCACGGCTATTCGAATAGTTTTCACTTAGTTGAGTTTGTACACTTTACTTATAAGAGATGATCTGCTCGTTGCTCCACACGATTCCTTAGTCATGCGATTGAGTAAACCATTACAGTAGCTTTTTAAAATACCTTTCCCCTTCCGTCATTTCACCCATATGGGCTGCTCCCACTTGCGGTGGGTCCCATAAGTTGTGCAGGATATTCTACCCCAGTGACTAGCCCATTTGGACTACCCACACCGACTAGCTCACCACGAAAAAGTTCACCCTCAACGAGTGTCCCATTCAAGCCGTCATAAAGTCAGCACTTGCACTACCCCTCTCCCCTACCGATGAGATGATTTTCAGGATCCAGTAAATTTACTAAGCCAAGTTATACTTTATAGACTTGTGATTGTACTAGTTTTACATAGAAGATCATAACAAGATTCAGTCCTTATGGTTATTTGGGCGGTTCTAACACTAACCACACTCTCGTGCACCACTATACCAGCCTCCCCATACCATCCGCCTAGATATTTAAGCAACTTAGGGTTTTTGGGAGTATAAAATAATCATGATAAAATATACCAGCCATTTTGCACCCATTATTCTACAAATCAGTTTACCATAGATTGAAAGTAATGCTTGGGACATTTTGGTACTTCCGATTATCTAAGCAGTACTAAGCATGGTGTATAATTATAGACTTATTTTCGAAAGTTTACCATTATAATTTTTCCAGGGTGATAAGGCTCAAAAGCTCAAATGTTCCAAGGGAATGTAGTTGATATCATACCCGTAAGAAAAATAATTAGCATGTAATTAGAATCTTAAAACAAACATAGATTTGTATATGAAATAACAGTATGCAATTTGATAATTTAAAATAGAAATAATTTGTAGAAAATGTAGGTTCAATACGATCAAAGTATTAATTTGCCTTGGTCACAATTGGTTTGGTCTTACTGGTCATGACTCGTTTCAGCTTCTACCTCCTCTTGTGCATCGTACGCTATTTTACGTCGTGCAAAAATTCAGATAAAAATTAGTAAAACCAAATAAATTCTCACAAAAACTTAAATGAGCTCTAAAATTCATGGTTTTGGTTCTATTGGAAAGGTTTTGAATTTAGATGAATAAGTTATACCTGTTTAAAGTTCTCGGTTTAAATTAATTCACAATTAAAAAGGCGGAGAGACCCTCTGTTAGGTGGGGCCCACAGTAGTTTTATTTTTTTATTTTCTTTTCAGGCTCTATGACATGTGGGACCGGTTACAATTTGTTTAATATGTATGACCCAAAGGTCAGTGTGTGTTTAGGGTTAACTGACTTCATTAGTCCTAATTAGTTATCGAATTAAACTCTAATCGCTGTGAACAGTGCACTCGCCCCGTTCGCTAGCAATAGAGAAGCTCGCCGCTGGTGGCAGAGGTTGTGGCCAGACGTGAGCATCCACAAAATGGATTGCTCATGCCCACGCCCACCCCTTGATGAAACCTCGCCGACCAATTTGGCCGGGGCGGCAGCTGGCAGTTTTCATGGGCAACGGCGGAATAGGGGAGGGGTGGCTATGGCAATTTAAAGCGATTAAAAGCAATTCCTCAGTCTGGAAGTATCTCGTGGTGCGCAGGAGCTTACCTTGGCGGTCTACGTAGCTTGGGAGTGGCGGTGGTGGTTTGGCTGCTTGAGATGGCGATGGGAAGAGGAGGCACATGGTGGCGCCAAGGTACAGGTGGTGATGGGTCTAGTCGAGGGTAGGGATGGCATTGCCGTACTCCAGGAGGCTTCGGCTCAGTGGAATCAGTCCAGCGTAGCTCCAATCGACGGTTCTCCCGTCGGCCGACGTTGGAGAAGACGATGCCAACAACACTTCTGCGAGCTATTATCGGGCAATTCTTCGCAGTGGGAGGGGGAGTGCGGTGGTGCAGTGCTGCCGGGGGCATGAACGGGGCTTATAGATGGCAGGGAGGGCTGGCGACGTGAGGTGTGGCTGGACGGGTCATGACGAACAACGTGGCATTGGTGTGGTTACAGGGACCAAATGATTCAAGCTCAGCATCACGACGGTGACATGCGGTAAGGTATGACAGTGTCTGTCGCACGGGCAGTGAGGCGCACGTGCCAATGGGCATGGCGTCAGTCCGGAGGACGCAAGGAAAGGGGAATGGACGGGCAGGAAATATCGGGCAGGTACAATGATCAGAGCAACACCTGCGTGATGCAAGAGCCGTAGCACGACGATACAGGTAGCTGGTCGCAGCGGCAGGGGTGCGCCCTGTGGTTGACCTGAGTTGGCCTGGCACGGCAATCTGAGCAGCGTCTTGTCGCCCTTTGGCCAAGCGACAGGTCGAAGGGAGATGGCTGGACATGACGGTGTTCCTATGGTGACATGGGATAGAGCTATGACAGCATAAGCGGCTGACCCAACGACATGGGTGCAAGAGCACGCCGGTGTCCGGTGGTCGCAAGGGGGAGCGGCGGCAAGGAAAGCGGGCTACCGGGGCTGGCGACGGAAGGCAGATCAACAGCCTGGGAGGAGCCAGCCTAGGGCTGCCCTGGCTAGGCCGAAAGGCCAGAAGGAATTTGGCATTGGCCCATGTACATTTTTCTAATTTTCATTAATGTCTTATTCAACCATCTTCATTTGCTCTAATTTTTCATATTCACCATTACAAAGGCTAACTAATTCCAGGCCTAGGGTTGGTTACTTGTTTACATCTTTTCATCCTATTGTCATATGTGGATAAAAGAGAAGATGATAATCTGTTGGTTTACTCTACGACCTGAATCCTTGTTTTTCATGGTTTAGCTCATGACTGCACTTCTGCTAACTGATTCTATGGGAGTTCTCCTACCGTAATTGCTGGATCATCTTTTTAGATTCGCTTTTCAATTAAAAATTCACTTCTATTAATTATATCTTTCTTTCAGTATTAGGTTTTCATTATTTCTTATTTGTTGGAACCTTAACCAAGATCTAAGGAAAATCCATTAAAATCCAAATACCAAGAAGATGCATCCCAAAATATTTCAAAAATTACACATTTTTCAGGTTTATAATTTTTAGGATGTCACAAAGATGTGGCTAATTTTCTTTTCTCATGCTCCTTATCTTGTGTACACAAATGCCTAACTTTCAGGAGTGTGCAGGCTTGTGCTCCAAATCTCTCTACTCATGATACATCCATGTCAAGAGAATCCCTAGCTGTCATGTAGGAATTTTCATATGATGATACTTCCATTTAGAAAAGTTAACTAATTTTCTGGGCAGTGGACATTAAAAAATTGGCAGTCCAATAAATTTTTTGAATATGACGCTAGAGCTGATGATGATATTACAAAAAATTGAGACCAACAATTGATGGTGCAGAGGACCTCAGAAACTAAAGAAATTAACACAATATTGGCCCTGTAGAATTGCATGTAATAAAAATTAACAAAGGACAATTTTAGGCTAGTACAGATTAACAAAGGAAAATGTATGACAGTTCATAAAATATTAACAAAGGGAAGCATCTAATAACTCTTGAAATGTTAATAAAGGAAAACATTTGATGGACAGATTTTTAAGATCTGTCAGCGGCCAGATGACTAACACCAATGTACTACTATTGCTACAATGTAACGCCCCCGTTTCCAGGGGCGCGTTCGGACACGGCATTCCGCAACTATTCACGCATGAACAGTTATGGAGTGTCACGCAAGAGTATACCATTGCACGCTTACAACAAAAGTCCAGTATATATTTGACATAAGGATTAACATCCAGGTTTTTAACAGTGGGGCGTGCAAGCCCAAAGTATAATTACATTACAAAAACTCCAAGATCCGCTTCGAGCGCGGCGAAGACCTAAAGCCACGGGTCCTCGTCGAAGAAGAGATCCTCGGGGACGTCCTCGATGGGGAGACCTTCACCTTCGTCTTGATCCTCTAAAGAGGGGAATTAGCAAGCCGTGAGCCAAACAACCGGCTCAGCAAGCCCCAAAGGGACTCTATCTTACTACATGCACGGATTAACAATGGAAGGGAGTATACTTGGTTTATTAACTTAAGTGGATGCAGTTTTATTTGCAAACATTTTTATAAAACGGACCCAAAACTACTCTTTAAGATCTCAGGGGGTTTTCATGAAGAGTTAATTAACCAACTAATCAAATTAAAACATTTACAAAACTACTTAAGCTTCGCGTCTGGAATCACCCAAGTGACACAGCTCCATTAACCGGGAGCACGGCGTATTCGAATACCATTTATTTGACTCTGCAGAGTTTGCTCAGCTTTACCCACACGATTCCTTAACTCCCGCGACAGAGTTAAGAAAGCCAGGTCGTTTCACTGCTCAATTCTTTATATAGGCTCTACCCGGTAGAATTCACTCGGGTCTGGCACATGAAAACTCCCGTCCGCTTCGAGTGAATCCTGCCGTTGTTAGGCATCCGCAGCACGGCCTACCTAACCTCACTTCCCAACCTCCTCCTCCTCCACACCTGTAGAGTTTCAATCGAGTTGAGCAGCTACTAGACCAGTGTTGACAAGTCAACTCCTGTGGTTGAGCGATCACTATGATATTTGCTCAGCGTAAGGGTTTCAGTCCTTATATTTTCTCATGGTCCGCAACCTCGCCAGGCCCGCGACCCAACCTAGGGTAAGCGGTGGGCGAAAGCCGTCCCACGGCGCCCCACAACACCCTTACCCTAACTTCAATCCTAGGGTAAGAGATGGGCGAAGACTATCTCACAACTCTTCCCCAACCCTTACCCTACCTTGTGCACTCCGGCACTCTTCGCTCTAGGGCACGGTGTCCCATACCACCCTACCCTAGAGTCGGGTTTGCAAATTCTATTGGCCCGCAGCCACGACCTTAGTAGTGTAAGACTTTGCATGATAATAATATCCTACAGTTATCTAGATTATCAAGTAATTATTTCTAGGGTTACAAAGGCATGGCTACAAGTTTAACATGGCATTTATCGGTGGTAGGTTTAACTACACATCATGTCATTCTAAACATTTTATTTTACTTTAAACTAACATTTCACAACTAGCATAATGCAATTAGCATATTAACATAATTAAATAACATGTGTTGCAACATGATCAAAGGTTTTGGGACTTGCCGTCAATCCGGATGATCTCAGCTAGCTCGAACGAAGAAACGCCTGGATCCTGAGCGTGCACCTGAACCTTCGGAATCTCCGACACTAACGCAAACACATAAAAAATAATTAAATCCAGCTTGAGACTAATCAAGCGAGAAAAGTAAACTAATTAAAAAGGAGTAAAATGCATAAATCTCCAAATTAGAATTTCTGGAATTTATCTGGGATGAATCTGGAGGAATGGAGGTCAAAAATGGGTTCAGGACATTATTTGGAGCAAAGTGATGAAATTTGGGAATTTTGGAATTTTCTGTGATTTTCTAGAATTTATTTGAGCTTTTATGGATTTTGGAAATTGAAAAATGGTTAGAAAATCAGGATAAACAGTAGAAGGCCGGCCCGGAGCCTTAGCGCGGCCCGGGCGGAGAAACGGCCTGCGCGGCCGAACGGCCCGCGCGGCCCAAGCGGTCCACTCGGCGAGGACGAGTGGGTGAGATGGCAAGAGAATGGGCGGATGGATGCGGGGCGGGATGGCGATCGGATGGCAGTGAAGTGGTGAGGGTGGTCGGAGCGAATGGGACTATCGGGCGGTCGCGAAGGGGTACACTTATGAAGATCGGACGGCCGATGGAGGTTGTCATCCGACAGCTCAAACGAGATGGCAACGGTTGGGACGGAGGGCAGGGATGGAGCCACGTCACGGGGGAGGGGCTTCTTCTACCTCCCGCCGTGCGCACTCGACCGAGGGGGCAGAGGCGGTGGGTCTCCGCGCTCCGACGGCTACGGGGGTTCTCAAGGCAAGCGAAGGGCACCAGAGGGTAGAGTCAAGTGACCTAGTTCCATTTTTGGCTTCGGGGAGGTAGGGGAGTCATTGACGGCGGCCGACGGCGAAAGGGGAAGTTCGGCTCCATGGTGGCGCTAGGGTCCACCGGAGGGAAATTAGCTCGATTGGTAGCGATTTCACGGTGAGGGGAGCTCGGGGTTTACGTGTGCGGTGGCGGTTTCGGCGGAGAAGCCTTCGGGGAAGCTGGCCACGGCGAGGTGCGACGGCCCGAGGGAAACTTCGACGTTGGCGCAGCACAGGGCTCCACCCGGCCAGAAGAACACACCACGGGGATTAGGAGGCAGCGGAGGAGCTCTGGGCAGAAGCAATCAAAGAATGGGGTAACGGGGAGGGGGAATCAGCTCACGGGGTCGCCAGCGCAGGGAGGAGCGGCGACGGGGCTTCGGGCAATGCAGCTCCAATTGGTCGCTCAGGGAGGTTTCTGGGAGTGACAGAGTGTGGTTGGGGGGCTCTGGAAGCAAGGGGGAGTGAGGGAGTGGGGGAATGGCTTTTATGCCCGGGCGGAGGGAAATGGATCCGAGGGAGGAAAAGGGGGCGCGGTGCCAACGGTCAACAGGAGGACGGGGAGCGGTTGAGGTGTCTCCTCTGCGACATGGAGCGGTGTCCGACCCCTGAGCGGCAGTAATGGCGACAATACGGCGCGGGGGCGGGTGACCGGAGCGGCATGGGCACTGCGGTGCTTGCGGGGGAAGCGAAACGAGGGAGAGGGGCTGGCGGGTGGGACCGAGCACGGAGGAGGCGACAACGCATGGCGCGGAGCGGCGCTGGCTTCGAACCGGGGGTCGGCGGGGTGGTGCGGGCGGTCCGAAACCAGGAGCGCGGCGCAGAGGCGGTGCGGGAAGCGGGCGCAGGCGCAGCGCACGCGCGAGGGAGGAGGCGGGGAGGGAGTTGGGCGCCAGCGGGGAGGGAGTGGAGGGAGGCGCCGAAGAGAGGGGAAAGCGGGAAGGGAGCGGGGCGCCAAAGGAGAAGGGGAGGCGGCAATGTCCAAAAAGGGAAAGCGGAAAAAGGGGGCTTTCCAAAAAGGGAAAGTCTCCAAGAATTCACCCAAAAATGCAGCAAAAATAAAATGAAATTTTCTGGTTTGAATTTTTGGGGCTTTTCATACAAATGAATGACCATTGCTCAGCACAGCTAGATGTGCGGCCAAAAAAAGATTTGCAGCACAGCTATGATTTGATAAAATCTGTGAATGCCACATCTATTATCTCAGGAACATTTGTACATATATACATAAAAAGAGACGGACGGCGGAAAAACAATGTAGGATCGGCTTTTTACATGGTCAGTAACGTGCAAAATCATGAATTCAGCAGTAGCGACAATTTAGCAAGTACAAATATCGGCCGCCAATTAATTATCTCTTGTGCCCACAGAATTTAATTAGCAACAGATGAAATGAGGAGAGGTCACATTCAGTCGTTGCCTTGTATATACATCACTAATTGAAAAAATAAGTATAAGAGGAACACATAAGGAGAATTACCAAAATGAACTGGAAAAAACCCAAGACTATTAGGCTCTTGTTCCTGTTAATTGACTTGCTAATGCTCAGTTATCTTGACTAATATCCAACCTTTTATTGTGACTCAAAAACTCTCTGTGGAATGTCAGTTCAGTAACCAGTAAACAATCACAAGAATAATAGATTTCAACCTGAACAATTTTAGAAGAAGCTATGAAACAGACCGTTCACGCATTTCAGGTTTCAAAATTTTTTGAACAAATATGAAGGTGTCTTAATCTACATGCTTAGCTCACAGGATTTCTCATGGACACATTTTTATGATCTCTCATCGAGCAGATGACTAACACCCAGGTACTACAAAAGAATGATGAAAAAAATCATCAACAATTCAATTCCTCTACAGTTTATCACCAGAATAATGGAGCAATGGTGCAAACGCTTGATAGTTTATGGTCGAACTCAGACGGCGAGTGATGGAGCAATTATATCCAAATAATTAACAGCCTGTTAGCTCTTTCTCAGATTATATAGCATGGCAATTATATCCAAATAGTAGCATTGTTACCTCTCTCAGATTATAGCATGGCATGTCTTGCGTGCAACCTCTGATTGGCTCACTCGACGGGGAAGTTGTGACAGCAGGCGTTAACATGGTGTTGTGCTCGCCGCCGAGCCTGGCGGTCGACTTAGGACGGATTCTTTTGGATTAAAGTTGATTTATATTTATACTATTTATGGTAACTAGTTTTTAAATAATATATTTTTTAATATAGAATCAATAAAAAACTGTAGTAAAAAGTGTGCTGAGTTCAACTGTATCGGCTAAAATCATATGCGACTATTTCTCTCTGCATATTGTTTCTTGCGAACAGTCAGAATTCAAATATTTAAACCATAAGTCATCAACCCAAAAGAACGCGCCTGGCTCGGTGACAGCGGGAGCAATGCAACGGCAGGCCATGCAAGCGCGGTGAGAGAGGAAGATAGATATGGTGACCCAAAGTGCAATGGGATCAATACGGCAGAGCGCCATGCAGACAACAATGAGAGAGGAGATAGAGAGGCAGGGACCTAGAGTGGAGGAAGAGGAGGCATGAGTCCATCGTGGGCGGCGGTGGTGAGTGTGGCGCGGAAGCCGGAGGCCTGTGCCAGAGCAGGGAACACGAAGGTGGGTGGGCATTTGGCTTCCTCTCCCTTGAACCCCTACTAGCCTAGATCCCCACTTAGATTTGAAGGAAGAAGGGGAGGAGATGGTTACCTCGGGGGATCCGGCGAAAAAGGGGGGCTCAGCAATGGTGAGGAGGGAGAAGACACCGGTTTGGGGAGGCCACAATACACTCCCATTCCTCAATCCCCTTCTTCTTCTCTTCCCGCATCTTCACTAATCCCCAACGCATGATGGAATCCCCTCATCTTCTCTTCCCCCACACCCGATGCCCCTTGCATTAGCATTGGCTAGCCACAGTCTGCATGGCCTCCGTGCTCGCCATCGACAAGGCACCCCGCAACACGAATGTTGCCGTCCTCGTGCTTCCCTGTTTCCTCTGCCATGATCAAGCTACCATGAAGGAGAAGACATCGGGTCCGGGGAGATGACGTGGAGGCACAACGCTGGTTCGGGGGAAGACATAGTTAGGGGTCACGGCGCAGGGTCAGTCGGAGGTGGTGCACCCAACCCGAATCCAGAGAGAGGGGAGGGGCACGGAGCTAAGAGAGGCATGGAGGGAAACTAGGCTAGAGGGGGCCAGTAGGAGGCGACGCACCCCAGCTGAATCCAGAGAGAGGGGAGGGTTCACCATGCTAGCACGAATGATGGACGAAAGGGAAGGCGCAAGTGACGGGTGCGAGGAGAGGCGGCGGATGGGAAAGGGGTAAGGTGGTGGCAGTGCGATTTCGAGGAGTTGAGGCCGGCTGATTGAAACAAATCATTGCCATTGTCGTCCTCTCCAATGCCATGGCAATGAGGTCATGGGTGGTGCAGATCGGAAGGTGAGGGGAGCAGGGGAAGAGGAAGCTGTAAAATGGGAGGAAGGAAAAGAATCTGGGAGGAGATTGTGGGAAGGAATGGGACGACGACAATTTGGATACAAGAGGTGTCGAGACGGGGAAGTGGAAGTCAATTGAAGAACGGGGCCGCCTGTTGCTAACGGAGCCGCGAGGGGAGGGCGCGAGATGGATGGGCTATATTCTATGTTGCGGTAAATCATAAGATAGATGGCTTATATTCTATCTCGTGGTTAGATCACATGGCTACTGAGAGCTAAGAGAGAACAGATACGATCATCATCGAGTCTTTCTTTAAGTAGTAGAGATAATAGAAGAGATTACACACGCACATTAGTATTTGAAAGAAGTGGGAGATTATCAGGTAAGGTTATAGTCCATTCTTAAATGGTTCATGGCCTGCTCTGGCGCAAAATTTACCTTGATAGGAGTAAAACAGGATGGATCATGAGCTTATCTGTGCTTGCCAGAAAAAAAATAAGCAAGATGTAGCTGTCATGTCATTAAATCACAAATTAAGCTACTAGCAAGACATAGCTGCCATGCAATAAACACACATAGATCACATGTCAGCCTCCATTTTTGGATTGGAAGTAGATCCTTTGCTTTCTAATTCAAATGGCAGAGGAGCTCAGTAACTTGCCATTTCCCTCCCATAATCGTCGGATAAAAAAAAGAGAACGAACGTCACATATCAGTTGAAACAGTGATCTGCTATAGCCTTGCTTAGAGGGTCTCTACATATGAATGCAGCTTCCCTGTTCCCCTTCCCTGTTCCCGTCCCTATTCCCTCACACGTGGTAGCAGCCTATTCGCTAGGATTTAATGCCCTTTTTCCTCCTTCGAAGAGACCTATCAGCCCTTGCTTTGCCACGTGTGAGGGAACAGAGACAGGAACATGGAAGCGGAACAGGGAAGCTGCATTCTCTACATATGTGTAGATTCCATGCCTCGGTAAGTGTTGTAGGTACGAAGAAAAATAGAATAGATTTATATGTATTCAACTCGGTACGGTGTCCATATGGTTATTCAAGTGAGTCAGCCTTACAAAACATATAGGTAAAAGAAATTCAACATCGAACTCACAAGAGAAGAACACAAATGAAATCTAAAAGAATTCCAACATCGACGACGACCACCTCTGTGACACCGGCGCCAGTTCAGGCGGCTTCACGGCCGCGGTGAGGCTCTGGATCTGCGACCGGAGCGGGGACACGCGCGGCGCCTGGCAGATGGAGTTGCGCACCGATGAGACCTTGCCCTTGTTGATCACGTACACAGTGCAGAAGTCCGGCGCGCCCTTGGAGATGGTCGTCGGGATGTCCACCTCGGATCTTCTGACCGAAAACGCTACAGTGGTTAGGCAAGAATGACGATACGCGACGGCCGGCGAGGGAGGTCTGGCGTGCGGTCGAATGATCGATCGAACCAATGTGTTGCGTACCTGACGAAGAAGCCCCTGGTGGTGGCGCCAATGACGAGCTTCTCGATGGCGGCGTGCGCGGAGAACTCGATGATGGACTTGGCGATGTCGTGGCCGTCCAACACTACGTCCTTGCATTGGATCTGCACGCCACAACAACCACAAAGAATGCACAGCTTAGTTACATTCTTTGCATACACGTACATTTGCAGAACAAATGGTGGTCATTGCGGCATGTATGCACGTACGTCTTTGCGGGTGCAAAAGCAGCGGAACGGGAGGAAGAGGTGCCTCATGTGCGGGTCCGTCGACTGCTTGAACCCGGCCACATCCTCCACTCCCCCTGATCGAAGCCATATATATATACACATGCTCAGAAACCAAAGATGATCTATGCACATAGGATCATAAGTAACTTGTAACAACGGTCCTTTTGGGTTTTTGGTTTTGCTTTTTGACATTTGGTTTTTTATTTCTTCCAAAGTCGAAACAAGTTGGCGGTTTTTTTTGAAGCGGATTCTCCAAATGATTTTTTGAGCCCAAAAATTGTATCCGTTGTTCACGTCTTC
This sequence comes from Dendrocalamus latiflorus, assembly GCA_017311315.1. Classification (NCBI taxonomy): domain Eukaryota; kingdom Viridiplantae; phylum Streptophyta; class Magnoliopsida; order Poales; family Poaceae; genus Dendrocalamus; species Dendrocalamus latiflorus. The sequence continues at coordinate 4,058,957 of CM029618.1, forward strand.
ATCGTCCGTTACCGTATCAAAAAATACATACAAAAGTCATCAATTATAACAAAAAACCATCAGTCGTGGGAGACCATGTGGAGGTCACCCAATGGTTGTAATGAGTAATTGACTTTTGGATTAGAGTATTTGTGGAGTTTGAGTTTGGTTTTTGAGAGTTTTGCCAGGATTGCATTTGAGCTGGAATGTTTTCAGGAGGTTTTAGAAAAAATCAGAAGTACCACAGTTATAAATGCAGTAGTACCGCAAGGAGGTAGTTCCACTCTAAGTTGCGGTATATTTTTTCCAGAGAGGTTCGGTGCGGGTTTGTAAGGTGCAAAAGTACCCCTTTGGAGGGTGGTAGTACTGCAGTGCAGTACTACCAGCGTGTTAAGAGCGGTACTACTGATCTTTCCAGAAAAGTAGGGCTTTTAGGGAATACGTCATGGTTTGACCTGGGTGTTGTTGTTTGCGTACACATGTGTTTATTGTTTGGTCCTGGATTTAGGATCAGTATTTAGGTGCATACATTTTGCATTAAGCATTGTTTGGATTGATTGCGTGATTGATGGCTTTGTGTATTGTGCGGTGCTACGTGATGGTTTGCTTGTTGTTGTTGGTTGTAGGACTTCGGAGCTAAATCATGGTAAAGCATAGGAAGACCAGGACTGAGACTTGCGGGGTGGTTGCAAGTCAGGACGACGAGGAACTGGAGCGGGAGCTTCGTGGTGATCATGATGGGCAGCGGCAAGGTGGACCGGGACTAGGCTCAGGGAGGAGTCGAGGTCCAGATGGTCAAGGAAGCCAGGTGTCATTATGTGCGAGAAGAGGCATGTGGTACGCCAACTGACTTGGGCCGTTTGTAAGCGAGGACGTTTCAGAGGGATCCGGATGCATGAGAGACTTGGCGACAAGTCATTGGAGTCACGTGAAAAATGGCGAATCATGGGTAATGCTTCATGGCAGAGAAAGCGGGAAGCTTCGTGGCAGGCGGTAAAGGGGCATTTTGTTAAATTACCGAAATACCGAGAGTAGCGGTATGTGAAACCGCGGCATTGACTTAAATGGTTTAGGTCTTGTATGTGCTGAAAATGTGAAGTGGATCAAGTGTTGATTTAGTAATGGGTTAATAGTTGTAAGCCGCTTTGAGAAGCGTATGTGAGTAAAACCCGGTGTTAGGTGGGATTAACGTGTTATCCCCGGTTTGGCCTAATGGAGAGATCCATTACGTTTTGGGTTCAGGTTGTGAGCCTATATACGGGGAGGAAAGACAAGAGTTAAGGTTTGAGGATTTTGGCTAAATCCTTGTGGTGGCTAGCTCTTTCTCCCTCCCATGTGAGATTAGGATTCTTGGGCTGGAGCCTTGTGTGTGTACTCTAGGTTTAAAGCTCTACTATCCTAAGGGATTGGCTGTAAAAATATTTCTCTCCAAGTAAAACCAACATCCAAACTTTACCCAAGTGAGTTGTGCCATGAATCCCCTCATGTGGTTTTGATTTTCTTAGCCTTCTTGTTTAGATTTCTCTTCTCTTGAGTTTTTTCTGGTGCAAAGGACATGCAAGAGGAAGAGATGTCTCTTGGCGATAAGATCTCATCCATCTAGGCACGATCTAGAGGAAGTTCTTGAGGAAACTCGATTTTTTGCTTTATTTAGGCTAAAAGTGTGATTTCTCAATCTAAGAGTTTTTTAGCTTCTTTGTTTGGTGATCGAACTTTCTGTGACATACGAGAATACATCTAGACCCATCTTAGTCATCATCCACCTACGAACAAGTTGTATTCAGCAATTTCGATTTTGACTTGGTTTTGGGGAAATCTTTCAACAAACTAAAAAAGGTCTCAACTTTGGGCATGATTATCATGATCGTTTATTAGAATAGGTTCACAATACCGTAGAGAAGATTCCTGCAAAGTTTCATATCATTTGGATCTACGGATCAAAAGTTACAACAAATTTGGTTTTTAAAACTCTGCTGAAAGCCTATGTTCATCGTCTGTTTTCTCTAGTTTTTTTACCACGTTTGATTTGACCACTCACTAGTCGTCAACCTTACTAACAATGTTTCGATGAGTTTTGACCACTTCGGTTTCGACCGCTGATTGATCATCGACCTCACTGGTCGAGATTCGATTTGATTCAACCACTTTGGTTTTGATCACTTATTGGTCATAGACCACTTTGATCATATTTCGAACTATTATGACTACTCGAGTCATTGACTACACGATTATTTTTTCCGACCGTAGCTTCTGGACATCTTTCATGAATGATACGATCACATCGGTCTTGATAGCGTTGGTTATCGACAACTAATTTTTCCTCGACCACTCTGATCTTTTGGCCGCATACTGGTCATCGACCATGACAGTTTTAGACCACCCATTGGCTTTCGACCACGTTGGTTTTGACCACATTTATTTTCGACAACGTTGGTTTTCGACCACTCTATGGTCATTGACCACTCGAGTCAAATTTCGACCACATTGGTTTTGACCACGTTGGCTTCGACCATAACCACGTTGGTTTTCGATCAGGTTGTGTGTAGCTCTGTGGGACTTTCGACTACGTAGTCGAATTTTGACCACGTTGGTTTCCGATCCGTTTGTGCTCAACTCTGTGGGACATCCGACCACATAGTCAAAGTTCGACCACGTTATTGTTCTGACTGGTTTAGCTCAGCTCTAAGAGTCTCTGGTTTTTTAGTGGGATTGCTATCTTAATCTTCATAGCTTTGTAGCTATCGGAATAAATAATAAGTGAATACGTTGGGCAAAATTTATAAGGCACCAGTCGCCCTTGGTCTGTTGCCTATCCAATCCTATGAACCGTAACCCCAAAAATAAGGCTAACTACCTAGCCATTTCGACCGATGGTTCTATGCTCTCCCAACAAGTGAAAAGCACCAAGAAATCGCACGGAAACACAGACTCCCTATATGTACAATTTTGAACAGAGCACGGATTCACATGTGATGTACAACGGTGCTCTGATACCAAGGGCAAACAAACGGGGGAGGTTCGATCAGTCAATGACACACTAGCATACACGTGTAGAGTACTTGCCTGAGGTGCCCTTGGTGTTGACGTGGACGAGGAAGATGGTCCGGTCCTTCTCGACAAGGGTGTCGATTGCCCACTTGAGGGCGTTCTGGCTGTTCTTGTCCTCGTCGATGCACACCGCCACCGTCGGCCTGCACGCAAATGGCAACCAAATGTAGTTGTCCATGCTCAACATCTCGCCATGCTCATGCCCCTTTGACGACCACCACCACCTCTGCGACACCGGCACCAGCTCGGGCGGCTTTGTTGCCGCGAGGCTCTGGATCTGTGACTGGAGCGGGGACACGCATGGCGCCTGGCGGATGGCATTGCGCACCGACGAGACCTTGCCCTTGTTGATCACGTACACGGTGCAGAAGTTCGGCGCACCCTGGGAGATGGTCGTCGGGATGTCCGCCTTGAATCTTCTGACCAGAAATGCTACTGTGGTCAGGCAAGAACGACGTTACACGAGCGACCGGCGAGGGCGGTCGCGAATGCTGTTAAATGATTTATCGAACCAACGTGTTGTGTACCTGACGAATCCACCCCTGGCGGTGGCGCCGATGACGAGCTTCTCGATAGTGGCATGCGTAGAGAACCCGATGATGGACTTGGCGATGTCGTGGTCGTCCAACACTACGTCCTTGCATTGGATCTGCACACCACAACAACCAAAAAGAATGCACAGCTTAGTTACATTCTTTGCATACACATACATTTGCAGAACAAATGTGGCCATTGCTGCAAGTATGCACGTACGCCTTTGCGGGTGCAGAAGCAGCGGAACGGGAGGAAGAGGTGCCTCATGTGCAGGTCCATCGGCTGCTTGAAACCAGCCGCATCCTCTACTCCGCCTGATCGAAGCCATATACATATACACGCTCAAAACCCACAGATGATCCATGCACATAGGATCATAAGTAACTTGTAACAACAGCCAACTTTTTTAGGCTTTTGGCTTTGCTTTCACTTTTGGTTCTCCTATTAGCTTTCTAATTTTAAAACCGTGTGCACCATCCGCATCGGCGTTTTTATCATTCACTGTCATCTTGAAAAACATAAACAAAGGCCATCAACTGTAGAAAAAAATCATCGGCCACAACTCAAAAAAACAGGAGCAGCTACCTATCCATTTGGATCGGTGCTTCTATGCTCTCCCAAGAAGTGAAAAGTGTCGAGAAATCACACAAAAACATGGGCTCCCAGTACGTACAATCTTGAACAGACCACGAGTTCACGCGTGATGCACAATGGTGCTCTAATCTCAAGTGCAAACTAATGGGGGAGCTTCGATCGGTGAATGACACACTGGCATACACATGTAGAGTACTTGCCTGAGGTGCCCTTGGTGTTGACATGGACGAGGACGATAGTCTGGCCCTTGTGGACGAGGGTGTCAATGGCCCACTTGAGGGCGTTTTGGCTATTCTTGTCCCTATCGATGCACACCGCCACCAGCGGGTAGCTCGATGTGTCCGCCACTTCCTTCCCATCCTCGTATCTCTCCATCGACGATCTCTTTCTCTATACCTCCTCTCTTCTATGATGATTTTAGTTCAAACGGATGTATCTAGGTTTGGTTTTATGGTTGCTAGCAAAGTTATGTATGTGGTTGTCTATTTTGCCATGGTCGTCTAGGGGGGCAATGAGAGTGTATTGGCCAAGGCTCCTCTTATACTCCTGTTTCTTGTCATTCTATTATTAAGCACTGTCTTTTTTGGATGTGGTGGTGGTTGTTGTTGTTGTTGTCTGAATTGAGCCATGTGTGCTTTGAGTTCTAGGCTGCTTCAACGGGTGACCACTGAATCTCTTCCGCCTATTTTTAGCGTAGATAATAGAAGAGGGTACACACGCACAATAGCATTTGAAAGAGGTGCGAGATTATAAGGTGAGGTTATGGTCCATTCTTCAATGGTTCATGGCCTGCTTCAGCGCAAAATTCACCTTGGTAGCAGTAAAACAGGATGGATGATGAGCTTGTCCGTGCTTGCTAGAAAAAAATAAGCAAGATGTAGCTGCCATGTGGTGCTCATTTGGGCTTGGGTTTCTTGCTTCCGGCTTATTTTTCACTACTTCTAAATTTTTATCTTTTTCTGACTTTTTGGATTTTTTAGCTTTTTTGTTGGTTCTTTTTTTCCGTATTCGTTTGCATTATATGTGCTGGGCTAACCCATTTTTTCTATTTTTTAAAATTTTTAAATTTAATTATACCAATAAGTCACCATCAGTTACAGTATAATTTTAGCCAGCTACAGTGAAAATTAGCCATAAATCATAAAAATTTAGCCCAACTGAGCACCATGAAATCACAAATTAAGCTACCACATAATAAACACACATAGATGACATGTCAGCCTCCATTTTTGGTTTGGAAGTAGATCCTTTGATTTCTAACTTCAAATGGCAGAGGAGCTCAGCAACTTGCCATTTCCCCTCCTGTAATCATCCAATAAAAAAAAAGAGAACGAATGGCACATATCAGTTGTTGCAATGATTTGCTATAGCCTTGTAGAAGCTAGATCTTTACAACGGAAACATGATTGCCGATGATCATAACATTTAGAGGTAGATTGTTAAAGGGTCTCTACATATGTGCAGTGGGGGTGCCTCGGTAAGTGTTGTACGGACAAAGAACAATAGAGTAGATTTATCTGTCCTGTTACAATTTACTCAATTCTTTGCTCTCCGATCACGTCGCGTAGACTGCTTCTGCCCTCTACGAGACTCGCGTCGATCGCCTGGCTGCCTGTACGCGAGCGCTCGTGCCTCCTTGTGTTGCCCGCTAGAACAACCCGCCTGGCTGCTGGACGTTGCCTGCTGCTCTCTATTTCTCTTGCGTCACAGATGCAACGATCTCGCCGAGACACAACAAACGGACAGCATGCAAGCACACGTGATTTTCCTTTCCTGGGAACACCTCCCTCTCTCTCTCTTTATTTCTTCTCACAACTTCACGTCTCCAGCACACCTTGCTTTTTTCTTGCTTACATTGCACAGCATGCATGGCTTTTAAAGCCTGTGCATACTCCCGACTCCGAATCCCATACAGCATGCATGCTACGACACGTTCTACTCATCAACTCGGAAACGGACGCCGTATACAACTCGTATACGTATACGGCAAACCGACGGACTCGAATACGACTCGCAAACGGACTAGACTTCTATGTATACGGCAAGTATACATACACGTATACGACTCAAATACGTCAAAAAACAATATTACACTTTAACAATCACCTCCTTAATCTTGTTTTCCATCTTGATCATGTTGACCTTCTCTCTTGCTTCCGCTTCTTCCTTGCATGCCTGCCTGGACTGGAGCACCTGCTCCTGCTTCCTCCACGAGCACCTCCTCTCAATGTCTTGTGCCATTGCTTTCGACCACTGTCCTCCATGCCGTGCTTCCTTCCGCCACCTCGGGATCCATCTATGGCTTCTTTCTGCTGTCCGCGTGAGAGCTCCTCCCAAGCCCTTGCTCGCCACGACTATACCTGCTGCATGTGGTCGGTGCCGACCACTCGAACTGTCGTTTCGCTTCTCTCCACCTGCATGCATTCGTTTGGAGTTGGCTGCATGCCTGTGCGCACCTCCTGAGCCGCTCGCTTCGACCACTGCGCCTTCTGCCTCGTCTTGCTTCTTTGCCGACTCGGTCTCCTTCCTTGTTATGTCTTCTTGTGCACTAGGCTTGCCTCCTGCTGCCTCTACACCTCGTCCATCTGTGCCTTTCTCCACCCAAACCTGTTTACAAGTATTCAAAGGAATCTTGTACAACCGATTTGGAGATCTCTTCGCCTTCATCAACAAATCTCTGTTCTTGTCATACACTCGCAAGAACTCATCCTCCAACACCACCTTGCATCCTCTCTCCGTCATCTGCCCGAGACTTAGTATGTTGTTGCATAGACTTGGTATATAATATATTCCTGTCAACAACTTCTTATCTCCGTTCCTGCATTGCAGCATCATCGTCCCTTTACCCTTTATCTCCACCGTGGAGCCGTCGCCGAACTTGACCTTGCCCCAAACCTTCTCGTCGAGCTTGTGAAACATGGAACGATCTCCCGTCATGTGGTTGCTTGCTCCATTATCCAAGTACCATTGATCCGTGTGATCATGGCTTCCTTCCTTCGTGCGTAGTTTTGGAACTACGTTCTCCTCATTCAGTTCCACCATGACCGACTCCTTTTCAACATATGAGGAGAGAAGTACTAGCTCGCCGTCATCTTCTTCTTCGTCTTTGGTAAGGTTCACTTCTTCGTCCTTCTTCTTGTTCTTGCAATCCAAAGCAAAGTGCCCAAGCTCGTTACAGTTGAAGCACTTTTTGTTGCTACGGCATCTTATCGCGTAGTGCCCATATTCGCCACATTCAAAGCACTTGACATGTGACAAATCATAGGATCTCTCACCACCTCCTTGCCCAGCATTGTCTCCACGGCCACCCCTGCCGCCTCGACCACTCTGGCCACCACGACCATGCCACCTCCCGCGGTTGTATGAAGAGCCACGACCGTCTCTCTGATCTCCCCTTACTAGCAACGCCTGCTCGTTGTGAGATGCTTGCTCCTTGCGCGATTGAAACCCCTTCAGTAGCTCCTCATGCGCCTTGAGAGATCCGGTGATCTCCTCTATCTTCTTCTTGTCCAGATCGGGGGAGTACATAAGTGTTGTAACAACAGGTATGTACTTCTCCGGAAGCACGCGCAAGTACTTCTTCACCGCCACAGATTCCTCCATCTTGTCGCCAAGAGAGTTAATCTGATTAAACAACGAACTCAACTTACCGGCAAACTCGTCCACCGACTGGTTTTCTTCCATTTTCAGATTCTCGAACTCGCTCCGCAAATTCTGGAGCCGCACCTCCTTGACACGATCAACTCCTTCGTGCATCATCAGAAGCGCCTCCCACGCTTCCCGTGCCGTCTCCTTGCCGATGAGTTGATGCATCATCGTGTCTGGCACCACCTGGTAGATGAGGGCCAAAGCCGCTTGATCTACCTTGTCGTCCACCTCCTTGTCCTTCCCCTTTGGATCAACTGCGCACCAGACTCCCTGGGCGCGCATATTCGCCTTCATCTTCATCGCCCACACCGGGTAGTTGTCGACCGTCAGGAGAGGGTACTGGAGGGAGATTAACCCACCTTGAGCCTTCGTCTTGTCACCCATGCTCTGATACCACTTGTTACAATTTACTCAATTCTTTGCTCTCCGATCACGTCGCGTAGACTGCTTCTGCCCTCTACGAGACTCGCGTCGATCGCCTGGCTGCCTGTACGCGAGCGCTCGTGCCTCCTTGTGTTGCCCGCTAGAACAACCCGCCTGGCTGCTGGACGTTGCCTGCTGCTCTCTATTTCTCTTGCGTCACAGATGCAACGATCTCGCCGAGACACAACAAACGGACAGCATGCAAGCACACGTGATTTTCCTTTCCTGGGAACACCTCCCTCTCTCTCTTTATTTCTTCTCACAACTTCACGTCTCCAGCACACCTTGCTTTTTTCTTGCTTACATTGCACAACATGCATGGCTTTTAAAGCCTGTGCATACTCCCGACTCCGAATCCCATACAGCATGCATGCTACGACACGTTCTACTCATCAACTCGGAAACGGACGCCGTATACAACTCGTATACGTATACGGCAAACCGACGGACTCGAATACGACTCGCAAACGGACTAGACTTCTATGTATACGGCAAGTATACGTACACGTATACGACTCAAATACGTCAAAAAACAATATTACACTTTAACATGTCCCTAACTCAACCTGATGTTCGTCATTGTTATCCAGGTGAGTCGGTTTGGCAAAACACATCGTAGGTAAAAGAAATCCAACATTGAACTCACATGAGAAGAACACAAATGCAATCTAGAATTACCTCTTGGAAATCAGCAGGGAATCTGGTAGAATCAATCCTGCCTCTAACCGAGTTGCTTCATCTTATTGGCCTGATAGGGCTGGCTACCCTACGAACATCTCCAACAAATCTTCTAAAGTGCTCATATCCCCTATATTTTAGAAGAAAAGATAAAAAAAGGTTCCAACAGATCCCCTAAGTGGTACCCAAAAATATAGAGGACTCCATCCCTGATTTTTCGTCCCCCATATATGGAGGACGCACACCATCCCCTAAATCGGTCCCAACGCTCCTGCGCCGTCTGATCCCCTAAATTCTTTGGTTGGTAGTTTTTGTGGACCCAGATTTTAATTTAGGGGACTATATTTAGAGGACTTGTTGGAGGTTACATATTTTTAGTCTTCTATATTCTAAATTGTGTTCTCTAAAAAGTGATTTAGGGGATGAGATTCAGAGGACACAGATGCTCTACGAGTGCGCGGAATCGGAGTTGTACAGGCCGAAACAACACAATTGCTTAATTGGGCCTACCGTTCAGTCCACGGATCACTCCCGTTCGAGCCCAGCCCAACTACACTGCACGCAACGCGCCGATCGGAACACGACGCACAAACTCACCTGCACGTCAGGCCGGAGACTGGTTGGTTGGTTGGTTGCCGCGTGCCCCGTCGCGTCGTCACGCGCGCCCGTGCCGCCGTCCCAATAAAACCCACCGCACCGCAGCCGCACTGCATCGCATCGCGCTGCCAACCACCGACACCAACCTCGCTCTACGCTACACGACGACGACGACGAGCACGATGGCGCCGCCGCACGTCGCCGTGGTCGCCTTCCCCTTCAGCTCCCACGCCGCCGTGCTACTCTCGTTCGCGCGCGCTCTCGCCGTCGCGACGCCGGCACCGGCGACCCTCTCGTTCCTCTCCACCGCTGACTCCCTCGCGCAGCTCCGCAGAGCCGCCGGCGGGCTCCCGGGGAACCTTCGCCTCGTGGAGGTCCCGGACGGGGTGCCGTCGGGAGGCGCCGGGGAGATGCTGCCGGTGCCGCGCCGGATGGAGCTGTTCCTGGCGGCGGCGGAGGCTGGCGGGGTTAAGGAGGGGCTGGAGGCGGCCCGCGCCGCGGCGGGGGGCGCCAGGGTGAGCTGCGTGGTGGCGGACGCGTTCGTGTGGATGGCGGCGGAGGCGGCGGCCGCGGCCGGGGCGCCGTGGGTGCCGGTCTGGACGGCCGCCTCGTGCGCGCTCGTCGCGCACCTCCGTACCGACGCGCTCCGCGAGGACGTCGGCGAGCAGGGTACGTACTGTGCTATTCCGTTGGATTCTGAGCCGAAATTTCCAGGATTTTAGTTGTTAGTTGTTAGATATTTTGTTGAGTTGTTAAGCTGCAAGTCGCTTGCTTCGCATGCAGCCGCAAGCCGAGCAGACGAGCTGCTGACGGCTCACCCCGGCCTCGGCAGCTACCGCGTCCGCGACCTCCCCGACGGCGTCGTCTCCGGCGGCTTCAACTACGTCATCAACCTCCTCCTCCACCGCATGGCGCAGCGTCTCCCACGCGCGGCCACCGCCATCGCGCTCAACACCTTCCCGGGACTCGACCCGCCGGATATCACCACCGCTCTGGCAACGGCGCTCCCGAACTGCCTCCCCCTCGGCCCCTACCACCTCCTCCCCGCCGCCGAGTCGCCAGACACCGACACCGCGCCAGCCGACCCGCACGGCTGCCTCGCCTGGCTCGACCGCCACCCCCCGCGCGCCGTCGCGTATGTCAGCTTCGGCACGGTCGCCTCGGCGCAGCCGGATGAGCTGCACGAGCTCGCGGCCGGGCTGGAGGCCAGCGCCGCGCCGTTCCTGTGGTCGCTTCGGGAGGAGTCGTGGCCGCTGCTCCCGCCGGGGTTCCTAGAGCGCGCCAAGGGCGCTGCGGGGCTCGTGGTGCCGTGGGCGCCGCAGGTGGGCGTGCTGCGGCACGCGTCGGTGGGTGCGTTCGTGACGCACGCCGGGTGGGCCTCGGTGCTGGAGGGCATGTCCAGCGGCGTGCCCATGGCATGCCGGCCATTCTTCGGCGACCAGCGGATGAACGCACGGTCCGTGGCGCACGTGTGGGGCTTCGGCACCGCGTTCGACGGGCCCATGACGCGCGGCGGCGTGGCGGAGGCGGTGGCGTCGCTGCTGAGCGGGGAGGAAGGGAGCCGGATGAGGACGAGGGCGCAGGAGCTGCAGGCCATGGTGGTCAAGGCGTTCGAGCCCGACGGCGGCTGCACAAAGAACTTTGATAAGTTTGTCCAGATAATTTGCGGAGTGTGATACCATATTATGCTGACATGCATGCACTCATTCTACTGCTAGTACGAGGCATGTCGTTTTGATTCATCACAAGTTTTCTTGCCTTGCCGCGGCATGCTCGCGTCGAGCGTTGCTGGGTTTGACGTCTTCGATCTCTCTCTGTGCCTGCAATTTCTGATGCAAATCAGCAACTGTGGTAACTGGTAATAAGCAGTATGTTGTGATCAATCCTGTGTATGTGCGATTGTAGAACTTCTCATCTATGCTCTTGATCTCTTGATCTTGCTGGTGCAATTGTTCCTTTGCCTTTGTAATCTTCCTCTGAAGCGACGTTTCGAGCTACTTACCCGAAGAAGTTCGCTTGTTGTCCTAAGAGGGCTTGTATCGTAGCTTAGGGCCTGTTTGACAACGGCTGCGGCTTATGGCTTTTAGCTGAAATTTTTGAATTTTGACTGCTTACGGTACAGATTACGGAGAGATAGATACTCACTTGCAATTTTGGATGGTACAGATGTTGGGCTTTTAACGTGTACATCGTTTAACTTGTAGACCCCGTCTTGAGAAAATACTACGTTTGAAAGTTAGGTACTGTAGCAAAAGCCAAAAGCCGCTAGCTTCGGAGGAAAAGAACAGGCCCTATGCTTGGGGCAAGCGGGCTTTGCATCGAGGGCAGCCTGGTTGTGTCCTGCCAGGGAGCCTGTTCTTTTCGGCTGCGGCTTATGGCTTTTGGCTGAAATTTTTGAATTTTGGCTGTTTACGGTACAGATTACGGAGAGACAGATACTCACTTGCGATTTTGGCTGGTACAGATGTTGGGCTTTTAACGTGTAGATCGTTTAACTTGTAGACCCTGTCTTGAGAAAATACTTCGTTTGAAAGTTAGGTACTGTAGCAAAAGTCAAAAGCCAATTTCAAAAGCCCAAAAGAACAGGCCCGATCATCCTGGCTGTGTGGCTGGTAGATGGAGCCAATGTATCAAAATTCCGCACATGAGCCGAGCGACATGGGGGATGAAATGGCCCTAAAACTTCATTTTTTTTAATTTTTCTTGAATTTCACTTTAATTTGAGTTTTTTTGCCAAATTGGAAAGTTTTCATGGGTTTTCCACTTTCCTCTTCTGATTTTCCGTTATCCTTGGCTTTGGCGCCTTCTAGCTAGTTGTCTCCTCCCTTGTGCCCCTTTCAACTCGGTTGAACGTTGTTTGCCGCCATCGCCAACACGCCGCGCCAGCTCGTCGCTGCCCCGGCTATCAACCCTGGCACAGAGACCTACCACCCTGTTGACCGTGCCTTAAATGACCATCACACCATCGTTGGCCACGCGCCGCTAGATCACGTATAGATTGCGACGTTTTCGATGAGTACTACTTTGACAACTCTCATCAATCCGCGGAGTAAAAGAAGTTACGTACCTTAACCATGTTGATTCCTACTTGCAAATAAAATTATGTTATTTTAAATTATTCTGTATTTCAATTCTAGTTTTAAATACTTAGTTAATACCTATTTGTTATGACCACATTTGACATTGAATACTTAATACTTTGTCGCCCTAGAATAAAACTCTAGTTAGTACACTAGTATTAACTGAAAAATTTATAGAAATGCATAGTCATGCCTAGAGATAATTTTAGGTTTGGGATAATTTTTTTCACATAAAATGATGTTTATGTAAAATGCATTCTTGACTTTGGTGAGTCAAGAAGGTGTAAGAAATGTTCAAAATAAAATTTAAAAAAGGTTTGTACTTAGGAAAATGGCTAGGTGGTGGGTGCTCGGTGGCACAAGTGGTATGTGAAAAATCTACCTGAGTCAATTAAGGACTAATCTGTGAGCTACTGCTACAAAGCCACATTATACTACCATAAGTCTGGTATGGGATAGACTTGGCAGACTAATTTATGGGTCCCAACCTTAGTCTCACTATAGGTTGAATATGGGCGTGGTGTAGGCCACAAGAAGTCTCATATGGTATAAGAAGGGCACCAACTTAGTGGATTCTATATTATGGTGAAACCTTAGCAGGGCGTGACCAATTTGACAGTTTTGCATTGTAAAGGCCTTGTGACAATCACTTAGTCACACGCTAAAGGTAGCATGTCATGGCCGACATTTTAAGTTGATTATCTCTTACGGGTACAGTTGTACCACCTCTATAGAGTGTAAGAACTATCCTGGATAGTCATGCCTACGGTCATGGGCAAGCCGAGTGAATATTTTTATGAATTAGATTTTGTTTTTCAAAAATTGGTTAAAATGAAATATGACAAGATCTTATAGGGTAAGATGGTCCGAGTGGGATGCTCGTGGTTAGGTTAGTGTGGGGGATAGACCTGCACTAACGATATTAATCTGATTAAAGTATTGTTTTTACTTATTGTATTAAATTTAGCAATTTACATTCACCTACTGCAATTATTCAAATTTGGCTTTACACTCAAATAACCTTATTATACGTTCACTTGTTATCTTTGCATTAATATTACATTTCTCGTGTAACTTGCGAAGTACATTTTTGTGCTCACCCTTGCTTAATTATGTTGCTCAGAGGATGACTACTTTGACTTCAGTGAGGACCAAAACAAGTAGACCACGTCCTACAGTCATTTGCCTGTGGGCAGACTGGATGAGCTTCTTCTGCTTCGGTTTTTTGTTCCTCTACTTATATTTAATTTTGCCTTAAACTTTGGCCATCAAGCCTATATTTAATTGATAAATAAATGTTATTATGGTTGATATTTATCTTTTTTTTTGTCCATTGTCTGCACTAGCTGATCCTGGACTAGTGTGATTTACACAGAGGATCCGAAGGTATTGCTTTCGGGTTTGATAGAGATGGTATCAAAGCCATGATGACTATAGGACATGGCCGTAGATGTAATAGAATTGTTGAATCGTAATGACTTATTTTAAATAACCAGTAATTTAAAAAAGTTTGCTTACCTTTACCTCTCAATCCTTGCTTACTCTCATCTCTCAATCCTTCCTCATTTTTATGTCATTATTGGAAAACCTATTTCTATCTCTTCCCTTGTTCAAATAACTATATATGGACAAAGGTTGGGATTTATCAACTTTGCCGCCACTTCCAATCTTTGCCTTGAAGGATCAAACTATGTATCTCAAGAGCTGTGAAGGATCACACTATGACAACCCTTACCCCTTTAGGTTAAATTTAAGCTAGCTAGTAGATGATGTTACGAGCTGTCAGTTTTCTCTTTTGTCGGCAGTCATGATTGTTATTATTTGCTTAATAAAGATTTTGCTAAGTTGGTGTTTTGTGTTGGATTCTGCAATATGATCCCTGTTTTCCCTTTGTCTTAAGTCTTCTCTTCTTTCCTAATCCTTGGAAGCATCAAGTAGATGGTAAACATAAGGAATAACGGCAATGGCAACAACAACACCAACAACAACAACACTGAAACTCAAGAAAGTCAGTCATTCCCTATCTCTCCCCTACCACCTACTGGAGGACCTGACTGGACTCAGATGATGACTAATTAGAATCAACTTATTCAACTACTAGTACAAACCATCAACAATCCTACTCAACCCACTCCACCACCACCAGCCTAGGCCGCATAAAGCAAAAGGCCAACTACTTGATTCAACTGTAGCTTCATCTGGTGGAAGCTTCAAATAGCTTTCCATCCCTTTGAGCTGTTAGGTGCCACTTTGTAAGTGATTAACGAAATTAGGCATGGTAAGTAAAAAATTCGAACTAACAAGAAGTACAACTCAGGCCGCTCCAATACGCGCCCAGGTCGAACACCGGCGGCCCCGGCAAGACGGTGGCGTCGTTGTCCGACTACAACAGGTCCATGAACAAGTCCTCCACCGCTGGGACCACGAGCTCCCTGGTGGCGGCGGCGCAAGGAAATCCATCGTAAGTTTAATGAGTTCTAAAGAAACACCATGATATGATGATATCCCATAAGCACAACACCAAAAATAGTTGTGAAGGACATAATTGACCTCTAAAGTAAACAAAGTCCATTGATCAAATGACCATAGAAGCCCCATATAAAAGCAAGTTACAATGATTGTTAAGTCATAACTATATAACTCACTAGTTGGCCACAATTATATAGTGGTTTTTCTAACCATGGTTTAATGGGTTTCCAGACTGATCGTAATTTTCAATGTGCTGCCTTCTTGGTGATGAAATTCTAAGATAACAGAATAAATATAGTAAATGACCAATCAATCTGCACCATTATCAACATAGCATGATGCAAAGCAGATTACCATCCTAGATGGTCAAATCGTGCAACACCATATCCACTCCATCGCACCAAAACCATATAAAATCACATGCTGCCAGCAAACAAGCAAATCATGCACCGAATCCAAATGTTCTATCACACATTCGACCTATTCAATCTAAAAAGGCGTAGCAGAAAATGGGTGAATATAAGCTAGAACAGAACCATAAATATCATCGCGTAAGGGCATTCTCCATTGAACGATTAAATAAATAGCAGCCGTTGGGTGTATGGTAACCTTAGATGCTGCTCGGGTACATGAACACCCTGACCTTGCGCCCCTGCACCCAACACAAAACACCAGCACCAGCACAAAACATCAACAAGCAACACATCACACATGAAAACGAGGAGGAGAAAGGGGTGGGCCACTCACCATGGAGGCCGGCGGGAGGTTGGACTTGAACTTGGCGCGGACGACGCCGGAGTTGCCGTGCGGGCGGGTAACTCTTGGTCTTGGCCTTGTAGACATACGCCATGCGCTTCCCGCAGTACCACGCCACCTCCTCCTTGGTGTTGACCCCCTCGATCTGCACCAGCGACGTGTTCTCGTACTGGTTCGACTGGACCTGCAACCACCCCAAGATTGCCCACCACCATTAGCGCATCACCAAAACCGCACCAAGAATGACCATATCCAGCTCCAGAGCAGCGGACGCTCACCTCTTGTATCCGAGGATGGTGCCCCGGACATAGAGCCTAACCCGCTGCCCCATGCGTCCCTTCACCATGGCCGCCGCCTCGCCGCTTACTTGCTTGCTTCCGCCGTCGGAGACGATAGCTCACAGGTTGGGCCGGGCTTCGTATGACTGCGAGCGATGGTGACGGCTTATATGTAGCAAAGGGAAGATAAGAGGACGGTTCAGATTGACCGATTTGATCGATGGACGGCTGCGGTGTGTCACAAGGTGCGTGGAGAAGGCTAGGGTCTAAGGTCGCGAGTGTAAATGGGCCGATCTGGATCATGGGCTTTTAGCTTTCGTTTGCCATGTGGGCCTAAGTCGGCCGGTTTGGCAACTTACAAAGCCCGATTGCATTAAATGCATCGCCTCCTCGCGGCCACCTTGAGCTCCTCCACTCCTACTACCACCGCATGGCCACAGGATGGATGGTGGAAGCAGGTAGAGGCCACGTTAGGTGCGACATGGGCGACGTGGTGGGAGTAGGCGGAGGCTGTGCTGACATCGATAGAGGCTGCGTGGTCAGGACTGGTGATGTCGGAGGTGGCGTGGTGGACATGGATTGGGTGTCGGCAGCGGGGCATTGGACGGGGGCGCGTTGGGCGTTGACGGTGGCTGCGTGCGACTGTTGCTGCGTAGTGCAGGAGGCGATGGGAAATGTGAGGACCGAAGGGAGGAGAGGAGCGGAAGCAGACTTGGTCAAATGAGTCGTCTGACATGACATGGTATAGGTTCGGATAAGATATGATCTGATTATGATTAGCACGATTGACTCGAATAAGTTATCGCACTGTGCCATATCGGTCCATGTGCCTACCCTCCGACCTAAGCACGACACTGAGAGAGGTTAGGTTGTGCCGGAGTTGGCTCAAGCACTCTTAGTCAAAGAGGCCATCGATGTCCCGTTGATTTTACTGTCAATCACAAATAATTTTACTGCTAGTCATAGGTAATTTATTGCCAATCGTTGAGTTATATGTATTTTTACTATCAGTCACGTGTAATTTTACTGCCAGTCGTAATCAATTTTACTGCTAAGTCATTTGTCCATGCTCAGAAGTCCGCTATCAAAAGAGTGTAGTAATTATAACACAAGTAATTTTACTGTCAATCACAAGTAATTTTACTGCACTATTATAGAAGAATTATTGTTTGTGCCTATTTGATCAGCCTATTATACCGAGATGTTAATCTAAGCACGACACATTCAGTTCACAGTTTGTTTACTGTTCGTGTCTTACCGTACCGATATGACTGATCTAACCTATTTAAACAGGTCTAAGTGGCAGAGACGAAATTGCGGTGCTGTAAGATTAGTGGTGCGTAAGTGGTAGAATCTCATATAGGCATGGGACCTTAGAAGGTAGCCCCAAGAGAATTTTATTCTCCCTCTACTGCTCTCCTCCTCTCTTCGACAGTTTGTCGCCGTTACCGACCACCTCGCGGCATCGCCGCGCTGCCCCCACCGTCGCCGTGGGCGCGCTGCTTCTTAAGGCCACCGGCGCCGAGCTCTTGAAAGACCGGAGCTCCTGAACGGGCTCCTCCGGTGCCCAGTCTGGTGTGCTTCTCGCCGCCCGAGTGGGGATCGTCGGGTTTAACTCGTAAGCCCTAATTTCACCTTTTTACCCTGCTTATATACCGATATTTCGGCGATTATCAAAGGCGTGGTTAGATTACTTGCCAAATTTGGTTTTTTGACCGGAAAGTTTGCGATTTTGTTTCTCTTTCACGAGGAAGTTTGCCATTTTGTTTCTCCTAAGCGAGGAAGTTTGCATATTTGGGTGGTAGTGTGTTACTATGGCTCGAATGCACTTGGTAATGAGTCGTAATTAGGGCTTTTTGTTCTGAGATCGCCGTTCTTAAGACTCCGGCGCCTCCCACGTCCAGCCCATCAAGGCCATTGGCCACGTCTCCCTACAGGCACCCCAATTCCAAGTTTCCAACCCTAGACACGCACCTAATAGGGCGACGGCCGACCTGGACGGAGCCTCCCACCGGCAGCTGGCGCTCCCTCCCGCCGCCGCCGTAACCTCTCGCCGCCGCCGCCGCCGCCGACCCCTCCCGTCGTCGCTCTGCACACCTCAATCCGGTGCCTGTACAACCCTCATGGCGACGTGCGGCAGACTAGACTGCTGCTAGTGGGCAATCGGTTTGGTCTCTCTTCTGTTAAGTTGTTGCCGAGCGTGATTAGAGTACGATGCAGTTTTCATATTTCTCGTTCAGTAATTGCTTTGTGCTGTGATATGTGGTGTTCTTGGTGTTTAGAAACTAGCACTGCTTTGGCCATATACATGAATGTCTCCTCGAGTTACCTGTAATGAACAGAAAAAAAAAAACCACGTATTGAGCTTAGTATTGATGATATTGTTGCTGATCCAAGGCTTTGGAAGCCAATTAATCATTTCTGTTTGGATATTATGGATGATACAAGGAGAGTTTTTGGCTAGGCGGCTAGGGGTCCATGTCAACTAATTATCAGGTGTTATGGACTTGCACTATGACTTCATTTTAATGCAATTTAGCGATTCTTTTAGTCAATTAGAAAATAGCATCTGGCGTAGTCCATTTCTGGATCTGCCACTAAAAGTTACTGTCATGTTGACCAATAAGGAACAAAATTACATAGTTTTCAAAATTTTCTATGTTTTTATGGTGCCTCGTTCAAGCTGCTCTTTTTCGTCGTCTCAAAAAAGAAAAATGCTCATTTCAGGTATTCCTGCATTTTTAAACCCTGGAGATAAACTGGGCTGTTTGTACTCTATTATATTTTTCTTTTGTTTCAAAAATCCATTACCTGAATCGTTTAGATGCAAATTTCTATTTTTCTTTCAGTTCGAAAAGTCTACCTCAATCGTTTAGATGCAAATTTCATTTAAGTGTATTGGCAATAAATTCCACCCTATGTTCCAGGACAATGCTCTGATTGTGCTGTTTTAAATTGGCTGCTACCGTGGACAAGGGGTTGGTGTCGCTAGGTACTGATTGCTTTATGCTTCCATACAGCTGTGGTGTACTTGTGCCATGCAGCCATAGCATATACCATATAGTGACTCTGCAGTACTAATATGTCTCAGCTTTCTGTATGAGGAATGTATTACATTATTTGCACATTCTAGGCTTCTAGCCACCTTCCATTTTGACTCAATTCTCCAAAGACTTGGAAGACATGGTTTATTATGGACAAAAATGGATGAATGAAGAAGGTTTTGGTCATCATCTTCATCCTTCATCAATGAAATGATTCTATTGGTTTTTATATTCTAACATTGTATTGTATCTATAATGTAATCATTATGGAATTTATATTTTTGATGTTTCAATTAAAGATTAAATAATTACAACAACAAAACTTGTTGTCCCAAACAAGTTAGGGTAAACTAGGAATAAAATATCCTTAAGGTAAAAAAAAAACGAGAGCTTTGTAATAAAACTTGCAAGGCAAAAACCTTGAGTCTGAATGCTGCCATCTGAGCAGAGAGCCTAAAACACCGTCTCTAAACATTTTTCTTACGTCATGGTTCTGGTACGTAGATTGCTAATTTTCATGTGCTCCTATTCAAAGCTAAATCTTTGGATGCATTCTAATCCCTTAAGTTTCTTTTAACTGTTTCCTCCAACGTCAGTCTTGATCGACATCTGTCTCTTCTTGTGTTTTATACGTCTTAAAATTCCACTACGTACTGATGTCTCAGGAGGCATCCGTTGGAGATGTCCAAACCATCTCAAACGATATTAGATAAACTTCTCTTCAATTGATGTTACCTCTACCATATTATGTATATCACCATTATGGATTCGATCCCGCCTTGTATGACCATAGATACATCGTAGTATCCTTATCTCTGCTACATATCTTATGTATATGTTGTCTAAAGATTAAATAATTATGTAACAATATTTTTCCAAATATAGATGATTGTGTTGAATTCACCTACTATAAGCTATCTGCTTTAAAAAGCTAAAACCACTTCCACTATCCCTTAGCTACACGCTATTTAAAACCCTGGTTATATGTATTACTATTAGTATTAAATTTTAGCCCTAGTTTTGAGCAATACCATGTTACCTAGTTGCTTGTTCATATCTTTTTGTCATGCTATAGTTTCGTCTTGTATCTCTTGTCGATGTTTCTTGCAAACACATTATTTTTAAGATTGTTAACACATTTATTTTCACCTAATGGATGGCAGAGTGTAGGCAATTATATTGTTTGGCCGATGTTTCTTGCAAACACATTATTTTTAAGATTGTTAACACATTTATTTTCACCTAATGGATGGCAGAGTGTAGGCAATTATATTGTTTGGCCGATGTTTCTTGCAAAATGCAAGCACATTGCTTTTAAGATTGTTAACACGTTTATTTTCACCTAATGGATGGCAGAGTGTAGGCAATTATACCGTTTGGCTAAACTGTCCTTGCATCATTGAATATGGAAGTCGATGATGTGGAGGATGATGACATGGATTTCAACCCTTTCATTAGGGAAGGATCTCCATCTGGGACCTCGTCAAGCCTTACCTCGGAGGCCGAATGCGAGGAAACTAGTTTTGATAATCAACCAAGCAGTGAAGTATACCTTCACAGTAGTCTTGGTAATGAAAACATAGGTGGCTATGCACATCCACAAAATATATTGTCATCAAAATGTGCCTGCAAAGAAAATGTTCTAGAAAACACTTCAACACAGGCTTATTGTGAGAATGGAGAAGGTCACTTGAATGGATTGGAAAAGGAAGTCTTACCAAGCGAAGCTGCTTGCTCCCCGACAGTGCAGCATTCTCATCATCTGTTGCTTGAAGGTAGTGAGGAAGATTCAATCTGCAGGCGGACGCGAGCAAGATACTCTCTAGCAAATTACTCACTTGAGGAATTGGAGACCTTTCTCCAGGAATCAGACGATGATGGTGACCTGCAGAATGTTGATGAGGAAGAGGAATACCACAAGTTTCTTGCAGCTGTCCTATCTGGTGGATGCAATGACACACAGGCTTGGCAGGGGGATGAGAACCAGGATGAAGATGAGAATGATGCAGACTTTGATCTCGAGATTGAGGAGGCCCTAGAAAGTGATGGTGATGAGAATGCGGAGAACAATGAAGACAAAAATGGTAGGAATGAGAAGGATGGTCGTAGGCCTCAGACTAGGCAGAAGAAACCATTCACCGAGTTGTCTAGAGCAGACAATTGTCGTCATGAATCGACTAAATCTACTTTACGACCGATTCTACCATATATTTCACCTGCACTGCTGGCTCCTGGGCATGCTTATGGATGGCAATATCCTTCCCAGAATGCCTGTGTCCCTTCATCATTGATATCAGTAACCGGTGCTGCTTTCGTGAATGGATTTACTGATCAGCAACTTGGCCAATTGCATATATTGATATATGAGCATGTTCAGCTGCTGATCCAAACCTTCTCTCTATGTGTTCTAGACCCGTCTAAACAGAATGTGGCTACTGATGTTAAAAAGATGATAGTTGAGTTGGTTGACTGTCGTGATCAAGCATTGGCTAGGAGAAATACTCTTCATCAACAATTCTGTTTTGAATCACAGCATCTCCGCTCATCGTTTAGTTTTGCTTCTTCTGAGAACTCAGAATGCCAATGGGTGCCATTAATTAATGGTCCTGTTATGTCCATCCTTGATGTCTCACCACTTCATTTGGTCCTTGGTTATTTAAGTGATGTTGCAGCTGGTAAGTTCCGCAAGATAGCTACATGATCTAATTTGCATACACTGCACTTCATTTTGTTCGTCATCGCTTAAACATTGTTTTTGTACTGAATTGACAGCTGTCATGAAGTATAGAAGAAGCCATGTGGATGGCACTGCTGACAAAAACCGCTCTAGGAACGAACCTCTTTTTCCTTCGCCGGTACTTAGCACTTGCAAAGATGCTAACAATGTTTCTCAAGGCAGATCAAATAGCGTGTCCACAGCGTCACCAGTTTCATCTGGGCAGTTACAGCACAAGAAATCATTAGCTGCTACCCTTGTTGATAGTACTAAAAAGGAGTCGGTTGCTCTTGTTCCATTTGACATTGCAAGATTAGCACAGAGATTCTTTCCACTTTTCATTTTTTCGCTATTTCCTCATAAGCCACCTTCTGCAGCTATGGCCAATCGAGTGCTTTTTACTGATGCAGAGGACGGGTATGCTTTACATCTTTCTCCAAAAAAAAAAAAATCCTACATAGTTTTTATTTTTATTAGGTTTAATCTATCCATGGATTTCAATAACACTTCCTTGCCATGTGGTCTTAAAAATGTAAGAAATGAAGGAATGCTGTGTAGAGGTTTTGTAGTCTTTATTCAAGTCTGCACTGTTTTACTTCTGTATTAGTGGCATTAGTTTATGCAATTTGCGTGTGACTTACAAAGATGTTGTATTGTGGCCATCCCTTTCATCGTTATATTATTTTCTTAACATGTCCTCCTTTTGGGTGCTTAATCATATTAAGTTTGCTATGTTTGTATTACACTTGCTTAATAAGACAACATGTATTGTCCCTTTTCAAGTGCATGATTTATAACATCCCTGCTTCAACACATGTGCTATCATTTGTTTTCACAGTTATTTTAATCTTAGCTTATGTTTGGCCTGCAGATTATTAGCTCTAGGACTTTTGGAATATAATAATGACTGGGGAGCGATACAAAAGCGCTTTCTTCCTTGTAAATCGAAGCATCAGGTATTATTATTGCTTAGCTTTCTTGTTGCAAAATTTACTTCAAGCCTCAAAAGTGTTTTTCCTATTTCCTAGCAATCCACCCTTCTCTATGATTTGTTAGACACACCAACTTAGTTAGTATTTTCATCATTTGTTTGGTGTAGACGGTGTTTGCATTACTCCTTCTAACAAAAGACTTCATTTGATTATCTGAAAATATGAGGAAAACGGAATACCTTTTAAAAGAATTTTTTTTCTCGAACGACGCAGGAGAGCTGCGTTGTCATATCATTAAGGAAGAACAAAAGTACAAAAGGCTGGGTAAAAGAAACCCAGCCTAAGAACAAACTCTCACCACCACACTCCAGAACCTAAATCTAAATTGCTAGAGTTAACGACCAAGAGAGAAAACAACTCCAAGCTTAGATGCCCCTGCCATACACCAGATACTGCACTCATCCTTAATGGTCTGAAGCAACCTGTGGACATTAGGTAGAGAACCTTCAAACACACAAGAATTCCGATGCTTCCAAACCTCCCAGGCCACTAGGATGATAAGGGAATTTAGTCCCTTACGCAAGTCCTTAGGCACTCCCTTGATGGTCTTGATCCACCAGCTAGAGAAACGAGAGGAAGTCGTTGGAGGCGTTGCAGCAGTCAGATGAAGATGTTGGAAAATCAATGTCCAAAGTTGCCGCGTGAAGACACAGGCAAGAAGAACGTGCTGGATGGTCTCCTCCGCCTGATCACAAAAGGGACAAGCAGCTGGGTGAGGCAGACCACGTTTTGCAAGGCGGTCCGCCGTCCAGCACCGATTGTTGATAGCTAGCCAAATGAAAAATTTGCAACGCAGCGGGGCCCACGACTTCCAAAGCCGCCTCCAGGGAGCAAATTTGATAGTCCCCACAAAGAATGCCGCATAAGCTGATTTACTGCTATAATCTCCCGAAGCTGTCAGCTTCCAGCGGTGTTGGTCCTGAACATCTTGCTGAAGAATCATACCATCCACTAGGTCCCAAAGAAAAAGATATTCCACCAACACCTGTACAATAAGAGCCCCCTCGATGTCAAATACCCAGCTATGGTTATGTAAAGCTTGAGCAACTGTTCGGCTTTTGACAATTCGTTTTGGAACCTTTTTGAACAGGTTCGGGGCAATCTCAGCGATGGTCTTACCATTCAGCCATCGGTCAGACCAAAAGCAAGTGGATTCCCCATCTCCAACTATAGTTTCTACTGCCATATTAAAGAAAGCTTGAGCAATTGGAGGCACTTGAATTGGAAGACCAGCCCAAGGTCTAGCAGGGTCAGATTTTTGAGCCCATAACAACCGAATCCTTAGTGCCCAACCAAGCTTTTCCAGATTGTGAATTCCCAGACCTCCATATTCAAAAGGCCTTTGCACCCGCTCCCAAGAAACGAGACAATTACCCCCATTCGCCTGTTCTTGACCTCTCCAAAGGAAACCTCGGCGTTTCTTATCAATGGTTGTAATTACCCATTTCGGGAGATCGAGGCTGATCATACTATAGATGGGAGTAGCGGTCATGACCACTCTGACCATCACCAGACGACCAGCCCTATTCATAAGTGATGCCTTCCAACCTGGCAGGTGATCAGCAATCTTGTCAATTAGGGGCAGAAGATCAGCCTTTCTAGGTTTACGGATTGTAAGAGGAAGTCCAAGATAAGTGCACGGGAAGTCCTTGATTGCACAAGACAGAGAATCTGAAGTACGTTGCAGATCTTCATCATTACAATGGATAGGGACTGCTGCACTCTTAGCAAGATTAGTTTTGAGGCCCGAAGCATGCCCAAACAAGTCAAGGAGAAGCTTGCAGGTCTGAAGATCAAAGCAAGAAGGTCTCAAGAAAATCACCGCATCATCAGCATAGAAGGATACCCGATGGCAAACATTCTGAACAGCAAGAGGTTGAAGAAGATGTTCGCTGACTGCAAACTTGATCAAAGAATTCAGAACATCCATTACCAAGATAAACAACATTGGCGAGAGCGGGTCACCCTGACGAAGGCCTCGGTGATGCACAATAGAGTCACCAGGGATCCCATTCAGCAAAACCCGGGTAGAAGAGGTGGACAGGATTAGGCATAAGAGGTTACACCACCGATGTCCAAAACCCAGGTGCTGAAGAACTTCCAATAAAAAAGGCCAAGAGACCGAGTCAAAAGCTTTAGAGATATCCAATTTAAGCAGAATGTGGGCCTCCTTCTTTCTGTGCAAAGCCTTCAACAACTGTTGCACGAAAAGAAAATTATCATGGATGTTCCTTCCACGAATAAAGGCACTTTGATTAGCCGGGACCAAACTGGGCAACAGAGGAGCAAGTCGGTTAGCCAAGATTTTTGTCACTAGCTTCGCGAAGCTATGGATTAGGCTAATAGGCCTATAATCTTTGACCATCAGCGCATCCAATTTCTTGGGGAGAAGAGAGATGAATCCTGTATTTAGAAGTTTGAATTTAAAAACATGACCCCGATGAACAGCAGAGAGGGCCAGCAGCACATCTTCCTTTATAATATTCCAACAAGACTTGTAGAAACGGCCAGTGAAACCATCTGGGCCTGGGGCCTTATCAAGAGGCAGATCTTTAACGGTTGCCCACACTTCCTCCTCAGAGAAAGGGTCATCAAGGGAGGACAGATCGTGATGTTGTATGCCAAGAGCAGCAAGATCAATGGTGAAGTCCCTGTCCTCAGCAGAGCCCAACAGGTTTTTATAGAAATCAAAAACAGCCTGCTGTTTTTCTTCTTGGGTCACAACCAGCTGACCGTCCACTTGAAGTTTAGCAATGAAGTTTTTCTTTTTCCTGAAGCGGGCATGCTGGTGGAAAAAGGAGGTATTTGCATCCCCCTCACGAAGGAAAAGAATTCTAGAGCGCAAGCGGGCCACAGTGCGCTCAAGAGAGGCCAAACCCAGACAGTGGACTTTGAGCTTCTTGCGCAACCAATCCTCATCCTGAGAGAGGGCTCGATGGTCTCTTGCAATCTCCAAACGATGAAGGATCTCCTTGGCCAACTGAAGCTGAAATTTAATATTTCCCACCTTGCGTTGGCCCCAACTTTGGAGCCCCTTACTTAAACGCTGCAATTTGACAAACAGCCTCTCAATCTCACAAGTGGCTGGCACAGGAGCTTCCCAATTCTGCTGGACAGCATCTAAAAAACCTGGAATTTTAGGCCAAAAACTCTCAAAATGGAATCTTCGCTTGCCGCACGTGCTGACTTTTAACCCAAGAATGAGGGGACAATGATCAGAAACAACAGAAGCCGTACTTTGCAGAACTGAATCAGGAAAAATCTCCTCCCACTCCAAACAACAAAAGGCTCGATCTAGCCTGACAAGTGTGGGGGAGGTTCTCTCGTTTGACCAAGTAAACTTCCTGCCTAGGAGAGGGACTTCCTTGACCTCTACATCATCTAAAAAACGTCTGA
Organism: Dendrocalamus latiflorus; assembly: GCA_017311315.1. NCBI lineage: Eukaryota > Viridiplantae > Streptophyta > Magnoliopsida > Poales > Poaceae > Dendrocalamus > Dendrocalamus latiflorus. The sequence continues at coordinate 4,085,189 of CM029618.1, forward strand.
ATCTCCCCATCATTGCCCTGTCCAGGTTGGTGTTGTTTTTGTCCACAGCTTGATAAATCAGATTGAAATCCCCTGCTATCAACCATGGTCCACTGCACAAGACCCTTATATCTCTAAGCTCCTGCAGGAACAGAAGTTTTCCATCATCCTCCTGCGGCCCATAAACGCCGGAGAACCACCAGCTACGGCCCTCCTGTTCAGAGAACAGCACCGAGACAGAGTAAGTGTCAACCCGATGAGCAATAGCTTGACAAACATTGCTCTTCCAAGCAATCACAATTCCCCCCCTAGTTCCGTCAGCTGGCAGAGCCACAAAAATGTCATAAGCTGAACCAAAAACTGAAAGGAACAAACGTTGACTCATATCAGCAACCTTAGTCTCTTGGAGGCAAACAATGTCAGCGTTGGCAGAAACAATTACATCTCTAACTGAATTGCGACGGTCCTTCTGATTCAGACCTCGCGCATTCCAAATCAAAATAGAAGACGGATTCATGGAGAAACTTAAGGAAAACGACCAGCGAACTTCGCTCAAAAACCAAACAGCCCATCGGCGGAACGCATATGTTCGCCGTCATTGGCGCTCCATCCAAAAATGGCAGCCAAAGCTGTAATGTTAGCTGCTGTAAGGGGCTTCTCGAACAGTTTCCCATAGTCATCCTGCGTTTTATGGTCGATTTTTCCAATGCTTCCAAAACCAAGGCTGCGCATCACCTTTCTCTGAGCCTTTGTGACCACCGGACCTGGAGAACAAGGCTCGGCACCGGCCACCCTCCTGCTCCGACGAGGCAGCTGAACTGAAGGTGGTGACTTGGTACGCCTCTTATGAACGACTGGCTGGGGCAGAAGCCTGTCCACTGGCCGGCGGACCTTTTCCAACAGAAGAGTTGGGGTTGCCAGGGGAGACTTCGGGGGGGGGGGGGGACGAATTGAAGGACTTACCACAGTCGGAGGCGGAGAGGAAGCCTTGAACCTGTGATGCCTCCGAGAATACACCCGCAAGGAGCCCGCTGCAACACTCGAGAAACCGAGTGGAGTAGACTCCTGCTGCACGGGCAGAGAAATCTCTGGCGCTGGATCAAGCGTTTGGACGCATGCAGAGGAAACCAGCCCAATGCCCACCAGGCCATTGCCAGCAGCACTGACGCCCTTCAACTCAGAAGGCTCGACGTTCAAAGCAGCACTGGAGGCAGAAAATCGAACACCAAGCCCAGGGGACGGCTCATCAGGCAGCGGAGAAGACCCTGCCCGGGACGCTTTCCCGCCCAACGGGAACAGGGGAGAGGAAAGGTCCCGAAACACCGTCGCTGCATCTTCCGCAGCTACGAGAGAAACTTTGGGAAGGGCGCAGGATCCGCCAGCGCGAAAGGATTCCTCGGGCGGGTCGAGCTGCGCCGCCTCAGACGAAACAGCCTTGGAAGCTGAGGAAGCCGCCACCTGGGGGACCGAACAATTAAAAGCAGAGCCGGAACCCGAGTTGCACACAGAGGGGAGGGGGCCATCCCTCTTGCGGGCTCAGGATCATGCACCCCGTGGCCAGACCCCACCAGGAGCGGGCCCAGCCGATCGTGCACCGAAACACGAGTGGGTCCACCAGCCGCTGAGGAGCCGGCCTGCGTCGCCGCCGTCGGAAGTGAAGGGGAAGCATGTCGTCGCCGCCGCCGTCGACGACGGACATGATCATCATCCAAAGGGGGCGATGGAGGAGGCGAATCCACCACCGCCGGCTGAACAAAAGGAGCCACCGAGATTTCGATGGGATAGTTCAGAGCACGCTTCTCAGAATGGAGACCTACGCCCGGCGCCGGAGGCTCGAAAATCTGGAGGTCCATGGCAGCGGGGATGCTTCTGGGGCTTGAACACCAAGCTGCTAGCCGAAACACATCACGCCGAACAGCGTTGTCAGGGTGCACTTCGCTAATCCAACAGAACTCATTCAGGAGCAGCCCTGCAGTCGCAGTTTCCCAAGCGTGCGCAGGAATACCCCTGAGCTCGACCTTGACAGCAGAGGGCAGCGATACTGCCGTTGAAGAGCGCAGCACGCGCGACCACCTCATGACATGCAACCGGAGGGAGGAAGTGATAAACGGTCGGCCGCCGTTGAAGACACGCTCCAGAGCCCCATCGCTTGGCAAGATCAACAAGAAACTCGCTGGCCCAAAACGGCGTAGAACCAGAGAAGCCTCATCAATCTCAAAATGGCGCGCAATAGAGGACAGGATGAGCTCCTCCAAACCCACGTGGCCATCGCCGACAACCGAGATGACCAGCGCACGAGAAAGCTCTTCCTCGCGATGAACCAACGCGGCCGAACGATCCAGGAACCGCCGAGGCCTCGGCGGGAGAACGTCCACGGCAGGCAGGGGAGCAACTGCGCCGGAAGACGGAGAGGAAGGCACGTCAGACGCACCAGAAGGAACATTCCCCGAACTAGGGGGCGGTGACCTGTCAGCACCCTGCCCGCTGCTCCTCTTACGACCCCTGCGACGCCGCCTACCACGCCCAGGACCAGGGGCCTCCTTCCCGTTGCCAGCAGAGGATAAAATGCCTTCCTGAGAAACAGGGAGAGGCGCGGCAACAGAGATAGGGCGCCAGACCATCCTCCGTCGAGAGACGCGATCTTCTACGCGACCAGCAGGAAACCGGCGCGCACAGTCATAGGACCGATGCCCAACCGCCCGGCAAAGGAAGCAGTGTGGACTCCGTCGGCAACTCGCCGCCCGATGATCCCAGGCGAAGCAGTTGAAGCACCTCCCTCGCAGGTCTGCAGGCACCGGCCGTGGAGGCTGCCGCACCCGCTGACGTCTTCTAAGGGCCCGAGGTCCTTCCACCTTCCTCCAGCCATCAGCGTCAGGGCCCCTGACCGCCGACGAGGACGCGCGCCCCTCCGGAAAGAGGACCAGACGAGGCCGAGTCCCGCCGCGGAGGGTGGCCTGCAAGGTCGCAGCCGAGGTCACCTGGTGAGCAACGACACCAGGGACCTGCACAGCCGCGGCCGAGGTCGCGCCCGCCAGGAGAGCCTCCTTGAACGTGAAAGAAGGGGGGGAAGCAGCTCTGCCACCGGACAGAACAGGGGAAGGGCTCCCGTCACGCCAACGCTGGGCCTTGGAACGACCAGCAGTGGCAAGAGGGGAATCCTGCGGAGGAACGGGAGGAAGAGAGACTCCCGGCGCCGGGGAGGGGGAGGCCGGACTAGACGTAGCCGCAGCAGGGAGGGTGGCCGCCGGACCTGGAGAAGGAACCGGCGCGAGGCTGTTGGTGGGAGAGGCGCCAGGAAAGGAAGGGGAGGGGGCGGGAGGAGGGAGCGGAACAGTCGCCATCGGGATCAGTAAGATCACCTTTTAAAAGAATAGGTATTAGAAAGAGTGTTGTTTTGATTGTATGGACATGGCAGTCAGATTTTTCACCCTGCCTACTTCTGGTGGCCTAAAATTTGATATCTATTCTTAATAATTGATACAACGGGTTGCTTTATTTTTTAAAAAAAGATTCTGAACCCATAGTTGTTCAATTTCGGCCACTGGTTTTCAATTTGTTGTGCTTTCTTTTTGTTACACAAGCAAGTAAGCTTGGATCAAATCCTTGATCCCCTAATCTCTGCTTAAAATCCCAACCCCAGACCATTTGGGCAAATTCCGATTATGTCTGGTGCTTAGTTTAGTCTCTTGACTAAGTTTTCAGTTTCTCAATATCTTTGAGGTTTTTTGCTGTGGTTTGTTGTATGCTCTTCAGTAACATAACTTTTTTTAGTGTAGATATTTGTGAGACAAAAGAACCGCAGCTCCTCCAAAGCTTCTGATAATCCGATTAAGGTAAGTGTTCACCTTTCCATGTACTGGTAGATAAGATGCTGAATTAATTTTTATAAGCCTTTAGGGTTAGAGAATGTGCTCAAGGTTATTACTGATTTGCATGGTATGGTGCAACAGTTCATGCCATCATCTGGTTTTTGAAAGTGATCTGTAAACACTGAGCAGAGATCTTTTTCTAATCCTATTTCTATAGAAAATTTAGGTAGTGAAGTTCCTGCAGCAGTATTGGCACTATCTGAATTGCCGATAATTTTGACCTTTTTCTTTTTCTGCATTGTCTATACCATTTTGCTTATACGTCAACAGCACAACAGTTTAGTAGGCTTTTATTTAAATTTCTTGACAAAGTTATAAAGGCTTTATATTATGGACCATATTACATTTATTTTGTATCATACTCGGAAGCGAACTGGGGATATGATTTTTTGCCCAGTTTTCTTTGAAAAGGGTAGCGCACCATGACAAATTTTACTATGCTTACTTGGGTGGGCCGCTCTATGATTCCACCTCTGGGCACTGAAAGTTTCAAAGAGCACTCCTTAGTTCTGTAAAAGAGTATGTCAGCATGTTCCCTTGTACCAAATACCAATACTGTTTTGTTACTGGGATGACAAGATACTCGGTGATGCAGTGGCTGTTATTGTCAACCTCATTAGGAAGTAGATGTTGAGCTCTTTGACAGTTGACGGCCATCTTTTGGAATAGAAGTCTTCATCAACATACTGGTCTCCTGAACTAAGCATATTCTTGTCTGAATTAATGCAGGACGTGCGCCGTATGAAGGCCTCTCCTTTGACAATTGAGGAAATACAGCATATCCAGGAGGTGATTATATTTGTGACTACAGGCTATCTTTTGTTTCCTTGTTTAATTGGCATTTGTTTGACTTTTTTTCTTACCTACTGTTGATGTCAGGGGCTCAAGATATTCAAAAATGATTGGACATCAGTTTGGAGATTTGTCCTGCCACATAGAGATCCTTCACTGCTCCAACGTCAATGGAGAGTTGCCACTGGAATCCAGAGATCCTACAGTAAAAGTGAAGCCGCAAAAGAAAAGAGACGGTTATATGAAGCAAAGAGGAGAAAATTGAGAGCTTCAATGCCTGATTCACAAGTAGTTCATGGGCAGGAGGTTAGTGTTTTTTTTTAACTCGCAAGATGTCCCTAGGATATTTTTATTGTCCATGTACAATGATGTAACATAATTTTTAATGTTTTCATGACAGGCTGATGACAATGCTTCTGAGTGTGTTGAAAATGATGATGATTCGTATGTCAATGAAGCATTTTTGGCGGACACAGAGAATAGGAGCATGAACATGATGCCTTGTCAGCTGTCATTATCAAGGAATGCTGGGAAAAGCATCATGATGCAGTCAGGCACCACCCTCAATGACAGATGTGGTGTTGCAGGTGGCTGCGTTGAACAGAAAGGAAATGGTACAAAACTTGACGTGACCGCCTCATATATACCTTTTAGCTGTTGCACTTCTGATGGGGTGTCATGTGGCTCCTTGGACCAACTGCAAGCTTCACAGTTGTGCAAAGAGAAAGGTAGCCGTGTGGTCAAATTGGCCCCAGATTTGCCTCCTGTAAACCTTCCTCCTTCCGTCCATGTGATATCTCAGGTGGCATTTCATCAGAATGCAACACATTTTGATGGCAGCTCAGATAATGTGTCAAAGGATCTGTTTCCTGTACCGCCTCCAACCTTTACTGAAAGTGTGTATAGACAGCTAAATCTGTTCCCCGATCATAGCACTAGTGTTAGATTACAACAGAATGGGATGTTTAATGGAGATACGACGGAAGATGGTGCTGGGCAAGATTTTCAGATGCATCCTTTGCTATTTCAGTATCCTCGAGAAGTGCTTTCATCATATAGTCATCCGGTTCAAAATCGCATTAGTCATTCAAGAAAATCTGACCTTTTCCCCTTTGAGGGAGTTCAAGTTGAGAAAAGTAACAACCTGACTACAAATTCCATCGAAAAAGGAACTCCTGTAAATGCTAATACTATCGACTTCCATCCTCTACTGCAAAGAACTGAAGTTGAGATGAACAGTGAAGTACCAGAAGCTGACTGCCATCAGTTTGTTAATCAATCTGAGTGTAACATGAGAGAACCCCCGGTAGATGACCAGTCAACAGCTAGGCAAGCATCCACAAGCCCTTGTGAGAGGGAGAACAATATTGACTTGGACATTCATTTATGTTCTTCAATGGCCTTCAGGAATGCAAAGGACTTTAGAGGTACTTATAGTAAATCAAGCATTCAGGCAGAAGGGTCTAGAAAGGACAGGGCTAGTATTTCAGAGCTAGAGGTTGGAAATGATAGTTCTCATCATTGCATTGAAGAGCCCAATGAAGAATCAATGCAAGGCATTGTAATGGAACAAGAAGAATTAAGTGATTCCGAGGACGATAGCCAGCATGTTGAGTTTGAATGCGAGGAAATGGATGATTCTGAAGAGGAGCAAGTTCAGGGTGTGGAAGTGGAACCCTCTTTGACTCAAAATAAGGTAATTTTGGCACATGTCTGGTAGCATTGTAATGTTCATGATTATGGTGTACCACTGTAGTGTGATTTTTGCCCTATCCTACCATGGCATCATTAAAAGTTGAATATAGTTTATTGCATTGTGTTGCTTATATTTCAGGAAGCTTATCTTATATGATTGACTTTTCATTTCTTGGATTGATCCGAATTAACAAGAGAAGCATCACATTGTGTTGCTCACATGTTCCTTGTAATGTTAAAATGATCAATGATTGGTGATGAAATCACAATTTGTTTCCTGAATGATCTCAATATGTTTGAACATGTCTTCTCTGCATGTTTCCTTTTCTTTCTTCTTTCTTCTTTCTTTAAGTCTGCTTATACCTATAGATATTTCATTATGCAGGGCATTTCAACATCGGTTGTTTGTGGGGAGCTCCATGGTAGTAATGACCAGAGGCAGATCCAACAAGGATTAGTACAGGGTAAACAGGGTGCAAGTTCAGCGCAGAAATCGCTGAGGTCTTGTAATGCCAGGTCGGCAAGAGCAAAGTTGAATCTGGAACATGCGAAGTGTACGGGATCTAGAACAAACCAACGGGTGTCCTCTTCTTGCACAAGCGAAACAAGCCGGTCCAAAACCAGAAGGTCTAAAACACAGCAGGGACAGGCAGGTGCTGAACGCAAGTCCAGTGATTCAAGAACGAGAAAAATCCCTGCCCCATGTTAAAGGCCTTTCTAGCCTTTCATTTCTATGCAGTACCTACCAGTTCTGTTCGCCTTGCTGCATTCACCATATGACAATGGCGGAATGGCTCACTGCAATCTGTTATTACTTGCACTGCTGTGTTGGTTATTGCCAGTGATGCAGCCCATGCTGGAGATAGACCTGTCAAACATCTGTTGGCGCCTATCCCTTCTCAGATTATCATTGTGAACAGTGCAGCAAGAACCAGAGGCAAGACCCTGTACAAGTGTACATGTCTGGAGCAGAGTAGCAAAACTGAATGGTGGTGATGGCCTACTACATTTTGGAACCTGTTGCTCATCAACTAGCTACTGATGGCGTGAGAAAGCGTTCCCTGTAGTAAAGATTTGAGAAGCCATGGACACAGAAGGAATGGTGAGGTCCTAACCTGGATTGACTTCGCAAAGTTCATCATGTGTACATGGACACGAGCTAATGTTGACATGTCTTGTAAGTTGATCCACTCATGGTGGTGGTCGTTGTATGTTTGTTCACCTGGTGGGCTACGATCGGTGGACGGAGAAATGCAGTTCAGCTCACCTAGAAATTTTGCTATTGCCTCTTGGCAGCTGCAGCATGGTGCACTGCAACATTCATTGTGCAAAGCATCGTTTGTACTTTTTTTTATTTGCAGTAAGGCAAGACGCAACCACACGCTACTTACACCCCACTAAACACATGTTTGGAAATTTTGCAAAGGTACACGGCTTTCTTGCGATCCGAGTAAAGAAACCGGACGGGCTGACCGCACAGCCTCGCACGAAGCCAACCCAGCTAGGCTCGGCCCTCGGCGTCGTTTGAACTTCGAAGGCTGCGAGCTGCAGCCTGCAGGTGGACCGAATCTCTGTCCCACGGGCCACGGCTGTAGCACGGCGCACTATTTTATCCAACGTGTCCTGTACTCTAGCGTGCAGTTCAATTTTTTTCCCCATCCAGCGTGCACTTTTTTTTTCCTAAACTAGTTCAATGTTGGTGCGTTGCTAAAAAGCATACTATGTTAATAAGTTCGATCATCATTGTCAGACCCCGCCTGCTGCAGCACTCGGCCAAACTCCGCTAGTTGCCTCACTCTGCCAAGGTGAGATGTGCGAGGCTGCGAGCCAGGGTTGGTTTCTAGGGAAGGAGGTACTCGCCAGGGCCCACCTATCGACGCCAGTTTTCTGTGAGAGGGTAGTGGGATGGCAGATAAACCATCACTAACTTGAGGTGGTGATGAACCACAACTACTAACTCTTTCTTTTAAATAGTAGTGATAATAACTAAAAAGAACATGCAAGGTCGAGTAAATAAACTAATCTAGGCTAGCACTAACGTTACTGTAGAATCGAAGATGGCAACAGAGTAGGGGTAAATGGCATCTCAAAAGTTTTTTTTTTCCAAATATTCACCAATCCTTCACTTCAATAGCTACTCACTTACGAGTATGTGCACAGTAGCAAGGAGTGGTCGTAATCAGTTGAGTGGTCGTAAACCACAACGTGGTTGTAAACGAGCTACGACTACTAAGATCGAAGCTTCAATGTGGTCGTAAACATCAACTGGGCCAACATCACTGAGAGTGCTTGTTGGCCGTGGTGTGCACATCGATGAGGACACTAAGCTCTGGCCAACCACCTTTGTCGTCCGCCAACGCCGGTGCAACACGGTTGACATTGGCTGCGCCAAGGCAACCGCCACTGCGACGAGAAAGGTGAGGCAAAGGAGTGTGAGAGGGAAGAGGACGATGAGGGACACGGTGTAGAAGGACGGCTTCTAGATGAACGACATTGTTGCGTGTGCTCTCATCGTCGACGACAACCCTCTTCTTGATTTGTTTGGTCTTCAACTCTTCTTCCTTTTTTTAGATGAATGAACTCTTCTTCTTCGTTGTGTGTGTGCATGTGTTGGTGACTTGGTGTAATGGTGTTTGCATATATATGATCAATAATTCAAGAGGTATAATGGAAGTAGTAGTGGCTTGGCAGAGTCGGCTTTCATGTACTCTTGGTTAGGAGCTTATTAGAGCTTCTAGGTTCGGACTTCTAGCCTTTTCATTTCGTCTTTTTTTGGTTTTTAGCCTTTTGGGGGGCTTTTTTGTATTTTTTTTCTTATTCCTTTGTATTGTCCATAATGATATAACATTTTTCTATTTTAAAAAATTTTAAGTTTAGTTACGCTGAAAAAACTACCAGCTGCTACAGTATAAAAAACTGCTATAATGTAAAATAAACTAAAAACTTAGGCTTAAAAGACAGAATAAGCATCCAACTAGGACACGGTGGTAGTGGTGCAGTTTTGTGATTTGTCACCGGGGAATGTTCTTAGTAAAAGAATGTTGGCAAATGGCTATACCAATGTGCTACCATGCATGTTTACATGTATTAGGGTAGGTGGATGAAGGCACTTCTTGTGGGTCAGCATTTCTTTATTGTTCCATATTGCATACTGATATACCTATAATCATCGTGTTGTCTGATTAGTGTAACATATTTTTTTTTAAAAAAAATATTAATGTGTAATGTACAGTGTATGACATGAGTTTCTGGTTCTCAGCTGAAGAGTATTCTATTCTAAGCTTCTTATCAAGATTTGTGTGTTTATCCTATTCTTGTTTTGCACATATATTTGTATCCTATTCATACGTTTTTTCTGTTCTTGTGTTTTTTCCATTTCTGCGCTCCAACGAGGATAGCACAAAGCTTTGGATAGTCACCTCAGCAGTTCAACGTCGTCCTATTTGGGAGAACTTAAACTTGTAGTGCTTGAGCGATGATAAGTGAAACTCGAACTTGTCACTAATATATGGATGTGTCATGTGTGTACTAGGGTAAATGGATGAAGGGAATTATTGTGGGTCAACATTTTTGGATTGTTCCTTATTACATATATAGTATAATTATGCTTAGCCTGTTGTCTAACTAGTGCAACAAGTTCTCAAGAAAAAGTTTATATTAATGTGTAATGTATAGTGAATGACATTCAGTTTCTCGAAAAAAAAAAGGTACGGAAAGACACGAAAGGAATCTCGACTGTGTAGTACAATTATGGGCTTGTTCTTTTCAGCTTCTAAAAGCTGTTTTTTGGCTTTTCTATAGTAGCTAACTTTTAAACGGAGTATCTTTTCAAGATAAGGTCTACTAGTTAATTGTAGTACATACTATACCGACTTCATTTATATCGGCATAAGCCACACGTGAGCTTCTGTTAATCTGTAATCTCTTGTACGAATAGTCCAAAAACCACAAGCCACAGCCAAAAACCATAAGACCATACAAACCTTTGGGCGGTCACCTCAACAATTCAACATCGCCCTATTTGGGAGACCATAAACTTTGAGTACTCGAATGAAGTTACCTGCAGTGGTAGCTGAAACTTGCCATCGCCCAACCGATGGATCCTTCTTCTGATTATGTCTAGCATTTGATACAATTGGCTTAAAAATTGATCATTTCCCAGTTGTTATCACCTTAACACAGTGGCGACTTGATTAAAACCAGAAGAAATGGATATGCTGTCACTGTTCCTTCTTCTGACTTTGCAGCTCGTTGACGTTAACAGCTCAACTGATGAGTGAATCTCAACCCTTCGAAGCTTTTGACCACTGGAAATGCAAACACACGGAGGAATTTCACATGCTCACAGAAAACAATGGGCCCTTGCTACTTTGCAAGTACTTAATCTATTAGGGTTTTAAAAGAACTGAGAACACTACGACTACACGCTTAAGCCAATCGTTCGATCGATGGTTATTTGTTCCTCAACTTGATCAGGTAGGTGGGACAACACTCATGGTGTGTGAGTCAACTCATAAATAAATTTGCCCAATTCAGATAATTTATTTTTTTAAAAAAAGTTGAATTCAAGAATCATCATCCTGATACATGACGCATGATTACGAAACTAATCATAGCACATGCTTAAAATCAATTTATTAGTCATCATATTTTTAGCTTATGACTTTTCTCAAACAAACAAACAGGATTGTTTCTCCACCACCGTTTCAAAACGGTTTATCGGGAAGCCTTTTCGTAACGGCTTATCGACATTCAGTTCATTCACACAAACGCTTACTGTAAGGCCAAAAGTCATCAACTGCAGCCATAAGCTATAAGCCACAGTAAAAAAACGTACCTGAGCTTAAGGATTACACCCGAGCTTATGTACTAAGCAAGCTAGAACAACTCTTTTTATCTTTAACATAGGCGATCTACAATAACTTGATAACAAGGTTGTCCGTATTGCGATATGCATCGTAGTATGGTACAATCCTACAATCCTACTAGAGGTATATACACACGGATCGCAATATGGATCGGAATCAGGTAGTATCACAATGGGATCACGATTCAGGGCCTGTTCTTTTTGGCTGCGGCTTATGGCTTTTGGCTGAAATTTTTGAATTTTGGATGTTTACGGTACAGATTACGGAGAGACCGGTATTCACTTACGATTTTGGCTGGTACAGATGTTGGGCTTTTAACGTGTACTACGTTTAACTTATAGACCCCGTTTTGAGAAAATACTCCGTTTGAAAGTTAGGTACTGTAGCAAAAGCCAAAAGCCAGCCGACTTGTGACTTGCCAAACAGGCCCTCAACTTGTAGAATCATTAGGATTAGGTAGGATTGCAGTGGGATCATGATCCTAACAACAAACTATATTAGTATATAAAATTTGATATTACCTATTGCTACTTTAAGTTACACTAGTTTAATTTGCTTGGTTTTTATTGTTTACATGTTGTTCTAAGGTAAAAAAGTATGATCTTTGACATATTGTACTTTATATTATTAGTTTATTAAAAAATAATCAAATAAGTTTCAAAAATCAATCTTAATTCAATATACCATGAATAAGTGTACTCAAATTACAAAATTAAATTCAAAAATTATACTATAGACTTGCATATTTAGAAATATAACTCAATTTTTATATAAAATATATACACTTTTTAAAAATTTGATAGAATCGTGATTCTACGATGCGATCCTGTCAGACGAAAAACGATTTGACTTGTGATTGTGATCCTAACAACCTTGCTTGATAGTCATATAGTCCATCGAAATTGCAGGATTGAGTGGTGTCCCTAGTTTTGCTAACAACCACTAAGAGAGGTAAACAGAAGAGTAGCCCCTAGGATAAAAAAACATAGGTTATTTGATTCTTACGAAATTTATGTAGAATTTTGATAGAATTAAAGGAGAAAGATACGCTTCGAGCCTAAGATGTAGCATGTTCAATTCTGCAAAAATGGATTGTCAGAACATTTTAAGATACCTATAGAAATAAAACGGTTTCGTACAATTACCTAAAAAACTGTTTCATGTGATGTTTGCATGTATAGGGATCATCTGGGTGTTTTTTTCTGTTAAGAACATCCAAATTTTTAGGCGTCTGATTTGATCAACGACCGTTGGCTTAAAACGCTACAAACTCATCTCCCCACCCCAAATTCTCTCTAAACTCCAACTGTTGCCGACCCAATCCCCACCTCCCCGCGCTCCACCCTGCCACCACCTCCATCACAGCAACCAGCATCAAAGCTGGCCGCCGCACCTCCCCATCCCTTCCCACTGCTACTATCGCCGCTTCCGCTTCAACTGCCGCTGACCCAGTCCCCACCTCCCCGCGCTCCACCCTGCCACCACCTCCATCACAGCAACCGGCATCAAAGCTGGCCGCCGTACCTCCCTGTCCCCTCCCACTGCTACTATTGCCGCTTTCGCTTCCACTCCTTTTCTCCTCCTCTCCCGCCGCGCCGCCGACCTCCTCCGCAGCCCCACGACCTTCTTCCCTTTCTCAGTGGCTTACCGGTCACCATCGCTGGATCTAGAGATGGAACTAGGCCTCAGGCTAGGTAGACTAGAGCTTGAGGTCTAAAAATGCTACTAGTAGTATCCCTCTTTAGCACAAACCTAATATTTCCATTTCATACGAGTTGTCAAGTAGGTCGGTAGGCGGCAGACCAGCCCCACGCGCTTCCCCTCCTCAGGCCTCAATAGCTCAGCCCACAATTGAACGCCTTAGCCCATTACGCCAGAAGCTAAGAAAGCAAGAAGCTAAGAAAGGGAACCCTATATCCCCAATCAGCTCGCGCCCCCGGCGCCCTTGATTCCTCACCTACGCGTCCCGCCCGCCGCCCTCGCCTTTGCACGCCACGTGTCCGCCAGCCCCCGGCCTCGCGCTCTCGACGCCGCACCCATGATTCCTCGCCTCCGTGCGCCCACTGTTGGCCGTCGCCCTCGCTTGTGTGCTTCGCTCGTCTGCAGGCCTCGCGCTCCCGATGCGACGACGCCTGCTCTGGTGAAGAGCACCTCTGGTGTGCTGCTGCGGCCTGCGGGGAGGGCGCCGCTCCGGGTGGCGTGCCGTGCAGCTGTGCTGGTAAGCGCGGGGTGGACAGAGCAGCGCCATGCTCTGCCTCCTCCACGCCGCGGGACACCATTGCAGCGCTGCACGGCCTTCTACCTCAACTCCTCAAGATCTTGTTTCAGCCTTGCAGGTCCATACACCTCCCCCATTAGTATCTTCTGCAATGCTAAGCGGCAGGATCCCTTACGAAGCTGACTAGCTGAGTGATTAATCTGTAAGACAACAGGAGGATTCCAAGATAGTTTTCTACTTTGCAATTTGCATGATATTTAGTAATTAGTAGGAATTATCTTTTATGTTTTGAATTAGTTGGAATGACCAGATGAAATGATGAATGACATGTGTTCAATATTTTACATTTGCTATTTAGGAACTAGTAAGGATACAAATTATAAAATGAAGAGGAGCAAGGCATTGTCATCGTATTTTCTAACACAAGTTACACAGTCAAACACACATCATTTAGGATTTTAGGTATTTAATGTATCTTTATTACGCTACATTCTTTATGGTTTGATGTGCTTTCTGTACTTAGATTTGTCTTGAAGACTTGAACTTTTCAAGTATTGAGTATTAAGCAAAATTTTCATATCAATGATGCATTTGTGATATATTTTTTGTTATATTATAATATAGTTCTAGATTTCAAGTATGTTAGGTTGTTGCTTGATTTGATTATTAAAAATAATCAAATAAATTTTAAAAATCAATCTTAATTCAATATAGCATGAATAAGTGTACTCGAATTATAAAATTAAATTAAAAATTATATTATAGACTTGCATATTTAGAAATATAAATTAATTTTTATATAAAATATGTACACTTTTAAAAATTTAGTAGAATCGCGATTCTACGACGTGATCCTGTCAGACGAAAAACGATTTGACCTGTGATTGTGATCCAGTCAGACGCCCTAACCCTAGCTACCAGGAAGTGTCTCTCCCCGCATCCCGTCTATCTCCCGACTCCTCACTCCCGCTCCCCTCCCCGCCGCCTCCAACACCCGCACGGCGCCTCCCTTCCCCGCCGCCTTCAACCCACGCCCGGCCAAAGTCAAATCCCCAAATCCCTAACCCTAACAGCCTAATACTCCACTCCTCTCCTCTCCTCATACAACTTCCTCCTCACCAGTCACCAATAGCCGGCGGCGCTGTCCAGGAGAGGAGACCCGAGACCGAGAGGCCGATACCGGGACGGCGGGCATCGGGCGAGCTCCGGCGGCCGCCTCACCTCCGGCTCTGCGCGACCGGCGACCGCCCCTCCGTGCCTCCACGGCTCCGCCAGAGCAGCCGCCTGCTCGCCTGGCGTTCAGCTCCGGCGGCCGCCTCACCTCCGGCTTCGGTAAGTTTCGATTGTAAATTTGCAACGAAATTTCAATGATGAATGCTGTATTGCTGATATATTAGGATATGTACTACTTCTACTTGTAACAATAGTAGCTTCAGGCAATGCGCCCCAAATGTTCTTTGTGCTTGACGAAGAACTCATTCTCGTTACACATTAGTTATCTCTATTTAAAGACTAGAGGTATTACACACTGGCCTGACCTACTATCAAGTATGAATACGGGAACAATATATACAATTGCAGTGTAGTCCTAAGTAAATCTTGGTATGGCTCAGGACATCATCTTACAGGTTTATCTCGTCATCCCCTGCTGCGGCTCCTCCCGCAGACGGCGTCCTCCCCTACTGCAGCCCCTCCCGCCAGCAGCAGCCTTCCACCTCAAGCACAGTCTGCAGTTGAGTTGAGTTCTTCCCCTGCTGCTGAGTTGAGTTCTCTTCTCTCTGTTTTTTCTGTCAAGTAGAAGTATACTGAGAAAGATGCATGAATTTAGTGTGACCATTTAGGGTGTGTTTGGTTGCCTGAATCTCCTTCGTCCTGGATGGGTGGATCCGTATAATCTGAGAAAGAGCCTGTTTGGTTGCCTGTATGAGCGGATATAGCCTGTATGAGCGGATGCAAAAATACGCCCTCATCCTGGATGGGTGGATACGCTCAAAATGAGCTTCACTAGCC
Source organism: Dendrocalamus latiflorus (assembly GCA_017311315.1). Taxonomy (NCBI): domain Eukaryota; kingdom Viridiplantae; phylum Streptophyta; class Magnoliopsida; order Poales; family Poaceae; genus Dendrocalamus; species Dendrocalamus latiflorus. The sequence goes on from CM029618.1 coordinate 4,100,620, forward strand.
ATCCTGGATGAGTGGATGCAGTGTATCTTATGCGGTCCCACGTGTCAGCCTCTCAGGTTTGGTAGACTGCATCCGCTCATACAGGCAACCAAACAACATCTCAGTTTTTTTGTATCCGCTCATACAGCCTCACCAAACATATTCTTTTTCTGAAATACGATTCCACTCAGTCTGCATCCACTCATCCAGGATATACGATGCAACCTCCATCCACGAACCAAACACACCCTTAATATCCTTACTATGAAATCAACCAAGCACCACAAGATATGGACACAAATAGTATATACATCAAAACAATAGCATCAAATGTGGCTTTGATTTTACATGAACATACAGTTACATATATAAATATGTTATTAAAATAGAAAAATCGGTTACAAGGCCGAGTACAAGGCTGATTACTATATAGTCACTATAAGGTGAGGTGACCGAGTGAGTACCGGTTACCGAGTTTTAGAACCTTGATGATATCATATTTCGCTTCCAAGTCATTAAACATCGTCGAGTTAGATTGTAATTTTCTTAATTATTTTGTAATTTCTCTATATTATTCGAGACATTGTCTTTGCTACGAATAATTTGTACTTTAATTTATGCTATCGTGGAACTTTATGTGTTCTATTAAACAAAAATTTTGTAACTTCGAACACCCATCTTGAAAATCCTGGGTCCGCCATTGCCTAGGTGACGCCTTGATAACTATGCCGGCGGCGCGTGAGATGCCGTCCTTCTCTTCCGGCGCTTCTCCGCAGAAGCAGCAGCACAACGCGCGGTGCCAACCCTTACGACCTCGCTTCGATTTTGTTTCGTTTGTTTGGTTTATTCACCTCACCTGGGGATTGAGTTGAGCTTATGTTTGGCTGGTTCGAGCAGGAGGAGGCAGTTGATTCGGCAGCAGAGGAAGGCGCTTCCCATCGCGTCAGGTTTGCCTGCCCTGCGTTAGATGCCATTATACTCTGATTTATGGGTTAAACTATGGGGTTTAAATTTGTTACAATTGTTGTTGGTGGTGGTGACTGTGGGCGCAGTGGAGAAGAGGCTTGTTGAGGAGGTGAGGAAAAACGACACGCTGATTGTCGTCGGCGAGACCGGGAGTGGCAAAACGACTCGTAAGTGTGTTGCTGAGCTTTTTCCCCATTACACATTTTTGTGGGGGACATGTAACCGTCGAAAGCATGTAGATTTGTGATGCTTGTGATTATTAGTTCGAATAGGTTGGCAGTTCCGATGCCATTGCTGTGGTCATTAATTTGTGGTAGTGATGTTGGGGGTTTGTGCATTTGGGAACATTTGGACTTATCAGGCAACGGTGTATGATAAGAGTAAGGGTGAGAAGTTTTTGTAGAGCTAACCAAAGGAACATTTGAGCAATATGAAATGAGGTCCTTTTTTTTTTGTCTAATTCTCATTGGATTGTTGTGCCGTCCTTAGAAAAATCGTTCTTATGGATTGTTTGACCAATATATATGACATTTTTTACTTGGTTTCTTTTAAGGAACATATCTTCATCAGTTATTGAAGAAACACATTGCACTATCCGTTAATTTGTTACAAATATCATTACACTCTTTATTTCAATTTGATTGTTGGAGGAAACATATATTTTCGTTCATTTTGTTATGCAGAGTTGCCACAATTTTTGTATGATGCTGGGTTTTGTCAGGATGGAAAAGTCATTGGCATCACTCAGCCTCGAAGAGTTGCAGCTGTTACAGTAGCAAAGCGTGTTGCTGAGGAATGCAATGATCAATTGGGCAGAAAGGTTGGATACTCTGTTAGATTTGATGATTCCACGTCTAATGCAACAAGGATTAAGTACATGACCGATGGTTTGCTTCTAAGGTAATGTTGTATACACCGAACCAAATCTTTGGTTGTTTGATTATTGGGTGGTTTATCATTGTGTTGTATACTTGTATGTAGCTCTTTGGTTCCAGCTGATATGCTTGCTGCCTGTTATTTGCAATCTGAGAATGGAAGGTTTCATTTTGTTATCTGTGTTTGGCTTAATTGTTGATATGATGTTATTTAGATTCCAATAGATATGATATGAGTAAGTCATTTAGGAGTTAGAATCAGAGGAATTGAAGAATAAAGGGCATAGACTGAACACTTCCATTTTATCTTTGTCATAGCTTGGTGGTGCTGCAGAGTGCAGATCTCCTTTTATTATGTATTCAAGCATTTCCTCTTCTATTTTAATTGTTTGTGACAGTGGCCATCCCTACATCTGCTTGGATCTGAGCCTGAGAATAAAGTTCACCTATCATTTAGCTATTTGCTTCACATTTGTATATCGCATCTTTTTTATTTTGAATCTGGACCTGTGTAACTTTTATTAATGTGGTCTTCCCTTGTTTTTGCGATCTTTTTGCTTGAAAATTTCTGAAGTAAAATTTCAGCTTTAATTATATCTTATCAGGTTACAGATGGCTAAATATGCTATTTATGTGTGGCAATAATCTGACATGGGTTAGTCTATATTTAACTCTTTTTTGTTTTGATGTGTGATTTTTTCTTAGAAGCATTGCTTTGGATTTTCAGGGAAGCACTTCTGGATCCACTTTTGTCTAAATATAGTGTTATAGTTGTTGATGAGGCTCATGAAAGAACTGTCCATACTGATGTCTTGCTGGGCTTGCTGAAGAAAGTGCAACATTCCAGATCTATTTATGCCAATAAGAATGAAAAGACTTTGCCTGACAGACAAGATCACTCTCAAAATTTTACCCTGAAGGCATGTCAGGGAATAAAATTTGTACCTTTAAAGCTGATAATTATGTCTGCCAGTTTGGACGCCAAGTGTTTTTCAGATTATTTTGGTGGCGCTAAAGCTGTACATATTCAAGGGCGGCAATACCCCGTCGACATACTATATACTTATCAGCCTGAGTCAGATTATCTGGATGCTACACTAGTTACTATCTTTCAGGTGAGCATCACCTCCATTTGCATGCAAGAGGTGGATGTATTGGGGAGGATGAGAGGAAATTGAAATCCAAATGAAATATAATTTCGGAAAGAAAATTTTGCTTCAGAAAACACGATAAGTGAATATGTAATCTTGTTTGGTACTAATTTTCATATTCCTGAATTATCAGGTGTTTCAACTGTGAATTATTGTAGCGAGCTCGTTGTGTATAAACTTTATGTTTAGATGTTTGTTTTATTAGATCCATTTGGAGGAAGAACCTGGAGACATTCTGGCATTTCTAACTGGCCAAGAGGAGATCGAATCACTAGAGAGACTTATTCAGGAGCGTGTTCGTCAACTTCCAGCACAGAGTGGTAAGATATGGACTACGCCTATCTACTCATCTCTTCCATCAGAGCAGCAAATGAATGCTTTTAAGTCAGCACCAGCTGGAACTCGCAAGGTAAATCTAATATATTACATTCTTTGGGTGCTTACTGTTCCTTCGTTCCAACCTTCTGTTAATGTATATGTGCTTCACTTTCCTAATTGATGAGTACTTTACTTGCTGATCTTTATGTCTGATGTAATGATTTACTGTTACTTATGTCTGATTGGACGATACACTTCTAGGCATAACTTACTGTAGGTGGTAAATATGTTGTCATTGATAGAAAAAAACACTCCATTAGTCTATGCAGTAGCAAAGAAAGAGGGAGGGAGCAGTTAATTAATTGTCAGCTAGACATGTTGGGTGCGTATCCTGTGAACATTCCCTAAGTGTTGCAAATGCTGCGAAAATCGGTCTAGAAGTTTTGAAAAATCTCAAAAAAATACCAGAGTTAGGGGATGTGATGCTATACATCTCTACAAAATTTCAATAGCAAACTAAATCTCATTTGAGAGATATGAAAAGAACAAATATAATGAATAGTGATTATGCACTATTCACTAAGTATTTGTCTTTTTTGTATATTGCACATGCAATTGAGTTTGATCTTTAAATTTTGCATGGCTACATAACATAATCTATCCTCTCTGGTAGATTTTTTTTAGAATTTTTGAAAACTTTTAGACCGATTTTCATGGAATCATGGCATTTGCAACACTTGGGGCATTTTCACAGGATATGTTCCCAGACATGTTAACATAATTTTGTCCATAAGGAAGCAAATGAATTAGAAGTGCCCAAATATACATCATTCTAGGAATTACACACGAAGTTATGAACTATATATTGATGATCTGTCCTATTAACAAAGATGTGCACACCTTTCAAAGATGACCAAAAACATTAGCAAGCTTCCTTTTGATTTAAATATGATATTATCTATGTGATTTTGTGTTAAAATAATACCATTATTAAGTGTAAAATACAAAATTGATCTTGCTATTGTTGGTCCACTGAAGAAGCATCATTGTACTTCAGAGCAATTAACCATAAAGTATAAAGGTTTTCTTTATAAGTTGTTATTTGCACACTTTTTGCGTATAGAAAAAGGAATACACTTTTGGACCATATGAAATAAGGGTCATATCATTCTTTTTAGTTTCATGTGGGTGTTTTTTTGTACCATAGCTCTGAAGGTAATTGTTCTAGGATATTAGAAGTTTCTGACAAAAATCGCTTTTTTAAAAAGACAATACCTCCTTGTTGCATGTTTTGCATCTCTAAATTCGACCTTCTCCAAGGTTCATTCAGCAATTGATTTTCCTTTAGTCATTTTCCATGGTTTGCTTACCCTTAAAGTCATGAGCCATGTAACATGTTAGGTATGCAACATTAACTGATGTCCAGTTTTGTCTCTTTCAGGTAGTTCTAGCAACTAATATTGCAGAAACTTCTGTAACAATACCCGGTATCAAGTATGTTATCGATCCTGGGATGGTCAAAGCTCGTGCTTACAATCCTGTAACTGGAATGGAATCTCTAATCATCATCCCAGTCTCTAAAGCACAGGCTCTTCAAAGGAGGTAAAAACTTTCAAGCATATTTAATTCTTGTGTGCGACTGCTTTCTCTTACCTCATCATTCTACACTCAGTGGTCGTGCTGGACGGGAGTGGCCAGGGAAGTGCTTCCGATTGTTCCAAGAAAGTGAGTTTGATAGACTGGTGGATTCTACTGTGCCTGAGATTAAACGGTGTAACCTCTCAAATGTTGTACTACAGCTCAAAGCTCTTGGAATTGATGATATCATAGGCTTCGATTTTATGGAGAAACCATCAAGGTGAGTTTTGTACTTCTGTTTTAATCCTGCTCGCATGTAAAAGAAAATGCCCAGAAGTTACCCTTACCTGATTACTGTGGTAACTTTTAACATAATGATGCATCATTCAAGAAGTGCATTTGATGCGGCAAAAGAAAAGTTGAAAATTTACTCTTATGAAGATTTATCTTGCAACATGGAAACTGGATATTTTATTTACTCTATGTCTGCCTTTGTGCTTTAATTATTATATTAGACAATTATTATCTGTGGGAAACTGAAATATCATTGTGATGAGAAGTTGCGCGCTAGTCATTTCAGTTAATAATACTGTATTCTAAGTAATTTCAGTATTATCTGTGGGAAACTGAAATATCATTGTGATGAGAAGTGTAATTTCAGTTAATGCGCGCTAGTATTGTGATGAGAAGATGTGCGCTAGCCATTCAGTATTATTAACTGAAACGACTAGCACGCATTAACTGAAATGAATGCATTCATAGAAAACTTTTGCTAAGCTTCTCAGTAATATCCACTATAAGTTAAATAGCAAATTGCTTTATATGGGCACCAAGTTTTTACTAATTGTGCCAAACCTACTGCAGGACGGCTATTCTGAAATCATTGGAGCAGTTGATTTTACTAGGAGCTCTGAGTGATGATTATAAGCTGTCATATCCAGTTGGTCATCAGATGGCTAGGCTGCCTTTGGATCCAATGTACTCCAAGGCACTAATAGTGTCAAGTGAATTCAAGTGCTTGGAAGAAATGTTGATTGTTGTTTCTATGCTTTCAGTGGAATCTATTTTCTTTTCCCCGCGCGAGAAGTTAGAAGAGGTATTCTATTTGAACTCGTGGCAACTGGTTAAATGTATGTCCCACAATGGGTTCTAATTGGGTATTATGGAGTTATATTACAATGATTCTGTTGGATCCCTTTTGTACACGTTGCAGTTAAAGTACCTTTAGGCTCAAAGTTGATTTGTCATTTGCATATTGATGAGGAATACTAGCTTCAACTTGTATTTGGTTGGGCACTTTCCCTGTTGGGCCTGAGATAAGAAATCAACTGTTGCCAGTTACAAGTGCATGTATTGATCCTTTTACCTTATTTCTTGTTTAGGCAAGAGCTGCTAGAAAGAGTTTTGAAAGCTCGGAAGGAGACCATATAACCTTGGTGAATGTATATCGAGCTGCTGCAGAATGCTTGGAGAAGAGTAAAAATGCAAATGCCAAAGAAAAAACAATGGAAAAGGCTTTGATCAGATGGTCCAGGGAAAACTTTATCAATTACCGCTCTCTAAGACACGCTCGTGATGTTCACAGGTTAGTTACAATATTATTCTTGATGGAAGGCTTGAACTATCAAATCAGTTTTGACTTTTGATAGAATATGGTGATCTGCAGTTATTCATCATCTTAAATGATGAAATGGCAAGAACTATGGGTGTTGTGATCTTGTAAATTTTGAATGATTGTAGTCGCTGAGCACAATGGCCTTGTCAGGGTTGGTTTAACAGTGCTGCACTGGACCACTGGTCACGAAGCTTGGCATAGTATTGTAGCATTAACACATGAAACACTTATATAGGTGGAAGAATTTATTTCTTGAGTTTCTATTGCCATTTCTTTTAGGACCATTAGCAGATATTCAAATGAAACTTGAAACATTAAATAACTCTTGAAAAATGAAAAGGAAGCAAGTCCATTCTATGAATTTCAGGGTATGCAGTGAGTTGACATAGGCACTTTCTGTTTGTCGCAGTCAAATTCAGGGCCATGTCCAACAAATGGGGCTTCACCTGTCATCATATGGAGATGACACGGTTCAGTTTCGGAGATGCCTTACGGCTGCTTTCTTCTTGAATGCAGCAATGCGACAGCCAGACGGATCATACAGGTACTGTTCCAATTTTCGTTCTCAACCTAAATACCCAATTGTAATTATCCTTTCCTGCGTCATAATCCAAGGTTACAGCCATAAACTAAGCTGCTGCATGTGCCGTAGTTCATATATAAATGTAAAAATGTGGTAAGAGTTCAGTTCTACCCAAGCTTACGGTTTCACCTGTTGATTGGTAGGGCTCTTGCAACCAGCCAGAGCGTGCAGATCCATCCTTCGTCGGTCCTCTTCCGAACCAAGCCAGACTGCGTCATCTTCAACGAGTTAGTTCGGACGAGTCAGAATTACGTCAAGAATCTGACCCGGATCGATCCCTTGTGGCTGGCTGAACTCGCCCCGCAATACTACGCTACCGAGGACTAATTTTTGATCCATCGCCATAGTTCATTGTAATAACCTGTAAAATTAGAGCTTTTGTTTAGTGGCACTGATGAGCATTCAATCCTAGCGAGGAGATATGATGTAGCAAATGCACCCGATGCCACGAAACATTACTGTATTGCTAATATAATACTCATCTTTGCTTGAAACAAGCATAGTTACTGCTTGATCATTAGGTCATTCTGAAACCCATTATGATTACAGCTCCGACCCAAATGGTGAGGATGTGAGTTGACTTAGAAGTGATGTTCCGAAGGTGAATTAGGAACATACTAGGATTGAGCTGGCACATTGTTCAGGTATCCTGTTCTCAATTCGCAATTTAGTGCGGGAAAATTTTGATTATCAATCATTGAACGGAATGTCTATTGAGTGTCTTTTTTATTTTATTTTATTGAAACGGATAAGTGTCTTTTTTCTATGTGCATTCATGTTTGTAGGACGGGAATTGGAGAAAATATGATGTGTTACTCTGTTCTGCTTCGTCTTGCATTCAACTTTAATCCGGAGATATCAGATATCTAGTGGTAGAAATGTTTCCTCTTGGAGATGAATGTTTGTCTACCTAGTTTTATTAATTGCAAGCTTTTCTCAATTAGTGAATAAAATGAAGCTAAAATAACATGATAACATGATCCTAAATCCTATGGCAGCGTTGGAGATGGGAATTTACATGTAGTCACGTAAGAATTAAACCATTCACTGTTAAATTGCTATGGGCCCATCTTATCAGCGTATGGGAAAATTGAATATATAGGACCAAGTTGAGAGTGCTTTGGTAAAATAGGTTCAAGTTATTTGTGCTTGTAAATATAGGACTGAGTTGAGCACATTCTTGAAAATATGGTATTTTTCCCATTTTAATTTCATTTTCATTTTTCAGCCCTTTTTCTCTACGCGAAATGACTCTTTTGCCCTTTCCTCCCTCGCCTGGCCGGCTGCAGGCCGCTCCCTCGCCCCGCGCAGTGCCGCCGCTCCCCCACCCCGCCTCGCTCCGGCGCGGGGCGGGGCGGGGCGGGAAAGCGGCGGCGCGGGGCGGGGCGAGGGAGCGGCGGCGTGGCGCGGCGCGGCGCGGCGAGGGAGCGGCATGCAGCGGGCCAGGCGAGGGAGGAAGGGGCAAAAGAGTCATTTCGCGTAGAGAAAAAGGGCTGGAAAATGAAAATGAAATTAAAATGGGAAAAATACCATATTTTCAAGAATGTGCTCAACTCAGTCCTATATTTACAAGCACAAATAACTTGGTCCTATTTTACCAAAACACTCTCAACTTGGTCCTATATATTCAATTTTCCCTCAGCGTATAGCTTAATTCTTTATAACTTATGTTTTCTTTGGCTCATATCTTTTTGATCTTGAGAAGATTTCATTTCTAGCCCATTCTAACTTGTTTGGGATAAAAGGCTTTGTTGTTGTTGTTATGGTTTCTTTCAAAGAAATAAATATGACTTCTTCATTGTCGTTTTGAATCTGTTTATCGAGGTAATCTTTTTGAATCTGCTTATCGAGACAACTTTTTCGAAGTGTTTTATCGGTATTCGATTCATTTGTATAAATGCTCGTACTAGAATCAAAAGCTATTAACTGCAGTCATAAGCAAAAAAGAACACACCCTATATTTCAAATATGTCCTAAACGATGTACTATAGTTAAACAATACGATGGGAGTAGAAATAAAAGTTTACTACCAACACAATTTGAGCCTCTCAAAAACCCAATTAAACCCTATAGATAACATTTGGAAGTTTCAATCACAACAATCAGGTCTACATCAGACGGTAAAGTAGCATTGCTTGCCGAGGAGGAAACAGAAAAGAATGGCGAGGAGTGTTTTCATGCTTTTATCTATAGGAAAATAATAGCATACAATTATTGGATAGGATGTCTTGTATTGGATAGATCTTCACACTCTCCTACGCTGTTTTTACTCACACAGATTCTTCCACCGATAAAACTATTAGAGGCCCCTCCAACCATGTGATGCTTTTTTTTTACTTTTTTAACTTTCCTCCTCCCATAACCTCCTTCATCTAAGTAACTGAAACTTTCTCTATCTCACCTTCTCCATCTTCTCACTCTCCCTCTATCTCTCACTTGGTGTACATGAATAGTGTGATACAGGTGGAGCAGCCAGCGGCAAGCCGAAGGCATTGATGTACATGCCGGCTAAGCAAACGATGGTGTCGCTTGAGGCGCTAGAGCGGTGGCTCACGGGGCTTGGCTGGGAGCAAGGTTCGAAAAACCAGAACCGGGTCAAATCCCGCCGGGCGGGCGGTACCGGTAACCAGTCGGTTATCGGAAAACCCGGTTAAAAAACGGTCAAAATTTGTCAAATGAAATTGGGGGGGGGAGCAGGATGGGGCCGGTAACCGGACCGGTTACCGGGCGGAAACCGGGAAAACCGGTGGAAAACCAGATAAACCGGTGAAAACTTGGTTAATGTTAGTTAGATAGTTGAGTAATGCAAATATTAAATGAAAAGTATTTAATGAAGTATGAAAACCTTAAGTTGTACATAAAAATTGCTCATTACTATCTTGACCATGTGGTGAAGCCCTCTCGTTATAGTGTCGTGTCGCATTTGAAATAATAAAAACACAAGTTAATAGTAATGAATGCTAACTTGAGTAGTATACTAAAAAGTGAAAACACTAATGGAGGATCAATTCTTACCAATACATTGTTGAGAAACGCGAAGGTTGTGCAATGTACTCATTGTTATCAATTAGGACAAGTACTTTAGAATGAGCTAGGTGGGCTTTGTATTGATCCCAAGTGTATGTGGGATGGACATATTGTACCCAATGATTATAAACTTGTTGGTAATATGTAGGTTCCACCCACTGGTAAACAATTCGTGCATTGGGAGGATAAGAAGAGATGTCCGAGCACGAATGAGAATCATCAGCAGAAGATAGTAGATTGGCATCTCGACACCCATAAATTGGCAAAGAGTATGAGCTACCATAGGATGCGTAGGAAGAAGAGTCTTGTGGCTGAGGATGATCTCGTTGGTGGTCCTTAGCCCTTGTGTAGGTCTTTTTGATTATTCTTGATGCGTGACAACCATGGTCTTCATCCTGGGTAGCATGCATCAAAGTTTTCTCACAGGTGAATTCCAATGGTTGACATGTGTCTTGTTGGTCTTGTACTCTATCGTGAGATATCCCACCATCAGCACCATCATTAGACGGCGAAGAGGTACTATCGTCAGACTCCTAGTACTCCACTGCATCAGATGTTGGAGTTGCTGTCTCTTCATCGCTTCCCACAATATCCTCATCAATGTCTTTTTTCTTCTTCTTAGCAAGCACTTGTTTCCTTATTTGCGTTAAGTGAGGCAAAGTCTCGAGCCAATTTTTCAGTTGGTTGGCTACAAGTGTTTCTTTTTGTAACATGAGTCTTGCCAATAGTTTTCTTAGTCCATTGTTTTAACGGTTGGTCATCTAGTGCTTTATCAAGTTCATTCTCAGAGATAGCATTAACTACAATTGTAGATGGCATGGGGGATCACCTTTCTCATCTAGCAGAGGCTCTGAGTGGCTCATGGAGCTGTCAAGCCACTCATGGATTGGGTTTGCGCTGTCGTACATAGTGGTATTAATGAGATCTCCAAAAGGATCTACATCCTTATCTTCATTCCTAATCTCACGCTCTTGCAATCGTAGCCTTAGATTGTAGTGGACATATACGAGCTTATGCAATTTCTTGTATCCATGACGGTTCCTCAATTGGGTATGCAATAAAGCAAATATGCTTCAATTATGTTCACATCCACTGGAGGAAGGTTCTTCCATTGTAGTATAACATGAAGTTAATTATACTCATCTGTGTAGGTCCTGTCCGGGAATCACACATGATGGATACTCCATAATGCTCTAATCTTCTTTGAACTCCTGTACATACTCCTTTATCTCTAGTTCATTAGCATCAAGGTATGTCCCATCGATTTCATGCCCTCTAGGTGATGGAACACCTTCACTAAGTTCTTGTGTAACCATGATGGCAGCACGAAAATAAGGACACTTTGCCTTATTTCCAGCAATGTCATTACTATGGAACTACTTAGCCCACACTTTCCCAAGTTTTGACTTGCTTCTTTTTTAAGTGTTGTGTCAATGCGGGGTTGTACGGGTGCTCGACTGCGCAAAATATCAGAATCAACTCTCATAGACTTTGACCTGCCAAACATCCTAGAAAGGGCATTAGTTCCAGTACCCCTTCCTGTGGCACTTCCACTACCACCACCATGTTCAAATGTCGCACCCTGGGCTCTTGCCCTCTGCTCGAGCTGGTGCAACTCCAGCAACTCTCGGCAACCCCATTCCATTTGCTTTTCCTCATCATCATCGAAGACATCTCACGTGATGGACCACGAGTTACAGGCTCTTAAACAACTTGCTCCATTCGCAGGCGCTCATCTCTAATAGATTTCTTCTTGGCCTTCGTTTCTTCTATACTTGCTAGCTTGAGCCTTCTTACTTCCGCCGGAACCCCACTTCAAGGAATAACATCCCCGTGCTTCCCAGCAAGATGTTCTTTCAGGTGTGTGACACTTCCGACTGACTTTGTAAGCTTACAATATCTGCACTTCCACCCAGCACCTCCTAGTCTCTCTCCGTGGTCCCAAACATTGATACTTCTACCAGCCATCATCTACAATATCATGCAGCGGTATTAGCCATGTCTTACATTACACAACAGCCCAGAAGAAAGATTTACCCATAACTTCTATCTAACAAATCCATATTTGATCTATGTAGTTAACAAATTCATATTTGATCTACTGGGAAAAATAATAACAAGATGACATGCAGATAGCACTGTAAACTTTATTACTTCAATCCTGGATTTGGAAAATAATGTGCATGCTGCTCTACAAATTAAATTAAATACATGCAGAAGTGACCTCTCTTCAATTTGATTGATTAAGCTAACATTCAATATTTCCTTCACATTGTAATGAACTCAATCAATTGCTGAAAGCTTGGGTTCAACAGGATGTTTATTCTTGTGCTAATATAACTTACTAACTGAAGAACAACAATTGTGTATAGTTGTGAACTCACTTAACTAGATGTTGGCCTGCTGCTGCTGCTCCTCTCTCCTCTCGTGCTGCTGCAGTGCTGCTCCTCCTCTCTGTTGCAATTTCTGCTCCCTCCTGTGCTCTGCTGCAATTTCTGCTCTCCCTCCACTCCCTGTTGCTGCTCCTCCTGCTCTGCTGCAATTTCTGCTCCCTCCCGTGCTCTGCTGCAATTTTTGCTCTCCCTCTACTCCCTACTGCTGCTCCTACTACTTTTCTCTCCACTACCTGCTGCAGCACCTCTATTTTTGTCCCCCACATGCACCACTTTGCTCCCTTCACATGCACCAGCAAAAAACAACCACTTTCCACTTTGTACCATGCCCCCATGGGCCCTGCATGCTCCCAACCAGCGAAATGAAGCATCCAATGCTTCATTTGCAGCACAGGAACAATTTCAAATGCATACAAATTCAAATTTTCGAATTGCAAATTTCGGCCGGTTTTTTTGCTACTGGCCTGCACTGGGTTTTTCGGTTATCAGCTGGTAACTTCCGGGAAACCGAACCCTGGCTGGGAGCGCTACTATGAGGACCATATCGACGTGTAGCTCCACCGCCGCAACGGCGGAGACGACCTCATCTCGCTACCCCACGACTTCGCGTGATTCTACTCCACCCACATGTACGACGTCGTCCTCAAGAACCGCGGCCACTTTAAGATCATCGACCTCCCAAATTAAGTGAGATTGATTAATATCTTTCAAATCATATATACGCTAGCTAGTTCAAGTGTTCCGGCTATGGTACTACTTAGCATGTATGTATATGGTTGCAAGCGTATGGTGCCTAAAGTTGAGTTGTCTTTTGTTGCAAGGAGTTGTGTGATTTGTTGCGCATTGCTATATTTTTTGTTGCAATAGAGGCCGCGGTTCTCAATTTATTGCAAATATTTATTTCCGTTGTTGGATGAGCAATTTTAAAATGTTCCAACTATTATTTTCAAATGTTGCAGTGTTGTAAGATTCTAAATTTTTCGTTTGGGAATTCTGATATTTTGTTTTAGCACTTTGCAAAGTCATATATTTACAGTATTATGCATTTTGTGTGAAGACGATATTTTCTCAATTTTAACCAATGTTATTATGCATTTTGTTGTATTCAATGATTACAATTGTTACATAAGTAGTTTACCGATGTTGCAACGGAGCATATGATGGGATCCAGGCCCTAGTTGTCCCCGTTATCTATAATAGGCTTATATAAATTCTAAAACACTTTAAACAGATAAGTAGCACTTACATTCATTGTAATACCACTAAATTGCAAAAGAGAGGTAATGCGAATAATGGAAACAACCCAAGGGAGAATAAAAGAGATAAATAAGAGTTTTGCCATCAGATCCATCGGCTTTTAGAATGCCGAATAAAAGTAACGCTCACAGAGGTTCCCAGACTGTCCGAGGCCGGTCGGCGCCTCTCGCTATTGTGGGCTTTGTCATTCGGCAGAAAATTTAGCCAACGCCCACTTTTACTGACTTAGTTGCTGAAGTAGAAAAAAAAGCCCAAACAGTGAAGAACACTTTGGACCAAAATGTCCTTTAGGCAACAACCACATGGGGGAAGGGTAGGGGTAAGATGAGGGCACTCCAGTCATTTCACAAGCCACGAGAGTCATAAGACCAATGCCTCAATGCTTGAGCAGGTGAGTCACTGGAAGGCCTCATCTCACTCCCATTTTCCTCCACCGTGAGTAAAGCCACCCAACCAGTGAGTGTATTCCTTCCCCCATATCCTTTCTCTCTGCCAAAACAGATAATAGAATGAGCTCATCAATAGCTAGCCCAAAGGGAACACCAAGCCGAGCTCAACCCCATCACCACCCAAGCTCCGTGTTAGCCATACCCAAGCAGTAAGGAAGACAAAGCCTGAAGGAGAAGAACTGAGGAAGAAGGGGAAGACGACAGGGAGGAGCAAGGAGGCAGCGACGACTTCAGAGGCGCAAGACTTCCGTCTACCGTTGACACCACGCCAAGTCATCGTCCACCCCCAGCCTTTTTTTCTCAACCGACATTAAGTAAGCCTCCATTCCTCCCCCAATGCATCGGCGGCGAGCCCGTAGTGCCGTCGTGCGCCCTTGGATGGCAGTGCATGCTCCCTGACGCATGCACTCCACTAAGTCCCGACACGGCGGCCACCTTAAGCCTTCCTAGCCATGCATTCTAGATCAAGGCAAAGGGAGTAGCTAAATCAAAAGCACAAAAGTAAAGAGGGGGGAAGTGAACCAGTGATGCCCAGAGCTCGGGGTGGTGGCGATTGGAGGCGTAATGGTCGGCCGACGGCAAGCCGTGGCCAGCGAGCTCAAACCCCTAGGGAGTGGCCGAGGCCTAGGGGCGATGGCTGACGGTGTCGGGCGGTGGTGCAGGTGATCGAGCCTTGAGGGCGCAGGCGCACCAGAGGCTGAGGTCAGGGGCGTAGAAGGCCGTGCCGACTGGGGGGCGACACGGGAGCATTGAGCGCCTCGCTGTGCATGCACAGGGGTCGAGCGGTAGGCAGGCGTTGCGTCGGATCTGGCCATGGCCGGCTGGATCCAGGAGTAAGGGAGGGGAAGAGAAAGAGGGAAGACGGGGGGCGTGCGGAGGTCGGCCGGCGGTGAGCCTAGGGCTGGAGAGCCCGAGCTCGACCTCGTGCCGTCGCGCCGCCTGGAGGAGCCCTCGGGCGCAATTGCGTGAGAGAGAGAGAAGTGGGGGAAGTGAATGAGGCCGGTTCGGCCGAACCGGATAAAGGGAAGAAAAAGAAAAGAGGAAGAGAGATAGAAGAGAAAGAAAAAAAAAGAAGAGAGAAGAAACGAAACGAAAGAAAGAAAATAAAAGAGGAGAAAAAAAGGAAAAATGGGAGTTGGTACCTGCGCGATAGGTCCTTAAAACCCGTTGTTTTATGCCAGAGTTGGGTTATGCGCGTAGAGTTGTCATCGCTTGCTTAAGCACTGGGGTTTCGTTTTGATGTATTAAGTCGGACTAATTGCTTGTTTAGGTGGAGATCCTGAGTCAACGCCGTCTGCACGTCGCTTCGCTCCGCTTGGTTAACGGGCAAGTGTATGGTAGAGCGGTAAACCGTAAAGTTATGAAATATGCAGCAAGACCTACTTCTGTAGGCCTCCACGGGAGTGGAGAGACCCCGTTCCGATATGGGCGGGCCCAAGATTTTGGGTGAATATCGACGGGTGTTCACTCGGCAATACCGGTATATGCAGTGAAATGAGCAAATGAGCATGTAGAGTAGTGCTGCATCGCACTAATGACATGACAATGAACGAACATGAAATGAAAATATGAACCGGATAGTGTATGAGACTGTTATGGCGGGTAAAATTTGCTTACATGATTGGACAGTGTTTATCGTTCTATTGTGTACTTGCTGAGTCTTTGGACTCACCCTTGTTGTGTAGTTTTTTTAAGTGATCGTTGAGGACGTCATGCACAGGCGGGAGTAGCACATGAATGACTTCACGTACTTGCAGAACTTCACATATCAGTTTTTGTTAATATGTTTAACTTTTCCAGTAAGCTAGAGTAGTTGCTTAAAAGTGGTATGGTGTAAGAGGTCGCTGCTTCATGAATAAAGTAGAGTTTGCTTAAAATGATCGGCAGTTTTTTTTAAAAAAATGGTATTATTATGCATTGATGGTAGCACTCTAGGCCCAGAGGATGGGCGGAGTGTTACAGTTGGTATCAGAGCGGGTGTTAGGTCCGTGGTAGAAAAATTTGACAGGTTACCTTAATTATTCAACAAAATTTTTGACTTAGGCCTAATAATTAAATTAAAATTTGACACACTTTGGTGCACAATAGGATGGGGTTTGGGTCCTGCATTGCATTTACGCTTTTGTTAGCTTTGATGTTGATTTGTACCGTTGAGATGGATTTATGTGGGCTAGTTGTGTGATTGGCTATCTATCATGAACAGAGATGCCGAGAGTTAGAGGACGCGGACGTGGCCAGGGCAGTGACCGTGGCCATGCCCAAGTGGAGCCACCACTTGAGGTTCGGCAGGAGGTACCTAGAGCTGAGCAGTCCGTAGCTAGAGATCTGGCAAGGTCTTCAGCCTTGCTGCAGGAGTTCATAGAGGAGGTCCGTGCGCTTCGCCGCCAAGCGCCGGCAGCCGCTGCTGCGGTCATGCCCGTTGCTGCAGGAGTTTAAGGCAAAGTATTACCCAGATTCTTTTGTGGAGAGTATGGAGGTCGCCTGCTAACTTTCGTGTAGGGAAAGATGACCGTAGCTGAGTAAGAGGCTGTATTCAACAATCTGATCTGCTTCGTGCCATCGGTCGCGAGCAATGACCTTGAGAAGGCCAAAAGGTTCCGCCGAGCGCTCAACTTTGAGTTCCAGCATGTCATAGGAGCTACTACGCCGCGCGACTTTAGGTCCGTGGTGGAGCAGGCCAGAGAGATGGAGATGCGGCTCACTAAAGGGTTGTAACCCTCTGATGGTTTGAGCGCTTTTGGTGGTGACCAGAAGAGGAGCTTCACTGAAGGGGGTGGGTCATCTCAGTGGCCCGCTCCTAAGAAGTCCAAGTGGGGCCGGCGTCCCACACAATCATCCAAGTCCAAGTCTTTGAGGCCGTCTTCTTTAGTGCCTCGTTCTTCATCGACGACCCTAGCCTATCGTCCTGTCCCAGGACAGAGCATGATCTGTTTCAAGTGTGGAGGTGGGCACCGTGCTGCTGAGTGCACATAAATGGGGGAGTGTCGGCATTGCGGACGATCAGGCCACATGGAGCAGGTTTGTCGTCAAAACCCCTCTAATATTCTAAAGTGGGAGCCAGTATCTTCATCCTCGTCAAATGCTACACCTCGGGGGTCAGTCTAGATGATGGTGGATGCGCCTGCATTGCAGCCTCCTCTTTCTTGGGCTCCACCCGCTACGTATTACTGGCATCCTGCACCGACTCCTCCATTCCAGCATGCTACAACGCCTCCAGTCCCGTTGCTGCCACAGCAGAGTGTCGGGGCTCTCGCCGCCCCGACACCACCCGGAGTCTACTCACTGCCTACTGTTGAGTTCGCGGGTCGACCTGACGTGGTGACATGTACCCTGTTAGTGGACTCATGTGAATCCCTTGTTCTTTTCGACTCCGGTGCTACTTATTATTTTGTCCCAGAAGTTTGTTAGGAAGGCCAAGTTGAGTGTCCAACAAATTTCCCAATCGGTTGTGATTGTGAGTATCCTGATGTGTTTCCTGAAGAGCTTCCGGGTATACCACCCAAGTGAGATGTGGAGTTCAGAATTGATCTTGTTCCTGGCACAAGACCTATCTCCATGTCCCCCTACCGGTTGGCTTGACCCTTGCAAGAGGAGTTGAAGAAGCAATTGGACGAGTTGTTGTCCAAGGGCTTGATTCATCGTAGTGTGTCACCTTGGGGAGCCCCTGTCCTATTCATTGAGAAAAAGGATAAGAGTTGGTGCATGTGTATAGATTATCGTGCTCTCAATCAGGTGACCATTAAGAATAAATACCCTTTACCTCGCATAGAGGACATATTTGATCAGTTGAAAGGAGCCAAGGTGTTCTCCAAAATTGATCTACAATCTGTGTATAATCAAATCCGAGTGCAGGAGCAAGACATTGAAAAGACAGCTTTCTCCACAAGATATGGGCACTATGAGTTTACAGTTATGTCCTTTGGACTGATGAATGCCCCTGCTGTCTTAATGGAGACAATGAACAGTATGTTACACAAGTATCTAGATGACTTTGTAGTGGTGTACATCGATGATATCTTGATTTATTCCAAGACGGAGGAAGAGCACTAGCAGCATCTCAGGCTCGTGCTTGAGACTTTGAGGAAGAATCAATTCTTTGCTAAACTGAAGAAGTGCGAGTTCTGGATTCCTGAAGTGAGCTTCCTGGGTCATGTAATTAACCATGAAGGCATTTCAGTAGATCCGAGCAAGATTTCCACCGTTGTGGATTGGAAGAGGCCAACTAATGTCAAAGAAGAGAGAAGTTTTCTTAGCCTAGCTGGTTATTACCAGTGCTTCGTGAAAGACTTCTCCATCATTGCCAAGCCAATGTCTCAACTCACGCGGAAGGGTGTGAAATTCTAGTGGACCGATGAATGTGAGCACAGTTTTAATACTCTGAAAGAGAAGTTGGCAACTACTTCTGTTCTCACATTTCCTGAGCCAGGGAAGCATTTCACGGTCTACTCGGATGCGTCTCGAGTGGGTCTGGGTTGTGTGCTCATGCAAGATAACAAAGTGATCGCGTATGCCTCACGACAACTGAAGAAGCATGAGCAGAATTACCCTACCCATGATTTAGAGCTTGCCGCGGTGGTTTTTGCTCTAAAGATTTGGAGGCATTATTTGTATGGAGAATCTTGTGATATTTTCACTGACCACAAAAGCCTTAAATACATTTTCACTCAGAAGGAGCTGATTAAGGACTACAATCTCACTCTTCAGTACCATCCGGGCAAGGCAAATGTGGTTGCTGATGCCCTTAGTCACAAGATGACACCCTCCACTCTAGTTTGTCTCAATGCTGACTTTGAACGGATGTGAATTTTCTATTGTTTCACTGGTACAACATAGGCTGAGATGCAGCTGTTGCTGGAATCAGCAATTCTAGAGCGAGTAAAGGAGGCGCAACAACATGATCGGTTGCTTCAGTAAGTGAGGAAGCGGCTTAATGAAGGAAAAGAGGGATTTCAACCTTGATAAATCAGGTGCATTGCGGTTTAAAGGCCACCTTTGCGTTCCGCAAAAGGCTTAAGTCAAGGATGATATTTTGAGAGAAGCTCATCATACCCCGTATATGATGCATCCTGGTGAAACCAAGATGTATCGTGATCTTAAAAAGAGCTTCTGGTGGAAGAGGATGAAAGTGGATATCGCCAAGTATGTGGCATCTTGCGGGGTTTGCCAGCAAGTGAAGGCTAGGCACAAGCGCCCCGCTGGGCTATTGCAACCCTTGGAGGTTCCTCAATGGTCATGGGATAATATCACCATGGATTTCGTAGTCAGCTTACCTCATACCCAGCAAGGTAAGGATGCGATTTGGGTAGTGGTGGACCGATTCAGTAAGTGCGCGCATTTCATCCCCATTCGTACCACGAACTCAGCGAGTGAGTTGGCACCCATCTATGTGCGAGAAATAATAAGGTTGCATAGTGTGCCCAAGTAGATAGTTTCGGATAGAGACGCCAAGTTTGTCTCCACGCACCATTCAGACACTGGAGAACATGTTGAAGTCATGTGTTCTGTCTTGGAAGGGTAGCTGGGAGGATCATTTGGCACTCGCAGAGTTTGCCTATAATAACAGTTACCACTTTAGTGTTCGATCAGCACCATTTGAGGTTCTGTATGGGCGGAACTGTAGATCGCCATTATGTTAGGATGCCGTGGGCGAGAAGGCTATTCTGGGACCAGATTGGGTCTAGCAAATAGTAGAGCGAGTGGCAAAAATTAGACAGAATCTACTAGCTGCCCAGAGTAGGCAGAAGAGCTATGCAGACATTAGGAGGCGAGAACTAGAGTTCGAAGTGGGGGATCAGGTGCTCCTGAGAGTATCTCCCACTAAGGGCATAGTGCGATTTGGTACCAAAGGGAAGCTTAGCCCGAAGTTCATTGGGCCATTTCCAATTCTGGCACGGATTGGAAAGCTGGCATATCGCTTGGATCTCCTCGACTCCATGTGAGGAGTGCATAATGTGTTCCATGCGTCTATGTTGAGATAGTACTTGCGAGATCCAGAGCATGAGATTGTGTTAGAACCGGTGTCTATAAAGCAAGACCTCACCTTCGATTCCCGTCCAGTCTGGATTCTGGAGGAATCAGAGAAGGTATTGAGGTATAAAATGATAAAGTATGTTAAAGTGCTTTAGGCACATCAGTCTGAGTGAGAAGCGACATGGGAGTTGGAGTCTCGCATACGCGAGAAGTACTCGGACTTATTCTCCACGGGTATGAGTTAATGTTATGTTATGTGTAGTTCATTTTTATTTTGTTCTTCCATGCGGATTGTTGAATGCCAGAATTTGGGGTTGAATTCTGTTAAGGGGGTAGAATGTAATACCACTAAATTGCAAATGAGAAGTAATGTGAATAATGGAAACAACCCAAGGGAGAATAAAAGAGATAAAGAAGAGTTTTGTCGTCAGACCCATCGGCTTTTAGAATGTCGAATAAATGTAGCGCTCACAGAGGTACGCAGACCGTCCGGAGCCGGTCAGCGTCTCTCGCTATTATGGGCTTCGTCATTCGGCAGAAAATTTAGCCAACGCCCACTTTTGCTGACTTACCTACCAAAGTAGAAAAAGAAAAGTCCAAACAACGTTGAACACTTTGGACCAAAATGTCCTTTAGGCAACAGCCACATGGAGGAAGGGTAGGGGTAAGATGAGGGCACTCCAGTCATTTCACAAGCCATGAGAGTCATAAGACCAATGCCTCAATTCTTGAGCAGGTGAATCACTGGAAGGCCTCATCTCACGCCCATTTTCCTCCACCGTGAGCAAAGCCACCCAACCAATGAGGGTATTCCTTCCCCCATCTCCTTCCTCTCTGCCAAAACAGAGAATAGAAAGAGCTCATCAACAGCTAGCCCAAAGGGAACACCAAGTTGAGCTCAACCCCATCACCACCCAAGCTCCGTGCTAGCCATACCCAAGCAGTGAGGAAGACGAAGCCCGAAGGAGAAGAACTGAGGAAGAAGGGGAAGAGCAAGGAGGTGACGACTTCGGAGGCGCAAGACTTCCGGCTACCGTCGACACCACGCCAAGTCATCGTCCACCCCCAGCCTTTTTTCTCAGCTGACATTAAGTAAGCCCCCATTCCTCCCCCAATGCATTGGAGGCGAGCCCGTAGCGCCGTCGTGCGCCCTTAGATGGCAGTGCATGCTCCCCGGCACATGCACTCCACCAAGTCCCGACACGGAGGCCACCTTGAGCCTTCCCAGCCGTGCGTCCTAGATCAAGGCAAAGGGAGTAGCTAAATCAAAAGCACAAAAGTAAAGAGGGGGGAAGTGAACCAGTGATGCCCAGAGCTCGGGGTGGTGGCGGTTAGAGGCCCTTCTGTATTATAAGGATACAATGATTCTAATTGGATCTCTGATGTGGATGAGATCAAAGGTGCAAGTGGTTATGTATTTCCTTTAGCTGGTGCTGCAGTTTCGTGGAGGTCTTACAAACAAACTATATTGACGAGGTCAACCATGAAAGCAGAACTTGTAGCACTTGACACAATCACTGTTGAGGCTGAATGGCTGAGAGAGCTTCTATTGGACTTGCCATTGGTTGAGAAACCAATACCTGCAATCTTGATGTACTGTGATAATCAAACAGTGTTTTTCAAATTCACAAGTACAAAGGATAATATGAAGTTCTCTAGACATGTGAAGTATATGCTTAAATCTGTCAAAA
The DNA here is from genome assembly GCA_017311315.1 of Dendrocalamus latiflorus. Lineage (NCBI taxonomy): Eukaryota > Viridiplantae > Streptophyta > Magnoliopsida > Poales > Poaceae > Dendrocalamus > Dendrocalamus latiflorus. The sequence continues at coordinate 4,122,472 of CM029618.1, forward strand.
AAGCTGAGAAACTCCAGAGTGATTGCTGTGAATTATATTCACACTGAGAAAAATCTAACAGACCCTTTTACAAAGGGGTTAGCACGGAAAACGATTTCTTTTGCATCTATAGACATGGGAATAAGGCCCGTTTAAGTTACATCACAATGGTAACCCATACCTTCTTGATCGGAGATCCTGTGACTTAGGCAATGGGAAAAACAAATTGATGTTGTAACAAAAGAGTATATATTTGGTATACCTATGTCCTAATAAACAAAGTACTCTCGACTGTATGGAAGGTTGGCAATAAGTCTTAATGTATTCTGTTGTCCAAATAAGGAAAATGTATTAGCTTGCAGGATACCTAGAAAGAATACACCTACTTGAGCTCAACTGTGTGGTCGCAGTTCACGAGAATAGGGCATTCTCTAAAAAACTCATGAGCAAATAAGGGAGCATGACCATATAATGCTCCATTTAGACATGGTTCATTGGCAGCCTAGTACTAGTTGAGATTTCAAGTGAAATCTAATCACGAAAAGTTGTGAATTCAAGACATAATCCATTCATCAGTTGTGAGAAGATGAATCTTATCATTCTAGGTGTAAGTTCAACTCGTACGGGACTTACACTAAAAGACTAGTATATTAACAATACTTTAGCACAATATCTTTGACACATTTTTACTTCTTGCTTTGGAATTGGTGGGGTATTGTTAGAAATTGGCCCATGTGAGCAAGGCTCATTTTCTTAATTCCAAAGCATGCACGGTTTAGTACCATATTGCTAAGGCAAGGTGGATGAGACCAATTTCCAAGGTGGAGCCCTTACCACTCCTTGAATCATGTGACATGTGGATGGAGATGGCACAAGGAGGGCTATGGTTAATCACACACACGCGCACGCATGCACGCGCGCATATTCACGTATTTTCACGTGAAAATCGCGTGATTTGTGACACGTGACAGTGCCGTGATGTGGCGCACCTCTTGGCAGACCAAGTCCATCTTTATTTTTGCTGAACCATGCATCATCCTTTCTCTCTGTTTGAATGAGATTCAAACATTTGAATGAGGCTTTATTGGGTTTGATGACAGGCAGTTACCAGTGGGTAAATGGTTGGTTAAATATGTCAGTTATCAAAGGGTAAATGACTATTTTAATCATGTCAGTTATCAGTCTGTCTATATATATGCTAGAGACGTCCAGAGCATGGGTGAAGAACCTGACTGCCTCCATACTCTTCCTCCTGCGAATTTGTGTGTTGTTATGCTGCACCGTCTGAATTTCGTCGACTCTTCTTTTCGGCGTGCACCATGAAGAAGAGGAGCGGTATCTCCGGACCGTTGCTGCCATGAAGACCTACACAGGCGTGGCAATAAGGTTTCTGGGCAGCGTACATTTGCGCGGCTGCTCACTTCACTGCGTCATCTACATTCTGCATTGCATCAAGCCTGCGCTGCTTCCTGTTCTTCATCAAGCACAAAAGTAAATCGTTCGTGCGTTCGTTCGGCTTTGTTACTATATTTTCCTTGTGTATATACTGAATTATGACGAGTAGCCTGCTATTAGTAGTAAGTTTTGCATCACTGGTTTATTGTATTTGTCTCTTAGTAAAATTTGGAATTAAAATATTGCCCACATTTACAAAAATTTCTTACTATGATTAGAGATAAGAGATCGGTGGTGTATATTTGTAACCTGATTACATGTTCATCTTAGACATTTAGTCCGTACCATTGGGCTTTGTCTCGGCACCATTATATTTCGTAATCTGATACAAACTATGTTTCCTTTCCTTGTAAATCTGCCTGAAAAAACGACACTCTACTTTTCTCAAAACACAATCCTTTTCTTTGCATATACAAGCCATTCACAACACAACTCTAAAGCGTTCCGTCGCAGCACGCTGTTTTGCGCGGTTGTGCTGTGCGTACAGGGCGCCTGGCACTCGGTCTCGGGGCCGGGTGCTACCGTGGTTGCTGTAACGCCCCCATTTCTGAAGGCGCTAATAATCCCCGCAACTATCCAAACTGAACAGTTGCGGAGTACTGTACATGAGTGAACATCACAACAGTATATGCTTACAGCAAAAGGATCAACTTTTATTACAACATATGGTTTAACAACCAGTTTTCTTCCACAACGGGCGCGCAAGCCCAAAACTACTTTACAACATAAAAACTTCCTAGGCGACTTGAGCGCAGCTGAGACCTAAAACCACTCATCCTCAAGGAAGAAAGGCTCTTCAGGAACCTCGTCTTCGATTGGGGTTTCTTGAATCCATTGGTCTTCTGTTGTTGTTTAGCAAGTTATGAGTACAACCATACCCAGCAAGTCACAAGAGTAAACTCTAATTTACTACTTGCAAGGGTAAACAAGGTTTGGAATATACTGGTTCTATTAATTTGAGTGGATGTAGTTTTATTTACAAATATGAAAAATTAAAACAGTTCTCCTTAAGAGTAAAGGGGTTTCCTTTCAATAGTAGTTTTATAAACCCTACCGGCCAACGGCCAAATCACTTAGTAGATCAAAATTTTGGATGAGATGATCTACAATTATTTATACAATATTTTAGTTATTACTAAGATGTCAAGGTGAATGTGGCCTCAAATTAAACAGGGTATTTATCAGTGGTAGGATTTAACTATTTAGCATGTCATTCTAAACATTTATTTTAACCAATTAACATTTCACAATTAACAATAATGAAAATACATTAATTAAATAATCTAAATTTTATGATATTCAATATGATCAAAAACTTGTAACTTGCCTTGTTGATCGGAAACATCAACAAGCTCATAAACTTCGATGCTTCGGTCTGAACCTTGAATTGTCGCCTCGGAGAGATCGGAAGCTAACATAAACACATAAAATAACAATATAAGTCTACACTTGAATCTAATCAAGCTAGGAAAAATAAACTAATTTAAAAAGGAGTAAAATGCAATAAAATTCAAATGAAGGGTTTTGAATATATTTGGAATTGAATTTGGTGAAATAGAGGTAAAGAAATGAATTCACGGCGTCGAGACGATTGAAATGGTGTATTTTTGGGATTTTGGAATTTTCTAGGATTTTAATGACTTTTCTGGATTTTCCCTCAGATAAACAGTAATGGGCCGGCCCACCCGCATAGTGCGGCCCGGTCAGGTTTTCACCCGTGTAGCCGAGCAAGCCGACCGGCCTTCAGCCCGCTTTGTGCGCAGCCGTGAGGCCCAGCGCGCGCACACCTGCGCTCGATGAGTGACGTGCGGACGCGCGAACGGCCTGGATTCAAAGGATACCGACACCTCGGATGAGACGGCAAAAGTGGTGTGGACGACCGCGATGGAGCCACGTCGCCCCAAGGGGTCATCTTCAACCTCCGTCTCTTCTCTTTGGCGGAAAGCAGAGTACGGCGGCTCCATGCGATTCAGTGCTAGCGGTGCTTGCCGGCGGAAAAGAAGGGTACGAGGGTGATACTGGGAGTGTGGGGAACCCATTTTGGGGTTTTGGAAGGTGGGAGAATGGACGGTGGTGGCTGGCGGCAGGAGAGAATGCAACGGCTTTCACAGTGGCACTATGGTACTCCGGTGGATTTCTGGTGAAAATGAAAGCAGTTTAACAATTCACGGTGGTAGTGGCGGTTTAGGTCGGGAAAGATCCAGTGAGGCTGTCCACGGGAGAGGCCTTTTGGCCAGCAGTGGCTTCAGCCGCCAGGGCTTCCGGCGATCGCTCTTGCCCGGGGAGTCCACCAGCGTGTTTAGGGAGCAAAGGAGACCATGTTAGAGCAGGGAATTGAAAAGTAATAAACTAAAACGCGAGATGGCTGCTAGGGCTCACCGGGTACAGGGGAGATTGCCGGCGGCGCTGCGGTGAGTTGGAGCTGAAATTGGTGGCTCAGTGGGGTTTGTGGGAGTGCTAGGAAGCTTGGGACAATGAAGTTGGCGCTTTAAAGGCAACGAACGTTGGTGGCCACAGAGAGGCGATTCGGTGCATCTCCCGGGCGAGCGAAGGAAGTGGAGCTGCGTCACGCAGGGGAGCAGGCGAGGTGGCATTGTGATCCTGCAGGTGTTGGCATTGGCCTGAAGACCGAGGTACGGCACGAGCGCTCGGGACGAGGAGATGACGCTGAGCTGCGGCGAGAGAGCAAGCGCGCGCGAAGCAAGGGGAGGGCAGGGCGAACGGCTGACCGGTTGACCGCATGACCATGCGGTGTGAACGCGCGAGGTGCAGCGGCCGCAATCCGGCGAAGTGAGCGCGTGGCGCGTGGACGGCCGAACAGTGAGGTCGTTCGGCGGCGACGACGACGGCAACACAGGGAGGCGTCAGTGCAGGAAGAAGGCTGAAAGGCCGAGAAGGCAAAGCGCATTTTCAAGATTGCTTACCAAATTGGGAAAGGGAGAAAAATCAAGCAAAAACTCAAATAAAAGTCTAAAATTTTTGAATTTTTAAGTTGTTTCAGTCGCCAACTGAAGTGCGGTGGTGCCTTGCACGCGGCACGCCCGCCGCCTCGTAGCCGTAGGTACGCTCCACCCACCGCGCGCTACGCCGGAGCTATTTCATGGACACCGTTGCCGCCTCCCTCTTCCGTGCGCCGCTGCGGAAGCTCGGTCCGACTAGCTATCGGGGATCATGTAACGCATGGGCACCGCAGCCTTCCTTCCCTTTACATGGAAATGGAGATGGCATGCAACCAAAAAGAATGCTTACGGCTGAGGAAGACGACTCAACAATTCGAGACACAGCACTACTAGGTTATCGCTAGAGTACTCCGAGGGCTGAGTTATTGAGCCAAACATACCTTTTCCTTCCAATTTCTTGACAAAATTCCACGTTTACATGGAAATGCATGGGCACCGCAGCCTTCCTTCCCTTTACATGGAAATGGAGATGGCATGCAACCAAAAAGAATGCTTACGGCTGAGGAAGATGACTCAACAATTCGAGACACAGCACTACTGGTTATCGCCAGAGTACTCCGAGGGCTGAGTTGTTGAGCCAAACATACCTTTTCCTTTCCAATTTCTTAACAAAATTCCACGTTTCAAGATGGGCTGAAAGGTCGCAGCATGTTGTTTTCCCCGGGGCATACGATCGGAATTCCTGATCCTGTTCCAGTTCCACTAGCAACGGCCAACGCGAGCAATTTCGTCCCAACGTACAAGGCTACAAGAAAACCCGTGCGAACCTAGAATCAAAATTTAGAAGAGACTAATAGGACTTATTGACCAGTTTGCTGAACACCGAGTTATCGGTCTACGATAGACTTATTGACACTAGAGAGAGGCTCCACGCCAAGAGCCAAGATGTCGTTGTGGTTTGTAATCATCAATACAAATACAATTTTCTTTATCATGCAAAGGCTTTTTAAATCTGATAAAGTCATTCATATAGCTAACGTGAAGCTATAAGGGATGAGAGGAGTACATACATTTAGCTAACGGTAGGAGGGCTGACGCTACACCTGATCCACTGCTAGGTCCGCCCCTGATCATCACCTTGACAAACTGCCGTCGCCGTCCTCCAACCGAGACGGCAGAGAACGTTGACCGACCTGCTCGGCGTCAGTCACTGCATCATTGTTTCCACGCGCCTTTCTTGTTCCTTTCTCTCCCGTCACCCACGCGGATAAGGACGCAGGGTGCTGCTCGAGTGCCCGCTCGGCCGAGATGTCGCGCGAAAGCTCCGGCATTTCGCGGTGGCTGCGCCTGCGCGCGTGCCTCCGGCTCCGCGTCTCGGTCTCCTGCCGCCGGTCGGTCTGCCCACTCGCCACTCGATGCCATGTCCCGGCGCTTTCCCTGCCCTACAGATTTTGACCCAAAGAACCTGTCCACCTCCGTCTCTTTACTCTTGCAAAAAAGTTGCAGCAGTGTGGTTTCACGCGCACGGTGGATACTGGCAGTGGCAGACCGGGTCATCATGCGATGATGTAGCTCTCTCTAACTTGTAGGCTCGTTGTGAATGCCCCAGCGTGCGTGTCTCCTTGGCTTTCTGTGTCTTCATGTTTGTTTGTTCTTGCATCCGACAGTGTGGAGCGTAGATTTGCCAGTGCCATGACCGTATGTGCAGTTCTGACTTCTTGGCTACTCGCCTACTCGTGTGACGTCTCTGTTTTGGCGGGTAGGAGTAAGTGAGCATTGTTGGACCATTCCAAAACACCATGGAGAAGCTCCAGAAGTATTGGGGATCAAAATCCGATGACTTAGCGCATTGCTATGCACAAATAGGTGTAAAAAAGTTGGGAGTGTCTAGACATCATCTGAATATTTTTTTTTCTAACTATCATCCAAATTTATGATTTTTAGATTAGAGATCAAAGGGACCCTTATTTTTGAAGATGAGAGATTTTTTCAAAGGGGAGGGGGGAATTCATGGCCATTGAATCTCTAATCCAACAGTCCTAAATGTGGATGATAATTAGAAGAAAATATCTAGATGATATTTAACAAAACCCAAAAAAGTTTACACGTTACTAGTAAAACATTTTTTACATGATCCGCCGTGTGAGCGAAGTCGTCGTATGTTCCCCAGTCAATCTTCTGATTTTTAACTACTTTTATTTGTATTAGGGTATGTACAATGCAAGATGCTTATATATGAGTGCTTAAAGAGAGAGAATATAGCCACATCATCAAGTATCTATGCAAAAGTTATTTCCTCCAATGCAAGCATCTCTTCCATAGGTGCTTAGATGCTATATTATCTATTAATAGATATAGTTATACACATAAACACCTACTAAGCATCGGTGCTTATTTAAGCATCGATGCTTCCAAATAAGCACCTTATCTATTCCATGTGGTAAGAAAAAATCAATTTTTTATTACTAAGCATCTCTGTAAGCACCTGCATTGGACATGCTCTTAGTACTATTTCGCTCCTCTCATCAAATATAATCACATTGAATATCTTATTTAGCCTTTTGTAATCTGAATTACTGGCTCCGTCGCTGCCCCAAGTGGACGTAACTGTGGTTGTTCGACGAACGAGCTTACTCATGACAGGCAGCGAATGCTCGCACCGGAGGCAAAAATTCCCGGTACGAGTCCCACGCTCCGGCTACGGCACCACCAAAACGCGCGAGGAGAGGAGACGAGAGAGCTGTGGCGTGGAGCGATTGGTGGTGCGCGCCGTGGGGTGGTCGTACGAGCGGTTCCTTCCTACCAAACATGTTGAAAGGCCGAACCACTTTCCCGTTGCATCCAGCACGGTTAAACAGCGCTGTCACGGCGAAGTAGCCAGCGGCTAAAGTAGTAAGAGCTGTAATTCTCTCTCTATATATATATACTAGTTATATGTCCGTGTGTTACAACGGAATTTATTAGATGTATAGAGAATTATGCTATAAAGAGGTTGCTCTGATCAATTGAAAAGTGAAGAATGGTGAGAAGTCAAAGAAATCCAATGGTTGAAAGAGAATAGACGTACCACCAATAGCTCGTTCTTGATTTTTCTAAGTGGCTTCTCAAAACCATTTATCCAACGACTTCTCAAACCTACTGATACATATATCATCCACCATAATACCTTCATCATTCACCACCGTCCGGAAGACATCCAAAATCAGAGGCTATGTATCAAACCTGCCGCTGAAATATAATGGCAAGGCCACGTGGGTGTACTGCTCGGAGCACGCGAACCGCTCACCCAGAGTTTGGACAGGACAGCTGTAATCAATGTGCAAAGAGAAGTTATATGTAGACCCGTTAGTTTCAGATTTTTAGTTTATAGTTTCTACCTTTTAGTTTTTTTAATTTGTTCTTTTCTGATTTTTTTTAATTTTTTTTCGTATTTCTCTGTATTATCTATAATAATATAATATTTTTATTTTTAAAATTTAATTACATTAAAAAAGCTTTAACAGCTACAGTGGAAACAAACCCCCAAACATTATAATTTAAACTAAAAGCTTAAGCCTTAAACTAACTTAAGCACCACGAGGGCTTCCAAACACCGATCGCTCGTCACGATGGGCGGTTGATCTGACGTCAAGGGACAGCAGGTGATCCCAACGCACGGTCCAAACGAGGCGTTGCACGGACACCCAGCTTGAATCGCAAACAACCAACGTGCAAGAGTTGCATGGGCTGCAGGGCAACGGACGGACCGGTCAGCACGGTGCCTGCTAGCTGGCACAAAAATCTTGGCAGACGGGGAGGAACGTGATTAGAGATGGCAACGGGCATAAACCCGCTGGGTTTTGCTATCTCAAACCCATGCCCATGAAAGTTAGACGTGCCCGCTAAAAAATCTATGCCCGTGACGGGTACAAATTTTTGCCCAGACCCATGCCCACTGGGTTAACGGGTACCCATGGGTCGCCCGTCGGGTCAGTAATGCGAGTTGCAACAATGGTTAATGGAGAGAAGGAAGAAGTTCACCGGCCATCTTCGTTGGAGCCAGAGGGCAGCGCCATGGCCAAGGGCCTACTGCTGTGATGCGTGTTGGCTGCGGCGTGGGGGTGGCAGGCTATCGTCGTGGGGGCGGCGGGCTGAACTGGAAGGCGAGGCGACGGTGAGGGCGCGCGGGAGGACGAGCGTGCGGCGAGAGTGGCGGGAGTAGGAGCGGGAGCTGCGGGACGGGAGGGCGAGCGTGGAGACTGCCGGAGACCGAGCGCAGAGCGCCAGATGCGCCGCCGCTGCAGCGGCTGTTGAATCGGGGTGGGGACTGGGGAGGAGTGAGTAGTGACCGTGGCGAGTGCTAGCTAGGGTTAGCCGTATGGGTAATGGGCATTGCCGCATTGGATTTGGGGGATGGGGCTAAATGGCTAATGGGTTATCGGCTGGGCTGGTTTGCCTGGGAGGTTGGGAGCCTGGGTTTATAACTCCTATAGATCGGGTTTATATTACCCATGGGTTTACGGGTTTGGGTACTATAGGAACGTATCCGAACCCGGCAGACCCGATGGGTTGGGCTTTTTGCCCATTAAGAGACCCATGGGTTAGGAAATTGACTCAGACCCATGCCCTAATAGAGTAAAAACCCACCGGGTATCGGGTTTCGGGTACCCATTGCCATCTCTAAACGTGATCGACATGGGCGGACCTGCCAGAGCCCAAGGATGTTTAGTTGAACGTTTAAAATTTTTTTATAAAATACTAAGTATATAATAGATATATTAGATGTATATACTGCTAGTTATATTAAAACTATATTTCTATGTCTGTAAATAAATACAGTCCGTACTCCTTGTATCTCACACGCAGCCTATGTAATACATTAGACCTGTTTTTCTTTCCACCTCAGCCCTCCTCACGCCCAAAGAGGTAAAGATATAAACAAAATCCTAACATTTGTTCCATTTCTCATCCTGTGACTGTATGTGTGGGAGGCGACTCCAGCCTTCAAGTGTCGAGTAGTTGGAAGTGCAGGCTAAAGGCGAGTGATAATCAGCGGACACAGACGTGGCGCTATGACGTGACGACAATCATGCGTGAGGCGGCGCATGGTGAAGATGAGCGTGTGGCAGCGTGGGCAAGCAGAGAGGTGTCGTGGGTACGCGGGTAGTGGCACAACGAACATGAAGATAGGGAGCGGGCAGCAGGAAGGGAGCAGCGCGGTAGCCGGGAGGGAGTGTGGCATCGAGAAGTGAGCAGCACCTCCAACTTATTGTCATCGTCCTCTCTTCAGATCTAGATGTGCTCTGCCCCACTGCACTTATTTTCTTTCTTGGTCTGCTTTGCTATACTCTACTTTGTTCTGGCTCTGATTCTTTCTAAAACTTAGCATTTGCTTTCTTTGTTTTTTCTAATAAGATGCTGTATAAAATACAATTTTTGCCTTAGGCAATGAGCAGCTAATTGGACCCTTATTGCGTTTGTTTACATGCTAATTTTTGCTACATTTTGCTCCATGGAAAGAACATACCATTTTCTCTTAGATGGACAGTTCTTGTTGACGGGGAAAGAGCAAAAAAGGGCAAGATCAACAAGATATACAACTCTCATTTATCTCTACAATTTGTTGTTTAATTCATATCATTATCCTCGTTTTATGTCGCATATTTCCTTATAAGAAATCATTAATTTTATAAATTATGTATTTTTTATTATATCTATATACATGTATCGTTGTATCGGTGTTTTAGAAGAAATGATGTGCTATTATATCAATGTATTTAAATAACTTAACTCCGAAATCTAAATATTTATTCTAAAAATTCTAGATCATCACTGGTAATCGACGGCCAATTGACCGGTGAGGCCAGTGACGACTCGACCCCGGGCGGCGGCAAATCGCGTTTCCTGCAGGCTGCTTGCCGCGCGCGCGCCCGCCCGCCAGTTGGATGCTTCTCGGAGGCCGCCGGAGCAGAGGAGAAACCCCGGCGGTCGAGTCAAACGGGGCGACCCGAGCCTTGTCTCCTTTCGCTGAACCCAACCACTAGTTGACAAAGTCCATCTCGCCTCGTCCCATCCCCCGGATCCTCTACACCTCCTCGACGACATAACTCTACTAAACAGAGGCATGATCTTGCCGCAGAAGATCCCGTTACCGCCATCCCGTAGCCGCCTCGCGTCACTGCTTCTCCCCTCCTTCAAATACCACCGGGCAGGCGCTCCCCCTCTCCTCCTCTCGTCAGACACCGCCTCAAGATTCAAGAAGCGACCGCAAGAAGCAAGCCGCGCGCCCGCCATGTCTTCGTCGGCGCCGAAGAGCTCGTTCGACAGCACTAACACATCGTCGCAGCTGGCGATCAGCAACGGCGTCCTGCTGGCGGCCGTCATCTTCCTATTCATGGTCGTCGTGTTCGTCTTCCTCCTCTACCTCTACGCCAAGCGCTACCTCGGCGCCAACCAGCTCCTCGCGCCGTCCACGCCCTCCTCGCGCTTCCTCTTCGCCGCCGCCTCCCCGTTCCCGCGCCGCGGGCTCCCGGCCTCCGTTCTCCAGTCTCTTCCCCTCACGGTCTATGGCGGCGGCGTCGGCGGCTCTCCCGACGCCAAGGGCGAGGCGCTCGAGTGCGCGGTGTGCCTCTCAGAGGTGGCCGACGGCGAGAAGGTGCGGATGCTGCCCAAGTGCGGCCACGGGTTCCACGTGGAGTGCATCGACATGTGGTTTCACTCGCACGACACCTGCCCGCTCTGCCGCGCGCCCGTCGGCCCCGACGCCGGAGAGCTCACCGCGGAGGGGCTGCCACGCGTGCCGCGCGAGGAGCCAACCATGGAGTTCCCGATGTTCCCGACCAACGTCCTGTTCTGGGGCACCCACGATGACGTCGCCAACGCCGGCCTTGCGATGCCGCCTCCGCCGGCACCTCCCATGGCTGCCGCCGCCTCCTCGACGAGCTCCTCGGGCTCCGGGCGCAGGAAGGAGAATCTGGTGATCGACATCCCGATGCGGCCAGTGGCAGTGGACGCGGTGGTGTTGTCGTCGTCTCCGGCGACGCCGCTGCCGGCGAGCAGGATGCCGGGCAGTGCAGACGACATGAGGTCGCCGGTGTCCGCCCGGCTGCGGTCGCTGCGGCGGCTTCTGAGCAGGGGCAAGCAGGCCGTCGTGGGCACATCTTTCAGCCCGCGTGGCGGCGACATCGAGCAGGGGTTCGCCGGAGCTGACGCTGCACGGCCGCCGAAGACGCCTCCGGCGGCGAACTGATTCAGATTCCAGAGCTCCGAGATGCATTGGCTCACCTCGCCGATCACCGGAGTGTATACATGTGTTCATTCTTTCCTTCTTTTTATTTTCTGCTTCTTTTGAAAAGAATTTTGGCCAAAAAAATTCTGATCTAAAGAAAAGAAGAGGACATTGGTGTTCATTGGTTGTTGGTGTTGGGGGATAAATGATGAATTTGTTCATATGGTCATTTCATGACATTATTCTTACTTCTTAGCTTTTATTATGGTGTATGTGTTTCAGTTAAACTCTGCTTCTTCAGCACATTGTCTTTGAAACCTACAAATAAGTCACTGCTATCGCTGCTGACTTTTAACTGTCGTCAGGATTAGGAAAATAGAAGTGATTTTGTTTACCAGCTGGAACACAAAAAGTGATTATTGAACACATCAGCAAGAGAGAAAAGGAGGCACCAAATGTATTTGTGCCTAACAAAGACCTGATCTTTGAGTACTTCAACTGTAGATTGACAAGAATATGAAGTGTGTAAGAGACTATCTGCTCTTTTTAGGCAAAGAGTTGGTTTCTGCTGAAGAAAACTTCATTTTGTAGGCCCCAATGTCCCCATCTAGCTGTCTGAAAAAAAATAAAGGAATTAGTACTGTAGCAGCATCACCAATTTCAGCAGCTACGAGCAGAGTATCAACTATCTCATCGCAGTTTCAGACTTTCGGTTGCTTCAAGTATCACCCAATCATCACTTCTTAACCAGTTATTTAGCACCATAGAGTATACAAATGTTGGTTTGCAAATACCCGACTCTATGAGATTTGAAGTTTCTTTCCGTGAAGCAATTCTTGTACTCGTTTCAGAAATGCTACATAAGATGGCTTTGCCGATCAAACACGACACGGTCACCGTGTGTTGACACAAGGAACGCAATGCAAAACTTTGACCCTCCTTATGTATATCTTGTTTGACTATGACTCCATGCATGCACAATGCATTACTGTTCTGCATGCCTCTTTCCAAGCAACGAGCAGTGAGTCAACGACAAGTGATATACGTAGGGATCATTAGTACATGCATAATTAAGTATTTCCATTGTGCCCGCGCGATTAAGGTTGTGCACATCTGAACTTCAGTTTTTACCTTCTTAATTTTATTTTTCTAGTTTTTTATTTTTTCTTATTCTTTTGTATTGTTTGTGATGATGTAACTTTTTATTTTTAAAAAATTTTAATTACGTTAAAAAAATAATAGCTACAGTATAAAACAAACCTCAACAGTATTATTTAAGCTAAAAACCTAAACTTTAAGCTCAAATATAAGCAAGTCGTGCCCGCCAATCGCTCGCACGATTAGGATGTTTCTACTAATGTCGCGCGAGCGTTAGTGGGAAGTTTCTTGGATGCAAGTCATCATCGGCTGGAACGAGTCAGAGCCGGTCGAATTCTGAACACGGGAAGGGAAGGGTGTTCGGTCAGGAATCACTTTCTTGCCATCTTGTCATGCTTACCTACGCGGTCCTTTTCTTTTTCTGGGTGAATCATCTACGTATACGTGAGTTGGTGAAGCCTTGCCCTTGTGAGGCACTGCTCCTAGTCCTATCTTTAATATTTCTACGCAGATTGGAACCATCCATCGGCCTGTTTGACATGCTTAATTAGTTCTGATAATTCTATTTGGTGAAGACCCAAGGATCTGAGGGAACAGTTACGAGTTGCCCGCACGAAATCGTACAGGAATCGAGTCATGACATCACGTCAGAAGAACATATGTTGCCTGCGTAAGACGGTAAGAGTGAGACACCTACCCAGGTGTAAATGTAATACTACCCCCTATTATAGCGGGGGGATTCCCCGCCCCCCGCTCGGCCACGTCCCCCGCCCGCGCGCGCTGGCCGCCGCGTGGCGGGGGGATTCCTGTACGGTCAGGGGAGGGGTTTTCCTCCTGTTTTCCGGAATTTACGTACAGGTCCTTTTTCTTCGCGAACAGGTCCTTTTTCTCGCGAACAGGTCCTGGCGGGTTTTTTTTGCGGCGGATTTTTCTGAAAAACCCCCTCCAATTTGCAGGATGGCGCCCCGCGGTTTTCTAAATTGCGTACGGGTCCTCATTTCATTACATACGGGTCCTCAATTTTTACGAAAAAACCCTTTAGCTTTTTCGAAAATACGCATGTACCCTCGATTTTTTTTAAAAAAAACTCCTCACAAATTATCGCCTCTTTTACTTCGGTGCACACGGTGGCTGGCGCGGCGTGTCGCCGCGCCTATGCTGCTAGTTATGTAAATCAGGCGGGGGAAAAAGATCTCTTGGTACAAATTAACCAGTAGTAGCTGGAAGGTTCGGTTGGCAGTTGTTCAGTCCGGACCTACAGGCAAATTACTGTGGATGGACCGAGGTAAGCAAGCAGCACGTGTAGTGTAGACTGTGAAGAGGAGTACAAAAACTTTAGCCTAAAAGGCAATTGCTGTTTTTTTTTTGTTTATCACTCTCAGTTATAGTGGCTAATCTTTAAATGATATATTTGTTAACACAAAATCTACAGATAGATTATAGTAAATATTGTATCGAGTTCAGCTGTACTGCTTAAAATCATATACGACCGTTTTCTTTTGTGTACTCTTTCTTACGAATAGATAGATTTTAAAAATCATAAATCAAAAGACAAAACTATAGCTTAAAAGATCCACCCAAGAATGTGTGCGAGACGATGAGACTTCAGAGGCGCATGGAGCCGTCCATCCGTCCCCCGGCGTACGTGCCCGCCCGAGCCGGTCCGCGCGGGGCCATGATCCCCGGCCCGGCAGCTAGCGAGTAGCAAGCAGCAACAGCCCTCTGTGCGGCACGGCACGTCCTGACCTGACATGCGGCGCGAAGACTAGCTACTAGCAACAGTGCCGCGCATACCCGAGGAGCCGTGCCGTGCATACCCGAGGAGCCGTGCCGTGCGACCTGCACCAACGGGCGCCCGCACAGTGCGCGCGTATCGTCCGGGGGTGGTTCGCATGCTGGGCAGGCGCGGACGCACGGTAACTAGACCGTGCACGCGCGGGTGGGCCGCGAGACGAGGCTACCCATTCGGATGGGCAAGGAGAGCTTGGCATGAGGAATTGGGCTGTGCGGTTGGTCGGCCTAAATTACATACGGTTGGCACGTTGGGGGCCTTCAACTGGGCCAACGATTTTGCTATGACGTTGTCTGGTGTCTGCTTGCCCATAGCCCGTGGCCAGTCCGATGAACAAGAATGGCCACTGCTATCTGTAGCTTTGTCCCGAATCCATTTGGGGAGATGTCATACGTAACTGATCGATCACTGTATATCTGTGACATCAGGAGCCAGAACACGTGTTAGTTGTTGTTCCAAAACACTACTGTCTCTTGTGTTCCACTTGAAAGCCATGGCAATTAATCCTACACTATCTATTGTGCAGTTCAACTAGTAGGTTGATGTAGTTTCCCTTTCCACGGAGAGGCTTTAGTGCATTTTGGCTGGTCCATGTAATCGATCTTGTATTACTCATTTCTAATCCCGATTTAATGTCCTTTCAGGCCTTTTATCCTTTTAAATTAGAGAAAATTTGCTCTGTGCCTTTTGAAAGATCGTCATGTAGGAAAATGCCATTGCAGACCTAATGTGTGGTTGAATGCCATCGCAAAGCTAGAAATGCTGGGAAATGCCCCTGCCGTAAGAGTTTCATAGCACGGTGCTGTCTAGGGGTGTGAAAAGACCGTTTTACCTTAACAAAATTGCTACCTGGCACCAAAGAAGTGGCTGTTTGGCGGCAAAGGAGTCAGCAGTTGAGGCTATAAAGGCAACCATTCCGCAGACACTTATCCTAAAATGTTCTCCTCCCCTACATCAAGCATTTCTCCCCTTTTTATATCTTGTCCCTGTTTCTTCCTCGTCTAGACTTCGAGATGAGCCAAGTGAGCGCCTCTTCCTCGGCACCTGTAGTGTTTTGCACAAAATACAATACGCTTGTGAAACAAAAGACCTCAGGGACGGCCAAGAATCATGGACACCACTACTACAACCATCCCTTTTACTCGATGAGTTAATTTGATTTAGGCTGCTTTGTCCCAATCATTCCCAGATGTCCGAAAACCTTTTCTTGTTGATTGAATTGCAGGATGGCCCAACGGTTGCCAATTCTCGATGTGGGAAGATGAATTGAGCACTAGGCATGGCATTGCTTTAGAGGAAGTTGTGATGGGATTGGGGAGTAGGGAAATGGTGGAGATGAGGCACCATTTTGACAGACTAGAGAGCAAGATGAACTTAATATTATGTGTTGTTTTCTTTCTTCTGTTAGTCATTATTTGGAAAGTGTAGTGTTGTGAGTGTTGTTGTGATTCGCGTGTTAGAATACAATATGTTTGGCCATGTTGTGTTAACCCAGAGTGTTGATGTACACACTATTCGAAATAAGAAAAGTTCATTCACATTTTATGCAATGCACATGCACACAAATTTTCATTCCAATACTAGCAACATAGTATCACCAAAACCAGTTACAGGAAATAGAGAATGACAAGTGCTCAGTAACATACTTTCCAGAATAGCCAACAGATTAGTCATACTATTCAAGCACAAATTCTAGGATAACCAATAGAGTAGTAACATAGTATCTAGAACAACACAATAACCAAATCCATCATTTAGATTGCACTGGATGGTGCAGAATAACCAAGGCTTATACAAAACAACATTGCTGACAGGGATCAATCATACATAGTCTGGACAGGGCACACAATAGATCGGTCATACTATGGTTGCTTCATTGCTTTCCTCTGAGAGCTAAACCAACAGGTTATGCTTCAAGTACTCGCTTCCTACTCCTTGTAAGCGCACCTGGGCTATTGGTGGTGTTGGCTTCTACAGTAACTACCTGTGGAGTGGTTGCCGCCTCACTACAACATGAGATGGTCAGACTGGTAGTGAAATGTAGTGCATGAAAGGAGCTGATATGGTAGAGCAATTTACCTCTGAGAATGAGGAACTATTGGTACCTCTAGTAAGGGCAGTGTGAGAGGAGCTTTGGCTCTAGTAGATCTGGCCACTCTGGAGCCTCCCTTGAACTTGGTGGCACTTTGTTGAGTTGATCTTTTCTTGCAAAACATAGTAGTTTGTGAGTATTTGTTGGAAAACTTAGCAGTGCTAAAGAAAGGTTTGTATGAAAAATGTTATCTCTTACTGTTGTTTGGTCCTTCTATAGCATTTGTGCCATACTCATGCACAATCTTCTTGCAAGTCTTGTGCCTATGGCTGAGCTGTCCACACTTCTTGCATTAATGCATTTTCTACCAGAGCTTGCCCTTCTTGTACCTCTTATTCTTAGGCTAATATGCTGGCCTCTTAAGTGTGGAAGGATGCAACTTGAAGCCATGAGTACCCTTGGCCCACTTCGATTTGCCTGGCATTAGCCAGATTACATGGTTGCAAGCAACTTTGAACATGTCCACAGAGTAGAAGTCATGGGCATACTTATCAACCTTACCTCTTCTTGAGCTAATGATAGTAAGAGCATGAGTACATAGCTTACCAGTTTTCTGTCATTGGTTGCAAAAGCATTTTCATGTGTCAAGTTCCACTAGCTACTTGTCTCTAGGTTGTCCCATCAAGGTTAGATCCACTAACCTTGCTGATGTGAGTGTGCTTGGGTTGACTCTGTATGTTCTCAAGTCTCTGGTAATTCCATTTAGTTTTTTTGATAGCACGTGGAACTATCTTGCCATCAAACTTTGCTACGACCCTTTTTCTTAGTTCTAAATTCTCAATCATCATTTGCTTAAGTTTGTCAACAAGTTCATACACCGGAAGAGCTTTGTATAGATTTACCTTATTGTTTAATGACTCTAAAATGTTATTGTTGATGTAGTCCACTTTGCATAGTCCATTGAGCTTAGACCTTATCCTCTTGAATGGATGATTGTGTTGAAGCCACATGACAGCTGCTGAACAAGTTTCTATGATGTTGCCTATGAATTCATCATGGTACTCTTGTTCATATGTTCTAGCAATAGTCCAAATGTTCAGATCAATTGCATTGCCATGGTACCTTTTCACTAGATTCCTCCACAAATGCATCATGTATTCTCTATGCTTCACTTCATCAGGGAATACCCTTCCAATATCTGATGTGATGCCATTACCACCATCTGTGTGCAGGGTCAACCCATGGGGTGTACCAACAGCTCCCTTGAGCTTCTAAAGGAACCAATCCGAATTTTCAGATGATTTAGAGTCGAAGATGCCATAGGCAACTAGTGCGTCCATCTATAGCAGTAGCCAATGCTACTTGTCCTTTGTATTTGCCTGTCAGGAAGGTTGAGTCTATACCAAGATAAGGTCTGCATCTCTACAAGAAGCCATCTATGCAAGGCTTAAGAGCCACCAAGATCTTGCTAAACTGGTGCCTTTCTTTGCTCACCTTATAGTCAATCTCCACAATGCTCCCTAGATATCTCTTCTTCACCTCTGCCTTGAAGCTATATAGACTATCAAAGCTTCTCCCCAGGACCCTTGAATCTATTCAAGATCTGCCTATTTGCTTGCCCATACCATAAAGTATGACACATTCACATGGTACTTATCCCTGATCCTCCTCTTCAGCTCCTTTGGACCAAGGGTGGGGTTGTCCACAAGCCAATCCATGACATGATAATCTGAGATGCAACCCACTGGTATGAGGCCATCTTGTATCTAGCAAAGCTTGTTGAGGTACACTTGTGATCTTCTCCAAGTATCTTGACATTGGCCACCACAAGGAACACATGTTAGAGGTAGTAAGAGCATAAAAGAATCATCCAGTAACAAACACCAAAAATTAACTAACTTGAAAGGAATGTCCATCTTGAAACTTGGAAGCATAAATTCTCCATTTGCAATTAGGATTAGTGCATGATGCTCCCAATTTGGTCTTGTCATGATAGTCAACGTCAAATTCAAACTCTTTCAATGTTGCATAATGCCTAAGAGCTCTTTTAAAAGATATTTGATCAGAAAACACTGTCCCAACTTGTATGGTTTGATCTTTATAGGCAACGATAGGGTACAACTCACAGTCAGCATTGTCATGTACCTCTGTCTCAAGAGCCTCCATGCCCACATTTGGTGGCACCTCATTAGGAGCCTCCATCCCCACAGGTGGAACCCCAACTTGCACCTCAGGTACAAGCCCACCTGTACCAGTGATGCCATAAATCTCCACATCATCTACTCCCACATAGTCCTCATCCTCCATTATTGTCGATGGCTGCTGAGAGGGACTCTCAGGAGCACTATGGACTGCTGTAGAGAGGGATTCTCAGGAGCACTATCTATGGATTGCTACTGACAGGGATTCTCAACAACATTTATGGGTTGTGAGGCTACTTGTGACAACATGGCAACTTCAATTGGCACGCTGTAAGTTCAACCTCTATTAAGTTGGTTTTGGTGATAATAACAAATCTAATTGTAAGACTAACCTGTTTATTGATTGTGATATTACCTAGTCTAATTTGGATGAAAAGGTGAAAATAATAAGAGGTATATATTCTATATCACATTCTTATTTCTGATTGCATTCCTTAGATCCAAAATATAGATTGAATTTCACAAATAGTCAAACATAGATATGTGTATATGTCTCTATTACACATTCTTGTATGCACAAATTTAGGGGGAGTTCACTCTATACTTTGTGGTTTCATTAGTATTGTTCTATGTTCATTTTTCCATATATTAAGATCTTTATTTTGAAATAAATCTTTTGAGTATATATAGCTTGTGTAGTTCATATATACTCATAATCGGGTTGTCATCTAGTTCTTCCATTATGTGTTAATGGTTGAATAATTAATCACAACCAATAAGTTTTACTTTGAAAGGTTATTCTAGAGAATACAGTTGTTGTGTACATACTGTATACTCACAATTCAATTTATATCTCATTATTTGTTGAGATTATCATGAATTACCAAAAAGGAATATTGTATAATCTAATCCCTCTGTTATATATTAATGGTGAAGTTTAGCAATTGATAATAATTGTTTTGTAGAGTAATATTTTCCATGAGTTAGATGAATAGGTTAGGTTCCACAAATGAGAAAGACTTGGAATGACTTCATGTGTTGAAGATCATTAAGTCAAGTGGTAGATGCATCATGAGTTGATGCATATCCAAGAGGAGATGATCAGGTGTTGGTCATCAAGTCAAGTGAGAACCATCATGTGTTGATGGAGTTGAAGTAATGGATGCATCATGAGTTGATGCATGTCAAGACTATGACTCAAGGCAAATGTATGACTAGTTAAGGCTAAGAATGCATTCTTAGTCTTTTACTAGTCTTGGAGTTTGGTTGGAAGTCTGGATTGCTAGTATAGGTTGTCGTAGTATTAAGAGGGGTATTCTCTAGTAGCTTGAATCTCATCATGTGTTGATAGCTCAACCTCACCTCTTCTAGCTCTCCTTGACATGAGGCCTATATTTGCGAATGTATTTTGTAAATAGTTGTGACTCATGTGTTAAATCTCTGTAACATAGGGCTATACATTGCGAATATGTTTTACAAGTACTTCAAGTCCATGTTCCCATTCTTTGTGATATGAGACTTATATTTGCAAATATGTTTTGCAAATAGTTAAAAAGCTCATATATAATCCTTGTGTCATGATATTAAAAGTGTGCAAATATGTTTTGCAACTTGTTGAAAATCATGGATAATCCATGTGTGCATGATACTGTAATTTCCAAATGTGTTTTGCAAAATCTATTGAAGTATATGCACTTCTCAGGGAAATCACAGTGTATTCTACGGTACTACAGCTAGTCAAAACTACTGACGTTGTAATTATGTAACTACCATGTCAATTGGTGGTTGGAAGACCTGTGTGGTCAAGAAGCATTATGGTCGAACCAATGTGGTCAAAGAGCAATGTAGTCAGGAACCAGTATGGTCAAAGCCAACATAGTCAAACCAGCGAGGTCAAAGATCAACGTGGTGGATGACCTATGTGGTCTAAGATCAACGTGGTCTAAGAGCGAAGTGGTCGAAACCAATGTGGTCGGAATTGACGGGGTTAAGATCTGTGTGACCGAAACCAACATGGTCGAGATCTGTGTGATCGAAGATTGACGTGGTCAAAAATTGATATGGTCAAGACCCGAGTGGTCTAAACCAATGTGGTTAGAGACCAACGTAGTCAAAGACCTGTGTGGTCAATCTGGACAACATGATCAGAGACCAGCGTGATTGGAGATTAGCGTAGTCGAAGACATGTGTGGTCAAACCAGACAATATGGTCAAAGACCTGAGTGGTCGAACCATCTGATGTGGTTAGGGACCAGTGTAGTCAACGATCGATACTTTCGACCAGCTCCGTGTGAGCGGTTTGGTCAGCGAGCGGTACTACTGGCTCTGTGTGAGGGTACTTCCGATTTACAAAATGTCCAGCTTGTGTAGCGGTACGTTTTTTACATAGAGGCACCTATGTGGTAGTCTTATCCACCTCGCGAGAATGGTAATTCCGCATGTGGGAGCGGTACTTGTGATGATCGGAACTACCATAAATTGTACAGCGGAACTACCGGATTTTACTAGTCCTTTGCTCCCAACAACTAGTTTTTTCACCATTGCGAGGGGAGCAGAAGTACTGTAGTTTTACCGCTGGTACTTCCAATAATCCTGATTTTTCTGGTCCTTTACTTCCAACGACCAGTTTTTATGGTGTGGGTATATATATCCCCTTGTGGCCGGTTGGAGAAGGCATTGCTACACTTTATTTTTTCTGTTGAGCTAGTGTGAGGTTCTCCTCTCAATTGTGCATATGTTGCACCTTGTGAGCAAGGAGGAAGACTCTAGATCATATGTTTTGCATCTAGAGGTGGATTGTCTATCCACTTGAGCTTGTGCATTCATTGCACGTGGTGAGAGTCAAGTAAGGGGTTTGACTTATTATTCTTGGAGTTTACCGACTCCTAGATGGCATTAGAGGCATCGTGCACGGTGATCTTCTCAAAGAAGGTTGTGAGAATACCCGACGAAGTGTGAAGGTTGGAGCTCACCTACCCGGAGCGGGAAAGAGCTACCAATAGAGGATTGAGATGTTTCAGCTTAATTCGTGGAGCCGGTCCAATTTTTTTGGGCTAACCACAATGTGGACTAGGGAAGACCAGCAAGTCTCCGAACATCACGGTTAAAAGAGATCGTATCAATTGTGGTTTGTTTTCTTGTGCTCATCTACATTCAAGCAATTTATATTTATAGAATTGAATTGATTGCTTGTCATTATAGGATTGCAAACCTTGATATAGCTCTAGGGTTTTGGTGCTCTTAAGTGAACATAAGTTTTAGGCTTCATTTGGGCTAAACCAATTTGATTTAAGCTTCCGTATTGTATACTTGGTTTAGACAAAAAGAAATGATTTTTAATTGATAATAATTGGAAGACAATTTTTTAGACCACCTAATTACCCCTCTCTAGGTGGCCTCCTCGATCCTACAAGTGGTATCAGAGATAGTCTCTTGTTTATTTGGTTTCACTGCCTAGAGAGTTTAAAGGATGGCAACAATGGGATAGTGCACCTAGATAACACACCTCTATTCAATGGCACAAATTATGATAATAGAAGAATCCGCATGATTTGCTATTTTAAGGTCATGAGCCTAAAAACATAGCGGATTGTAGATGTAGGCTTTTCTCCGCCTAAGGATCCTCTTGCTCCAATATTTGACGCTCAAGCAACTAACACTCTATTTATGGTTTTGAGTGTAGAGGTGTTCAACACTATATGTAATCTTGAGTGCGTTCATGATATGTGGACGAAAAATTAAGACAAATATGAAATATCCACATAAACCGATAAGAATTGCATACAGGAGTGGATATCGGGAGAAGAATGCTCAAACTCTAGCTCCGATGATGAAGAATCCACCACTCCCTCCACATTGACTCAATGCTTTATGGCAAAAGGTAATAAAAAGGTAAATAACGATAATGATAATGATGAACCTTCTTATGATGAGTTGATGGATATGCTACAAGAGTTTAATGAACTCCTTGGGAAGGAAAAGGCTAAGTATAAGATTTTGAAGAATGAGCATGTCTCGCTTCAAAGTGATTATGACAAGCTAAAAGAAGAACATGAAATTCTTCTTATGAAGGAATATTCTAAGCCTAAGGTGGATATAAACATTACATGTGATTTACTAGGTGATATGCCATGTGTAGCTCCTATCTCTTGCATTTCATCTAAAGTTATGTATCCACCTCTTGTGAGGATTTAATTGATATCCCTTGTTGCTCAAAATTAGATGCTTCTACTTTATCTATGCATTACAATACTGACCTTGTAGAGGAAAATAAAGAGCTCAAGGACCGAGTGAAAGATCAAGCTCTATTTAAGTTGGTTTTGATAATAATGACAAATATTATTATGAAGTTTTGCTGATAATGACAAATGCATTTGTAAGACTAATCTTGTTTACTGATTATGATATTACTTAGTCTCATTTGGATGAAAAGTTGAAATCGAAGAGGTATGCATTTGAAATCATATTTTTATATATTAGTGCATTCCTTGGATCTAAAATAGAGATTGAACTCCACAGATAGTCCAAAATAAATATGTGCATATGACTTCATTACACATACTTGTATGCACATATTTAGAGGGAGTTTACTCTATATTTTGAGGTTTCATAAGTATTGATCCATATTTCCTTTAATACACATATTAAGGATCTTTATGTTGAAACATATTCTTTGAGTTTATATATCTTTTGTAGTTCATATATACTCATTTGCAATCGAGTTGTCATCTAACTTCTCCATTATGTGTTAATGGTTGGATGATTAATGATAACCGGATAAGTAAGCTTTGCTTTGAAAGCTTATCTTAGAGTATACAAGTGTTGTGTACATGTTGTATACTCGCAAATACAATCTTTATCTCATTATTTGTTGATATTGTCATGAATTACCAAAAAAAATTGTAGAATCTAGTCCCTCCATTATGTGTTAATAGTGAAGTTTGGTAATTGATGGCAATTAGTTTTTGAACTAACATTTTCTATGAGTTAGATGAATAGGTTCTGTTTCACAAATGAGCAAGACTTAGAATGACTTCATGTGTTAAAAATTATCAAGTTAAGTGGTGGATGTATTATGAGTTTATGCATATCCAAGAGGAGATGATCATGTGTTGATCATCAAGTCAAGTGAAGACCCATCATGTGTTGATGAAGTTCAAGAAGTGGATGCATCATGTGTTGATGCATGTCAAGACGATGACTCAGATTTGAAGTGATGATGTGCATTATCAAGTTTCAAGAGGATGCTCAAGGCAAATGTATGACTAGTTAGGGTTAAGGATGTGTTTCTAATCTTTTACCGGTCTTGGAGTTTGGTTGGAAGATCGGGTTGCTGGTATAGGTTGTTGTACTATTAAGAGGGGTCTTATCTAGTAGCTTAAATCTCATCATGTGTTGATAGCTCGACCACATTTGCTCTTGCTCTCTTTGCCATGAGGTTGTACTTGCGAATATGTTTTGCAAATGGTTGAAGCTAATGTGTTGAATCCTTGTAACATGGGACTATACATTACGGATGTGTTTTGCAAATATTTGAAGTCTTTGTTTTCATTCTTTGTAGTATGAGACTTACATTTACAAATGTATTTTACAAATGGTTGAAGCTTATATATATAAGCATTGTGTCCTGATTTTAAAAGTGTGCAATTGTATTTTGCAAATTGTTGGGAACCATGGAAAATTCTCGTGTGCATGATACTGTAGTTTGCAAATGTGTTTTACAAAATATGTTCAAGTATATGTACTTCTCAGGGAAATCGGAACTACCGCAGTGTACGCTGCGGTACTACCGCTGACCAAAACTACAGCGTTGTAATCACGGAACTACCGCATCTATTGTTAATCGAAAGACATGTGTAGTTGAGAACCATCGTGGTCGAAGATTGACGTGGTCGATGACATGTGTAGTCAAAGATCGTAGTGGTCGAAACTAATGTGGTCGAGATATGTGTGATCGAAACCAATGTGGTCGAATTTGACATGGTCGAGATCTATGTGATCGAAGACCAGTATGGTCGAACCAGCGCGGTCGTGGTCGAGATCTATATGATTGAAACCAGCATGGTTGAAATTGACATGGTCGAGATCTGTGAGGTCGAAACTAGCGTAGTCGAGACCCTGTGTGGTCGAAATCGTTGTGATTGAACTGATGTGATTAAGACAACATGGTCGAAGATCGATGTCGTGGTTGGAGATTTGTATGATCAGAGACCAACGTGGTCAAATATTGACATGGTCGACGTGGTCAAGACCTGAGTAGTCAAAACCAATGTGGTCGTAGACCAGCATGGTCAGAGACCTGTGTGGTCAATCCGGGTAACGTGGTCGGAGACCAGCGTGGTCGTAGACCAATGAAGTCGGTGCCCTGCGTAGTTGATGCAGATAACGTGGTCGGAGACCAGTGTGATTGGAGATCAGCGTAGTCGGAGACCTGTGTGGTTGAATCGGACAACGTGGTTGGAGACCTGAGTGGTTGAACCATTCGACGTGGTCAGGGATAGTGTAGTTGATGATCGGTACTTTCGGCCAGTTCTGTGAGAGCGGTCCCTCAGCAAGCAGTACTACCGGCTTTGTGTGAGTGATACTTTCGATTTGCGGAACGTCCGGCTTATGTAGCGGTACATTTTTTTTAGAGATGCACCTCTGTGGTGGTCTTCTCTTCCACGCGAGAAGGGTAGTTCCGCATATGGGAGTAGTACTTCTGATGATCAAAACTACCGTAAATTGTACAGTGGAACTACCATATTCGACTGGTCCTTTGCTTCTAATGACTAGGTTTTTTACCATTGCGAGAGGAGCGGAAGTACCGTAGTTTGCCACCGGTACTACTACGGTACTTTCGATAATCCTGATTTTTCTGGTCCTTTGCTTCCAACGGCTAATTTTCATGGTATGGATATATATACCCCCTCGTGGCCGGTTGGAGAAGGCATTGCTACACTTCATTTCACCCTCTTGAGCTAGTGTGAGGTTTTCCTCTCAATTGTGCATATGTTGCACCTTGTGAGCAAGGAAGAAGTTTTTAGATTGCATGTGTTGCATCTAGATGTGGATTATGTATCCACTCGAGGGTGTGCATTCGTTGCACGTGGTGAGAGTCAAGCGAGGGGCTTGACTTATTACTCTTCGAGTTTACCGACTCCTAAATGGCGTTGAAGGCACCGTGCGCGGTGATCTTCTCAAAGAAGATTGTGAGAAGACCCGGCGAAATGTGAAGGTTGGAGCTCACCTACCCTGGGCGGAAAAGAGCTACTACTAGTGGATTAAGGTGTTTCGGCTTAATTCGTGGAGCCAGTCTAATTAGTTTGGACTAACCTCAACATGGACTAGGGGAGAACGATAAGTCTCTGAACGCCACGATAAAAAGAGATTGTATCAATTATGATTTGTTTTCTTGTGCTCATCTACATTTAAATAATTTATATTTATAGAATTAAATTGATTATTTGTCATTCTAATATTGCAAACCTTGACATAGCTCTAGGATGTTGGTGCTCTTAGATGAACATAAGTTTTAGACTTCATTTGTGCTAAACCAATTTGATTTATGCTTTTACATTGTTTACTTGGTTTAGACAAAAAAAAGGTCTTTAATTGATAATAATTGGAATATGATTTTTTTAGAGCGTCTATTCACCCTCTCTAGTCAGCCTCTTCGATCCTATAAATAGTATCAGAGATTGGTCACTCATTTGTTAAGCTTCACCACCTAGAGTAAAGGATGACAACTAATGAGATAGTGTACCTAGATGACACACCACTATTCAATGGTACAAATTATGATAATTGGAGAATTCGCATGATTTGCTATTTTAATACCATAAGCTCAAAAATATGACGAATAATAGATATAGATTTTTCTCTATAATAATAATAATAATTTATCATAACAGATCGCTAGACCTTTTACATGGTCTAACACTTTCTTATCTGGTAGTATTTTATCTTGTTCTTGGATCGTTTTTGCACCTTTCCAGGGATAAGGTATCCAGCATAGAAAAAATGTTGTCCACGACTCGGTACGCAGCATCATGCAAGATTCTGGGATTCCGACAATGGTTTCGCATCCCAAGACAACATTTGGACCAACAAAATAAAATACAGAAACGCACTCGTATGAAAGCAGAACACCATCCAGAGTCGGCCAAAAAATGAGGACCTCTTAACATTAGCCCCTGCATGCCTAAGACTATACAAAATTGCCCTAATGAGCTTTAATTTTTTTGTTTTTATTTTTGAGACTATTGGCTCTATTTTTTTAGACTACCGGACACACGTACATCACACACCACTTGTGAGTGCACTCTTTAACATGTGCAGAGGTTAAGGATAAATTAGCGAACCATTGAGAGAAGGTGCGCGGTTTCCTATTGAGATGCACTCATTTTATAAGTAAAAATGCATGAAATTTGAACCTAGGTGAAATCATACTCTCACATCTGCACCAGCCAAGTGGTTCTCAAATAAACCAGGAGAGACTTTGCAGCTGTTATCATATTCATAGGTATTCTATGCTCTTTTGCACAAATCCAAAGTCATGTCTAGTCCCTTTGCTGCAAGTTCCTAACTTCGTTTATTGATTTTAATCTATTATTTTGGTAAAATAATTGCCTTTTTTTCTACGACCCATTGTTCTGTAGTTAATTGTCTTTAGCCACAGGACGAGTGGTACCGAATAGACCACCTGTTGGTTAGCAACTCCAACAGTATGAGCTAGTTAGTAGCTCTAAGACAACTTCTCCAATAGTACTAACTTTTAGCACATAGCTCATAACATAAATAGCCTCACATAACACTCTCACATAATCTTGGATTGTGTGTATGAGACTAGCTCTTGATCAAGAGATAGTTTTTCTCTCTCTTCTATTAAAATTTGAAATAATATGCTTAGAGCTAGTTCATAAGTCACTATTGGAGATGCTCTAAAAACTGACGGACTGCATAGAAGTCAGGTATTTAATGCTTTCAATTATCCTGAACATTTTTACACACTAATTGTAGTGCTCAGTTTGGCTTTTTTTATAATGGTTTTTAGCTTTCTTTATTATAACCGATTTATTTTACAGTGTAGCAGTTGGTAATTTTTCTAATATAATTAAATTTAAAAAATTAAAAATAAGAAAAAAAACAAGTTAGCTTATTACAGATAATACAAATAAACTCGAAAAAAGAAAAAAAATGAAATAGTCTAAAAAAACAAAAAAATAAAAAAAAATAAAATTAAAAAATAGTAAGCTAAAAGATAGAAAACCGAAACTGAAGTTGAAACAGAGTTTAGCCTAACTTTTCGAAGGGAGCCTAAAATTAAGCAGCCCCCGTTCCCAAAAAAGAAGGGAGCCTACCACCGCCGCCACTCCACGTACACAAAAATTCGCACAAAATTTATTGCGCAGAAGAATTTTTTTTCCTCAAAACCTAAAATTAAGCAGCACGAGAGAAAAATACCAGAGGCAACCAAGAAATTCCCTTTGCCTTCTCCGATTTTATAGCATATGCCCCGAGGATTTCACACGGATCTTCCTAGTTGTTTCTCCGCCCTGACCCGCCATCTGATTTGAAAGGTGCGTAGCGATTGCCTTTTCTTCGTGCTCAGATCACAGCAAAGGTGTGGGAACTGAGGCGAGGTCGTTGGGGATCTGATTCCGTCTGATCTTATCTCGCATGTACTGGTAAGCGATTGCGTCCTGCCTTTTCTTGATTTGGTGGTCTTTCTGATTCTCTGAGGTCTTGTTCGGGGTAAAAGAATCTGATTTGGGGAATGTGCGGTTCTCAGGTTTCTTGGATTGGCCGGGGAATGCTGGTATCGACATGCTAAGCCGCGGGGTCGTGCGGTCGCTGTTCGATCGTCTCCGGCTGCCGCCTCGGGGGAGGAACCCCGCCATGCCGCCGTCGGCCGCAACCAATCGTGCTTGCTTTTGCAGTTTTAACCACTCAAATGTCTACAAGGAAAACTGTAGGATGCAGAGGAATGATGTTCTTGATATGGGGATCGGTAGGAGGCTTGCGCCGGGCAGCGCATTGAGTTTGAAGGGCTGTCTGAATTGGCAGGATAGCAGATTCAGGAGGGTGGATGGTGAGGCACTGAAGATCAAGGCACACGTTCTGGCCCCTCAGCGGCAGTTACTCCGTGATGCAGAGGTTCTGCCAATGGAGGAGGTGAGCACAAAGACGCTTAACGGAAACGGCGCATGCCGGCGTGGGAAGCCTCTGGCTTTCCCAGAGCATGCTGTGTCAACTAAGATGGTGGTTGCTGTCGATGTGGACGAAGGTATTGTGAAAATCATTACAATATAGAGTTGTTCATCTCTCAGTTATTCAGGGCTGGACTTCATGTTGATTGCATAGCTGGTTCCTTTCGTTAGTGGTCGGGTTTCATGGTGCTTACTCTAGAATTGTGAATTGAACATTGTTGCAAAAAGGTTATACATCTCGTCATGACCATAATTTACAATTTCATGACATTGTCCTTCTCCTATGTCTTGTCCTCTCCAGGTCAATGAATTAACATCATCTTTTTGTTTTTGTTTTTTTTTTGTAATTGATCCTTTCTCATTATCTTGTGATGTATATCTTGCTCGCAGTTCTTGGAAGCTTTCTTGCTGCTCTGAACAGATTTATTGCAGATCGTTATTCTTGGAATCACTCAGTATCAGAATACCATGTGTACGAGTTCTTTAAGGTGATTTGAAGCCCTGCCTTCCTAAAAAATTTTGAAGTCCTGCAATTTGTTCTCATTTAGCAGTGACATTTTCTATTGAGTTCTTCTAGCAGAATATTTAGCCCACCAGGTAGTTCTTACGTCTTTTTGCAAAATTCTATGCAGATATGGAACTGTTCTCGAGAAAGAGGTGTGTCTTGATAATACTTATCTTCATTTGTCTTGATACTACTTACCTTCATTTCATCTTGGAACTTACAAATTTTGGTGTTTTGAATATACTATGCACTGTATGAAATCAAGCACTCTTCTAAAATCCTGCAGCTAATATTCTTGTGCATGAGTTCTTTACAACACATTTCTTCCAAGATGGTATACATCCTATCCCAGGTGCTCGAGATGCTCTCCAAAATCTTTCGTCTTTCTGTAGCTTATCTGTAGTAACGTAAGTCGGATCATTTGATTTTAGAGATATAGTCAATTTATATTTCGTTAGAAGACGTTTGCCTAATGATACCCTTCCTTTTTAAAGATCTCGGCAGGATGCAATTAAAAACCACACATTAGAGTGGATCGAGAAGTACTATCCAGGCTTATTTGAGCAGATCCATTTCGGGAACCATTTTGCTTTGCAAGGTCAATCAAGGCCAAAATCAGAGATTTGCAGGTAAGACTGTAAGGGGAATGCTATTCTAGTCTTTCCAGTCATGTTATAAGAGTGCACCTGCACTGTGACTTGGTTTACCATACACTAAAGCATAATAATGTTTAAAACTGTTGTTTGATTATCTTTTTTTGTGTGTGTTTTAAACAGTTATGACAATGTTCTTAGTGTTCCTGCACATAATATTAACTTGTTCGCTATGAAACTCCTCGCTGCAGATCTTTCGGTGCTCAGGTTTTAATCGATGACAACCCGAGATATGCTTTAGAATGTGCTGAGGTTGGCATTAGGGTCCTGCTCTTTGATTATGATAATTCGTACCCTTGGTGCAAAACTGGTGTGGATCAATCACATCCTCTGGTGACCAAGGTTCATAGTTGGCACGAAGTTGAGCAACAGCTTCTTTCTTGGGTAGTACCTGAGAAGCACAATTGATATCAGCAAATGCTTCCAAAGAGCTTAATTTCTGAAGAAACATGTTGGATCCATTCCAGTATGTTAATACATGAATATATCAGAGTAAAATAGGATATTGCGTATTTTTGAAAGACTGGAGAATGAATATTGCTTCATTGCCACATGCTGGATGTAGGCCTGGACCCTGGAAGACAACCAGTTTAGTATTGTCCTAGATGAATCAAGATCGATACGCGCAGTTTCCATGTGACAGATCAAATTCTTTTTCAGCCTTTTACCCTGTGGGGTGTATATGTTGACACTGAGCTATATGCATTTTATGAATTAAGATGGCTCATATGAATTGATCAGATAGTTTGGATCCTATGTCCTGGCTCCTGACTTCCTACTGATTCTAAGGTATTCGAGGTAGATCCAATGTTGATGAAGGATTCGTTACTTCCATGCGCATATTTCTGAATCATCATTATATGTGTGGAGTGTGGACTTTTTCTCAAAATCGGCCAAAAAGAAGTCCTTAACACAACAATTTTTTTCCATGCTAAGTCAGATTGTCAGAACACAATTTTTCAGCTGCACAATTCTCGATCAAGGAAGGAAAACAAAAATGATGAAAATGTTACTCCAGTTCTGACATCCAGCAGGATCCAAACACTGATTAGAAAGATCTAGTTGTTTAGGATTAGTCAGGCATGATCTAGGATTAATCAACATATTAACGGTAACTTTCGAAGTCCAGAGTTTAGACCCGAGTCAATGGCAACGAGTAGCGTGAGCTTGGGAGGTTGCTGAGTCATGCCATTGGCGTGTGGACGAAGAATCAGCGACACGAATCGCTCACCCGAAAGCCGTGGCAGCAGAAGCTCCTGCTGTCGAAGATTACGGAAGCGGCAAAGCAGGAGCTGAGCCAAGCAAACAACCAGAGCAGAAATTTTGAGAGAACCAAACGTCACTGAATCACTCGGAGAACACACGACCCAGCGAATTAACATCTTCAAAGAATCCCATATCACGACTCACATCTTCAAAGGATCCCATATCACGACTCACATGCACAGCAATCAATCTGGTATTAGAATGGATTAGGATTTGTGTTCTAAAGCAACAAAACTCACGCTAGCATCGTAACTCCATAAAAAAATGCGAGAAAACAGGTCAAAAGTATATAGGTGTGGTAGTGGTTCGGTAAAGAGTGGCGAGAAAAGGCCAAAAATGTATGGTTTAGAAAATCACCAGCTCAAACAAAGAGTCCTTTTCAGCTGACTTGTGTCTATGATATATAATTTTTAAGCTCAATGTGAACGCTTATACGAATGAACTGAATACCGATAAACCGTTTTAAAAATACGACGAATAAACCACTCCACTTATTTATTCGAAGGAAGCTATAAGGCATAAACCATAAGTAGAAAAAAAACCCCACCCAAAACAGTTTGTAGAGATTCTCGTCAAGAAGTGAGAATACGGTTCTACAGATTTACCATCACAAGTTGATGACCTTGTCTCCAAGGTGGAAGTCCAGACAAGAATGAGTTACACAAACCATTGGAAGACTATACAAAATTACGCCCCGGTATCACACTTCATAGACTTTTATTGTCAAAGTTGCATTAGGGGCAAGGCCATCACTGCGCCAAAAACAGAAAACAAAACCAGCATCAACCAGAAGGGCACTCGCTTCTTCTGCTTCTTTTCGCCGCGGACTTCCACTGCTGGTTTTCCTCTATTGTTGGGTATAACTGCAGCTTGTTGGACTGCAGGGGATGGAGCTGGGGCAGGGTTTTCCTGAGGCTCTGGTTCTGCCACAGTTTGCTCCATTTGTTGCTGTTGGTTGTACTTCTCAACATACTCTGGAAACAGTTTCCTGAAGTGCGGGCAATTTTTGCTGTGGAGCAAGATTGACGTTTATAAGAGTCACACGGCTTGAAACAGGGAATGGTTCATCGGAATAGGAAAATGGTATAATTCAAACATGACACTAGCATAAAGACCATATCACAAGCAAATAAATGACATGCATCTAACAGTGAATTAAATAAATCCAGTCATGGTTTAACAATACTATATAGTTCATTGCGCTTGGGAAGAACAGCAGGCTGACTGAAATTGAAAATTTTCCTTTATGTAAGCATATTTATTAAACAGTTATGCAAAAGCTTCTGCTCATTTCTGTTTCTGAAAGGGCAGACTGTTAACATTTTTCTCAGTCCTAGATAAAGAATATGGTCAGATTAAAATTGTCTTGCAGAGAAATGCATTTACCTCTCACAATTGTAGGCAAGGGAAGCCTTCGCTAAACGCCTCTTTTCTCCATCTGTACTCCTGATGCTTCCAGTTGTCAGAGCATCATCCATCTGCAAGTACAAGAATGATTCACATTGAAACCATGCAATTAACACGTAGTGAATTTGCACTTTGTTTATAGTTTAAACAACTGGATAATTGGAAGGGATCATAACACGAAGCTATAACAAGCAAAGCTCTATTGTCATTTAAGCACTAAATTTTGGTGACTGACATTAAAAATCAGAGTTATTAAAGAGAGCTGCCCTTCGCTGCTCTCACAGAATTTTGGGCGACGTGGAGGCAACGACGAGTCGACACGTTCACACGTTCACGCGAGGGTATGGAATGCGCCTTGAATTGGCGAGCGTAAGGCGCTCATGCCTCGCGCGAGTCAGGGCCGTCGGATCAACAAGGCGTGGGGACGAACGGGCCAGATCGCTCCGCCCATCCGAACCGTAGCCCAAGCAGGCCCCCACTCCCTCTCGCACACCTGCGCTCGGGACTCGACACAGTCCCACTTGCTCCTCCCTCTCCCCAGCCTCCCTCCGTCCGCCGCCACTGCTCTTGGCTGCATCCGATGCCACCGTACGCGCCACTACAACTCGGTGGAGGCTAGGGTTTTGGCGCCCCTCCTGTACGCGCCACTGAAAGCCGCAGCCCCTCTACGTGCACCACTGCTTCCACAAGTGTGCTCGTTCACCAGTACCGACGTCAACCTCCCCGCGGCCCAGAATAGCTACACACCTCCAGCACCAGGCCTCTTCGTTGCCCACTGCCTTCCTCACTAACCTTGCTGCTGCCCCCGTCCTGCAGGGACGACCACCGCCCCCAACTCCTCTCCTTTCCAGACATGTTTTTCAATCATATATGGACATGTGGTTCTTCAAGCGTATATGGATATGTGATTCTTGAAGTGCATGTGCTTCCTTAGGTTAAAAATGATGTGTATGATAAGATTGGTGCAGGTCCGTAGAGGTGTTGCTGAGATTATGGTGGCAAGGATGGGTGGAAAAGGTTAGGGAAAACTATTTTGAGCTGAATTTATCTTTTGCTTCCCCTTCCTCACTGGTATGCCTATTTTATTTTACTGTTTAGTTGGGGTTGTTCTGGGCCTGGATGAGCATGTCGTCAAGAATAGGGGAATGAGATGAAGCTTGGAACCTGGAAGTAAGAATTAAGTTTCCACCAATTCTATACTTTACTAATTGTGTGATATTCATTGTTCCTTTTTTGCTTGCCTAGAATCATTTGTAGAAACATAACATTGGCCATCGTGGCTGAATTTTGGGCAATGCTAGGCTTTATAGTACAGGCAAGCGACTGCATTTTTCCTTTACATTTTCAGATGAATGGTGCTCTTAAATAAATGGTGCTGCTTATAATTAGTGGTAAATTTGTAACAGAAGCTACTTTTCTATATAGTAGACATGCATGCCAAAGATTTTTAGGCTTCATAGTTCATTTGCTATAGCAAAAGCGATGTCGTGCTGCACTCACGCTTCACTGTAGTTTGAGTTGTATGAAGGTTTTATCCTGTCTGTGTGACATACTTTCGTGCCAATCATGCTTATTTGGTCAATTGGTTGCATGTAGATGGTTTCCCTGTGTTACTAATGATCGCTAGGCTAGAACTAATAATACGTGAGCCGATGTCACCATGTTCAATGTGGATGGATGTGGGAATCATCTTTTTGTAGCTGTCTTTTGAATTCTGCAGAAGGTAAACATTTTCCATGCACGATTATCTTTTCTGCAATGATCCTTCCGCTGAAATTGGACTTCATGTTCCTTTTTTTCATACGATTACATGGTTCTTTTGATTTTGCTTCGGTTGTAGTTTAGTGTAGTAATGTGATATGGTTCTAACATGGTTTTTTTGTTTACCTCAAATGTGTATACATTACTTGGATCTCAGTGAACTGTGGTCATGGTTTAATAAATCAAAAAGAGGTAGAAGTATCATAGGAATTAGTTGACAGTCCATTCCTCTTTGCAGTGGTGGTGCAAATGTGCTCAAGGTAAGGTTCAGGACGCGGTATTGAACCATAAGATAGATGATGATATAAGCTTTTTCTTTGGGTTAATGAGTTTTGAGATGATATATGAACATTGATTGTACTGTGATGCTTGAAATACATCCGAAAAACATAGGCAGGGCTATTATTCTTTTGGTACAGTTCTTTGTTTGTTTACGAGTTTCCTAAATGCCTGAATTAACATGGTCCTTTTTTTAATGCCCTGCTTCACCAAAGGCTGCTTCTGATGTTGGTTTTGGTGATTCAACGAAGACTCAAGGGAGCGTGACAGGAAAGAGGTTAGCCTCACTGACAATGCATTTCTTTGCTTTGTTTTCTAACACAAATCAGGATCCACCCTTATATATGCATACATGACATAACGACTCGCTTATAGGTCTCGCTCATCGCCTAAGAAAAATACTGCGAAGAAGCTCTTCAAAGATGATATCGCTAGAGATGATGATGGGATGCTTGTGCAGATGACACTGCTAGGCCTGGGTGCTTTCTTGCTCTAATTTATCCGATGCCTAAACTCTCATGCTTGATATAGAATAACATCATGTGTATTTGCTTACACCACTTAGCCCACTTTCTAAAGCCCTTTTTCCTCTACAGGTCAGCAAAAAATGCTTAGGCACAAGAGGGCTCCCTACTTTTGCGTCTACCAGCTGCAACAAGATGTGTGTGTGTAATCACTGATCAGTCGTTGCTTGGAACTTCATGGCTGCAAGCTGTGCTATTTGCTACTGATTTAGTCTTTAGTGTCATGCAACTACTTTTGTGTTTTCAATGGTCATTTGGATCAGTATTCTAAACTACCGGCTCTATGTTTGGTAGTGACGAATTTTGATCGTAACATGTAACGTATGCCTTCTAAAGCCCTTTTTTCCTTTACAGGTCAATAAAAGATGCTTAGGCACCCTTTTTTCCTTTACAGGTCAATAAAAGATGCTTAGGCACAAGAGGGCTCACTACTTTTGCGTCTACCAGCTGCAACAAAATGTGTGTGTAATCACTGATCCGCCGTTGCTTGGAACTTCATGGCTGCAAGCTGTGCTATTTGCTACTAATTTAGTCTTTAGCGTCATGCAACTACTTTAGTGTATTCGATGGTCATTTGGATTAGTATTCTAAACTACCGGCTCTATGTTTGGTAGTGACGAATTCTGATCGTAACATGTAACGTATGCCTTAGACAGAACCCAGTGGGCCGTGAGGGCTGTGCAAACACTGTCCAGCTATGTAACTGCTTCAACTTTGTGCTATGAAATGTGTAGGCACTATCTACATAATTTGTTGTGCTTCTTTTAAATCCTGATACTTAGATGGGATGGCCTCTATCTGTCATCTCCTTCAAGTGTCTAATATTGAAGTAAAGATTAATTTCTGTGATAGCCTCTATCTATCATCTGCTTGAAGTGTCTACATTGAATTGTGAATTAATTTCTGCAATTGAAGTCATGGCAAGGCGCGCGAAGCGCGCCCAATGTTCTAGGGCCTGTTTGGAACAGAGGAATTTCACAGGAATTTTGCAGGAATTTTGCAGGAAACAGTTCAATTCCCGCAGGAATCGGGAAAAATTCCCGCATTCCAAACAGGGCCCTAGTAAATGAAATTATCAGTGGAACTGGGAAATTGATGAGGTAAACTGGATCAAGAACTGCAGCCTTGCAAGTGAAATGCTAAAATTGGTTATCTAAACACACAGAAAAGTATTGCTTGCTGTAGTAGTGTAGTGCTTGGTAAGTATCAAGAGTACAAATTGCTAGGCTTGAATAACAGTTCATCTCCTAATCATGTGGGTCAGAAATTAAGACTGGAATTGAATAATCTTTTTGCTAACTCATAACTAATGCAAAAGCAACAACTTACCATGAATGACAGGAGACCTGTGAGAATGCTGCAGCACAAAGACATATGTCAGACCAGTCACCAGTGAAGATAAAAAAAACACAAAAGCTTTGTATGGAAATACACAGTCACAATTGACAACGAAAGGCCACTTGTATCACTGGAATAATGAAACTACACTATCACTGGAATAGTGAAACTACACTTTGATGTTGTTGCAAGTTCCCCCATATCATTGCTAAATAAAGAGTTCTGTTGGCTTCCAAGGAACCACAAAAGCATCAGGCATGATTCATGAATGCTTATATAGAATAATATTATAATAATAATAATTCCAACAGAACATTGGTTTAAATACCAATAATTAAACACTCTAAACTGTAAAGTAGCTCAAAATGGAAATGAAAAACATCTTATGTGTACAAGTCCATGTTTAGACTTAATATCTCAAAAGACATTTAGATACCACATAAGACTGAAAGAAAGCTCAGCGAAAAATTCCCTAGGGTGATCAATGAGAGAAAGCACATTACACTCATATATTGAACTAGTTACAATGTATGCATACCTTGCTACAGACCACATTGGATTCCAAGATTCTGGATGAACTGCAAAAACATATTAATACAACAACAACAAAAATCAAATGAGAATTATTTCAAACCTAATCGAATGGAAAAGCAATCAAGATCTGAATACAGTATTGAGTCGTATGACACTTACAGTCACTCATTGATAGACATATTCTTTTGTGAGGGGCAAACCTGCCACTGGGGGTTGTCATGCTGAACAACAAAACAAGTTAGAAGTAGGAACCAAAGTTTTAAAGTGTTCATAAATTTGGTATCTGTAAAATCTTCTAATTCAGGTTTTTCCCTTGTTACATCCTAATAAGAAGAAACATCACATCATCAAAACACAACCCTTGCTCAAATACTAATATTACTTGCACGGACTGTTTCAGCACCTGATACTTGGAGGTTTAAAAGGATAATCAGGTGGAAATTTGAGTTTCCCATAGTAATATCCACCTTCAGGGAAAATCAAATGCAAAAATATTGTTAAAGATTAAGTGATGGAGTAAAATACTGACTGAAGTAGAATAGAATGTAAAAGATAATGGTTTAGAATCTTTATCGTATTTACCTTCAAAGGGTGTGCCTGCACTTCCTTCAAGTACAAAATCTGGCATAAAAAGAAAAAAATACACATAAATAGGTACCTGATACAAGCTTGAAAGAGAGTGAGAAGATAGACAGAGCACTAAAACAATGCATGCCAATGATGCATAGGACATACAATCCAAAGACCAACAAGGATTGGACACAGAAAAGCTTGAAGGCAAAAAATGTACATTTACTTTGGCATCATGGCATGCGTGTGGCCACGATACAAAGCCAGGGATATTTTGTTGCCACTGATAGGTGTGTCACTTATATCACGGCAGTTAAATTTAGATAAGTCTACACTTCAACATCAGTTGTGGCATGAAGCAGGTTGCTGTTTGGGGGCATTAATCAATCGTGCTTGTGCTTTACCAAAAACACAATTTTCCATTTCACTAAACTTACCAAGAACCTGCAATATGTGTTAGCCTATTAGGCAGGTTGATCCAGACAGTTAGCAGGAGGCCTCAAAATGTACAAAACTTAGATCTATATTTACCATATTTGAGGTGGCAACTGTACTAGCACAGACTGATGCATACAATTAGCAGGAACTATCAGTATGAAACCGTAAAATGGTGTTTGCAGTGTCAACATGTATGGAACTGGTTATTATCATAGAAACCATTACAGACCAATGGAAATCTGGTCACGACCAAACCACATAACATTAATAAACAAATGGGAGGTGATGGAGCCTATTCCATAATCAGAACAGACCATAAAGCAATGTCTAACATGATGATGCGAGGCAATCACGCAACTGCAAGAGTTATTGCAATGATTGTTAAATAAATATCCAACAAATGCATCAAATATATCTTGGACCACAAGTGCGACACTTGCCCATCTCCATGCCCATGCCCTTCACCACACAAGCAACCAGTTGATCACACAAATTTTCGTGCATAAGCATACCTGGCCTTCCATTTGTAGACTTCTAAAAATGAACTTTCTATATGGTAATAATCGACCCTCCCAACCACAAAAACATTTCACTCTAGCTAATGTGTAGTGCTATCAGCAGCTAGTTCATAACAAAGAGCATGAATCATGCAGAAGCTGTACTCTTAAGTTCTGGAGCTTTTCTAACATGGTAGTAAACCGGAGGCTACGCAATTGTGTGAACTGTGCCTGAGCTTTCCTTCCATGAGCTAAACAAAAAGGTTGAGCTTATCCAACTCAGAAGCCAAAGCTCGGGCACAGTTTCCACAAAATCAGCAGAACAATTCATAACTTCGACAGGGAAAACAGATGGTCGTACTCAGCACATTACAGAGATTACGTCCCACGGTTCGAACCTTATATTTCTATGCTACACAGAGCAAGCATAACCACGGGAATAACTAAATCAAGCACACCAGCAACGCTCAAACTTCATAGCTTATGCAACGTAGCCACACGTGCATCACATACATCAATGATTAACGCAACACTAAGCGCAATCACTCATCCACTCCAAACATCAACGAATTGCTTAAAACACGGTAAATCTACTGGTGCGGTCAGTGGAAGCTACTTACGCCACTCCAATATGTCGTTGGGCAGCGGGCGGGCCACGATCTGCGGCGGGGGCTCCTGCAACCCAACCAAAAACAAAAACCAACCACCCGAATCGCGTCAGAACCCAGAACAACCCAACGCGGCCGCGCCAATCAGTTCCAACCGAATCAAATCGAGCCGGAGCTCACCTTGCAGAGCGCGTGGTACTCCTTCTGGAGGCGCTTCAAGCAGCCCTTGTCGGCCATGGCAAAAGCCCCAGGCGGCCACGGGAGGAGGAGGCGGGGGGAGGCCAAGCCACCGAACCCTAGCTCCCAATCCCCGCACGCGCCGCTCGGCCGCCGGAGCGGGCCTTGGGGATCGAGCTGGAGGTGAACCTGGGGAAAAGCTCGGGCGAATTGGGGATTTGGGCGCGGTAGGGTTGCATCGGGCGGCGGGGAAGGGGAGGGAGGGCTTTTATGGGTGGGATGGCCGGTGTTTGCTTTGAGATTCGCGCGGGCGTGCCGTGGCCGGTCGGTTCGGGCGGGGCCGTTCGGGCACGCGTTTTCTTGGTTTTCTTTTCCGGTTTCCATGTGTTTGCTCGCTTTTCTTTCTGCATTTTGTTTTGTTTTCCCACCGTGTATTAACTTCTAGCGTGAGAACTTGTTTAGTAAATAATGTCTACTATTGGAGAAAATTGCAATTATAGGACAGCAAACAATGCGCTTCGCAATTATAGAACTCCAAACATCGACTTCGTTAAAATGACCCTTGAAACGTTGGCTTCTTGTTTTTCATGACATTTGGTGTACTAAGTCTTTTTTCTCATCTAAATACATGTATTTGTTACCCAAAGTTACCCTTTTGCCCTTGTGAGATTAAAAGGACGTGGGCTGGCTGTTGGCCGCTCGCGGCCTGGGCTGGCTGCCTGGCCGCCGCCTGGGCGTGGCTGGCCACGGCCTGGGCTGGCTGGCCACCGCCTCGTTGTACGCGAGCAGCGCGGCGGCCTCGTTGTACGCAAATGACGTCATTTTAATCTCACAAGGGCAAAAGGGTCACTTTGGGTAACAAATACATGTATTTAGATGAGAAAAGAGACTTAATACATCAAATGTCATGAAAAACAAGAAGCCAACGTTTCAAGGGTCATTTTAACGAAGTCGATGTTTGGAGTCCTATAATTGCGAAGCGCATTGTTTGCTGTCCTATAATTACAATTTTCTCCTACTATTGCGAAGCGCTCTTGGTCTCTTAACACAAAATGTTCAAACAAACCAGATAAAGTTTTAGAGCGTATGTTGTCGTCATATTC
Organism: Dendrocalamus latiflorus; assembly: GCA_017311315.1. Lineage (NCBI taxonomy): Eukaryota > Viridiplantae > Streptophyta > Magnoliopsida > Poales > Poaceae > Dendrocalamus > Dendrocalamus latiflorus. The sequence continues at coordinate 4,162,926 of CM029618.1, forward strand.
GATGCAGAGTAGTGGTCCGGTTCAATTCGGCTTTTTCTAATAATTTTTATCTTTTTGCTGAGATCGAACTGCAGCGGATGCTAATTTTTTTCTAGCCATTCTATTAAAAGAAATTAAAGAAAAAAGAAAAATTAAAAACACCGTTGTATCTCTACAGACAATACAAATGAAAAACAAAAGAAGAAGAAAAAAAGATGTGTTAAGAAATCAATATGTTCTAAACAGCTTTAACTTTTGAAACCTAAATGGTAGGAACTAAAAACCATTTGGAATAGGACCTAAGAGCCACCACTCCATGTACGCGTCTAGCTTTATAATGGATTCATAAAATTTGAAGCGAAGATACAACCCTACTCTAGTGCGTAGTAGTTCAATTAATGTGGAGTCAAGTATCCATTTTTCTTTTCTTTTTTGTTTGTTTCTATTGAGTTATGTTCAAGTTTGAGTAACGTTAACATGGGTTGATGGAATCTGAAGTGAAGTCACGGGGCCGCTGTACAATGCACTCGGGAAGAAAACAACTCAAAAATAAAACCCTGTGATCCTTTTTAGGCAACCATCTTTACTAAAATGACATATTTTTTGGAATCACATTTTGGTAGGGTGGTGGAGCTATGTGTAACGCTCCCATTTCTAGGGCTGGTAGGTTACTCTCGCAACTGTCTAGAATTGTTCAACTGCTAGTACTGTAGATAAGTGTACACCATTGCCAACATAAAAAAATCAAACTTTATTACAAAAGTATAGCTTAGCAGCCAAGTTTTACACAACGGAGTGTACAACCCAAAGTTACATTACAATACAAAAGAAACTCTACAGGCATGCCTGAGTGTAGAATAAACCCTAACACCAGGCGTCGTCTATATCGTAGAGCTCAGTGTCGTCTTCATAGATTCCTTCATTTTTTTGACAAGCATTCTCTGTTTATAATTTTAGCAAGTATAAGTACACTCAACCGTACTTAACAAGTCACACGGGAAAATGCTATATAACTATTTGCCAAGATTTCAAAAAGATGGGAGTATAGGGGTTTTGTTAAGGTATTTGTGGATGCAATTTTATTTGTAAACACTTTATTTTTAAACACAGATAACAAATCGTAAACTGCTATTGGAATCACTTATTAAACACAGCTTCATTTACCGGAAGCACGATGCATTCGAATGCCATTTATATATGACTCTTCAGAGTTGCCCAACTTTACCATTAAATCTCAGATCTTGGCAAATATTGTCACCGAATGGAAAAATTCTGAACTTGTTCAGGATACCCAACAGTACGCTTCCCACGACCAATGGAGGATGTACTTCGATGGGTCACTTACACTAAGTGGCTCGAGGGCTTGGGTGGTCCTAGAATCTTCTACGGGAGAGACCTTAAAGTATGTCATTCAACTACACTTTCTGGCCACTAATAACATGGCAGAATTCGAAAGTTTGTTGGTTGGCATACGAGCCGCGCAAGCGCTAGGGATTCGTTGATTACTCATGAGAGTGGACTCTCAATTAGTCATGAATCAGGTCGGCAAAAGAGTATCAATGTTCTAGTTCGACCATATCTCAATACTTGTCGGAAGTCCGAAAGCTTGAGAAACACTTTTTCGGTTTTGAGTTATAGTATATCTCTTGGAATGATGACTTTCTCACTGACCGGTTGACTCCAATAGCTTCTTTCCGATCACAAGTGCCAATAGGAGTCTTCTTGGAGCAACTCCAGAAGCCATATCTGGTCGAAAGACCAGAGACAACTCCTAATGAGACAACATCCCTAGAGTACGAGAATACTTGGATGGCACCCATCTACGAGTATCTTCAGAAGGGTTCCGTACCCAACGATAATCTTGAGGCAGATCGTCTATCCCGCAAGACCAAGATGTATACCTTGGTCGATGGGTACTCTATAAATGGAGTACTCAAGGGGTTCTCATACGATGCATATCGCAGAAAGAAGAATTACTACATGGGGGCATCTATGGAGCGTATGCTTCCTACAGAACGCTGGTCAGTATGGCCTTTTGACAAAGTTTCATTGGCCAACAGCTTTCAATGACGCCAAAGAGTTGGTTAGGAAGTGTGTACAATCCCAACTTTATAGCAAGCAAATACACCAACCAGCTCAAGCACTTCAAACAATTCCTTTATCTTGGCCTTTTGCAACCTGAGATCTTGACATCCTAGGGTCATTTCCAAGAACACCGGGGGCTTCAATCCCTCTTTGTGGCTATTGATACATTCATGAAATGGATCGAGACCAAACCAGTGACAAAGATAACAACAAAAGCCACAAAAAGGTTCATGATGAGAAGCGTGATTACTCGATTTGGAGTCCCAAGTCGAATAATCACATACAATAGTAAATAATTTTCGAGTGCAAAATTCCAAGATTTTTGTGATGAATTAGGTACCAAACTTTGCTATGCCTCAGTCGTCCATCCCCAAAGCAATGCGGCAGTCAAGCACGTGAATGGCTAAATAATGCAGGGAATTAAGACTCGAGTCTTCGACCAGCTTGTAAAGTGCTCAGGGGTTTGGGTACAAGAATTACCTTCAGTATTATGGACAATTCGCATGACTCCAAGTCGGGTGACAGAAGAGACTCCATTTTTCCTAGTTTTCGGGGCTGAAGCCGTGCTTCTCCGTCGAGAACTTCACCGACTCCAACTAAGAGCAACTTCGAGCGAATGACATCAACCTGCTCGAAGAGAAGAGGAATCAAGCCTTAATCCGATCAGTAGTCTATCAACATGCCATGTGTAAGTATTACAATCGTAAGGTTCAACCTCGTAGCCTTGTTGTAGGTAACTTGGTATTGAGAAAAATCCAATCTCAGTCTAATCGGAACAAACTTTCCCCCAAGTGGGAAGGTCCTTGCACCGTGGTCGAAGTCACATGACCAGGCTCTGTACAACTTGCTATACAGGACGGCCAGATTCTCTCAAACTCCTGGAACATCGATCAATTGCATAAATTTTACATGTAAACATTTCTACTCTTTTAATAAAGTTTTTAGTTTTTTCAATTTTTATTGTCGTATGTTCAGTAGAGTTTCTTTTATGTTTGTTTAACCACTTCTACCACATCCAATTTGTTTAACTGGTCAGACAAGGGAACACCACTAGCATGAATTCTAAGTGTTTTTCCTCTTATCGTTTATGCCTTCAATTCGATTAACCTGGTCAAAGGGAGGTAATATCACCTAGTCAAAATCTCTCCTCTTTGCACGTAGTCTTACCCACTATAAAGAACTTCCTAGCATCGACTCATTCCTAACTTTTGTTGCCAGAACATGACAATCGAATTCGACACGATGATCGATGACTGCTCTCTACGTACTTTACTCTTTACTATTTGCTTAGTTTATCCATATAAACGAAGTAAATGGTTGGGGACTAGGATAGAGTTATTCATATAACTTTATTTCTTACTTATAAATTATATCTCTTTCATTTTCTTTTTTGTCTTACGAGTACTAACTACTCAATAAGATGAATTGCAGGAAAAAGGAAGAAGTCTTTCATCATTCAAAGGTAAGTCTTTACAAAGTTCTTATTTACATACTATTCTGAAGAGGAAGGAGAGCCAAGTTGCATCTCTTCGGCAATCTTTTGACTAGTTGGTCTTACTTTTTTCGATCAGACGGACTGCTTCTTCCATAGAGCAACTAAAGTCGTGGTCAATTGGGTGTAGGTTGAGTTTCTATTCACATGCCTTGAGTTTTGCCAAGGCATAGCTTACCGCGCCTTTGACCGCGTCATGAATAGATGCTTCTCTAAAGATTTAACTTGTAGTCCGATCATACTTGCATGAATAGTTATGGTGTCTTTGGAAGGACTCATCTTCTCCAAACCAAACCCACCGAGTAGATTGAGAAGTACAACATTTTCATGGAGGATTTCCTTCATCGACTTCATTTCCTCTTGACTACGAGTTGAGACTTTTGAGAGACTTTATTTTGACTATAGCTTCTGTAAACAAAATAACAATCGTCAGGAAAATACTTATCACATGACTAGTTAGAAGAGCTAGTCGAAAGTGAAGCTTTTCTTACCTGCTAGTTGAGCGTCAAGCTTATCGACTTCAGCTTTATGCTCTTCTTCTAGCAGCTTCATTCTTTGGATGGTCTCTTTATCGATGCGAAATTAGTCTTCATAAAGGTTATCGATTGGAATTCACCTGTTTGAAATATGTCCGTCTTTATAACTCAAACAAAATTACCTTACTGTCCAACCTCATTTCTGGTCGATGAGAGTCGAAAAGGCCTTGCTTTCAACTGCTATTCGTCTACGACCTCACTTTCTCAAGTAAGTTGGGAGCTAGATGACGAGGATATAATAATCCTCTAATTATTACGTCATTATGTTCTCCGAGTATATCCCTTATCGTTAAGGTATAGATTTCACATAATAGTCGTGAGCCTTTCTACGACCACTTACTCGTAAGCCTTTCTGTGACCAGTTAGTCGTAAGCCCTTCTAAGACCACTTACTCGTAAGCCTTTCTACGACCAGTTAATCATAAGCTCTTCTACGACCACCATGTAGTCATAAGTTTTTCTATTACCACATAGCCGTAAGACTTTCTACAACCACCTAGTCGTAAGCTATTTTACAACCATCACATAGTGGTAAGTTCTTTTACGATCACATAGTCGTAAGTCTTTCAACAACCATCTTGTGGTTGTAGATCTTCCTATGACTAGTCTATCTCTGATCGACTTGTCTAATGATGTCCTGCTACATCGTAGGGTCGTCTGACAAGGCGGTTAGAGCGCATGCTTATTCCTAATAACCGCACACGATCTCTCTCTAACAACAACCATTGCACAACGAACATGCCACCATATCTCTCTGACAATAACTTCCGCCAGACGGTTATCTTCTGAAATGTTGAGACGTCTTTTGTCGACTATATAAGGTTGACGTCGGGGAGGAGCGCGGATCACATTGGATTAGGAGATAGTACTAGGCATTTCGCATTACTCTCAGTTGTAATCGATTTCTCTGAGCAATAGCCACACAGGACGTACGGTATTATTCTCCTAGGAGAAGGCCCAAACCTATATAAAAATTCATGTGACTTTACTCTGCATGTTCATACACCGAGTCTTCTACCGTTTCCTCGAATCCAAACAAATCATACTAAGATCGATATTAAATCATCGACATACACACACACACACGAACACTTCTGGTATGAATAATAACGAATACAAATACGGAGCGAATATGAATTGAAACAAATACGGCCATAAATTTTCCTTTGAACATGAAAACCCCCTTAAACTATATGCACAAAATCAATTGAAACACATAAATTATTTATTTGATGGAAACATTTGTGAATTCTTCATATTTTTAACTAGGTTTCCTTCACTGATGCATATGTTAATATATAATGGGCTATTAAAGTATTATGTAAATGAACTGTACTAAAATAGGGGCATATAATTCGGATATCCACTCTGAATATTCAGGATAATCCGGATCCGTATTCGTCTTCGACAGATAGTGAGCTACCGAATTCGTATTTGCTTACCACAAATAAAATCCGTATTTGTTTTCTATCCGATAAATATCCAAACTGACAGAAGCAGCATTCAAAAATAGTTCGAATCGGTTGGAAACTATCCAAACCGTTTTCATCCCTACCCCACTAGCTGTTGCCTCGACTTTCTAATTTATTCCACAAAAAAATGGTCCAATTAGCTGGGCTGGGGCCTAACCCGGTGAGACCAGAATCAACTGGGCTTTCCAGTGGGCCAGTTCGAGCCCGGCCCGCCATTTACTCAGGTCAGCTTTGAGCATCACATAAGATGGTCATTGCAGGATTCTCCAATGGCATATGCAGCAAATCACCATCATTTTCCGAGGACTGATGAATGGGAATAACACAAAAGGGACCAAGGAGTTTTTTGTAGTCCACCTCTATTAATATCGCCAGTCATCACTTCACCAATTGGTCTCACTATTTGTAGTCCACCTGTCTTATGATTGGTGGATTCATGCTAGTACATGAGCACCAGCATCAGCTACCAGCAATGCAGATAACTGGATATGTCCAAGCACAGATATCACATAGCAAAATTTGAACAGTAGAGTTGTACTTTTGTATACACAATAGATAAACCGCATAGATTCATGTACAATCCAAAGTACCAAAAAAAACTCCTATCTAATTAGCATCCTGATGCAATCCAAAAAACAAAAGAATACACATCAACTAATTTGCAACAGATATAGAAAAGCTTTAGGGTTCTTAGGAGCAAAGTAGACTAGGCCATAAGCTTGAATTAGTCAGATAACTTCCTACATTTTTTGCCCTGGGTTTTAGTTCCCTGATTCTCTCACAATCTATGGAGTCTAGCACATTTCTGCAGCCGTTGAGTTCTGAGTTCTGTCTTCTGCAGTTGTTTCCTCACGCCAATGGGAGCATGTGTTTTCAGTTTTCACCTTTCAGGAGGGATTGCAGCGGCAGCCATGCCTTTCTGATTGGATATGGCCGAAGCAAGAGCAATAGGCATCAGGCAGAGGCCCTTGTTCTGAAGGTACTGCATTGCGCTGGTGATACTCGTTTCCATCAGCTTCAGGACTTCTTGCTCAAAGGCGAAGCTATCTTCTGAGTCTGGTATGTCCAGTAGCCCTTGTGAAATGGTTGAAGCTGATAGAGATGGATTGCTACGGCCCTGAGGGTAGTGTGACAGTGTAACAATGAGTACATGAGCATTTTAGGATTTTAGACAAAAGCAAGACTTGGATGAAGTGTGAACTCATCAGACTAGATATCAGAAAACTAAGCTAAGTTGCAGGCAACTCAATGAAACCAGGGCAAACCCAGAAAAATCTAATATAAATTGGGACTACAATGCAAAGTGGAGCTCCAAGACCTTCGTAATAGGCCACCATGCAGCTGAAGTGATTTGAGGCATTTAAATTGGCTGTGCTTGTGTGCTACTACAAACAAATAATATGAATTCTAAAGTAGCTATGTTAAGATGAGTAACCATGAAAACACCAGTTTCAGTTAGTCGTTCTTTTAATCTAATCATAACCTCCATGAAATTTGCAAGTCTTATATGGAACAGTATCAAAACATAATCCAAAAGCAGAATTTTGACCATACAAGGTTTGTTCTCCTACTGTAGAAGTGAAAAAATATGTCTTCGTCCTATCTTGATGCCAATATTCACAATAATGGGTAACTCAAAAGTAACTTCATACCAAATGAGTTAATAAAGGTAAATGTTCATCTATAACAAGGGAAGAATCACGATTATTTTACTGGAGAATTTATAAGTGTTAAAGACCAACGACTTAAGTTTCAGCAGCGTAGAACACATGGAAGGTGGAGATGTAAATGATATGACATGTTTGTATTTAAATATGCCGGAACAAAAATAGAAGGAAAAATAATGACTGAGCACGACCTACATTTATTGCATATTTCTTTAAAAAAAACACCACAAAAAAAAGGGTATAATAGAACCATTCTTTCAAGGATTCATTGGGAAAAAGGAAATAAGAAAGTTTGGCACCTCAGTTTGAGATTCTGTGAGAAGGGGAAGAACTGCTCCAGGAGCTCCTAGCCTACTCATGCTCAACACCTGAAGTTAAGAAATCAGGCAAAGCAACATATGCTTTTTTAATATATATAAATTTGTTTGTTGCCATACCTTGACCTGAAGCTGAAGAAATTTCACATAATCAATTATTTCATCGAGCATTGATGCCTTATCTGCCTGTTCACATCAAAAGGTGATTATTGGTTAGGATTTCCAAATTTTAATTTTTTTACTATTTTATTCCAGATCTGCCCAAGAAATTTTAAAACATCAATTTCATTAAAAGAGGAGAAATTTTGGCAATGTTATAAACCAGCCATGCATAATAGTAAACCTCCAAGACTTTCAAATTGCTCAAACTGAACCAATGGCATAACATGTAATGGCTATATGTTGGCCCCAACAGATCAGTAGTTGGGCTTATGTTATTTGCAGTCTTCTAAGTCTCAGAATCCAAATAATGGCTTCCTGCTGCTGTCTCACTAGGTCAATTTCAAACCATACTACAGTACATATTTTCCCCTCACATATTCTTGATTCTTACCATACCTCAATCTGTTGTTGTTTCATTATATACAAGTAACAAAGCTTTAGGTGTGCTTACAGATATTTTAGTTGGATGACTAATTCAATAATTACAAATGTGATTGCAACTGCATGCTGCACCGGGGGGGGGGGGGGTGAAACATTTTTGCATTTTTTTATGGTATCATAAAACGCACACACGATAAGGAGAGTACCTTATTGGAATTGGGGACAAGGTCTTGGAGATTTTTCATCCTCTCTGAAATTTTCTCTCTGCGAAGCTGCAGCATAATGGGAAATTCCAGTTAAGACTACATGCTACATATGCATACAAATTAAAAAAAAACAACCAATCCAAATAAATTATACAACAGTTTGATTTGTTACAAAGTGAACTGATCTAAAAAAAGAACTCACCCGTTCAGCAATACTATGAGGATCAGTTGCCTGTCCACGACGAGCCCTTACACGTGGCTTCACGCTGACACTATTCCCATGAGATGAATTTGCTTGGGGTTGCACATCAGAAGAATGGCTATTAGGGTACTCACTTTTATTGTCATGGATCAGCAGTGGTATCTGAACATTTGCAAGCACAGAGTCCAACTTGTCAGATATGCATTCAAAGAAAGACAAAGTAAAACAAACACTGCATATGAGAACAAATGTTTGTTTTAAAAAAACAAAACAAAACCTTTGGAGGAATCAGTGCCCCTTGTGCTTCAGTAACAGCCATCTGGTTACCAGAAATGAAAGTAGGGAGAGGTATATTACGCATTGCATTTTGCTCCTGCAATATGAAAGTTGATTTTATTAGTACAGGTTGAAATGAATGAACAGTAAGTTGCAGTTGCAGAAATTGTTGTTTAGTGGCACAGTTCCAAAAATTAACCTGTTGTTGAGCCTTCAAACCACCAGTAGTTAGTTGTGTTTGCTGGATGGCAGCAAAAGAGGAGATGCTACCATTGATAAACTCTTTGCTATCCTGTATTACCACAAGAACAAAAAGTTAATTGAATGTAATAGATAAAGTAGCAGCTATATCTATGTAGTGAGCATTACATGCAGTGATGCCAAGGTAGCATTATCAAATACCGAGAGACTCCCATTTGGATGGCTAGTTTTGCTCAACATAGTAGCATTTTGTGCCCCTTGAAAACCGAAAGCTTCTAGGCTTACTGGTTCCATTAAGGAAGAAACATTTTGGAATGTTGAACACAAAGTTGACGCTGAAGAAACAGCATGTACATCAGCAAGAAACGCAGAAATTTCACTACCACTACTATCAATTGAACTGGATAACGCATGAGGCAGTTCTGGGAGGCCAGCGGTATCCATCTGCGGATGAAATGTTCCAGATGTTGAATTGGACTGAAGAATCCCTGGGGGAATTAAATTACTTTGCAGATTGCCATTGTTCTGCAGTTGTTGAACCTCCAGAAGACTGGGAGGAAGCTTATCCTTAGATAGAATATCACCAGACAATAGATCAGTCTGGTTGTTGTACGGCAAGCATCCATTTGTGAGCATAGCGGGGTTCTTTTCATGCTCAATAAATTTTAAATTGTGATCTGATCTAGCTCTCATGAAATTGCCTGCAGGCGGTATGCTTCCTTCTTCTGCATATGATTCCACTGAACCATCCACAAAATTATACCTCTCAGAAGCAGAATTGAGCCAAGATGAAAAGTAGGAACCACCAGTGTAGTCCATATTAGCACCCCTACAAATTGACTCGATAACTCTGCTCAAAAGTGTTACAAAAGTGTGGCTTCTAGAAATTGTAAGTGTCAACAACTGATAATCCTGTCATGCCTCCACTCAAAGAGAACGTCACTTAATTTTTTGAAGACAATCTTTGATGGCCAGAATGTTCCTGTCTTTACAAAGGTTGCACACTCTGATGCTGAAAGAAGTTTGTTAACGGATGCCCTCCACAAAACAAACCCTGTGCAGCAAAGAACAGTTGTCAGCTATTCACAGATTGCATACATGGACCAATAATGAAAAGATATAATTAAACGAGAAGAAATATTATATTTTACTATAAGATCTCCTAACAAAGTTAGAGATCCTGAAGTAACATATTTGGACACACGCGTTAACCACTTCAGGAAGAAAGTATTAGAATATGTCTAAATTAGTATAATTCCTTCTTGTTTACTGCATACAGTTGACAAAATCTCCTCAGTTAAAACACATCGTTGTCATATTCATTTCAGTCAAATATAAGACATTTTTTTACAGTAAGGGATAACTGAATTCTTCAATGGTTTGCAATTTGTTTCCCTTACAAACTGCAGAGTTGTGACAAACAGTTAAATTAAGCATCTGCTTCATTACTTGCTGATGGCAAAACCAAAAAGAAAAAGAAAAAAAACAGAGGGGGACAACTACGGATGCTTTTTTTTTAGAGCACGGATGGCAGTATAGGCTTCTAGTCTGCACCAACCTTTATTATCCCCCAAAATAAAACGTACATGAAAGCTTTATTATACAGTCAATTTGACAACTGATTCCCTTAGGAAAAAGCAGTAGCTGATTGGACATTCAGTCATGATAAAACACGATAGATGAACATTATTATCGTCCGTTTTTTTCAATATACGGAGTCCGACCTCTTAGCTTTGTTACGAAATTATTATCCATCCACAATTAAACTCACCGAATACCTTCCTTTCTTAAAGCTAGACGATGAATGTGACAAGCCAACTTATGCTTCCTCCAATTGCTCAAATGCTACTTCACACTCAGCTATGTACTATATCAAAATTCCAAAATTTCCCATCATAAAACTCAGAACGAAGCTATCAAGAACCAAGAAAAGCGAAGGGAAAGGCAGAAAAACCTCCTTTCCAGCATTTGTGACTTGCGAGAACAAAAGATAAACCAAGACCAACAATAAAGAGCTTCTGATCATATGCGCTCTACAACTAAAATGTCATTCCTACGGACTCTCACATCTTAATACTTCGAATCATCACATAACACCTTTCTTTAGAGACCAAGAAAGTGCCTTTTTCCTATCCATTTTTCACTCTAGGATTTACAAGAAACAAAGCAAGACAAACAACAAAGTTTAGAACAAGCAAGATACAATTTTCACCTAAGAATATAATCAATAAAGATCCATCTTTGGCATTTTTGGAGGGGCAACAATAAATCAAGAACAAGAGAGAGAAAAAACTATCGAAACATCGCACGCACATCAATCAAACCCACACGATCGTCCATCTCTGACATTATCATTGTCCCCTTTTCCTCCCGCACAACTAAACCCCACCAAGAAACGCCAATCACCACACCGCGGCGGGAGGAGCGAGCGAAAACAGAAACCCCCAAACCTCTCATGGCGCACACGGATGACCAAAACCGACACAGAGCATGTAGCAGGGTTGTACTGAGGTAAAGGGGGCACCAAATTCCGAGCACTCACCGAAGAGATGAAGATTGGAGACAGAGACGGCCAGAGAGAGGGCAGGCGTGCGTACTAGAAGCTGGTGGTGATTGCTGTGGAGAACGTGCAGGAGAGAATGGGAGATGAAGGGGAGGGGACTCAGGGGAGGAGCGTTTTGGGCGGAGAGGAAAAAGGGAGGCTTTTGCTTGCTGGGGATGAGAGACTGAAGACGCGTTGGACTGGTGAATGGTGATGCCCAGCCAGGGGGGTGCAAGTGCAATGCTAGCAGGCACAGTTGTTGGTGCTGCAATTTTTTTCAAGAGAAAATCTACTTATATAGTAATAAGTAATAACTATATGATCTATAATACGTCATTTACTGTGACATTGGTATATAGGATCAGGATCCGTATATCAGTGAGATCTTGGTAGTATATTGTAGGCATATGAAGTTATTCAGTTTTAGCATAACTTTCTTAAAAAAAATTTGTAGGCCTCTTTTGGTTTAGATTAGATGGATGGATTTGGTGGAAAAGGCATTCTTTTAAACTATGATTTATAGTTTTTTGCTATAGTTTATTAGTTTAATAAATAGTAATTACTAAAAAAAGTTGAAGCTAAAAGCCGGTTGAGAAACCGAAAAGAACGAGACCAATATAGATTCTTCACTTCTGTTTTCTTGCACAATAGGACTTACCACGGAGGAATATTATGTTTTTTATGGTCAATTATGTTGTCGGTGATTTTTTTTTTCCTTTTGTAAGAAATGTTGAGGTTGGTAATTGGAACTTGTTTCTTTTAGGAGGTCTGAACCCACATCTTTACGAAAAACCAGCTAGATGTCATGCGATTTATTTAGCCAGCCAGAAATGTAGTGCATCCAATTTGCGTTACGTTGGATTTAGCAAAATAACAATTTTGCTTAGATAGTCATGTGCGTATATGATGATAATTGACCGACACCTATACAAAATCAAGCTCTAGCTGGCAACATGTGCACATGAAGCAGGATATGATCTTCAGTGGTGCTTGGTTGGGCTAATTTCTTGTGGCTTATGGCTGAATTTTCACTGTAGCTGGCTGAAATTACACTGTAGCTAATAGTGACTTATTTGGTATAATTAAATTTTAAAAAATAAAAATGGGAAAAAGGGTTAGCCCAATACGTATAATGCAAACGAATACGGGAAAAAAGAATTGGCAAAAAAGCTCAAAAAATCAGAAAAAATAAATAAAATTTAGGAACAGTGAAAAATAAACGGGAAAACCAGAAACCGCCCAAACGAGCGGCCTATCAAAATGATAGGCCATTGCATGCAATGGATATAAAAACATAAGATCTTAGCATATTTGGACATTTGACATTCGAACGGACAATAGATATATAGTAATATGAGAAAAGACATAGCAGCATGCAGACATATAAATTTGTTTCGCGACTACGACAATATATAAATGCTAAATATGTCATTCAAAACTGTATCTTCCATAACACCGCTACATGCATCCATGGATTTTTATGCCTCTGGCTTTCTGAGTTGCCCTGACTCATGTCCCTGCATCAAGTCTGGGGTTCCTTCTTCCTTGCAAACGAGGACTCCACTACCATCAGCACCGGGGATAAGACAAAATTAACCAAAAAAACACCGAGGGCTAAAGCGAGATAACAGTGTTGTGTGTACCAAAACAAAAAAAAACAGTTTTATGTCACGGCGCGGGTTCTGACCAGGATAGGTTGTGACGTCGCTGCGCACGTGGGCCCGCTTGAGTATTCCTTCGGTTCTTGTGGGCCCCACATTGGCAGCACCCTACGGATTAGGTTGTTGTGACCTACACACAACGACAATGGACATGCACTTTTGGATGTTTATAAATAGTGATGATTTATAGAAAAGTTATACAAAATAAAAAAAGCTTATATATAGTTTTTATTAATATAAATAAAGTCGTTATAGTATGTACTATAATTAATTTATAGATATATCTTAAAATAGTATTCTGTTTGAAAACTAATTACTATATAAAAGTCAGAAGCCACAAAAAAAGGCTCTTTTAGGTTTTGGGTGACTTTTAGTTTTGATTTCTTCAAAAGTTGAAATAAATGAAGTAACTTTTTAAGTGATTTCTTGAAAATTCTACAAACGATTTTCTGAGCCTATTAGCACGTGCATTGTACACGTCAGCGTCTCCACCTTTTGTCACCGTCTTGAAAATCACAACCAAAAACTATCAGCCAAAGTTAAAAACCATTAACTATAGTCTAAAAGAATAGACCAACAATACTGTGCTCCTTTGTTCCATCATTAAAAACACACTGTACCAAATGTTTCATCATTAATCGTCAACTCTTGTAGTTTTGTTAATGAACGCCTCTTTTTCCAACTAATTCTCCCGGAGAAATGCAAAGGAAATCATATAGAATTAGTGAAGTTGTACGTCCTGCCCCTACCAAATGCGCGACTAAACTAGAGTAGTTGGCCGCCCAAACATTTGTGTCTTATTTGCAGAAAAAGTGATAAGAAAGTGTCGAGGATAACTAGATTAAGAAAATATATCCAAATAATTCACAGTGAAGGAGACAGGTCATAGGGCACCCCCTGCATAATTTCCCCATCTACATAAATCTCTACTACTTAAAAATATAAATTGGTGGTCGCTGGTATGTTCTCCCGTAGCTCTCTGCAGCCGTCCATTCTACTTTAACTCTCCCCAGCCATTCGATCAAATATGCATAGCTACTCTTGAACTGTCTCTTTCCAAACCGCTCGCGCCCCTATGCCCATGAACTCTCTAGTTACAGAGAAATTCAGGTTTGGCCCTGTCCATTATTTCTGGCTGCGTCCCAGTGATGCATGCCTAGATTAGTAGATTATGATTTTGCGAAATAGCAATGTTAATTTGGAGGTGCGGACTTAATCAACCGAGTGATTAATTGGCCTAATCATATTGGCGAACTCCTTGTTAGAATGATCTCAGCCGATTAGCCCAACGGCTAATCGGGCCTTGATCCGCGCCCTGATCGGGGGCGCCCAGCCCAACCACTGGCTGATGGGCCCCCGTCGCGCTGCGCAATAAATAGAGGGTGGGGGCCGGCGGCTCGAAGCACGAGGTTCGCCTGAGCCGCAATCCCCACCCGACAAAACCCTAACCGATCTAGAGGGGGCGCAGCCAGCGGCGGGAAGTTCCACCACCGCCACCGTTCGCAGCCGCCAGGGAGACATCGCCGCCCACCTGGAGACGCCACCGCCAGCCTCTTCCCCGACCGTCGCTGCCCGTGCGCAGACGTCACCGACGAACCAGTGATGGCCGGCTCCTCCTCCACGCAATCGGACGGTCAGTATCTAAACCCTAATGACCTCTCTCTCTCTCCATGTATCACTCGAACCCGAATAGAACACCCCTAGATCTAAACCCTAGGAGATCCTAAACCCTAACAATGGTATCAGAGCGACCTAGGCGTAGATCTAGACGGAAAAGAAAGAGACCGCCGTCGGATGACCGGCGTGCGGAAAAGAAAAGCACAAAGAATCCCCGCCTAACCCTAGAAACGGCAAAAGAAAGAAGAGAAAGAGGGGGACTCACGGTTGCGCCGCCGCTTCTTGTGGGAGCCGCCGTGTGCGCGCGCTGCCGGGGCCGCTCCGATTGGGGTCGCCGCCAGCGCGGGCGCCGCCGCGCGCTGCCGCTTGGGGCCGCCGCTCGGGGCCGGGCCAGCCGCGCCTCTCCCGCGCGCATGCGCCGCCGTGGGCGCTCCGCTGGGGCTGCTGGGGCCGCCGCGCCGCTCCGCTGTCGCGCGCCCGGCCGCCGCGCTCCGCTGGGGCCGCCGCGCCACTGCCGCTCCTCTCCGTGCGCGGGCCGCCGCCGCTCTGCGCGAGCGCGCGCGCCGCCGCCCGTTCGCTTTTTTCGGGAGGAGGCGGGCGAGAAATGGGGCTAGGGTTAGGTTTTTCGGGGTTTTGATCCCCGCCGTGCGCGCGGTCAGCCGTCCGATCATATCGGATGCGATCGGACGGCTGAGGACCCTCCGGCCGTTTTCGGCCCAGGCGGGGAGTGCATTTCCCGGCCCAGGCCCAGGTTGCGGCCTGGGCGCGGGGGAGAAAGAGGCCGCGCGCGCTTGGAGGGAGAGCGGGCCGCCATGGGCCGCGACGCTGGCTAACGCGCGCGCGCGCGGTGGACATTTGGGCCGGCACGCCGTGGGCCGTGGCCGCGCTAAACAGGCCGAAATGGCCAAATGAACAGTAATTTTTGAGGAATGATTTTTTATTGATTTTCAGAAGTTTTTTAGTGAATTTGATTGAAATTTGATTTAAAATCTCTGTAAATTTTGCACCAACGTGTTAATTTTTCCAGAGATTGATGAGTACAGCAATAATGCTTCTGAATAATGAATTATTTTTTAGAATAATTACATGTTTCCGCTGCAAAAGTTAATGTTGATTAATTTTTCATTATTAAATTCGAACCAACGGGAGAATTTAATTTTGGAAAAATAGATATAATTTCCAGATAATTATGATATTGTTATTTTCTGACCAACGTTGATAATAACAATATTATAATTTTTAATTGATGATTTTATGCATTATTTCTATTTCTGTCCAACGGTGATGTAGATTTAATGTATAAATAAAATTGTATGTTGTATTTTGACCAACGTTGGAATAAGGCATATAATTTTGCTGTTATTATGTTTAAATGTTCTCACTGTATATGACATGTTCTATGCACTAATCTGTGATGGAATTAGTAAAGTCAAAAGTAATTAAAGATAAAGCATAGATTGAGATCAAGGGGGAGAATGTTAGAATGATCTCAGCCGATTAGCCCAACGGCTAATCGGGCCTTGATCCGCGCCCTGATCGGGGGCGCCCAGCCCAACCACTGGCTGATGAGCCCCCGTCGCGCTGCGCAATAAATAGAGGGTGGGGGCCGGCGGCTCGAAGCACGAGGTTCGCCTGAGCCGCAATCCCCACCCGACAAAACCCTAACCGATCTAGAGGGGGCGCAGCCAGCGGCGGGAAGTTCCACCACCGCCATCGTTCGCAGCCGCCAGGGAGACATCGCCGCCCACCGGGAGACGCCACCGCCAGCCTCTTCCCCGACCGTCGCTGCCCGTGCGCAGACGTCACCGACGAACCAGTGATGGCCGGCTCCTCCTCCACGCAATCGGTATCTAAACCCTAATGACCTCTCTCTCTCCATGTATCACTCGAACCCAAATAGAACACCCCTAAATTTAAACCCTAGGAGATGCTAAACCCTAACACTCCTTAATTACATCGAGTGGGCACCAAAACGGGCTAGACTTGTAAGGGCACTTCAAATGAGGTGATGTAAGTAGTTTCCATAGTATGCTAAATAAGCAAAGAGTCTGATGTGGGAAGATAATTAAGAAAGAGAGATGATAGTAGTGTCTTTCATAAAAGAAACCTAGAGAATGGGGATTGGTAAAAAAAAATAGAGGGGTGAGATAAGGGAAAGAAATAAATTGAGTGAGATGGTCTTTAGATATCATTCAATAGAAAAATTATTTTTAATTATATATATATATATATATATATATATATATATATATATATATATATATATATATATATATATATATATATATATATATATATATATATATATATATATATATATATAAAAGATGGCAAGCTATAAATATTATATTATGCAGTGTCTGCAACGTGATTGCCCTAAGCAGCGACATTTTCTTCTAATTCATCCGAGCCAGAGAAATTAGTACAGGTAGAGGATAAATTAATTAAGCTTCTCGTGGCCTGATCTTCACACGTGTGTCCCTCCCATTGTTCGTGAGCTGGAGCTAACAGCGATGGACGCTCTAGAACTCGTGCTACTCGCGGCTTTGAAGAAAGCGGTAGCTGCATGCATGCGCGCGCTAGTCGACGCGACTACGCCCCACCGGAGAACGACGGAGAAACTCCCGCCATATTTACCTACCTATATGGCCATACACAGTACTGATTATCTCTATAATAGATCATCTCTATAATTATATGTAATGATTTTATATAATTAATAGATTATTTCTATAGTTGTCTATATAAAGATATATACAGTGGAAAAATCGTTACATTTTTTTAAATAGTATATATCATTTTTTTCTTTACTCTATATCATATATCATACTATATGATATAAAAAAATAATTGACATAGACCATTACACCAATGTACGTAACCCTCACGACATTCGGTTGCCGAGTCCGGCGCTCCACCACCGTGGGTGAAACCAGTGGCGGATCCAGCCTAAAAATCTTGCTATGGCGGAGTGGAGGTGGAGGCGCCGAGGCCGAGCCGCCGAGCGCCCGAGCCCGTGGAGGTGGAGCGCCAGAGGAGCCCCTGCCGTCGGTCGCTGGCCGCCGCGCCGCCGAGTCCCTCCCCTGGTCGCGCGCGCGAAAGGGACTCCCAGCCGCCGCCAAGGCCGAGCGCAAGGAGGCAGGAGGGTGCCAACCCTAGAGCTAGAAAGCTTTGACGGGTCACGAGTGGGCCTCTTTCCTCATGGGCCATCAAAGCCCAGTTGCGCGCCTCAGCTTCTTCTTCCTCCTTTCACGCGTTCCAGCCACCGAGCAAGCCTCTGGAGCCATCCATGGCCGCCGCCGGCGGTACAAAATCACCTGAAACATGGGGGTAGGGGGTATTAGCGCCAATCAGTTGCTATTGCAGCTGCTATAGCATGCCATATTGGTAGATCCGCCCCTGGGTGAAACGGTAAACTCGCAGGCGGCGCTGGAAACGCGGCGGCTCCCGTCCCGTGTCTGTGAATTGTGGCTCGGACGAGCGCTGCTGCTAACTAACCGCTTTGGCTTAACCGAAGCTTTGACTGAGCCCGCGTCGCGTCTGATTAAACAACGGATTCGTTCTATTCCACCGCCGGTTCGTCAGGGCGGTGGCGGCTGGTAGGTTTGGAATCGGGAGACTGGAGCAGCTGTGATGTGGTGTTGCACTGCATGGGGCAAAATGCCAAAAAATGGAGCCCATCATCAGCGGGGCACAAATCTCAAGGCAGATCCATCCTTGCATAATCTAACTCTGTGATTTAGGGTGTTTAAATCGATTTCGGCTACCGGCTCCTATTTGGATGAGTCGAAAGCCAATTTGAACGGCCTTATCATCCCCTCTGCATCCACGTCTTATAAAGCCGATTTCTAAATTTTGTTTCAATAACCACTTCTTTCGATTGTTAATATTCTATTTCAGTCAAAAATTCTAGCTAAATGCGATCGGCTTGGGTAGATTAAAACACTCTCTTACTTCATCAGTAGCACATTGTAGGATCCAGGGCCTATTCTAAATGGCTATGGCTGACGGCTTTTGGTTGCGTCTGATGAGTTTTGTGATGTTTGTAAGAGAGAATACAGAGTAACAGAAACTCACGTGCGGTTTTTACTGATATACATAAAGTTACTATAATATATATTATAATCAATTTGTAGACTTTATTCTAAAAATATATTGTTTAAAAGTTGGTTACTATAGTAAAAAACTAAAAATTATTTTAGAAGCGGTTTAGTATCGACCCTATTATCGACCAAAAGTAGTACGTGGAAATATGGGCGTTTGGGTCGGTCGACCAATCATGCGGGTGGATTGCGACCAGTCACAACGCGTACAAGCAAAGCATGTATTTTCCATCAAAACATTCATCAGTGTGTTTGGCGGATCAATCAAATCCAGTGTGTAAGTTGTATGATAGCCTAGCCCCCCGCGGTAGGGTGGGTGTAAACTTGTCTCACCTTCTGGCTTTAGATTCACGTCACTTGCGTTAATTTGTATCAACGTACAGAGAGTTAATTAGTACTAGAACATGTCAATTTGCACTTGTCTTTGAGTGCTCACCGGATACAGCTGCAGCCTGCCCTTATTTTTTTTTAAGTTACGGCTATTAGCTTTGCTGCAACCGATAACTTTTATGTATTTTTTTCAATATATAGAGGATAGCGGAGACACTAATATAGACATCATATATGGTTTAGAGCTCAGAAATTATTTAAAGAATCTGTTTCAATAAACCATCTCATTTGTTTTGATTTCTGGAGAAACCAAAAGCTAAAAATTAGAAGAAGAAGAAAAAAACCAAAATTTGACCCATAGATTCAGAAGACATACAGCCCTGTTTTTCGTTTTTTTGGGGAACATGCAGACCTGTTATGATTCTACTTTGTTAGGGATTAGAATCAGGGCTAGTTCCTAGAATTTCTGGCCTCTTTTCATTGTTGTGAATTGACCATTTTCTGGCCATAAAAGGCATAATTCCTCTTTCTAAGATGTAAAAGGGCAAATACCTACTCTTCTTTTAATGGGCCAATCTCCCTTTTCTATCATGCCCACAAGTTAACAGATCTTTTGAGTTTTGATAGGAGCGGGCCAGATTGGGTTGCTCAAGCCAGGGGATCTGGGCCCCCAGGTTAGACCGTGCATCATTACGTAAGAGGCCCGTCCCATAAGTTGGGCTATACGCTGCCATTTTATTTCGCTGGGTGGTGAAATCATCAAGAAGAGCTTGTATGTTGGCTACAAGTTTATGCAAGAGAGACGATCACAAAACAAAACAAAACATAACAAAACAAAACAAAACAAAACAAAACAAAACAAAGAAATATCTAGGGGAGAGAGGAGGCGAATCAAGTGAATTACGTAATCAGTGTCCCGTTTGATAACCTATGAGTAGACTACCTATACTCGCTAATCGACAAATTAACATTATGTTGTTCTGCACGGAACGGTCGGGTTAGAGTGGAGTATCAGCCAGAGAATACTCAAATGCATGCAGCTGGTTTATGACGACGAAATTCTAGAAGAAAAGATGAGGAGTTTGGGCCTGTTCTTTTCAGCTTTTAAAAGCTGCTTTTCGGTTTTTCTACAGTAACTAGTTTTTAAATGAAGTATTTTTTCAAGATAAGATCTACTAGTTAATTGTAATACATATTTTACTAACTTCATTTATATCGGCAAAAACCGCACGTGAGTTTCTGTTACTCTTTAATCTCTTGTACAAACAGCCCAAAAGTCACAAGCCATAGCCAAAAACTAAAAGTTGCAGTCAAAAAGAACATGCCTTTATCACAATGAAACCGCTAGCTACCATTCCATACGAACATAACTATATATCTAGCACTTGGAAGCAATTTGTCCCTTCTCTTCTCTCTCACACACACCAAAAAGCACTTGGAAGGAGCTGAGCTTGCGGGTGAAAACGTGATGGATGCTCGGTTTTTCCTGAAAAGTGAAAACAGTAACTGATACTTGCATGCCGGCATACTAGGCGAAATATCCGATTCACATGCAACTATGCGATGTTACATGGATCATCCGTCGATCATGCAGCTCTAAATATATTTGGAAGTTGGGGTGAGTGTCCTCACTGAATTGCAAAGCTGAAGAGATTTCTGTTATGCACTGCTAAGTGCTAACCAATCACCATCCTTGCCGAACTAATCTTTCAGCTCCCTGTCCTAATTAATCAATCCATGGAGAACAATGACCTGTCCAGCGACCCAGTACTCTGCTATCTAGTAAGATAGCGTTTCACGTCTTGCGATATCGACATGTATGGTCATCAGGCCATCACCCCTGTAAACTATTCAAGGGCTTATTTATATTAGCTGTGGCTAATAGCTTTTGATTGAAAATAAATAATAGCAATGAAAGAAGTAATTTTTAAGAGAAGACAAGCGGTGGATAAAGTGAGAAAGAGATGTATACGTGAGATGGAAGCAAAAGAAGTTTGGTGTACGATGTTGTTGCTGAGGCGTTTTAGGAATTTTCCATTTGAATTTTCAGATTAAAAAAGAGAAAGAGGGAGACCCACTTGTCATTGAGAGAAAGGAAAAGGAAAAGGAGTCTCTAGCTTATTTTGTTTGCTAGAACGAGAGGGAGATGGGGATCAATCCAATCCCCACCTCCTTGACTCTGGCGGCCCTAGCACTGGCTATTGGTGGCATGGTCCTTCTCTCCCTTCTTTTACTAGTTTTGGGCTCTTCTCCTGTGAGTACTCCGAGATCCAATCGAGTTTCTCTATCTCTCTTCTTCCTCCTCCTTCATCGTGTGAATGCTCTAGGATTTGAGCTGAATCCAAGTGGCGGTGCGTCTTTGGTCTTGGGCTATGGCGGCATCGATTTTGCCGGCTTGGAGGTGGTGTTCTTCCACAGTCTTGTTCGATCGTGTGTTGTGCTTGTGTGTTTTAGCAACCTTGGTGCTTGGCCAGTATCGATGTTAGGTCTTGTGCAACATTCTCCTACCCTCGTCCTCACGTCCG
The DNA here is from genome assembly GCA_017311315.1 of Dendrocalamus latiflorus. Taxonomy (NCBI): domain Eukaryota; kingdom Viridiplantae; phylum Streptophyta; class Magnoliopsida; order Poales; family Poaceae; genus Dendrocalamus; species Dendrocalamus latiflorus. Next base: position 4,184,679 of record CM029618.1, read on the forward strand.
TGGTGTTAGCCGGCTTGTGTAGGTGGCTTTGTATCTTCGATAACCACGTTGCGGTGCAAACGATAGTGATAGGTTTTCTGGACAATGTCGACTTTAGTGTGCCTAGCCTTGTTGCCTTCTGGGTGACTTCAAGTGTCATCACCTTGTGAATTGCATTCGATTCTTATTGTTATTGTGCATTTGTGAGCTGTTCTGGTGTACTTTAGTATTTGATAATTGAATCACTAGTTCTGGATGACAATTGTATGATAATATGTGGGATTAACATTTGCTCAATGATGATTCTTGGTCTGTATGAGATTAAGATGATGCTTTAGGATATTATGCTACTACTTTGATAAGTTGGCAGCCACTTGGTGCTACCTTGGTTCTTACTGTAGGCTTAATCATAAACCTAATTGTGCTACTGTTCGCTGTTGCTTCGGTTAAACTTCTATGATATATGTATATATGTATGTATGTATGTATTGCTGGGTACTTTGGTTGTACTTCAGATAAGATATATACATGTATATACTTGCTGATCTTTGATTTTATCATTCAAATATAATCACTGAAAGAGCGGTCCATTATTTGTTTAATTGTATTGAATTGCATCTGATCGTTGTGGTAAGATAGTTGGCTCAAAACTAGCAGAATATATAGAGATCATTGTTTCGTTCTGTGATTAAATATAGGTCACTGTGTCGAGAAGGCCTTATGTTAAACAAGTGCAACCAATATTTCAGAGCAATAATTAAAAAAATTATAAATTAAGTACTATGCTAATTGTTGATTTATAATCAGTAGTCCCATTAAACATGATTTCATATTCAAATAACATGGTAGGGATATGTGATCTTGTAATCATTTTATTTTTACACCTGTCATCTAATATATGATGGAAATGCTTTATTTTCATTTACAATTTTGAAATTTTATTTAAATATTTGCTGAAATGGCATTGTGTACAACACGTGGTATGCCTGTGATCTCCTACCTCCTTTTCCCTTTTTCTAGAATAAGATAAAAGTAAGAGAAGTAGAAAAGACACTTCAAAAAATCAAGTAGTTATATTAGTTTCTGACTTAAAAAAATAAAAAGTATCAACCAATAAAATACACCCCTAATAAAATGCTTTCGGCAAAACCGTATCATTTTGCGCCATTTTCATAGGACGGGGGAACGGGTGACTCCACGTGACAGTCGTGTACCCCGTATGTCCTAAAGACCTAAACTAATGATAGCTCGGTGTGCCTGTCAGGCGAACACACATCACGGGCTCATAAAAAAAATCACTACTGTAGTAGCACCGATCACCGTCTCCCTGCAGCCTTGCAGGTATCCGTCAGCGAAACGAAAGCTACCAAAACGATCGAGACACGGCTGCAAACACCGGCCAAAAAGCACAGGGCTCCGCGGCCAAACCGACGAGCCGACAGGCGGCGGACACATGCGCGCGCCGTGCTCGTGCGCGGCAGAGGGAATACGTCGGCGCCGCGGCCCGCGATGTCGGCAGGATCACAGCGGACGCACGCGACGCGCGGCCGCGGTTGGCCCGGTCGATTGCCCCCCGTCCGTCGTCCGAGCCGACCAGGTCGCCCGAGCGGGCGGGCACGGCGCGCGCACGTACCGACCTACGGGACATCACTGTAGGCGATAATGGGCGCGCCATGTGAACGCCATAGTTTCGTTTCGTTCGCCCTGGATGGTTACCTGATTTCGGGCCGGTTTTTTTAGTTGAAGCTTATAGTTTTTAACTATGATTTATAACATTTAGATGGTTTGTACAAGAGATTACAGAGTAACAGAAACTTACATATGATTGTTGTCGATATAAATAAAGTCGGTATAATATGTACTACAATTAACCTGTAGATCTTATTTTAAAAAAATATTTTATTTAAAAATTAGCTACTGTAAGAAAATAAAAAATAGTTTTTGGAAACTGAAAAGAGCATGGCCGGTGCTTTGGACGTGGTAACCGGGGCGACGCGCCTGTGCCACCTGCCTGCAGCTCAGTGGCGCGGGGCCAGGTTGCTTTGTGCTACAGTTGAGCTGGTAGGGGTCTAGAGTGTGCTGCACTGTCACTTGTACTCACTGTACTGTGTTGTTGGATGGATAAGTATACGGTTTAATTTTGTTTTTCTTCGGACGAAAACTAGAAGACGCTATACCTTTGGACGGTATAGCGTCCTGTCCCGCTCACCTTTTCCGCCCTCACTCCGTCACGCGTTCTCTCGCTCTTGCGCCGAAAAGAGGTGCTGTTGTTGCCGGGCTCACCGTGCCCCCAACGTAGGGTCTGTTTTTTTTGAAGTTTATATTTTTTAATTGTGATTTATGGGTTTTAGATTATTTGTATAAGAGATTATAAAATAACAGAAATCCATGTACGATTTTTGCCGATATAAATGAAGTCGGTATAATATGTACTATAATTAACCAGTAGACCCTATCTTAAAAAGATAATTCGTTTAGTTACTGTAGAAAAACCGAAAAGTAACTTTTACAAGCTAAATAAAATAGGGCCGTAGAGAGAGGCACGACGAACAACATACTAAATATTAGATCGGAGGAAAGGAGGAAAGAGAACGGCGGTATAGCGAGTTTGCTATTAGCCGTCGATGTTGACGAATAGGGCAGAGGTGGTGTAGGAATGCAGAACTACATCAGTGTAGGAGAAGAGAGAAGAAAGTGAGTGGAGAGAGATCGTGGACGAGAGAAGTTGCGTCGATACTAAAGAAAAGAGAATTTTGGACACATGTGGCCCCCAAAATACCCAAAATTCCAAAAGTAGCCCCTAAAGCAAAAAATTCCAAATTTGGCCCCCTGCCCGACCGCGCGACAACCCGACGGCGACACATGTCCGGTAGTGCGGTTTGGTACCGCACGACCGCACTGTAGCTGGGTCGTGCGGTACCAGACCGCACGACCGCACTGTGCATTGCTCCGACCGCACGTTTTGTTCTCCCGACCGCACGACTCGCCGTTTGGACCGCGCGTTTTGTTCTCCCGATCGCATGACTCGCCGTTCGGACCGTCTGGAGCAATGCACAGTAGAGTCGTGCGGTTTGGTACCGCACGACCCAGCTACAGTGCGATCGTGCGGTACCAGATTGTACAATTACGAAGAGGGGGCGGCACGTGGTGACCACGCGATGCGGCTTTCCTCCGCCTCCCCAGCCGGTCCCCTCGCCCGCGCCAGGTGCATGCACCTTCCTTGTAGTACCGTGTATCTCGCTCTCACCAGCTGGTTCTTTCTTTTTCTAATCTCTTCTCTTCTAGTCCAAGTGTGCCTGCCTGCCTGCCTGCCTACGCCTTTTGTCCTCTTCAGAGCCCAGAATTTCAGATCCAAAGTCATCCCTACAAAGGAAAGGAGGAGAATTGTTCAAAACAACCAAGTGCATGAATGGATTCTTTTTAGGCTGATAGTTTATAGTTTAAATATTTAAATTCTAATTATTTATGAGAGATAGTATGTATAGAAAAATAGTTGTATATGATTTTGATCGATACAGCTAAATTTAGTATACATTTTACTACAATCTTGCTATGAATCCTGTTTAAAAATACACAGTATTTAAAAACTAGTTATTATATATATTACAATTATAAGTCGATTAAAAGTTAAAAAAACTCAGACAGGGCGATCGATACCTCCTAGAAATATCTTCCTCGTGAATTTTACATCAGATGCTATATCAGATGCTATCATGTCCTAGAAATATCTTTGTCAGCCAGCCGTCAGCTCAAGACCGACTTGGGGCACAGTGTGTTGGGAACAATTATACGGACTTGAAAGTTAGCTATCACAAGATTATCGATCTTTTTGCTGCAAGTTGATCAATAATTAGTACTGCCTTGTTGCATCAAGTGCTGTCACGTCGAAAGTGGTACAGCTTGAGAGGTTGATGGCACGGCTAGCCATTTCTTCACTTTTTGGAGAGCAAAATTCACCCCAAAAAAAAACTCAAAGTTAGTTGCCCTCTGCAAATCAACCCAGCTGTTATAACTAAAACATCACTAAACTCCAAGTTGTAAGTACTTTTGGCTATCGTGCAAGTCCATCCCTTACACAAATTGGCATCCACTTTGCCCATTTGACATGTTGTGGAAAATGCTGACTTTGTAAAGATGCATGGTTGATCGGAGGAGAATTCGGAAGCCGGTCTGTGCTAAGTTCGGTTGTGGCTGTGGCTTTTTTACTGTAGCTAGCTTATTTTTTACTGTAATTGATGGTGGTTTATTTGGCATAATTTAATTTAAAAGAATTTAAAATAGAAAAAACATATTAGCCCATATCGTATAATGCAAACGAATACAGAAAAAAAGAACCGGCAAAAAAACTCAAAAAAAATCTAAAAAGTCAAAAAATGACAAAATTTATGAATAGTGAAAAGTGAGCCGGAAGCCAGAAGTACCTTCACACGCAGACATCGACGAGAGAATGGTCTTCGCAAATATGGTCTAGAGGAGAGATTTCCCTAATAAAATTTGGTTTTTTTTGTCAAACATATAGCGTAAAATCAAGGTGTACATAGATGAGTTATTTGGTCGAAAAACTACTTCGTGTTTCGACAAATTCAACTTTTCTTAACAAGTCTCATTTAGAAACCAAAAGGATAGATTTTCAAAGTAACTAACTGAACCTTAGCCTTGGCTTAAACTTATCTGAGTAGAACATAAAACTCAAGTGAGATCAAGCATCGCTGCCGGACAATCGCTGGTCTGCTCAGATGACTAACACCTAACAATTAGTATCATTACAATCTTTTTTAGACAGTGTATAATTACAGAGGCATTCCTAAAAAAATTAAGATTTTTTAGAAATCTCTTCAAGGTGATTGTTGCAGCGACATCCTTGCACAAGTTGCCTTGCAAATGCCATTGCATGTGTTAACACGTGCCGAATTGACCCCCTTTTCTCGATGGTCGTCAAGGGCTTTCCGAAGTTGAAGAAAAATGTATTACTACCTCAGCTTTGACCAGTCTTTCTAAGAAAGAAAGGACAAAACTTGAATGAAATTTGAAGCATTGGGCCCACAAGAACGGCCGATCTAAGCCATGATCATGATACTTAGGCTGCGATCATTGTGGCTTCGCTACAGTGCTGGAGGCTTATTTGGCACTATTCATAAGTTTCGTCTTTTTCTGATTTTTTGGCTTTTTGTTGAGCTTTTTTGCCGGTTCTTTTTTCCCGTATTTGTTTGTATTATACGTAATGGGCTAACATATTTTTTTATTTTTAAATTTTTTTAAATTTAATTATGCTAAATAAGCCTCTGTCAGCTACAGTGTTTTTTTCAGCCAGCTACAGTGTTTTCAGCCATAAGCCACGAGCTTTTCAGCCGAACCGATCACCCCCTTATCCACCATGTTTAGCTCAATATTCTTGCTTGTCCCTGGCAGCTTCCTCCCATTAATGGCAGCCATGTTTGTCCCCATTAATAATAGCAGTGTTTTTTTAGTTTTTGTAGACTAGAATAATACGAGGCATCTACTTGCATCATAGAGAAAACGGGGCTGCAAAAAACAGTTAACCAAAAGGCAACTTGTGCTTCAACTCCATCTTACTCCACTTTGCAAGAGTTTTAAAATCACCACCTCTTCTTATTTTCCACTGTACATTATAGCTCAATCGGATGTATAGAACAATGATACATATTGCCAGTTAAGTATAGCACGAATGGCGCCACGACATCGACCGCACTGGCTACGACAAGCAACGAATTGAGCACACTAGCACGAAAGCCGTTGCGCATTAGCATGCACATCTTTTTTCTTGCGTCAAAAAGTCATTTTGTTTCTTTTTTCTGATGTAAATTCTTTGTCTCCTTTGTCCTTCTTAATGCAAACTACTTTATAATAAGAACAAAGATTTTTGTCATAAATAAGTTGGAATACACGAGGAATAAAATCTCTTTAAAGTTAAAGGAATAAGAGCCTTATAATAAAATTTATAACACTAAAACTCTAAGCCTTGTAATAAAACTACTTTCATGCAAAAAAATTTAAAAAAAAACCAGACGGCTGCGACTGCGATCGAGCGAGAAATTATTAATTCTTCACGAGAAATCCCAATCCAGTCTCTCTTCAAGATCACCGGATCCGAACCGTTTATCTTACATCAAACGGTCTCCACTATGCTCCGTCCGTTGACCAATGAACCAAGCACACTTGTCACTTCCATGAATCCTGTGTCCTGTAAACAAATCACATCACACACATGTACTATTTTTTTTGGTTAATAATTATGCCCGGCTCATTTCGATTTGAGGTTCTGCCTTCTAATTTATTTTGCACTATTCATAAATTTTGTCTTTTTCTATACTTTTGGTTTTTTGAGCTTTTTTGCCGATTTTTTTCTCGTATTTGTTTGCATTATATATGATAGGTTAACATGTTCTTTCTATTTTTAAAATTTTCAAATTTAATTATGCTAAATAAGCCTCCGTCAACTGTAGTGCTTTTCAACAATAACCCACTCAAAAAAGCTCTTTTGAGCAGAGTATAACTTAAATATTTAAATTTTATTTATTTATGAAAGGTAATATATATAGAAAAATAGTCACATATGATTTTAATTAATATAGCTAAATTTAGTATATCTTTTACAATAATCTTTTTATTAATCTTAACTTAAAAATAAATTGTTTAAAAATTAATTACTATAGGTTTTATAAGTATAAACAAAAATAAGCCGAACCCTGCCGCTATATATGACAAGCAAAGTGAACTAAACATCACACACACCGAGCCGACTCGTCACGTTCGCGCAACCTTTCTTTCTCTCTAGCCGTGGTCCTACAGGTCAGCTAGTAGCCATGTGCGGCGGCGCCATCCTCTCCGAATTCATCCCGCCGCCGCGGCGGGCCACCGCCGGCCACCTATGGCCGGAGAAGAAGAAGCCGAGGGGTGGCGGCGCGGGGAGGAGGATGAGGCTCCGGCGCGAGTCCGAGGAGGAGTTCGAGGCCTTTGAGGCCGACTTCGAGGAGTTCGAGGAATCGGGGGAGTCGGAGATGGAGTTGTCCGACGACGAGGTCAAGCCCTTTGCCGGACTCAGGAACGGCTTCGCCAGAGGTAAAGGATTTGGGGTGCTTCGGTCGGTTTCTCAGGGCGAAAGAGAAAGATAGGAGATTCCTTGAGTTCGTCCTTTGAAAGATCGGATTTTTGGGTTACTGGTTTGGGGATATTAGAATTGTTTGGTTTGTTTGGGATTTGGGAGGTAGATTTGGGTTCTTAGGTGGGCTGGTGGTCGGATTGGGGGAGAGAAGCGGTGTCTTTTTGGCCTTGGTTCTTCCAAAATTTTCGTTTGTTCTTGTAGTAGTTCTTCGCTGTTCAATAGATGGATTGGGGGAAGAAAGATACTTTTTCATTCTTCTTGCGCTTTGGGTTTGGTTTGGGAGGGATCTTATGCGATGGCCTAGGGGGGCGCAAACGGTACTTGAAGTTTAGAGTTGAAAGTGTTTCATCCAATTCTTGGCTAGCAGTGAGTCCTTTGTTGTCATGAAAGATTGGTGCTGTGTTGATCCTTTGCTTAGCATGACATTCATACTTATTATCCCTGTTTTAGTAATCATGTCTATGCTATGATATTGTGTAAGTACTTTTGATTCATAGATGGGGCTTTCACACGGCACGGTTAGGAGTTGGGCTGCTTGCCTGTTTCTGAGAATTTGCCCAGATTGCATCAGATCTAGCTTTAATTCCGTCTGTGTAGTTTTCTGTGTAGTCTGTTAAGCCAGGAAAAGGTGGAGGGTTGTGTTAGGCTCGGCGAGCCAACGGAAAAAAGCGACTTTTTCATGGATAGCCTATCCAACTTGTTTGGGACAGAAGACTTTGTTGTTGTTGCATCAGATCTATCCTTAATATTGAAATTGAATTAGCCTGAGTTCATGTCTAAACATACCTTCTGTCCTATGAAAGGGGAAAAAAATCTTGGATGCAACACTGGGTGCAGAGAAGATTGATATTTCTGGATGAAGATCGGGTGCTGTAGCAATAGCTTGTTCTGAAAAAATTGTATCTTTTCCTATACCTTGTGATTGGACTGAACATTTGTTTTCAGCAAACTTTGGAGGGGTTATCTTCTATCCTGAAATGTTCATTTGGTGGACAATTCTTGTACTGAATTATCTGTGCTCTAATGCGCCATTAATGCTTCGATTCTAAGTCCATGCTAATGGTTCTTCGGAAGCAACACCATCATACATCATACTTTTATGAAGTGGTGGATGTCTCACATTTATCTTACTCCTTGCTTCAGATGGATTAAATGCAACTGCTGCTGGTGTTGATGGCCCTCAAGCGAGGTCAGCTAAAAGGAAGAGAAAGAACCAATTCAGGGGCATCCGTCAGCGCCCTTGGGGTAAATGGGCTGCTGAAATCAGAGATCCTTGCAAAGGTGTCCGCGTCTGGCTTGGCACTTTCAACACTGCTGAGGAAGCTGCCAGAGCTTATGATGTTGAAGCACGTAGGATTCGTGGCAAGAAGGCAAAGGTCAATTTCCCAGATGAGGCTCCAGTGGCTTCTCAGAAGCGCCGTGCTGTGCCTACCTCTGTGAAGGTGCCCAAGTTAAACACTGAAGAGAAGCCGACTATCAAGCCGGCAATCAACAACATGGCCAACACAAATGCAAATTCCTACCCTGTTGTTGACCATACGTTACATGAGCCAGTTGTGCTGACTCAGAACACATCCTTTGTTCCTGCAATGAATGCATTTGGGGATCCTTTCACGAATCTGTCCTCTGATCAAGGGAGCAACTCCTTCGGTTGCTCAGACTTCAGCCGGGAGAATGAGACCAAGACCCCTGACGTAACATCTGTTCTTGCACCCATTCCCACCTTGACAGAGGTTGATGAAAGTGCATTCCTCCAGAACAATTCCAGTAATGCAGTGGTACCTCCTGTGATGGGGAATGATAGCGTTGATCTCACCGATTTGGAACCATACATGAAGTTCCTCATGGACGGTGGTTCGGATGAGTCAATTGACACCCTTTTGAGCTGTGATGGATCTCAGGATGTGGTCAGCAACATGGACCTTTGGAGCTTCGATGACATGCCCATGTCTGCTGGTTTCTACTGAGGGATTTGTGGTGTAGCAATTGGTGCTTTGTACATAGGGACAAATGGTAAGCTTCGCAATAGTGGAAACGAGCTCTGGACACTTCAATTTCCATTTCATTAATTCTTTTTTCGCCTTGTTTCAGGAATAAATATTCTGGACATCAAGAAGCGCTTGTGTCAGGCGCCTCAAGTTGCGCAGTAGCTATGTTAGTATATGCTTGTGTCTAGCTTAGATGCTTAGGTTGCTCTCTGAAGTACTCCTTGGCAATGGACCTGTACCTTATTTCACTATGTATGTATGACAGCTATTATGAGAGTGGTACAAGTTATTTTGCTTCTACCTTTCTGTTAGCTGAATTTGTAACCATGTTTGTTATGTTGTGCTTGGTTTGTAAGCTGTAGTCATGATGCTATATGTCATGTTCTTTTGGGTTACGGTTGATGGGTTTTGGCTACGGCTAATGGGTTTTGTTTGCGTTTTCAAGACGGCAGTGGATGGTGTAATACGATTTTAGACACGGAAAGTTATTTGAAGAATCTGTTTTAAGAAACTGTTCTGTTTGTTTCGTTTCGACCAGTGGACGGCGTATATGATTTTATACTTGGAAAGTCATTTAAACAATCCGTTTTAAGAAAATGTTCCGTTTGTATTGACTTTTAAGAAACCAAAAGCCGAAGGGGCTATAACACTGTTGAGTTGCAAAGGTTGGCACAGGAAACAGCTGCTGATCTACGTGGTATTGGACTAGTTTGCTGTTGTATGCAAAGACAACCTGTGTTCAAGAGGAAAGTGGGGAAGACAAGCAATCCTTCAGCTGCACCAAACTCTTGACAATATTCTGAACTCACACCTCCATTGTCAGGGTCTACTCCGGTGGTTTCTCAATTACTTTTTGCTGGTTTGTGGTAGGTGAAATTTTGGGCACTTCAGATTTTGATCTAGAGACTCATGCTTGTGTTTCTGACTTGCATAAAGAACTGTGTGATTACCGACCTTGAAATATTTCAATTGTTCTTTTCCATTTTGATTTGCATTCTGGAGTTCAGTTCCTTTCAATACTAGAAGAGTAAATGTACTCTTAAAAAGACGCAGCAACGAGAATTGTCGTACACACAACACTTATTATTTGCCAATTGCCATACATGAACCATATCCGCGGAAAACTAACACCTCACTTGAACCTTTAATCTTGTGTTGGATCGTAAGGGTCTTTTCACCCTAAAAGCTAGCTAATAAGATGACGGGCTCTCCTACTTTTAAGTTAGGTCTCTTGCCTTTCCATAACCAATGTAGAACTCTCTTACTTTTAAGTTAGATCCCTTGTCATTCCACAACCAATGCGACTATTTTAACAATCTCCCCTTTCATACATTGGTGTTCCTCAGCCCTTCACCGTAAACTGACGGTCCTTTCACCGTATACCGATGGTCTCTCAGGGTCACAGTCTATCAGACGTTCACACACTAGTGTCCATTGAGCCAGAGATGTTATAATCGGGCTCTGATACCACTTGTTGGATCGTAAAGGTCTTCTCAGCCTAAAAGCTAGCCAACAAGGTGAAGGACTCTCTCACTTTTAAATTAGATCCTTTACCATTTCACAACTAATATAAGACTATTCCAACATCTTGTCTGCTCGGCCCTAGGGTTGTTCGATGCTGTTTCATCGGTGTGGATAGTCAGCAATTCATAACACGGGAACATGCTGCATTCAAGTTAGCACATCAGACAATTTCACTAAAGCTTACGTAACACAGCAGCATAAGAAAAAGTAAAGAATGCAAGGGTGAGAGAACAGGAGGTTTTACCCAGTTCCGCGAGAGACGTCGGCTGCGGCGAAAGCGTGTTCCCGCAGCTGAAGGGCACGCACCGGAAGTAGTCAATCTGAACTTCGCACTGCTGTACCTGAACTTTCCACTGCTGCATTCTCCGGTGCCTCCCAGTCCTACTCCTACTACGCGTACTAGAATATAATGGTTGCAACATTTTGTTGGCAATACAAACGAAACCACAAATCAACTCACATGAATGGTTGGATGGCGTGGTAGGACATCATCATCATGTATCACCTCTCGTTTCTCCCCAATCAAAGTTGGACGTCTTTCTCTGAAATATAGAGGCAGGCATCAGGCATCCCCTCTCCCCATTTATAATAATAGTAGATGGAAATGCGCTTGATTTGGTGTGTTACAGACAATTTGCAACTACCAGGGATCAACTTATTTAATTGTACTGTCGATGTGGGGACTGGGGATCACATGATCATTGACTCACAGCTGTACTGAAGCGTACAATGTTTTCTGAAATTTTGACAGAGTTGCTGAGGAGGTTCCTTCAGGCTGCAATTTTCCTGTTATATGTGTAGCTCGTTATATCATATTGAAACTCAGGGTGAGCAAATCTCGCCGTGTTATTATCTCATGTGAAGACTTGTCTTCATGTAGAATCACTCTAACCTTCACTGTTTGCCGGTACTTGTTTTGATCAAGCGCATGCATTGAACACGGTTGTATAGATTCTCAAAACACGTAAGAAGATTTTTTTTGGACTAGGTTGCTGTTGCAAAGACAACCTGTGTTCAAGAGGAAAATGGATAATCTTTCCTTCAGTTTACCAAACGCTTCAGATAATCTTCTCATTTCACACCATCTCCATGGTCACCTACTTCCCCAAATATATGTTGGGATACGAGTATGTTACACTAGCGCAGATTAAAATTTTCTACTGTATAAACCAGAAAGCTATGTAAGCAAGAGATCATAGATCATTATCACTAGATGCGCAGTGCAACGGAAGTTGAACCAGCTAGTTCAACGTAGCACGTGTCGGTGTAGTGAAAGTAGTCGATTGTTCTCTAACCAATCGTCTCATCCTCTCAGTTGTTCCAATCAGTGTCGCATTCGCAGGGATAGAACGTCGTGAGCCAGTGTGTTAGCATCAACACGCATGGCAGGGGCTTTGAGAGGTGGCGGCTAGGGTTTCGATGGGTGTGTCTCGGATACCTACCTTAGCCCTATGTCTTTCTTAATATATATATATATATATATATATTCTGATTGGATTCTTATCCAACACCAGTAGAGATCGTATCCCACTTGAAGAGCTACCGACCAAATTCTTATCCAATACAAATAGAGATTATATTCTACTCGAAAAGTATAGTCTGGACATTTATTGTTTCAATCCGTTAAGTATGTGGCCCTGTAGGTTAATGTATATTCAGTCATAGCCCAAAAACTCCCTTCTGGTCCACAAGTCAGTAGAGGTTAGGAGTAGTCCTTAGCAGGACAAATCGACTTTCCAATATACATAAAGATTATATCAGACGAACCTATGTAGCATTTATATATTGATCTCTTTGCCTCACAATACTAGATTGAACTCAAGGTGAGGAGTTTTTCATCCTACGAGATCCTTCACCTTGAACTTGTAGTGGATTACTTATTTTTGATTGACTCCTTAATCACATTCAGCATGGCTATCATGAGGATAACATGGGCATTATTGTGCTGGGGTGAGCACTGACCAATGCTTGTACTTTTGATTAAGAGAAACTGTCTTCCTAAAAAACTTAGTTGTGTATCTTTGTCACATCAATTTAAGCTATGGTTTAATTTACTTACATGATAGCATTTTAAGCAGACCTAGCTAGAGGTGAAGCCAACGATTCGAGCAGGGTGGGCGACTACCCGGGCTTGTCGGCGTCAAGCCGTGGACCTCCGGTGATGTCCTACCATGGCCAGGTGTGATGAATTTGTGTCTTCCCAGGCAGGTGGGCTAGTGGCTTGGTGCTTGGGTGGCTGGGCTAGTGTGCAGTGGGCCGTCGTCCCATCACATAGGCCGAAGTGGGTGAGTGGTAGAGGTGTAGAGCCTGCAGGGATGCAGCATGGTAAGCGAACATGGCTACATGTGATGTCTGTTGTCTCAGTCACTCGATCCATCCCTAATGCCCCATAGACCGCCTCTCCATGTCTCCATCTATCCCTCAATCCCTAATTTCATACCGATGACTCGCACGACGACAGGGACGGACCTAGGGCCAAGCTAGGGGGCTGTAGCCTGTGTCCTGGACCAGTAAGTTCCATGGGCATTTACTGTTTACAAGGCCCATTGACATGTAAAACCCTCTCTTAGCCTCCTTGGTGGCGGCCTGGCTCTAGCGCCTTCAGGCTTTAGCCTTGGACCACTCCCTCCAGACTCCAGTCACATTCTCCTCCCATTCCTAACCCTAACTCGCTTCCCTGACAGATTTCACCATCCCCAGCCGCTAGCCTACTGAAGCCCGGAACTCCGTCTTTGGCTCTGGACTTTGCCTTTGCCTTCGGCTCTGGCAATGCCCACCCTCCCCTTGCTCTGGGTCCCGACTATGGCGGGCCGCCGGCTATGCCTTGGCCACCTTGGTCCTCCACGGCTTGCCGGCCCAACTCCTTCAGCCTCCTAGTCCCGACTCCACCCTCACTGCCTCCTTTGTGCCTCTGGTCCTCTGGACTCCGTGGCCACAGGCCTCGGCAACGCCCTCAACCCTCCGCGTGTTCGCTGTTCGTGACTCCGCCCTCCTCTAACCACCGTTTGCTGAATTGCTGGTATTATTCCTTATCAATCCTTGATTTCCTTTTGCTAGTTGGTATTATGTGAATATCAGATGAGGATGTGAATGTCAGATGAGAATGTGAATGTTTGAATGTGAGAATCAAAGAATGAGATGAGAATGTGAATGTTCGAATGTGAGATGAGATGAGAATGTTTGAATGTATTGAAGCAATTTCTTTGATTGCATTTTGACATTCTCATCTGACTATGGTAACTTAGATATTACTGAATTAGTGCTTGTTGGCACCTGCTAGGCTTTTGTATACTAGCTTGTCATTTACAAGCTGATAGCCCAACACAGTGGAGCCTTCGTTTGCATTAAGAAATTAGGAACTGACATGCAAACTTGAATTCCTGGCATGCATTCTCTAGTTTTCCAGCACATCGACTGTGATTAATAGTTTAATACAACTAATTAGAATTGTATGTTTTGTATTTTTAATGTATCATCCATATCATGTCATTCCAATTTATGATTTATATAAATGCATGGTTTATGTTTGCAACTAATGCATGATGTTAATGCTATGTTCTATATATCACAGGTACAAGCTGAAAAGTTGATGGTTGAATCAAATGATGTTGCAAAAGGGGTTAGTGGAGCTCATGTATGAGCATGGGGGGCAACAACTGATAATCATTATACAAAGTAGATTTTCGAATGATCTTCATACACTTTCATAATTAAACATTTTGTGATCATAGTGAATGTTAGTGAGGAACCGTGGGATTAAGGTTTCTCGAGTAATATGTATGCTTTGGAGAACTATTGGATTTTAGTATATTAGCTAAACAAGTTGTTCAAGATAATTAAATGTTAAACCAACTTGCTTATGCTTTGGTTTCCAGGAAGAAACTTATAATGTTTCTACAACTTCAGTATGTTCCAAAATACTATTTTCTACATGTCATTAGCAAAAGTATATAAGTACTAACGTAACAATTGATCAGTTGTTGTATTAGTGTTTATGTACTTTTGCTATGATGTAGTTTAATTGCAACCTAATGATGTTTCTATTTTGTTATAAGTTAGCCCTCCCCTTGCTTCAATTCTGGGTCTGCCACTGCACGATGGCGTGAGCTAGGTGGCCAGGCCCAAGAGGCAGTGTGGGTTGCGGCAGAGCAGTAGGCCGCAGCAGCGCAACCCGATAGCCGACACAACAGGCAGGGGTGTACCTGGTACAGCAGCTAGCAAGGGGCAGCCGGCAAGGCACAGCTATGTAGGGCACTTGACCGGCAGTAGCAAGGCAAGGGCAGGGCATAGGGTGCTGGGCCGCTGGTCACCGGGCGCAAGGCGTACCGAGGCAGGGACACGTCGAACCCTGGAAGGTTAGTTTTGCTATTTTTGTTTAGGCATTTATCATAGACATAGATTATACTATTTTGGTATTGAATTGAAATTTGAATTGGTAATTTCAGAATTAAGGAAGTTTTTGATTCCTAAGAGAAGCACTGAAACTAGTGGAAGTCAAAACAATCCATGTACATGTCTAGCACAACTACTAGCTCAACCAGAAGGTCCACCATCAAATAGGGCTAATGTGGTGAATGAGTTTGATCTATATGAGGTCATCTGTGATCATGCTTTTAGGAAACAAATAGATGAGTATGTTGCAGATATTCAAGACCAAGTGAGTAGAGCATACATAGCAAATGGTCCAACCCAATCAATTGTGAGATTTCCTTGCAAACAATGTGATGGTAAAAGAACCTTCTCACAATCATGGTATAACAAATATGATTTGATAGAATATAGTAAATCTCAAGATGTTGCGTTTTGTTTCTACTGATTCCTCTCTAAGCAACCAGGAAGGACAAAAAATGGTTTTGATAGGGTATGGTGATCGGAAGCATGCGTATAAAGCATTCCTTGACCATGTGGGTGGTGTAAATAGTGCTCACTACAAAGCAATATTTCATTATGATGGTTTTAAAAATCATTAGCAAAGCATGTCAATTGCTTTTGATCCTCATAGCCATAGATTACCATCTTAGTGGTATATTTTGATCCTTTTTCAATGTCAATTTTTTTGTACGTTATGTGATTGTTACACTAATCAATATATTTTTTTTATCTTACAAAGTATCATTTGGTTGTGGATTGTACTTTTATCATCGCAAAATATCTATATAAGCTTTAGTAGAGAGGTATACCACTATGGTTTTATGTATTTAGTTTTTATCTATGTATAATCATGTGTGTATTGGATTTTAAGATGGCTTTTAGTTTAAAATTAGTGTGATTGTTAATATCGTATGTACAAATTGATTTATCTATGATAGGTTAGCTATAGTAAGATTTGTCCAGGCTAGATTTTTTTTATGGCTCCGCCCTGGACCTAGCCTAAGATAAAATCTCTTACTAGTAAACTAAGCCACGTAAAGATTTGTTTTTATCTAGCACTTCATCAAGTTCCTGAAATAGTCACAATAACAATCACGCATTCACATGAAGTTTTGATCTGGCACTTCATCAAGTTCGTATCTTGTTATTTGTCATTTTCGAAACAGCTTCCATCCTTAAGAGCTCGTCCACTCGTTAAGCACTGAGCTGAGTCACCCTTCCCCTGCACTACCTCAACACTCAGCATCTCCGTCGTCGAGCTGCAGTCGGCGGGCAGCGCGGGGAAGGCGAATTGCCGTAGCGCCCCTAGCAGCCGCGGGCAGGCATGGCGCTGCAATGGGGCGCGGGCGACATATGGCGCGAGAGACGATTGCAACATCAGTAATCAGTGGCCTTGGAGGTAACTACCTGATTTGTACAAGTCTTGGCAGTAGCCTTAGCGGTCAATGAAATTGCAGCACTCATTTCCCGATGCCTCGCAGTCCTACCATGTCCACTTGATATTGGTATGTGGGTTTCAGTGGCATCACCAAAGGAGCTCCTACGATGTCCACTGGATATTGGTATGTGGGTTTCAGTGGCGTTACCAAAGGAGCTCCAAGTTGGGGTGACTTCCATACAATGTAGTGGTATACTGGTATATATATTTCTGCACTTACCATTGCTTCCTTCAGGTAGCTGAGCTTTTTCTGAATCCTGCAGCATCTCTCCTCTCTCTTAAATAATAAGAGTAATGCGCATGATTCGATCAACAACTGTTCTGGGATACAATCTCACGGTTCAATGCTGTCTTGAGGAGGGCATTAAAATTATTGTGCTGGTATGAGTACAGAGCAGGGCTGGTTGAACTAACTCTGTGGGGGGAGTCTAGATAAAAAGAGCACATGTGAAGTGCAAAACCTTTATCGTTGTGTATGTTTGTCACATTAATTCAAGTTGATGGTTTAATTTTCTTAGATGATAACATTTTGAGTAGACCTAGCTAGCCTAATATAAAATGTATTACTTGATTAACTAACGTAAAGACTTCTTTTGATATAGCACTTATCAGTTGTGCCTGAAATGGTCACAACAGCAAGCAAGAGTTCACATGAAATTTGTTCATCTAGTAGAGTAAGAACATGGGATTACTATTATATAAAGTTAATTATTGTTTACAATGCAATTGAACTGATTTGTAATCAGTAAAGTACTCTCTGTCCTAGCAACCCCTTCTTTTATTTACATAACTGGGTATACATTTTGTTGTCCTCACAAGTAATTTAGGCTTCCAGAGCTTGCTAGAGCCACCGTTTTGGATTATATTATCAACGAGCAACCAATCCAAACAATATTCACATCAAATTCTAATTTTCAATGGCACAAGCGGTCGCATATCAATCAAAAATAGTGACTAATTTGACTTTTTTTTTGCTCTCGAAAGAACATGATACCACCAAATATCAAGTTGAGTCCATCATCTACTCACCGACATCACATGACAATGACAAAACAATGCAATGGAAGGATGAAATTACAATTCAGATGATTGGCTGAAGAGTGCATGTGCAGTCTCCAGCTAACCCTAGAGACGCGGGCCATTTCCCCGACACCTTGCATCACTGTATTCCATATGCCTTCCAATCCTATTCCTGCACTATTTTCTAATACACATTACTTGTCGGGCCTCTCAGCCATTATCAGAGAAATCTCGTATAAGCTTGCACAGATGGTATAATATGGTATATATCTCCTCTCCGCTGAAATAAGTTTTTTTCCTGAAATCTTGAGGCTGTTAGAATGATCTCAGGGCATTTGGCCCAACGGCCAAATGCCCCCCTCTCCCCTTGACCGCGCCCTGATCGGGGGCGCCCAGCCCAATAGGCTGGTGGGCCCCTGTCGCCAGCGCCATATAAAACAGAGGTGGGGGCCGGGGCGGCTCGAACGACGAGGTTCACCGTGCCGCCACCTTCCCCACCAACAAAACCCTAGACCCGATCTAAGAGGGGGCGCTCCAGCGACGGGAAGCTCCACCGTGCCGCCACCGTCGCCGCGCACCGGGAGACGCCGTTCTTCCCCGACCGTCGCTGCCCGTGCGCAGACCTCACTGATGAACTCGAGATGGCCACCTCCTCCTCCACGCAATCAGACGGTCAGTATTTCTAACTCTCTCCCTCTCAGTTTCTTCCCCGAACCCAAACATAGGAACCCCTCTAGGTCTAAACCCTAGGAGATCTAGAATCTAACAATGGTATCAGAGCAAATCCTAAGGGTAGATCTAGACGGGAAAAGAAAAGAAAGAGAATCCCCAACCGAGAAATTGGCAAAAGAAAGGAAAGAAAAGGGGGGGGGGGGGGACTCACGCGCGCCGCCGGGGCCGGCCGCCGCCGCCGAGCCGACGTCGAGCCGCTTCGGGGCCGCCGCCCCCTCCCGATGGCGCCGCCGCGCCCTGCCGCTCCGCGCTCGGGGCCGCCGCCACCATCGCGTCGCGGGAGAGGCCGCCCCGCCCGAGTGGCCGCGCTCCCCTCAGCGCGGGCCGCGCCGATGCCTTGTGTCGCCGTCGCGCGCCCAGTCGCCGCCGCTCCGCCCCGCGTAGCCCCGCCGCAGCCGCCACGCGGGAGCCGCCACTCCATGCGGTGCCGCCGCTTTGATCTGATTTTTTCGGGTGGGGATGGTGTTGTGGCATTAGGGTTAGGGTTTCCCCCCTTTTTGCTTTGGCTGCCAGCGCGCGGGGACCGTCGGATGGGATCCGGCGGTCATTTTTTGTTGGGCCGACTGCTTCTTGGGCCGGCCATTTTTCTGGCCGTCGGATGGAGATCCAATGGCTTGCGTGCGTGTGCGTTTTCTGGGCTGCGGCCGGTTGGATGGGCCGCGCGCGCGCGGTGGCCAGTTGGGCCGCCGTGGGCCGTGGCCGGGCTGAGCAGGCCTAAATGGCCAAATGAACAGTAAAATCCCGAAAATGGATTTAATGTTTTTCAGAAGTATTTTTTGATGAATTTGAATGAAAATTTGATTCAAATCTCTGTAAAATTTTGCACCGTGTTAATTTTTTCAGAGATTAAATGTGTACAGTATAATGCTTCTGAATAATGAATTATTTTTAGAATAATTACAGTTTCCGCTGCAAAAGTTAATGTTGATTGATTTTTCATTATTAAATTCGAACCAACGGGAGAATTTAATTTTGGAAAAATAGATATAAATCCCAGATAATTATGATATTGTTATTTTCTGACTAACGTTGATAATAACAGTATTATAATTTTTTAATTGATGATTTTATGCATTATTTCTATTTCTGCCCAACGGTGATGTAGATTTAATGTATAGATAAAATTGATTTAATTGTATGTCGTATTTTTGACCAACGTTGGAAATAAGGCATATAATTTTCTTGTTATGTTCTCACTTTATTTGAAATATTTTTCAGGCGGATACAACTTGATGAGTTGTATCAGAGAGATCCCCACTCTTAAAGGAGATAATTATGGAGAGTGGAAGAAAAAGATAGACTTAGCGTTTATCTTGGCTGAGGTGGACTGGGTCCTCACTACAGCACGTCCCACTGAGCCTATGGCACCGGTGAGAGATCAAAATGAGGATGATACTACTTGGCAGAAAAGACAGAGGGATCATGCTCCCTTACAGATGTCTTATGATCTTGATCATAAGAAATGGACCACAGCCAACAAGAAATGTATGGCTGTGATAAAGAACACAATTGAGCCTGCAATTGTGGGCTCAATTGCAGAGTGTGACACTGTCACAGAGTACCTTGATAAGATAAAGGGTCAGTTCACTGGCTCTTCAAAGACTTATGCTACACAGCTGATTAAGCAGCTTGTGACAGAAAGGTACTCTGGCAGTGGCAGTGGCATAAGAGAGCACATACTAAGGATGAGCAACTTGGCATCTAAGCTTAAACCAATGGATTTGGCTCTCAAGGATGAGTTCCTTATTCATTTGGTTTTTGCTTCCTTGCCCAAAGCGTTTGACACATTTGTTGTCAACTACAATATGCAGCCCGAGAAATGGGACTTGGAAAAATGCATAGCTATGTGTGTGCAAGAGGAGGAAAAAATTAAATCCTCACATGGTGGTTCTATCAACTATGTGAAGGATAACAAGAAAAAGAATTTTAACAGTAACCCCTTCTCAAAGAACAAGGGAAAAGCCTCTGTCCATCAGCCTCAACAGAATAAATTTACTGTAGACAAAGATCAGTGTCTTCACTGCAAGAAGACGAGACACTACAAGAAGAACTGTCCTGATTACTTAAAGATGATAATGGCAAAGAAAGGTGAGAACATTATTACCTTTATAAATGAATGCCTGTATGTTCAATACTCGAAATCCACTTGGTGGATTGACTCAGGAGCAACTGTTCATGTTGCTAATTCCTTACAGGGATTTCGTTCGACGAGGACTACGCAAAGAAACGAAAGATGCATTAAAGTTGCAAATGGAGTCCAAGCTGAAGTTGAAGCCGTTGGTGATCTTTCATTAGAGTTAGCTAATGGCTCCAATCTTTTACTTAGAGATGTCCTTTTTGTTCTATCTTTACAGAGGAATTTGATTAGTGTTTCAAATTTGGACAAAGATGGTTATGATTGTAATTTTGGAAATGGCAAGTGTGAAATAATGTTTAATAAAGAATGTGTTGGTCTTGCCATCTTACAGAATGAGCTTTATTTGTTATCATTATGTGATGATGTGAATGTCGTATGCGATAATGGGAACGTCGCGTGCGAGAAAGTGATTGAATCCTCGTCTACGAATGTAAACAGAAAACGAAAGAGAACTCTAGATGAGTCGTCGAAATTATGGCACTGTCGTTTAGGCCATATTTCGAGGGGGAGAATAGAAAGACTAGTTAAGAATGATATTCTTCCTCCATTAGAGTTCTCAGACTTAGAACAATGCAGAGAATGCATTAAAGGAAAATATGTAAAGAAAATTAAAAAAGACGCTAAAAGAAGCACAGGAGTTCTACAAATTATTCACACAGATATTTGTGGTCCTTTTCCTGTGAAAAGTGTGGATGGATATAACTCGTTCATAACATTCACGGATGATTACTCTCGTTATGGATATATTTATCCAATCAAAGAAAGAAAATGAAGCCTTGGATAAATTCAAGATATTTAAGGTTGAAATTGAAAACCAACACGATTTAAAGATTAAGATAGTCCGATCTGATCGTGGGGGGGGGGGGGAGTACTACGGTCGACATACCCCATATGGACAAGTTCCTGGACCTTTTGCAAGGTTTTTACAAGAAAATGGAATAGTGGCCCAGTATTCTACACCGGGCGAACCTCAGCAAAATGGAGTAGCTGAAAGACGCAACCGTACCCTGATGGATATGGTGCGAAGCATGATGAGCTATTCCACACTGTCATTGAGTTTATGGATGGAGGCGTTGAAAACCGCCATTCATATTCTCAACAGAGTGCCTGGTAAGTCGGTGCCCAAAACACCGTACGAGTTGTGGACAGGAAGAGTTCCCTCACTAAACCACTTACGTGTGTGGGGGAGTCCTGCTGAGGCTAAAGTATTTAACCCAAACCTTGGAAGCTTGATCCCAAAACAGTAAGTTGCCATTTCATTGGCTACCCTGAAAAGTCAAAAGGTTTTCGTTTCTACTGTCCATATAGATATACAAAGTTTGTAGAAACGAGACACGCTGTCTTCTTAGAGGATGAAATGATGAGAGGAAGTATGGTAGCTCGCGAGATTGACCTTGAAGAGAAGCGGGTGTATACGCCCATTCCGATGATTCAAGAGCCATTCTTCACACTACCTGCTGTCGCTGCACCGACGGTGCAAGACACTGTGGTGCCAGCACCTGTTATTGTTCCTCCTGTGGCAACAATGAATGATAATGAGGAACCTGTTCTTCAGGATCCTATAGAACCTATTGCCACAGATGAGGGAGAGCAACAACAGCCTCAAACAGAAGATGTACCAAATGAGGAGGCCCCGAGGAGGTCTTAAAGAGTAAGAAGATCAGCTATTTCTGATGATTATCAGATTTATCATAAAGAGGAATTTAAATGGAGGATGATCCCACCTGATTTGAAGAAGCCATAAGGAGCGAAAATTCCTCAAAATGGCTTAAGGCCATGGAAGAGGAAATGAGGTCCATGAAGACTAATAAAGTCTGGGACTTGGAAATTATTCCTAAAGGTGCCAAAACAGTAGGCTGTAAATGGGTCTACAAGACAAAGCTTGACTCCCAAGGGAATATAGAAAGATACAAAGCGCGACTTGTGGCAAAAGGCTTTACGCAAAGAGAAGGGATTGATTACAATGAGACATTTTCTCCAGTCTCATGTAAAGATTCCTTCAGAATCATAATGGCATTAGTAGCACATTATGATTTAGAGTTACATCAGATGGATGTAAAGACGGCATTTCTTAATGGGGATTTGGAGGAAAATGTTTACATGACACAACCGAAAGGTTTTGTCGTGGAAGGAAATGAAAGAATGGGATGCCGCCTAAAGAAATCGATCTATGGGTTAAAACAAGCTTCAAGACAGTGGTACTTGAAGTTTGACAGTACAATAAGAAAATTTGGGTTTAAAGAGAATGTAGAGGATAACTGTGTTTATGCAAAGTTTAAAGATGGGAAGTTTATCTTCCTGATCATGTATGTGGATGATATCCTACTGGCTAGTAGTGATGTCAGTCTGCTACTGGAGACAAAGAAGTTTTTGTCCTCAAATTTTGATATGAAAGATCTTGGTGAAGCTTCGTTCGTTCTAGGGATCGAAATTCACCGGGATAGAAACAAAGGGGTATTGGGACTGTCACAAAAGGCATACATAGAGAAAGTCTTAAAGAAATTTGGTATGCATAAAAGTAGTCCTTCACCTGCACCTATAGTCAAGGGCGACAGATATGGGGATTTTCAATGCCCTAGGAACCAGTACGAGCTCGAACACATGAAAGCGGTTCCATATGCTTCAGCTGTCGGAAGCTTACAGTATGCTCAAGTATGCACACGCCCTGACTTAGCATTTGTTACCGGGTTACTTGGCAGATTCCAGAGCAATCCTGGAATAGAACATTGGAAATTGGTAAAAAAAGTCTTGCGTTATTTGCAAGGAACAAAAGGCCTCATGATGACATACAGAAGATCAGATCCACTCCATATAGTGGGGTATACAGATTCTGATTATGCGGGAGATGATAGAAAGTCAACATCCGGATATGTGTTCATTCTCGCTGGAGGAGCTATATCGTGGAAAAGCTCAAAGCAAACCGTCACTACATCGTCCACAATGTATGCCGAGTTTGTAGCATGTTATGAGGCTACAGGGCAGGTGAACTGGCTAAAGAAGTTCATACCCGGTTTAAAAGTGGTTGATGAAATCAATGGACCACTTAAGTTGTACTGCGATAATGAACCTGCAGTAATGTATGCCCACAACAATAAGTCAAGTGATGCTGCCAAACACATTGACATAAAGTATTATGTTGTGAAAGATAAAGTCCGGGATCAAATTATAAGTCTTGAGCATATAAGTACCGCAAAGATGTTAGCGGATCCGCTTACTAAAGGCTTACCACCCAACGTGTTCAGAGAACATATAGCCGGCATGGGTTTAAGGGAAAGCCTATGAATCCTGGACTAAAAGATGGCCCAAAAGATTAAAGTAACTATTTCAGAACAGAGAGGTGTATTGTAGCTGTTGAATCTATCGGCGATTGACCGTGACGATGAGACATGTTCTATGCACTAATCTGTGATGGAATGTGTAAAGGCAAAAGTAATTAAAGATAAAGTATAGATGAGATCAAGGGGGAGAATGTTAGAATGATCTCAGGGCATTTGGCCCAACGGCCAAATGCCCCCTCTCCCCTTGACCGCGCCCTGATCGGGGGCGCCCAGCCCAATAGGCTGGTGGGCCCCTGTCGCCAGCGCCATATAAAACAGAGGTGGGGGCCGGGGCGGCTCGAACGACGAGGTTCACCGTGCCGCCACCTTCCCCACCAACAAAACCCTAGACCCGATCTAAGAGGGGGCGCTCCAGCGACGGGAAGCTCCACCGTGCCGCCACCGTCGCCGCGCACCGGGAGACGCCGTTCTTCCCCGACCGTCGCTGCCCGTGCGCAGACCTCACCGACGAACCCGAGATGGCCACCTCCTCCTCCACGCAATCAGACGGTCAGTATTTCTAACTCTCTCCCTCTCAGTTTCTGTAACATCCCAAAAATTCGAAATTTGAAAATGTGGAGCTTTTGAATTTTTTTTGCAATATATTCTACTTGCAGTTGGATCTTTATGGTGTTTTCTTAAATTTTGGTTGAAAATCCAAAATTTGGAGTAAACAAAAATATACAAGTAATGAAGATTCCAAAAATCTTAAATGCAAATCGGAAAAGATGATCCAGCATAAGGAGGGAGAAATTTGAATTAAAATACAAAATCTCATTTGGAAATAATAATATAAATACCAATAAGAGTAAATGAAAAAAATATATATACATATATACACAATTGATCAAAAAAAAAAAAATGCAACAACCGGCCAGAGCGGCCCGACCCATTTCCTCGCTCTCCCTCCCGCCTTCACCCTCTGGCCATCGGGCCCCCACGCCAGCTCCCTCCCCGCTCTCTCTTTTCCCTCTGCCCGCGGGCCCCGGCGCCCCCGCGCATCTCCTCTTCCCCCGTTCTCTTTCTTTCTTCCTCCCCGGGCGCCCGCGCCACTCTTCCTCTGCCGCGCGTTCAGTTTCTTTCCTCCACGTGGCAGCCATGCGGTAGCTCCGCCCACGGTCTCGCCCACCGTCGCCCATTGTTTCCCCGCGCGGGCCCACGGTTTTCTCGGCCACCCGTGAGCATAAGTAGCTTCCCCGCGCCATTCTTCCTTCCTCCCCTCTGTCTTTCTTCCGCCCGGGAACCATGCCGCCGCTGCCATTTTCGCCGCCCCCTTCCATCGGCGACCCTTCACTGGCAGTGACTCCCTCCCCCAGCCCCCCTTCTCCCCCTCATGCCCCGGCCGTCTCTAATTGACTCCCCTCCCCTTGCAGGCCGCCGGAGCACCGTGCCTCCTCCGACCCCGGCGACTCCCCTCGCTGCCAAGCTAGGCCACCGCCGGCCAATTCCTCCCGGACAGGGCACCACCTGGACTCTGTGAAGACGTTCCCAATGCCTGATCGAAGATCCGTTGGCTCATCTTCTCCGGCACCGAGCGCCCTCTCCGCCGCTCCGACCCCGACGTCGCCGGCTCACCTCTGACCTCCCCGAGCCCGGCAACCACCTTCGGTGAGCTAGTGCCACGCTCCTTTAGCTCCCCTCCATTTTAATTGAGATGCAATTGCTCGAGGCGCCGTCGCGGTCTCTGCCCTGCTTTGACCGCCGCCGAGCTCGTCGCCGGTGTCTCCCCGGTCGATGGCCATCCGATTCAGCCCGCCCAAGGATGCGCACGAGGCCCAGCGGGCCATTTCAGCCGTACCCAGGCACCACCGAGCCGCCCCCCGCCGGCGCCGCCGCCGAGTCCATGCGCCGGCCAATTCCTCTGCTTGAGCCGCAACCTCTCCTCACCTCATCCATTTTACCCCCTCTGTTTCAGTCAGCCCAGGCCATCGGCCCACTTGGCTAGCAGAGCACGCTGTCACCCCACCCGCCTGCGTTCGAATCCCCCGGCCGCAATATAGAGTTAGGTTTCTTTTTTATTTTTGCCAGCGGCTACAATGAAGAAGGAAAAAATTAGGAAAAATCCGGAAAATTTAGGGAATAATCTAGGGAGTGTAGTAAATTTAATTAGTATGTAAACTAAGGTTACTTAACATTTTAATATGTGATCATTTACTATATGAGCCACTGATATAGTCTAGATACTTAGATGAGGTTTAGTTGTTGATTAGAGGTATTAATAAAATGTGGTTTAGTATATAGTCCAAAACTAATAAGAATTCTAATTAAAAATACATCCATAGAAGGTACAAAATTTATTAGTATATACATGAACTTAATAAATGTTTAATCATGGATTAGTTATTATCATATCGGTATGATTAGTAAGCCAATAGCAGATATTTTCCCAAAATTAAAGGGAGAACTTAAGAAAAACTGGGGAAGTTAATAAAATTTAAATAAGGCATTAGGGAGTTTATGTATGATTTAAATTCGGAATAGTTGCCATGATAAATAGTTAGTATGACTTAAACATTCAAATTGTAAATCTAATTATTTAATAAAGGCTTTGGATAAATGTCTATACCTAATAATGGTGGCCCTTAATTAACATGTAAACATAGAGGCCCAATAATTGTCATGCCACCATTAAACAAACCCCAGTGCCATATCCTAATATAATAGCCCTAGGTCATCATGATTCAAAATCATAACACAGACATATAAATACTATAAATTAAGCGTGTAGCCAATAACACGAGTAAACAGGGTCACATAACATGCTACATACCAAGTTTTGCCCAGATAACTAAGTTTAAGCTAAAATTAGGGATAAAGATAAGCTTAATAATAGCTAAAGTAGGAGCAAGATAAAAATAGTGCTATCAATCAAATCTTATTCCTAACACTAGTTTTGGTACATAATAAAATTAAGCACCATTGCATATAGAGCAAGCTGGGGCCCGTACCAAAGGATCTTAATTCAAATTAAATTTAAGCTAGCGATAAATGAAGATACATAAAATATGATAATGAGACCATTAAAGATTTATAGAATAAGTACAGATCTCATCCATCAGTCCAGATTGCCTTTACCATAACCTAAGTTGCAAGGAATACATACCCAGCCAGACTCGTACTTCGATACATAGGTCTACCCTAACTCATGGAACTTCCTTGATAAATACGAAAATAATAAAAGAAGTTATTAAATAAAATAGGTTAACCCGTGCTAATCAATGGCTGGCTAAACCTAATCACCCTCTAATCTGAAGTAAGAATAACATCATCAATATCCCTGTATCACGAACCATCCTCAGCTTCTGCTTCATCGAATGTCCTTCTACCAATCGTCACTTCGTTCCAACCCCTTTTTTTGACTCCATCGATACTCCGCACAACATCGACCTTACCTCAAATAACCCAAATCACCCATCGACTCATAGTAAAAATAAATTGATTTTATTTGGATTTATTTGGAACTTTTAAGTTATTTGCTTTTATTTGGATTCAGTCGTTTATCGCATAATTAGAGATTGAAGTCGTGAAGATTCAGTGGATCAAGCGAGATCAAGCTCGAAGTGAAGATGAAGAATAGAAACTCAAGAGAAAGCATCGTGTGAGCCAAAGTCCGCGGTAAACCGCGTCAGGCGAGTCAATACTTTGATCATGTTGAACCTACATTTTCTGCAAATTATTTGGTTTAAATTATCAAATTGCATGCTGTTAATTTATATGCAAATCCATGTTTAATTTAGAATTCTAGTTAAATGCCTATTGTCTAACTTGGTTAATATTGCCCCTCCTTTGGAATATTTGAACATGAGAACCTTATCACCCTAGAAAAATTATAATAGTAACCTTTGGAAAATAAGTCCCTAAATATATGCCATGCTTAGTATTGTTTAGATACTCATGGGCGCGAGAGCGCCCAAGCATCACTTTTAATCCTGAGAAAAATTGGTTGGGCAGTCATGGTGGGAATGACTGGTATCCTTTGATATGGTTATTTTATGCTCTCAAAAATCCCAACTTGCTTAAATATCTGAGCGGATGGCTTGGGGGCTGGTATGTGGTGCGGTGGGAGCACAAATTATGGAGTATGGTAGAACCGCTCAGATAATACTAAGGACCGAATCTTGTCATGTCAACCCGTGTAAAACAGTACAACCACAAGTCTATAATGGGTACGACCTAGCTGAATAACTTGCAAGGGTTTAGTTCAGACATCACCGAGGGAAGTGGGTGCCAGGGTGTACTGGTTTACTCACAGTGAGGCACAGGGTGTACTGTACTCGCACGGCGCAAGAGGGGGCTTCTGACTGTGGTGGTGTAACCCTTCAGCGGTGAAACCTCAGCGTGGGTGGTGTCTAGCTAGATCGGAGTAAGGTAAAGACTTTGTGATAAATTATCTGGGTCTCATGCCTAAGGAAGCATGTTGGCAAAAAGGATAGTTCATCTCTTGTGGTGAAAGTGTACAAACTCTGCAGAGTCAAAACTATTCGAATAGCCGTGCCCACGGTCAAGGGCGGACATGGGAATTTACTCGAGTTAGTTCTATTTAAAAATGTTTGGAAAAGAGAGTACAGGGGACCATCGCTCTTTCATAACCCTCTCAAACCTTTCAAGACCCAAAGATCTTTTCCCTATACAAGAATTTAGTGTTATAGAATAAATTAGCCTCTCATCCTCTTGTTCGTATCTTGTTTTGTATGAGTTGATTTGTGGTTTAGGTTTTCCATAACCACCCTTTATGGCTTTATATAACGCCTCCTAGTTCTCTTCCGAAGTGAATTAGGAATCCTAATTCAATTAGGAATAGCAATCCTAATTCTATTAGAATTCATCTAGACATCCAGTAGCACATCTCTTCAAGTGTTAGTAGGAAGGATATAAGAGCGAAGTAGGAATCCTATTCCCATTAAGAATAGCAGTTTTAATTCTATTAGAATTTATCCAAATACCTATGCAGCACAGTCTTAGTAGGAAAGATATAAGTCTGCTTACCTCGACTGGTCTGGTACCAACACCGGGCCACATTCAACATTCAAATGTGTCCATCGGCTTCTTTCCGACATCACACGGCACACACAAGGAAACTAGAAAAGAATGGGACGTGAGTATGAAAATGGAATTACATCAGAATTACTATACTCATGGGAAGAGGAAGGCGTCTCCAACTAGAGATCTGGCAGCGTGAGGAGACAGTGTCAGGTTTTGTATTGCTGCATTTCCCAATTCCTCCTAGTCTTACTCTAGCAATGTGCACTGGCATATAGTGGCCGCTAGATTTCGCCGGCATTATCAAATGAAATTCAAATTAACTTGCATAGATGGCATGATATACAGTATACTGATATGTATATGTGAATCTCTCTTCACTCCTTCCTCGTCCGAAGCAAGAAGGTTTATGTAGTGTCCTGAAGAATCTCTCCTCTCACACTTTCATGGAGAGTACCTGGCATTCAACAACCAGCTCCACGTTGTCCTGCAAAGTTGCAAGGAAGATTGAACAGATATATTGAGCCATCGACATGTGGGGCCAAGTCTACAACTATAATCAGATCAGGAACATGGTCGATGTTGGCATGCTTTGCTGACACGCAGTGTTTCTTGTAACTTTTTGAGCAAGTTGCTACAAGTTTCGCTTTTGTTCTTTTGCTGTATCAATTCAAATCCATATTTTTACGTTCTTTACCCCCATTAAATTTAGGAGATTATAACTTTTTGAGCAGAGCTAGTTAGCATATAGTAACTGTCGTACTACCTGAACCTCCCACAATCCCATGTCTTTAGGGTACCACAACATGTTAACAGTAACATTTCATATGCAAGTATATATTACTGTTCCAAGTTTACTAGTCAAGCAAGAAAAAGGAAGACATTTTCAGAAACTCAAACTTCAGAACATTGGACCTCTTTCAACTAATCATCCGCACAAAATTGTTACAAATATGTTTGCAGACAAATGACGGCCCCCTCCAGCTTTGGTCCTGCGATGCAACTCATGACTAAAACAGAAATTTAGGTCCATCCAGCAAGGTGTATGCACTTGATCAGCTTGGCATTGCACCATCTCACCACACAAATGGGAACTTGGAAGGATGGCAGTATACTGTTTGGTCACCTGGCCAGGTGGATTGTGGATCTCTCATCATCCTGAATAGATTCATGGTTCATGTACGTGTCAAATTTTGTTGCTGGAGTTAACTGGAACAGTCCGTGGATGGGGTGACTTTAGTTCTCCTTTAAGCCAGTCATCTATCACTGCTAGCGCCAGATTGAGTTCATCAGTGCTATCAAGATTTATCAACCAATCTTCCAGGAATTGACCAATGAACCTCTTTGTCAAGTGCACACACTTGGGTCTCCTCTCTAGACATGCAGAAGAGGAAAACCTCTTCAACCAAGCATCATGTAGATGCTACTTACCTGGAAAATTGTGGTGGTGTTGCGTTTCCTGATGCTTCCGAATCCTATCCACACAATGTCCCCTGAATAGCGCTCTCCTGGTTTCAACGATACTACCGAAGGAACTCAAAGTTACTAGCATATATATATGGTGTGGAATACTGATATGTATATCTGTGCTCTATACTTGCTACAGTTAGGTTGGTGGCTTTGTTTTAAATCATGTAGAGTCTCTTCACTCACTCTTAAATAGGAAGAGTAATGTGTTCGATCCGATTTGGTGCAAAAGATGCAAGTCATGCAGCCACAAGTCTGTTGTCGGTATATATATATTTTTATGATTCTTGTCGTCGGACTCGGCTCCAGTTTCGCTTCGGATTCGGTGTTACTTACGACGTGGAGACGCTGCCTTCTGCTCTGCTTTCGGACTCATCGATTGCAGGTGAGGCCGAGGCAGAGTCGACGGAAGAAGTCGCCGAGTATGGTGCCGGACAGTGACGATTTGATTTTCCGCAACTTTCATCACCCTTGATGTCGTGCGATGCAAGGCACACGAAGACGCGATTGCAATTCTGACGTGAGCGCCGTGGAAGTACATGATGGCTCGCTGCAGAAATCCCATGAAATTCTCGATGTTGCACGGATGCCGAGCAGACACCGTGCATTGGCCGCCCTCAGGAGGCGCCTCCGCCGGGGGCAGCAGCTACGGTTTTGATCCTGATGCTCTCATATTATTTATTATAAAATATACGATAAAAGTGGATGATAAAAAAGAAAGACACAAATTTAACATAAAAATCCTTGTGATAAAACTGCAGATACACAACGGTAAAATTCGCTATATCAGGAGATGTTTATAATGAGAGATACTAGGGAATGTAACAATACAAATACGGTATGAATTCGAATCAAATTCAATAATCTTCACCTTGAACCGAATTCCCTTCAGTAGTTGAAGAATATGATAGACTACTCCAATAAAATTAGCATATACATCTCGAGCATCGAAATTCCAAAGGACTAGTGAGTAATACCAACCGAGTCTGAGCAAAGCTCAAAATTAGTGGCAAGAACTGGCTGTCAACATATTAGTTGGATTATCATGAGTATTTATCTTGCTGACTTTAATATCACCTTGAGTAATAACACCTGGAATGTAGTGATACCTGATATCAATATGCTTTGTTCTCTCATGAAACATTTGATCTTTTTGTAAGGCAAATAGCACTATGACTATTATAAAATATTGTAATGCAAGATGTATTTCCACTAAGCTTAGTAAATAAACCTCTTAGCTAAATGACTTCTTTGCAAGATTAAAAAATATCCATATACTCAGCTTTTGTAGTAGACAAGACAATGGTAACTTGCAAACTTGCTTTCCAGCTAACAGCATACCTTACAACAATGAACACATAACCAGTGAGATATCTTTTTTTATCTAAATCTCCAGCAAAATCAGAATCCACATAACCAACGAGTTCATCTTTAGCCTTCCCAAATTATAAACAAGCATTAGATGTGCCCCACAAATATACGAAAATCCATTGAATTTCCAATACTCTTTTCCAGGATTAGCATGTATCTACTAACCACACTTAATGATTGATATAAATCAGGATGAGAACATACCATGACATACATAAATGAACTAACTACATTCGCATATAGAACTCTAGACATGTACTGAACTTCATCATTTGATTGTGGATATGACACTGAAGAAAATCTGAAATGTGCAAGGGAGTACTCATATGTTTGACCTTATGCATGTTAAAATGACGAAGAACTTTATTAATATACCCCTTTTGACTTAGGTAAAATTTGCCAAACTGTCTGTCTCTGATGATTTCTATACCAAAAATCTTATTTGCTGCACCGAAATCTTTCATCTCAAATTCACTGTTTAATTGTGCCTTCAACTTTGAAATTTTAGCTTTATCTTTTGCAGCAATTAACATATCACCAACATATAGGAGCAAATAAATAGCTGAACCATTAACAATCTTCAAATAAACACAGCTATCAAAACGGGGTCTTTTAAAAATCCCGAGATATCGTAAAAAGAGTCAAATCTCTTGTACCATTGTCTAGATGATTGCTTCAAACCATAAAGAGATTTATTCAGTTTGCTAACAAAATTCTCCTTTCCTAGAACGACAAAACATTCCGATTGCTCTGTATAAATGTCTTCTTCCAATTTTCCATGTAAGAATGCGGTTTTCACATCTAATTGTTCATGCCCATAATCATGTATAGCCACAATGTTGAGTGAAGTGTGAATAGAATTATACTTCACAATAGGGAAAATACATATGTGAAATCAATACCTAGAATTTAGTTGTATCCTTTAGCAACTAACCTTGTTTTGTATCTAACCTTTTCGGTTAGTGAAACACCTTCTTTTTTCTTGAAGATCCATGTAGTGAATATGCTTCTTCCCGATTGGCAATTTGACTAGCTCCCAAGTGCTATTTGTGTCAAGAGATTCCATCTTATCATGCATGGCAGTCATCAACTTTTCTGAATCATCAAAAGAGATTGCCTCTGAATAAGATGAACTTTATGTAGTACCTTCAATTTTTGATGCCATATTTAAATAATAAGCCACAATATTGGCTTCTTCAATCAATCTCTTAGGACTAAATGCTTCTCCTTTCTCTATTAACTGTAATGGAACATTGTGTTGGTGGCGCAATAATAGGAAGTTCTGGAATATTTTCTTGTTTATTACTGGTGTAGATCCTGAATCAATAATATGCTTCACATGCATGCTTGATTGCTTCTCAACGGGAACATCAATAGATGGTTTATCATGCAATATAGCAGACTCATCCAAAGTAACACTTCTGCTAAGTTTCAAGATTCCACAATTTATATCCTTTCACACCAGTTTTATAACCAAGAAAATTGCACTTAACTGCTATAGGCTCTAATTTACTATTATTAACATGAGCATAAGTAGCACAGCAAAATATTCTTAAGTTTGAATAATCTGCTGATGAGCTGGACCAAATCTCAATTGGAGTCTTCTTATCAATAGCTAAATTAGGTGATCAATTAATCAAATAACAAGTAGTGGAAGCAGCTTTAACCAAATAACTCTTAGATAATCTAGAGTTTGATAACATGATGGTTCTATTCATGTGTTCGGCCACATCGTTTTGTTGAAGAGTACCTAGGACAGTATAATGTCTCACAATACCTTCTGATCTGCATAAAGCTTTAAATTCTCCTGAACAAAACTCCAAGTCATTGTCAGTTTCTTGACATACTTGCTAGTATGTCTTTCAATTATAATCTTTCACTCCTTGAATGTCTTGAATACATCCGATTTATGCTCAATGAAATATACCCAAACTCTTTTTGAGTAATCATTAATGATTGTAAACACGTAGCTTGCACCTCCAAGTGATAGAACACGGGATTCTCCGCACAAATTAGAGTGAACATAATCCAATATGTCTTTTGTAGAGTGAATCGCAGTGCTGAATTTCACTCTCTTTTGCTTGCCGAAGACACAATATTCACAAAACTTCAACTTGTGGATGCTTTGACCATCAAGAAGTCCTCTTTTGCATAATTCTATCATTCCAGTTTCACTCATATGCTCCTGACGCATAAGCCAAAGATTACTAGTATCAGAATCGGATAATTTATGAGAGGCAATAACAACATTACCTAAAATTTTAGTGCCTCATAAATGATATAAGTTAGCAGCTTTCATATCACCCTTCATCACAACAAGAAAATCTTTGGTGACCTTCAAAACTCAAGAGTACTTAATGAGATAAGATTTCTCTTCAAATTCGGAATATGACCTTCAAAACTCCATTATCATTGATTTGGATAGAACCAATGCCTGCAATCTTACATGCTATATTATCACCCATCAACACGGACCCACGTAACGTAGCTTCATAAGTAATGAACCACTTGCGGTTCGAGCTCATGTGGAAAGTACAAACTGAATTAAGAATCCATTCATCACTGGTTTTGAAATCACTGCCAAAGACAATGAGAACATCGCCATCAGAATCTTCTTTGGTGACAACGGTGACTCTAGATTCATCTTCTTGTTGATCCTTCTTGAAATTGTTATTTATCTTTTCCTTGTTCTGCAACTTCCAGCACAGATATGTTATGACCATCTTTCTTGCAATACCTGTATGACTTCCTGTTCCTGGATTTAGATCTATCTCTGTATCTGCTTTTGCTTCTGCATCTTTAATTATCATTTGAACCCTTTTTGTATTGCCTGCTACGGATAGACAAACCTTCTGCATGCTTATTTGAACTTTCACTGGGAACCATAAGTTTCAGCTTTTCTTTAGCATACAGAGCTTTATAAACTTCACTGAGAGTAAGAATATCTCGGTTATATAGAATAGTATCTCTAAAAGTAGAGTACCAACTGGGCAGAGAGCATAGCAAAATAAGACCCAAATCTTCATCATCATATTTTGCCTCCATAGATTTGACATCTACAACAACTTCCTTGAAAGCTGCTAGATAATTCAACAATGAACCTCTCTCTACCATCTTGTAGGAATAAAACGTCTGCTTTAAATGCATCTTGCTGGTCAGATCCTTGGTCATGCAAATCTGCTCTAGCTCAGCCATAATGCGACGATGGATGACTCCTTCATAACCTCCTATAAAATATTATTTGATAGATGAAAATGAATTTAAGATAAGGCCTTACGATCTTTACGTTGTTTCTTATCAGTTGATAATATTGCTGGTATCTTGTCGATTATCAAAAGTACATCATCCAAATCAAGCTGTGATAAAACAACTCGCATCTCGATTTGTCATAAATAAAATCTCATGTCGCGATTCAATAACGGAAGATCTTACTTTAGAGTCGCCATGCAGAAGAAAAACTAATTTTACAGATACGAATTTATATGTACCTAGTAAAATTCTTGCAATTGAAAAACTCTGGATATGCTACTGCTACTTTACCTCACGCGGAACACGCTATTTTGTTGCTGCTTTTCCCAACTTGCGAAAGCTTTGCTGCTCTCGAGCATTTTTATTACTGGAACGAGGAATCTAGTCGGAGACACCGTGCGAGACGCAGCCGAGATGGATCCGGCTCCGAGTCCTAACGCAAGAAACGAATCTTCCCTTTCCTGCCTCTGACCTCGAGCCCATTTTCTTGACTTGCGGCTGCCCGAGAGAGTCTGTCTTGTGTGTCGTTTGCTCTAACCGAGATCAATTTGGCTTCTCTGTTCTGCACTTCTGACTTGTCTTCCTTGCTGGACACGAAGGGAAAAAAGCAGAGTAGAGCTGCTTCTTTTCACCCCCTGGACGCGACAGGAAGCTGAAGTGACTGTCTTCTCTCTCCCCTATGCCTTCTTGCTAAAAAAAAACGCTGCAGTGCCTTTGCATGCCAACTGTTTGCTTTGCCTGGAGAAAGGGCTTCTCTCTACTGCCTACTTTGACTTCTTGCACTAAGGGCCTATTTGGGAGAGCTCTACCAGCTTCAGATCCACAAAAAACAGCTCCACTCCACGAAATTTTACCCAAACGCTCCAGCTCCGCGAAATCTGGATTCACCAAAATCCTGGATCTGAGGGCCAGATCCATGGATTTCATGGAGCTCCTCAAGGGGTGCTCCACCGTGGAGTTGGGTGGTAATTACCCACCAATGCCACTGGTTACACACAAAAGTGGTCATTCCCACCAAAACCTCAATTTCGTGGATCTAGAGCTGCTGTACAAGCCAAACACTCCATGGTGGGATCCCAGATCCACGGTGGAGCTGCTGCTCCAGATCCACGTTTTCAGTGGTGGAGCTCTCCCAAACAGGCCCTAACTGCCTGGCGCTGCGCGGACCGAAAATTTTTGGTCTCGTGCCAAACAAGATGGCGATCTGGCTTCGCGTCGAGAATTTGCACTGGCTTCTGTCGTGCACGGAACAAGGACAGAGACGACGTGCTCACAATGAACCAAAGACGACGCTGGCCTCGGGAGCCCTGCGCGAGACGAGCACGAAACGGAATCGCCAAGGGATGATTTTTCTGGCGGCTCTGTTCTCGCGTGCAACTCTGATAATCATTTCTGATAACACTTGTTGTAAATAATACGTAGAAAAATAAAGACAAGACATGAATTTTTACGTAAAAAACGTTTGCGGGGGAAAGCCATGGACACTCGAAGGCAAATTACTATAATGAGAAGAAATTACAATGGAGCGTTTACCTTTCTAATGGGCTACTGAGATACATATATAAGGCGAGAGAAACGAGTCCCACACAAAGAGGAAACCGAATCAGAGTCGGTTGCTATAGATTGACACTACGTCTAATATAATCTGTTCATTGCCCAGACATCTATTATGCCACATTTGGCATAAGGCGATGACGTATCCTATACGGACATGGTATAAATTCGAATCAACCTCAACAACATGTTTTTGTATAGACAAGCCATTTGCATCCTGCTATCCTGTACTCTGATCCGAATCTCCATTTCCTGTACATCTTGATGATGTGCCATAGCATCTTACCATCGCTGGTTCATATTAATACAGCCCAATTTACTACTTGGGCAAGAAGAGAAGAGATATTTTCAGAAATAGAAACACCAGAATATTGGACATCTTCAACTGAACATCCACATAAAATTGTCAAAGATGTTTGCGGACAGATCACAATTCCCTTCAGATTTGGTTCTACAATGTGATTAATGAACATAACAGAAGTTTATGCCCTCTTTGCTAGGTTCATACAATTATGCAGGTAAATAGCCTGGCATTGCACCATTTCGAGCACATAGATGACAACTTCGAAGGTTGATAGTGTTATTCAGTCATTTGGTTAAGTGAATCCTTGCACAGATCACCAGGCAGGTAGCTACAAAATCCTACATTGTAATAGCATTCTAGATATCTGACTATCCTGCACGGATTCATGTGCTCATGCATGTCCCAAACTTTGTTGGTGGTGTTCTCCCTCGAACTGTCACGCATTCTGTTCTTTACAATGCTCATTGGTCTTCTACTTTTCTGCACTATAAACACCACCTGAGCCACTTTCTTGAGCTTTCTAAACAACATATGGGTACTTACCAGTGTCAAACGTTGCAGCTACGGGTCCGGAAGAGGTAGCTGGATGTGAAAAAAGCCAGTTAATCAGTTACTTACCAACATCGTAAGATACAAGAATGAAGCGGAAGCAAGTTCCAAAGGAAAAAATGGAACGGAAGAGTGAAAATTACTTGATGGTGCCTTGGAGGAAGAAAGAGAACCAATGGCATGCTTGCGTTCTCGATAACTCCTAATCCCTAGTCCTGCAATGCGCAGTTCTTGGTCTCCCGGTCTAACCGGCATAGCGAAACAAGCTTCAGATTGACTCACACTCCCATTAAGGGTATAATACGGTGCAGAGATATGTATCTCCTTCCTTCCTTCTCTCCAGTTGGTCTCTCTGAAATCTTGAAGCAAGCGTTTGCCGTATTTCCTGCTGCTTTTATAGAAGAGCAGCACCTTTAAGTTGATCTGGTGCAATGCAACAGAATGCAAAATAGTCCTTAAAAAAACCATGCAATGGCTACAGCCAAGTAGTTGAGTTGGCCATTCAAGAGCTGCACTCCCACTGTGACTTATGACCAACTCTATTATGAAATCTGAAACAATTAATTGATCTTTGTATGTCAATGTATCCATTTAAACTGACACGTTTGGTCCGGATGATCCTAGGATTTATAACATTAGCGATGCATCCAAAAGAAGACAATATTGTTGGCGGTAAATTTCGACAGTCAATAACTTGGCAATCTGTGTGCTCTACAGTGTATTGCCCTGCTACCAACACTGCATTCTGACTCACACAAAACTCAAGTGAACCCCTCGGCTAGTTATCAACATCTTGTGACTGAGAAGAAAGAAGGGGAACAGAAGCATGGAAATTACATATTTTACCAAGTGGCAGGAGAGAAATCTGCCACTAGGTGACTGGCACAACCAAGTTTGCCACTTTCATGATGAATACTGGAACAAGAATTTATCTTCAGCTGACCATCACCGTGATGTTACCCAGCTTTCAAGAAAAATTTTGCACTATGACGTTTCATGATGCTTCCTAGTCCTACCATGTCTATGTGGTTTTCAGCGGCATCATGGAAAGAATTCCAACTTAGTGCAAAACTTGTATACATGGCGTGGTACATGCTGATATGTAACTCTGAACCTCTTCTCCTTGCTCCCCTCGGGTAGGCTAGCTTCTTTTGTGAATTGTGATCCTGCTCATCTCTCCTCTCACTCTTAAATAGGAAGAGTAGTATGTTTGGTGCGATGTGGTGTAACAACCATGCAGGGCTGCATTCATGCGGTTCAATGCTTTTTTCTTGGGGAGCACATGGGAAATTATTGTACTTGTGTGAGCAATGATAATTAAACTAGCTCTTAGAGGGAGTTTTTGATCAAAATAGTTCCTGCAAAATTTATTTGATTCTGCATCTCACATCAATTCAAGTTCATGGTTTAACTTCTTTTGTCACTGAATTTCTAGTGTTTCCCTTTTCTTTCTGGTCGCAGACAGGTGGTTTCTCTTCCTTTCTTACTTTCCTTTTGTTTTAAACCGGTAGTCTCGGGCTAGCCGCAGGGGCTTGTATTTCTGTTTGGACGTTTTCTACTTAATGAATATGATGCACAAAATCAGGTGAGTTCCTGAAAAATGTCACTGAAGTTTTAGCAGAGCTAGGTTAAAAGGATGTCTCATCAAATTAACTAGCATGAAGACTTGTTTTGATCTAGCATTAGTTAAACCATATCCTATTCTATTTTGTGATCCATATCTGATCGGGTTCGACCATTTCTAGTCGAGTCAGACCACTGCTGGTCTTTTTGATAATTAAAGAGTCCGATCAAGTTTTGCTTAAGCAATGCAAATAGGTTAGAGGTTATGATAGGGATCATCTTCGTGTCTGTAATGGACTTTGCGCCGATTAGATTCAAATGTGGCTACTTAAGGTGTTTCAAACTACAACTCTCCACTGCTATCTTCTGAGACTTTCCAGGTGGGTGCTATTCCCATCTCCAAAAAGGTCTCTGTTTTGTTCCTGAATAACACTTTATTCCTTTCTCCATTAGGGACTCTTATTTTTGAGCCTATATATGCAACTCTGCGTCGCACAGTTAAGATAAGCCAAAATTCTCTATGCTTGTAATATTTCTTTATATAGTGATTTATACCTTTGTGAGTCCATGGTTTTTCCCCATAAAGGTTTTTCATATTAAATCTATATCTCTCATTCCTATTTTCTTGTGCATTTTTTATAACATGTAGTATCAAAATTCCAAGTTCAAGATCAAAGTCGTTGCCTCGGGAGGAGGATACTCCCGAGGCTGCCATCACATAGCAAGGTGGCCCTACGCACCATTGAGGCGCACATCGAGGACATGCCTCGACTCCGTTTTGCATCTTGACTCTAACTTGGCATCAACCTGTGCCATACCAGCGTCAATCCACGCTCTACCTTGGCAACTATTCCAGCGTTAGATTTGCCAACACCATTGCCCACGCCGCTCGACACCATGAGCTGGCATTGTACTGCACCATCTTCATCGACGATCTTTCGCCCGATCAACATTTTCCTTCAAGAAGTTGTGTCGTCAGTTTTGCATGTTTCTTTTGAAGTTGGAGTTCATTGCAATTTAGACCGTTGTGCACATTATTGGTAGTATCCACGTAGAATTAACTTTTGGCGATTTCTTCGACGATCCATCATCTACTATGGGTTTTGCGCCAAGATTAGCACATATAAAGTCTAAGATAAAGTTGTAGTTTTCAACACAAAAAATAACGTCAGTTGTAGAGATAACTGAATTTGGTATTTCCTTTACCTTTTGGATATGTCACTTGCGGGATACAAGACTGGCAGTCAGATTTCACTCGCGTTGCCAAAGAAACTTCAGATTAAGTTGCATACATGGCATTTTGTATCGATATGTATCTTTCTCCCTTTACCTCCTTCCTCACTCAGGTAAGTCTTTTTCTTTATAATCTTGAAGCATCTCTCTTCTATCCTCCTACTTTTAAGGAAGAGCATTCGGTCTGGTGCAGCAACCGTACAAAGGCTGTCTGGAGCCACATGGTTGGCAAGTGGCACTGAGTCAGATGCTGCACTACACTTCAGACCAACTACATTTTGCCTAGATCAACTCGGCTTCGGCTTCTGGCTTATTTTTTACTATTCATAAGTTTCGTCTTTTTCTGAACTTTTGGCTTTTTGTTGAGCTTTTTTGCCGGTTCTTTTTTTCCCGTATTTGTTTGTATTATACGTAATGTGCTAACATATTTTTTATTTTTAAATTTTTTTAAATTTAATTATGCTAAATAAGCCTCTGTCAGCTACAGTGCTTTTTTCAGCTAGTTACAGTGTTTTCAGCCATAAGCCACGAGCTTTTCAGCCGAACCGATCACCACCTTTGAAGAAATCCTGCCAAATTGCTGCTCTACTCTCCTTGAGTGCCTGACATGGGGGCCTGAATTCCACACCTGTCGTGATGCTGAGCATGTTACGGACCAAGTTTAGTAGTGTGTGAACAGTACCATACGTACTGTTGCATGTGAATGATACGAAGCGTGAACAGTACCTCGCGGGTGCCGTGTCAGTATTATCTATTTA
This sequence comes from Dendrocalamus latiflorus, assembly GCA_017311315.1. NCBI lineage: Eukaryota > Viridiplantae > Streptophyta > Magnoliopsida > Poales > Poaceae > Dendrocalamus > Dendrocalamus latiflorus. The sequence continues at coordinate 4,225,336 of CM029618.1, forward strand.
GATAATTTTCTTATTATTTAGATTTATTCCTTTTTAGATTATTTTTATGTATTAGAGATAAATTTTCTATTATTAAAGATTAGTTTTCTTAATATAGGAATATGTTTCTTATGGGTCAAATCTAGATTTCTTAGGGGTCAAATTTAACTATCCCTATAAAAGAGACATCATTGTACCTATTATCATTAAGTAAAGAAATAAACAAAATTTTCTAGTTTCCCTCTCCTCTTCAACTGGTCTTAGAGTCTTAACAGTGGCATGGCCAGCCGATTAGGGCAAGTACCCTATCCTCCGTTCTCGGATCCATACCACAACATTTGGTATCAGAACTACTCACCATGCCTTTCAATGCTAACTTATCTTCGTTGGAAATAGTCTTTACTCGACAATATGATGGTCACTTTGGAGAAGACTACGGAGTTGGTGGACAAGCTAACAGAGCAGGAAGAGACGTCGTGTGTCATTGCAATGGTTACGCTGCCACCACCTTCCCGCCGCCGGTATTGGCACAGGCCACGTCACCAACAACAAGACTCCTCTTTAGGTTTCACCTTTGGTGTCTTTGCCAAGAAGAAAGGTTGTCACTGTCCAGCGGCGTTCATCTCCATGCGGCCGGCCAACACCGAGCCTCCGCAAGTGGAGCAGAACGGTTGCCATGTCGGGGTCAATGACATCGTCGCATTTCTTCCATAACCGTTGCATCTTATAGCAAGAAGGATGCCACTACTGCCCTACGTCGATTGCCTTTGCCATCGATGACTCTTGCGATGTCAGCCAACGCTAGAGTGTTGTTCTCATTGTTGTGTATTGAGACTTCGCTCATCATCTTCCGTGCCGCACGACGTCGTTGTTGTGCCCTTTCGTCAACATGGAAACATAAAGGCCTTAGTCCATGGCCGCCACCTAATAGGTCGAGGACAAGTTGTCTCGTCGTGAGGGGTGTAATGTTACGGACCAAGTTTAGCAGATGTGCAGTGCGTGAACAGTACCACGCGTGGTACTGTAGCACCGTGAACAATACCGTCATGTGGTACTGTATCACGTGAATAGTAATCGGGGGTGCCTTGTTGGTGTTATCTATTTAGGTATTTTCTTTATTATTAGAGTTTATTTCTTTTTAGATTATTTCAATATATTAAAGATAAGTTTTCTATTATTATGAATTAGTTTTCTTAATATAGAGATAGTTTTTTAGAGGTTAAGTTTAACTATCTCTATGAAAAAGATATTATTATAGCTATTATCATTAAGCGAAGAAATAAACAAAGTTCTTTAGTTTTCCTCTCCTCTTTAACTGGCCTTAGAGCCTTGAGGACTGTATAGCCAGCCCGAGTGCCCTACCTTGGTCCTCGGACCTGTACCACAAGTCCACAACAGAGCACATGGTCATTGTTCTACAAGCGCAGGCTGAACTATTTGATCAAGGTGATGAAAGTATCGCTTCTGTTAATGGTTGGTAACTAGGACATATAAACAATGAAACGACATGTTTCAGGTTCATACCTTTGGACAATCCTCACTTAACAAGTTATCATCCAGATTAACATTTATTAGAATGAAATGGGCAGCACTGCAAACTGGCGTTTATTTGAGGCAGCGTTTGAATCTAGTAGGAACTGGCTTCACAATCTTTCAGAAACAGAGAAACTAGCATACCATACATCCCAAATATCTGCAGAAAATTGTTGCAAGGCGAGCTACAGAGTTGTGAGGATTTACACTTGTCTTGAATTTGGCCATGGATGCATGTCATGCAATGATGCAAACAGAAACAGCCATGCCTCCAATGCAGCCGTTGATGACTTGTTCGTTCCTTTTGAGATTCTTGAGTGCATGACAGATCAAGTACAGATCCACATGAATGGCATGACCGAGAAATGTAAAGGACCAAGCTAAGGATGAACTACTAGACTGCAGCAAATACTCGTCCAATTGCCGACGCTTCTTTTCTGGAACTACTTTGCTACACTATCGCCATAGACACGATAAAGACAGTCAACGGAACGGTTCCCTGGTGGGCACTTAGCAATGAAATTTATTTCCCCGTAGGAGGCAATTAGATATCTTTTGTAGTAGATCTATTGCGCCTAGGAGTCTAGATCCGAGAGGCCGAGGAGTAAAGAGGACTGTGATTTTTCGTTACCATCGGAGCCCGTCGGCGGAGTCGAGGTCCCGGCCATCCCGCTCCTTTTTGTTGGGGTGGTCTGCGCTAGGCAGCGACGTTCGGTGGAGAAGGAGCGGGGTCTCCCTGGTGGCGGCGTCTCCCTGTAGAGAGAGAGAGAGAGAGGTGGCGGTGGTAGATCCCGTCGCTGGAGCGCCCCCTTTCAGATCGGGTCTAGGGTTGTCGGTGGGGATTGTGGCGGCACGGCCAACATCGGTGATTGTGCCGTCCCGGCCCCCACCTCTATTTATTGTGGCGCTGGCGACAGGGGCCCACCAGCCATTAGGGCTGGGCGCCCCCGATCAGGGCGCGTACAAGGGGTCCATTTGGCCGTTGAGCCAAATGGTTGAGATCAATCTAACATTCTCCCCCTTGATCTTAATCTATGCTTTATCTTTAATTACTTTTGACTTTACTCATTCCATCACAGATTAGTGCATAGAACATGTCTCATCGTCACGGTCAATCGCCGATAGATTTAACAGCTACAATACACCTCTCTGTTCTGAAATAGTTACTTTAATCTTTTGGGCCATCTTTTAGTCCAGGAATCATAGGCTTTCCCTTAAACCCATGCCGGCTACATGTTCTCTGAACACGTTGGGTGGTAAGCCTTTAGTAAGCGGATCCGCTAACATCTTTGCGGTACTTATATGCTCAAGACTTATAATTTGATCCCGAACTTTGTCTTTTACAACATAGTACTTTATGTCAATGTGTTTGGCAGCACCACTTGACTTATTGTTGTGGGCATACATTACTGCGGGTTCATTATCGCAGTACAACTTAAGTGGTCTATTGATGTCGTCAACCACTTTTAAACCGGGTATGAACTTCTTTAGCCAGTTCACCTGCCCCGTAGCCTCATAACATGCTACAAACTCGGCATACATTGTGGACGATGTAGTGACGGTTTGCTTTGAGCTTTTCCACGATATAGCTCCTCCAGCGAGAGTGAACACATATCCGGATGTCGACTTTCTATCATCTCCCGCATAATCAGAATCTGTATACCCCACTATATGGAGTGAATCTGATCTTCTGTATGTCATCATGAGGCCTTTTGTTCCTTGCAAATAACGCAAAACTTTCTTTACCAATTTCCAATGTTCTATTCCAGGATTGCTCTGGAATCTGCTAAGTAACCCGGTAACAAACGCTAAGTCAGGGTGCGTACACACTTGAGCATACTGCAAGCTTCCGACAGCTGAAGCATATGGAACCGATTTCATTTGTTCGAGCTCGTACTGGTTCCTGGGGCATTGAAAATCCCCATATCTGTCGCCCTTGACTATAGGTGCAGGTGAAGGACTACATTTATGCATACCAAATTTCTTTAAGACTTTCTCTATGTATGTCTTTTGTGACAGTCCCAATGTCCCTTTGTTTCTATCCCGGTGAATTTCGATCCCTAGAACGAACGAAGCTTCACCAAGATCTTTCATATCAAAGTTTGAGGACAAAAACTTCTTTGTCTCCAGTAGCAGACTGACATCACTACTAGCTAGTAGGATATCATCCACATACAGGATTAGGAAGATAAACTTTCCATCTTTAAACTTTGCATAAACACAGTTGTCTTCTACATTCTCTTTAAACCCAAATTTTCTTATTGTACTGTCAAACTTCAAGTACCACTGTCTTGAAGCTTGCTTTAACCCATAAATCGATTTCTTTAGGCGGCATCCCATTCTTTCATTTCCTTTCACGACAAAACCTTTCGGTTGTGCCATGTAAACATTTTCCTCCAAATCCCCATTAAGAAATGCCGTCTTTACATCCATCTGATGTAACTCTAAATCATAATGTGCTACTAATGCCATTATGATTCTAAGGGAATCTTTACATGAGACTGGAGAAAAGGTCTCATTGTAATCAATCCCTTCTCTTTGCGTAAAGCCTTTTGCCACAAGTCGCGCTTTGTATCTTTCTACATTCCCTTGGGAGTCAAGTTTTGTCTTGTAGACCCATTTACAGCCTACTGTTTTGGCTCCTTTAGGAATAATTTTCAAGTCCCAGACTTTATTAACCTTCATGGACCTCATTTCCTCTTCCATGGCCTCAAGCCATTTTGAAGAATTTTCGCTTCTCATGGCTTGTTCAAATGAGGTGGGATCATCCTCCATTTGAAATTCCTCTGTATGATAAATCTGATAATCATCAGAAATAGCTGATCTTCTTACTCTTTGAGACTTCCTCGGGGCCTCTTCATTTGATACATCTTCTGTTTGAGGCTGCTGTTGCTCCCCCTCATCTGTGGCAATGGGTTCTATAGGATCCTGAAGAACAGGTTCCTCATTCTCATTCATTGTTGCCACAGGAGGAACAATAACAGGTGCTGGCACCACAGTGTCTTGCACTGTCGGTGCAGCGACAGCAGGTAGTGTGAAGAATGGCTCTTGAATCATCGGAGTGGGCGCATACGCCCGCTTCTCTTCAAGGTCAATCTCTCGAGCTACCATACTTCCTCTCATCATTTCATCCTATAAGAAGACAGCGTGTCTCGTTTCTACAAACTTTGTATATCTGTCTGGACAGTAGAAACGAAAACCTTTTGACTTTTCAAGGTAGCCAATGAAATGGCAACTTACTGTTTTGGGATTAAGCTTCCCAAGGTTTGGGTTAAATACTTTAGCCTCAGCAGGACTCCCCCACACACGTAAGTGGTTTAGTGAGGGAACTCTTCCTGTCCACAACTTGTACGGTGTTTTGGGCACCGACTTACTAGGCACTCTGTTTAGAATATGATTGGTGGTTTTTAACGCCTCCATCCATAAACTCAATGGGAGTGTGGAGTAGCTCATCATGCTTCGCACCATATCCATCAGGGTACGGTTGCGTCTTTCAGCTACTCCATTTTGCTGAGGTTCGTCCGGTGTAGAATACTGGGCCACTATGCCATTTTCCTGTAAAAACCTTGCAAAAGGTCCAGGAACTTGTCCATATGGGGTATGTCGACCGTAGTACTCCCCCCACGATCAGATCGGACTATCTTAATCTTTAAATCGTGTTGGTTTTCAACTTCAGCCTTAAATATCTTGAATTTTTCCAAGGCTTCATTTCTTTCTTTGATTGGATAAATATATCCATAACGGGAGTAATCATCCGTGAATGTTATGAACGAGTCATATCCATCCACACTTTTCACAGGAAAAGGACCACAAATGTCTGTGTGAATAATTTGTAGAACTCTTATGCTTCTTTTGATGTCTTTCTTAATTTTCTTTACATATTTACTTTAATGCATTCTCTACATTGTTCTAGGTCTGAGAACTCTAATGGAGAAAGAATATCATTCTTAACTAGTCTTTCTATTCTCCCCCTCGAAATATGGCCTAAACGACAGTGCCATAATTTCGACGACGCATCTAGAGTTCTCTTTCGTTTCCTGTTTATATTCGTAGACGAGGATTCATTCACTTTCTCGCACGCGACGTTCGCATTATCGCATACGACATTCACATCATCACATAATGATAACAAATAAAGCTCATTTTGTAAGATGGCAAGACCAACACATTCTTTATTAAAGATTATTTCACACTTGCCATTTCCAAAATGACAATCATAACCATCATTGTCCAAATTTGAAACACTAATCAAATTTCTCTGTAAAGAGGGAACATAAAGAACATCTCTAAGTAAAAGAGTGAAGCCATTAGCTAGCTTTAATGAAAGATCGCCTACGGCTTCAACTTCAGCTTGAACTCCATTTGCGACTTTAACGCATCTTTCTTTTCTTTGCGTAGTCCTCGTCGAACGGAATCCCTGTAAAGAATTAGCAACATGAACAGTTGCTCCTGAGTCAATCCACCAAGTAGATTTTGAATATTGCACATACAGGGATTCATTTATAAAGGTAATAATGTTCTCACCTTTCTTTGCCATTATCATCTTTAAGTAATCGGGACAGTTCTTCTTGTAGTGTCCCGTCTTCTTGCAGTGAAGACACTGATCTTTGTCTACTGCAAACTTATTCTGTTGAGGCTGATGGACAGAGGTTTTTCCCTTGTTCTTTGAGGAGGAGTAACTGTTGAAGTTCTTTTTCTTGTTGTCCTTCACATAGTTGATAGAACCACCATGTGAGGATTTAATTCTTTCCTCCTCTTGCACACACATAGCAATGCACTTTTCTAAGTCCCAATTCTCGGGCTGCATGTTGTAGTTGACAACAAAGGTGTCAAATTCTTTTGGCAAGGAAGCAAAAATCAAATGAATAAGGAACTCATCCTTGAGAGCCAAATCCATTGGTTTGAGCTTGGATGCCAAGTTGCTCATCCTTAGTATGTGCTCTCTTATGCCACTGCCACCACCAGAGTACCTTTCTGTCACAAGCTGCTTAATCAGCTGTGTAGCATAGGTCTTTGAAGAGCCAGTAAACTGACTCTTTATTTTCTCAAGATACTCTGTGACAGTGTCACACTCTGCGATTGAGCCCACAATTGCAGGCTCAATCGTGTTCTTTATCACAGTCATACATTTCTTGTTGGCTGTGGTCCATTTCTTATGCTCAAGGTCATAAGACATCTGTAAGGGAGCGTGGTCCCTCTGTCTTTTCTGCCAAGCAGTGTCGTCCTCATTTTCTTTTCTCACTGGCGCCTCAGGCTCAGTGGGACGTGCTGTGGTGAGGACCCAGTCCACCTCAGCCAAGATAAACGCTAAGTCTATCTTTTTCTTCCACTCTCCATAGTTATCTTCTTTGAGAGTGGGGATCTCTTTGATACAACTCATCAAGTTGTATCCGCCTGAAAAAATAATTCAAATAAAGTGAGAACATAACAACAAAAATTATATGCCTTATTTCCGACGTTGGTCAAAAAATACGACATACAATTTTTTCTATACATTAAATCTACATCACCGTTGGGCAGAAATAGAAATAATGCATAAAATCATCAATTAAAAAGTTATAATACTGTTATTATCAACGTTGGTCAGAAAACAACAATATCATAATTCACAACAATTCTCAAAAAATTAAATTCTCCCGTTGGTTCGAATTTAATTGAAAGAGTAATCAACATTAACTTTTGCAGCGGAAACATGAAATTATTCTAAAATAATTCATACTCAGAATCATTATTACTGTACTCATCTAATCTCTGGAAAAATAACACGTTGGTGCAAAAATTTACAGAGATTTGATTCAATTTGCATTCAAATTCACTCAAAAAAGCTTCTGAAAATCAATAAAAAACATTTACTGTGCAATTGGCCATTTCGGCCTGCTCCTGCGCAGCCGCGGCCCACGGCGGCCCGCTCAGCCGGCCGAACGCGCGCGGCCCACAACACCGGCGTGGCCCAAATTCCCGCACGCGAAAGTCATGCGCGCCGTCGGATGAGATCTGACGGCCGATCGCGCGCTCGGCGGGAATTTATCCCCGAAACCCTAACCCTTGGTCATACTCGCCCGCCTCCTCCCGAAAATCACGGTGCGGCGACGGGAGAGGCGTTAGCGGCGGCGGCGGCTCCCGCGGAGCGACGGCAGCGGCGCGCCTGCACGGAGCGGCGGCGCGGCACGGCGGCTCCGCGACGGAGCGGCGACGGCAGGGCGGCGCGACGGCGTGGAGCGGCTCCAGCCCTACCGAAGCGGAGCGGCGGTGGCCCGTCACGGCACCAGCGAAGGGTCCCGCGGGGCGGCGGCCGTCGGCACGCTCCCGGCGGCTAGACGTCACCCGTAAGACCCTGATCCCCTTCCTTTTTTTGGTTCTAGGGTTAGGGTTGGGGATTGTCTGTTGCTCTCTAGATCAGCTCCATAGGGTTGCTCTGATACCATTGTAGTAGATCTATTGCGCCTAGGAGTCTAGATCCGAGAGGCCGAGGAGTAGAGAGGACTGTGATTTTTCGTTACCATCGGAGCTCGTCGGCGGAGTCGAGGTCCCGGCCATCCCGCTCCTTTTTGTTGGGGTGGTCTGCGCTAGGCAGCGACGTTCGGTGGAGAAGGAGCGGGGTCTCCCTGGTGGCGGCGTCTCCCTGGCGGCGTCTCCCTGTAGAGAGAGAGGTGGCGGTGGTAGATCCCGTCGCTGGAGCGCCCCCTTTCAGATCGGGTCTAGGGTTATCGGTGGGGATTGTGGCGGCACGGCCAACATCGGTGATTGTGCCGCCCCGGCCCCCACCTCTATTTATTGTGGCGCTGGCGACAGGGGCCCACCAGCCATTAGGGCTGGGCGCCCCCGATCAGGGCGCGTACAAGGGGCCCATTTGGCCGTTGGGCCAAATGGTTGAGATCAATCTAACATCTTTATCTTGCTGCTGATTACGGCATGTCCTGAAATCACGGACTGCACATTGAAACAAGCAATTGAACTCTATCTAGGTGCAAATTGTAACGAGAAGTGCTTCAATGATTTTCCCCCCTAATAAGAATAGTATTAATCTTAAAGTAAATAAAGAGGTAAGTAACATCTATCAATCATTCATCAAATTTTAAAAGTTGTGCAAATTACTATTGAGGAAAGCATATAAGTACCTCCCAAAGATTTCTCGTGTGCCACTTCTTTGAAACTTTAGGCCTATTCTTTTCGGCTACAGTTGATGGTTTATGGTTGCAGTTTATGGTTTTTGCCTCTAGAGCGAGTACTTGTGCGAACAAACCTAATGCTGATAAGCCGCTTTGAAAATACTATCCCGATAAACTGCTTTAAAAAGACGATGAAAAAATCATTCTATTTTTTCGGAGAAATTTATAAGCCATAAGCTGAACAGAGTATGTCTCCGTCTACATGTATATCGCTGATGGGAGGGGAAGAGAAGACCGCCTTGCCTACTTATGGCTCCAGCACAGGAAGACGAGAAGAGCTGCACTAGTGGCAACACGGGCAGTGCCTACTGATGGGAGGGGAAGAGAAGAGCTGCACCAGTGGCAGTGCGCGGCGCGTCGGAGGTTGAGTTTGTTATCGCGAGATATAACTTAGGGCATTTCTATGGCAGCTTAGCTGAGTAGTGTCCATCTGTGTTGTCCTTTCTTTTTCTGCATCCCTTGGGGATGCGCCCCTTTGTATTCAATTTTTCTACCTTAATACAACAGTACGTAAGTCTTTTACGTGTTTCCTAAAAAAGTTTCAGATTCATGGCTTTGGGCCAACCTAGGGTGCTCATTTGGATTTTTAAAGCTTGAGGTTTAGCCATTTTTTTTATTGTAGTAGTTTTTTTACATTATAACTGCTGGTAGTTTTTTTTACATAATTAAATTTTTTAAAAATAAAATAAAAATACAATACAATAAGTTACATCATCATAGACAATACAAAGAAATAAAGAGAAAAAAGGAAACACAAAAATACCCTAAAAAATTGGAAAAAGACAAAATTAAAAAGCTAGAATCTTTGCTAAAAGCTTGAGCTCTTATTTTATTTTATTTTTGACAGGAAAGAGTAGGTGAGAACCCTCTGAAAAAAATTAGAGTAATAGTCAACAGATTGTACTATACTATTAAATCTTATAGATAGTACTAGAAACGAGGGTTTATTTGAGGCAGAAACAAGGGTCCATTTGAGGCAGCATAAGTAGATACTGCATACAAGTATACAACCGACAATCGGTAAACACTTTTCAAATAACACAACTTTCATAAAACTGCGACCCTAAGTATCAGACATCATGTCACGAGTGGGAAGGGTGATAAAACTTTATGGTTATTTTGTTCAAGTGAATGCAAGAACAGAATCAGACAGTCAAGAAAAAAAAGGAGCTTTGATCCTTAACTAGAGCATGTAATCAACTTAATGTTGTGGATCAACATTTGGGAGGACTGCGAAGATGTGAGAAACTATTCCACAAACAGTTTTGCTATTGCATAGGCGACTGAAATTTTTTTATGTTTCAGTCACCTGAAATTGCACTCTCAATGAACTAAAATTGTAGCCCCCCTCAAAAAAAAACAGCTGCAACTTTAGGTGATTTAGAGTGCAACTTCAAGTGACCTAAAATTGCACTCTCAATCAACTAAAATTGCAGCCCCCTCCAAAAAAAAATATGTGCAACTTCAGGTGATTCAAAGTGCAACTTTAGGTGATTGAAAGATAAAAAAATTTCAGTCGCCTGTGCAATAGTCTATCCCTTCCACAAAACATTGTCTGCAGCACCGTATGGCAATGGAGTCAGTCCTATTCATTTCTGCTTTAGATTCTACCTTTTGGTTTGTAAAAGTCACAATGAATGAATTGGTTTCTTAATTTATGCTTTTTAGCTTTTTTTCTTTGTATTATCCGTGAAGATACAATGATATTTTTCTTTTTTCTCTTATTTTTTATTTTTCTTTTAATTTAAAATTTTTAAAAAGCTATTAACCATTACAATACAATTTTAATCAAGAAAATCAACCGTCAGAAACCGCTAAAAAACCAGATTGAACCAAGCCGATCTGCTACCAACGGAATACTTGCAACGTTCAAATGAGGCCATTGTTTACTTTCGACATCAAGCGGCACAAGGCAGAAATGATTGGTGCTGGAGCAGCACAATCTTACATCATAATCAGTAAGCAGAAGAGGAAGCCGTCTCCAGCGAAGGAGCTCTGTGTCGCACCATCCTATTTTCACCCCCGCGTTTCTTCATTTCCCAGCGCTTTCCATTCTTTTCGGTTACGGCTTATGACTTTTGGTTGAAATTTTTAAATTTTGGTTGTTTACGGTACAAATTACGGAGAAACAGATACTCACTTGCGATTTTGGCTTGTACAGATATTGTGCTTTTAACGTGTAGATCGTTTAACTTGTAGACTCTATTTTGAGAAAATACTCAGTTTGAAAGTTAGGTACTGTAATAAAAACCAAAAGTCGCGAGCTTGTAAGGTAAAGAATGTGCCCCTAGTCTTGCGATGCACACCAAGACACTACTGTATATTGGTTTCCATGTTTTGGCTGGCATTGCCAAAGAAGCAACTAGATGACTTGGCCGGATGCTGTAGCACTACCGATATGTATCTACCTCCCCTTCGCCTCCTTGCTACCGCCTAAGTGAGTTAATCATACCTGTATTACTCCCCGCGGGAACTCCGGCCGCTGAGACCTCCCACGTCACCCTGCACGCGCGCTCCGGCCGGCGCGTGGCGGCCAAATTTCGGTACGGTCGGGTGCCGTTTTTTGCGAAAAAGCCCCTGCGTTTTCCCGAAATTACGTAAAGGTCCTCTGTTATCGCAAAAAGGTCCCTGGATTTTTCAAAAAAGACCCTGCGCATATTTATTTTTCATTGATAACGATCCGCAGTTTCTGAAATTACGTACAGGCCCTCGGTTCTTTCAAAACAACCCCTGATTTTTACGAAAAAACCCCTCTGGTCTCCTTTTATTGCGAAAAGCCCCTCGCTTTTTTTTTGAAAAAACCCTACGCTTTCCTTTAGCTACGAATTTTCGCCTCTTTTACTTCGGTACACACGGTGACTGGCGCGGCGTGCCGCCACGCCTATGAGGTTAGTTTCTTTGAGATCTTGAAGAATCCGAATCCACTCCTCCCATATTTAAGGAGTAGTGCCTTCGATTTGATCAGTTTCTCCAACCGCACCAAGGCTGCAGCGATGCTGTTGGCAATGTACTTGGGGGAATTCAACTTTTTGCCACTCTGAAGATTGGCCAATTACCTCTCTCACTTACATGCGGGGCCGTCTGAGTCACTGACAACGGGCCAGGGTGGCAAATCTGTTGCCACCCTACTCGTAAGAGTGGCAAATAATTAAATTATCCATGTACTACTTGAGTTATTGACTGTAAGTTTGAGGAGAGCGACTAAAGAGAGTGAATAATTTTTTTTAAAAAATAATCTTTTTGCTAAAAACGAAAGTTTATACGTAGAAGCGTAACTTAAATTGGTTTTACTTAATTAAGGACTAAAACATCTAGTTTCATCCGGTGTGCACCAACAATTTAAGTCTATGTAAATGTTTGCAATTTTAGGGTGACAAACAATCAATACAATTCTAAGAAGGTAAATTGTAAGTATGTAAATGAGCACAAGAAATAAACCACAATTAACACGGTCTCTTTTTACCATGGTGTTCAGAGACTTACCAGTATCTCATAATCCACGTTGAGTTAAACCTAAACGAATTAAACCAGCTCTACGAATTAAAGAAAAACACCTTAATTCCACTAATGGTAACCCTTTCTCGCTCTAGGTAAGTGAGCTCCAACTATCATAACCACACTAAGCCTCTTTGCAAGATCGAGGAGGCCGACTAAAAGGGGAGAATAGGTGGTTTTAAAAATCTTCTTCTAGGCTAAACTAAGTTTATAATGCGAAAGCGTAAATCAATTTGATTTAACACAAATAAAGCTTAAATCAACTAGGTTCATCTAAGTACACCAACACTCTAAGTATATGACAAGGTTTGCAATTCTAGAATAAGAAGCAATCAATTTAATTCTATGAATATAAATTGCTTGAATGTAAATTAAGCATAAGAAAAACCAACCATAATAACACGGTTCCTTTTTACCGTATTGTTCGGAGATTGCCAGTCTTTCCTAGTCCACGTTGAGGTAAACCCAAACTAATTGAATCGGTTTCACGAATTAAGCCAAATACCTCAATTCACTAGAAATAGCTCTTTCCTGTTTCGGGTAGGTGAGCTCCAACCTTCACAACTTGCCGGATCTTCTCACAACCTTCTTTGAGAAGATCACTGCACGTAACGCCTCCAACGCTGTTTAGGAGTCGGCAACCTCTAAGAATAATAAATTAAGCCTCTTACTTGACTCTCACCATGTGCAACAGTTGCACAAGCTGAAGTGGATATGAAATCCACACCTAGATGCAACAAATGTAATTTAGAGCTTTTTTCCAATACTCACAAGGTGCAACATATGCACAATTGAGAGATGAACCTCACATTAGCTCAAGAGAGTGAAACAAAGTGCCAAATATTGTCTCTCAATCGGCCAAGAGGGTATTTATAGCTCACACCATAAAAACTAGCAATTGGAAGCAATACCCCTGAAAAATCAGGGAAATCGGTAGTACCACCAGCTTAAGGCCGGTACTACCGCTCCTCTCGTAACGGTCAGAAAACTAGCCGTTAGACTGGAATTAGTAGTTGTTACAGACTGGATCGATAGTACCACCGACCATTTGCCAGTACTACACATACGGAACTACCGATCTCCTTCGAAGAGAAAACCTTTCAAAACGTCTCTGGAAAAAAAAACACACCGCTACACAAATGATCGTACCGCAACTCCGGTAGTACCGCTCACATGAAGCCGGTAGTACCGCAAGTAGGTTGGACCGCTCATATAGAGTTAGTACTACCAATCGTTGACCACACTGGTCTTCGACCACGTTGTTTGGTTCGACCACATAGGTCTCCAACCACACAGGTCTCCGACCATGCTGGTTCCAACCATGATGGTTCAAGCACGTTAGGTCGACCATGTTGGTTCGACCACGTAGGTCCTCGACCATACAAGTCCTCGACAACGTTGGCTCAACAACATCGGTTTGACTACGTTGGTTCGACCACGTTAGTCTTCGACCACCACGTCAACCTTCAACCACACAGGTCTCTGACTACCACGTCGATCTTCGACCACCATGTCGATCTTCGACCGCACAGGTCTGCGACCACATTGGTTTTCAACAACATTGGTATTTGATCACACAGGTCTTCTACTACATTGATTTTCGACCACATTGCTCTTCGACCACCAACAAACGCGGTAGTACCATGATCCCAACGCCAGTAGTTCCGCCAAGCGGAAGTACCGCAGACACATAGCGGTAGTTCTGATTATTTTGAAAGGTGCATATACTTCGACAGACTTTGCAAAACACATTTGCAAATTATAGTATCATGCACACAAGGATCAAACATGATTCCCAACAAGTTACAAAACACATTTGCACACTTTTTGAATCATGACACAAGGTATAGGTATATGGACTCAACAAGTTTGCAAAATAAATTTGCAAACCTAAATCACATGCTATAAGGATTATGTATAAGCTTCAACCATTCGTAAAACACATTTGCAAACATAAACCTCATACCACAAGGAGTAGAAAACATGGACTTCAAACACTTGCAAAACACCATTTAGGAGTCGGCAATATCCAAGAGTAATAAGTCAAGCTTCTTACTTGACTCTCACCAAGTGTATCACATGGACAATGTGGATACTCAATCCACCTTTAGAAGCAACACATGCAACCAAAGACATCTCCCCTTACTTATAAAATGCAACACATACACAATTGATAGGAAATGCTCACATTAGCTTAAGAGATCAGAATGAGATGCAACAGCCTTACACCCAATCGGCCATGGTGGATATTTATAGCCCCCTCATACAAAACTAGTTGTTGAAACAAGATTTCAGCAAAATCAGCTGAGGTTGGTACTATCACCAACTAATGGCCGGTCATACCACCCTCATAGGGTCCGATTAGACTGTACTGGCTGGTTAGACCGCCACACAGGCTGGTCGTACCGCTCAACAAAAATAGAGAAAAATGGCTCTCTCAAAAAAGACATCCACGACACAGACCAGTCATATTACATGACCGGTTAGACCGCTCACATAGAGCCGGTCATATCGTTGGTTGGTCCAACTGCTCACACAGAACTGGTTGTACTGCCATCTGGTCCAACGCTCACACAGAGCCAGTCATACCGCCACGCAAAGGGTGGTCATACCGCACGGCTGGTCTGATCGCTCACACAGAGTCGGTCGTACTGCCCTAAATGTTTTGGTAAAGACAGAGATATATGCATTTCAACAATTTTGTAAAATATATTCACAAATCATAGAACCATGCAACCAAAGATAAAAACATGATTACAATAAGTTACAAAATATATTCACACACTTTATAATTATGCCACAAGGTTTAGAAACTTTCACTCAAACCATTTGTAAACACATTCACAAAATTAAATCACATGCTACAAGAAATATGTATGAACTTCAACTATTTACAAAACACATTCGCAAAATTAAGTCACATGCTACAAGAAATATGCATGAGCTTCAACTATTTACAAAATACATTCACAAACCTAAGTATCATGCCATAGAGAACTAAAGCAAGTGGGATTGAACTATTAATACATGATGAAATTTAAGCTACTAGATAAGATCCCTCTTAATAGCACGATAATCTATACTAGCAATCTGGTCTCCCAATCATAAACTAAGATTGGTAAAAGACTAGAAACATATCCTTAATCTATGCTAGTTATGCTAGTTATACCTTTCCCTTGTGTATCCTCTTAAAGCTTCTTGACAAACATCTTCACTTCAAATCTGGGTTCTTGTCTTGATGTGCATTAACAAATGATGTAAACCACCACTTATCCTCTATCAACATATGACGGTATTCACTTGACTTGATAATCAACTCATGATCATCTCCTCTTTAGGATCTTGACTTGATCCTCATCAACTCATGATGACCATCTCTTCTTCCCAAATCTTGACTTAATGATAATCAATTCATTATGACTTCCCAAGTCCTCTTCATCATGGGACCTAACCTATTTCACCAACTCATGAAAATATTAATTCTATAAATGGTTGTCATTAATTACCAAAACTCACCATTAACACCAATTGACGGTGCTAGATTCATCAAGTAGGCCTTGCCAAATCGCTCAGACTAAATGGTTGAAGACAATGGCTATTTAGGAGCCAATCAGCTAATGTCATTCAACAATTGCACACCGTGATCTGAGTGGTTGCTTCTCCAATCCAGCATCTCTTCGCAAGAGATCGAGTCTCAATTTACATGTGTTATGCATAGTTTGGTATTTTTAAGCAAATCGGCATGATTTTCGCTTGTTCTAAAACTTATTTGTTTTAAATACATCTTAGTGCATCAACTAAGTCCATGGTTTAGCCTTTTCATTTTATTTTAAGCAGAGCTAGTTAGCATAAGATGAAATAATGTACCAAATTGATCCATATAGAGTGCTTCGACCAACATTGAATGAACCAACATGGGATGCAAAAGAGGCTTCAATGTGTTGTCATAATGTGCAATCAAAAGTTGGATCTCTTACTCATATATGTTCTGAATAAGAAGTTGCGCCCTATCACCATAGTATTGTGATACAAGCACTCAAAAAATCCCATATG
Source organism: Dendrocalamus latiflorus (assembly GCA_017311315.1). Taxonomy (NCBI): domain Eukaryota; kingdom Viridiplantae; phylum Streptophyta; class Magnoliopsida; order Poales; family Poaceae; genus Dendrocalamus; species Dendrocalamus latiflorus. The sequence goes on from CM029618.1 coordinate 4,241,565, forward strand.
GAACCAAAAAAATTTACCCTTACATACACTGTTGGAAATAAAGTACCAGCTTTGATACCACTTGTTGGGTGGTGGAACTAGTATCAAAAAAATTTTACCCTTAACATGCACTATTGAAAATGAAGTGCCAGCTTTAATAGCACTTATTGAGTGGTGGAATTAGTACCAGACTCACTCTGATACCAATGCTCTAATACCGACTCTTGGGAAGTGATAACGATTTTGGTAAGTATTTTGATCACTACTTTATTATTATATATCGTCATCGGTTATGTTGAAATATTGATACTAAAAAATTGATAGACACATTACTATTTAGCACAATATTATTTAGAAATTAAATATGTTATTATATGTATGATGAAGGGGTGAACTCCAGTCATTTTTTGTTTTAATTTCGTCCTTAAAGTTATCTATCCACGCTCAGAAGAGTACAGTAACACTAATACAAATAATTTTATTACCAACTATAAGTAATTTTTATGCACTAACTAGGAAAGTGTTCTTGCCGTATCAGACCGATCTGCCACGATGAGATGCCAACACAAACATAAACATGGCATATTGGATCGTACCAGCCTGCACAACTCATCTATTGTTTTGTGCCGTATCGTATCGTGTCTGAGGCAGCTCAACAGTATCATACCTTAGATCCAGGCCAGGTCTAGACGTAACCACCGCTGGCCTCTGTACGCGCGAGTGGGTTTGAGGTGGCTTTAGACGTAGAGTGGGCCTTCCTGTCGGCTTTCTAGTTGGTTTGGGCTGTATTGTGGGCCTGTGCCTGAATATTTTGGGCTGCGGCGGTGGGCTTACCTCTGCAACGTCGACGACGCCTGCCAAAGAGCTGGGCAAGTCGCTCGCCGTCGACGTCGTGCGGCAGGTTCCCGATGTGCACCTTCGCCTCCTCGGGTGGCTCTCCTCCTCCCCCGAGGCAACCACCACGCCCTCCCCTTCCTCCACAACCTCCTGGAGCAGCCGGTGGCCATGGCCATGGCGAGGGATACGATGGAGGTGGCCATGGAGGTGCAATGTTAGCGCAACCTTTTGATCGCATTTGACCCAAGTTTCACTCTGTTAATGGTCATGACAAAAGACAACAGACCATAATAGCAAGGGCACACAAGCATCAGGTTAATCCAATCATCCATGGCTTTGGCCCAGCCTTCTTTAACAGTCGAGGAGTGATCGTTCAGCTTGACAGACTGAGCAAGTGAGGCAACAAAATATTGCATTGAATTCTGAAAGATAAAAACACCACGAACAGTCGTTTATTTGGGGCAACATATGCAGCTAGTAGGAACCAGCAAGCACTGCCCAAAATCTCGCAAGAGTACCAAGTGCTGAGACATGACTGACAAAATGCAAACTACAAATCATAGTGCGGCCGATGCTTCTCCCGCTAAACGCGCCTCTTGCCCCGCACTAATTGGCAGCGCTGTCGCCGTCGACGGCCAATGGAACGGCGCTGGCCTGGATTCAAGAAGTGTATCAGTCCCAACATGCAGTGATCCGTCTAGTGCATGGTAGTGAAATGAAAATTGCTAGACGTATGCTATCTTTAACAGTCAAATCGACTTACCAGGCTACGGTATTTCAGAGCGTAGAACATCTCGAGGTAACGGCGAGTCTCACGCCTCTCTAGGTTGCTCACGTACTTCCAGAATCCATAGACACCAGTCAGGGTCATCAGCCTCTCCGAGTACAGCTTCCAGGTGTACCTGAGCAGTTCAAATTTACACGATCAGGATTTGCTCAAAAGAAACACAGAGAGATATACCACAATAAATATTGAGTATTGGCATGATAGCCATCGCCCCATACTCTCATGAAAATTATTCTAGAGTCATATTACAGGCTTACAGCTCAAACTCAAACAAGCACATATCCTTCTGCTGAATATGCGAATAAGGGCACTAGACACAACTAACTATGTCGCATTATGCATATGATGCAGTCAAGACGATAATTTCTTCAGTATATTTCCATTTATAAAGACAGTGGGTTGCAGGACATAGAATACGTACTTCTCATAAATTCTCTTCAGGCCTCCCTGTGAAATCTTGTCCCAGTAGGTTGGATCCTCCTTGCACTTCTCAAAGAAGTTGACCAAGATATCTGCAGCCTTGTTACTGTGGTAAGGATCAATGTGCAAACCAGACACCCCATCGACAATGATTTCGGCAGGGCCACCATGGCATGTTGCGATTGTTGGCAAACCGCATGTCATGGACTCAATGACAGTCAGGCCAAACGCTTCGTAGAATGCAGGCTAAAAACCAATAGAAACAAGAGTTTAGTCTTGTACAAGCTCAAGGCTGTTCTTTTTCAAAATGTAGATTGCATTGCTGTTGGAAGTCACCTCAGATGACATAACTTGTATATACCTGCACAAATACTCCCTTGGTGTCGCAAATGTAGCGGTACAACTCCCCATTCCGAACACGGTTCATCTGAGCCGAGATCCACCGGATATGACCCTTCAACTTGTACTCATCAATTAGACTGTACATCCTCTTGAACTCAGCTTGCTCCTCCCTGTCCTTGGACTCCTTGCCATGGTCACCAGCAACAATCACAAGGTTTGCCAAATCCCTCAGATGTGCATTCTTACCGTACATCTCAACTAAACCAGTCATGTTCTTCACTCGGTCGAGGCGAGCCATTGAGAATATGATCGGCTTGTTCTTGTCCTTCAATACAAACCTGTAGAGCATTTAAACAAATATTTTATGCTAGAATGGAGAGCATGTACTGCAGTCTAGATTTCCATACACAAGAAAGTAACAATTGTTCAGATTAACATTGAAGTCACTATTGTAAACCAGCTAATTCTCCAGATAAACATTGAAGTCACTATTGCAAACCAGCTAAAACACAATAATTATTGTCGCATTATAGTACAGATTGTAAGTTTAAATCAACAAAATTTAGTTATTGCAACTAAGTAAAAGCATCTACATGTCCTGGTAGTTGGTAGATTGAAAGAACTGGACAGCTAGACCAGACACGCAGATTAGTATTGAATTCTTTTGTAACTGGTTGGCAAATAACAGGGATGTAATCAGCAGTTCAGTACTCACTTGTGTTCAGAGTTCTCGACATCGCTGTAAATGAGCTCCTCAATTTCAGGGTGGAAGGCAGTGAGCCTCTTGTCAGTCTCGGTGTATGGGAAGTAGACGCTCATGTCTGCTCCAGGAGAGACAATGTTGAACTTAGGATCAAACACATCAATGCCATGGACAACCCGGTAGAGCCCGGGAAGGGTGAAGGCGATGTGGGACTCATATTGCCCCACAGTATCCTTGCTGCAGAAACAAAGCAAGCAAGCATAAGATACCCTTTTACTTACTGCCACAACACAGTGATATTCTACTGCTCTTATAAAAAAATTACCTTCCAGCGATTTCTTGGAATGTACTGGTGATGATGAAATCAGTGTGATTCATAGCAATAAGGTCCGCTGTGAACTGGCATGAGAAGTGGTACTGGCTGTCGAATTTGTCCAAGTATATGTCTGAGTTGGGGTATTTGGTTTTCTCCAAGGCGTGGGCGATGGTACACTGCATTCATGTAGAAAAGAAATCATAAGCAATTGACTAATTGAAAGAAAATTGAGAGACCCATGTACAACTAAACAGACCTGAGTAACTCCCAATTTGTGCGCAAGCAGAGTGGCAACAAGGTTGCCGTCACTGTAATTGCCAATGATGAGATCAGGCTTGGCCTGCATTTCTCTCATAATCTCGTTTGCAACATCCTGTAGTAAAGAATGCATGATCTCAGTATTCATGGACTATATTCGGCTCTGCTAGGATGTTCAGTCGGATAATCCATTTACCTCAGTGTATGTCTCCAGGAATGGCCAGACATCAAAACGAGAGATCCACTTGCGGAGGATCCCATTCTCAGTTCTGAATGGAACACGGAGAATGTCTGTGTGCTCAGTTCCAATAACCTTCTCCAGACGCTGGCCACATGTAGTCCCAACAGCATCGGGCAACAGCCTGGTTACCTGCATCAAATAAAATCATGTGGGTGCATTTATTCAGTCATTCACCACACAGTGATAAGGGCTTGGAAGTTGGAACATCCAAAATTGACATCTCAAACATACAATGAGGATCTTAGGGGTGATGTCAAGGCCTTGCTGCTTGATCCTCAGAAGCATCTCATTCTCCAGAGCGCGGACTTGATCTAAAATGTACACAACCTGCAAAACAATAGCATGGCAGATCAAAATTAGCAATCCTGAAAATACTAGATAAAAGGAAAAGAGAGGTTAAGAACCCCTACCTGACCACCGGTATCAGGGTATCCCAACACATTGGATTGGGCAAAGTAGCCGTGTGGAGACAGGATAACAACATTGAACGTCATTGGTATAGTTCCAAGGAACTTCTCCAAGTTGGCCGGATCAGGGGCCTCAAGAAGATCGAGAAGCAAGTGGATGGTGTCAAGTACACGCTTTGCGGTGTCACCCCAACCCTTCTCCAAGCCGAGCTCTTGGAACCTACATGAAGATCATGAAGCACATTATGAACTATTATTCCATTTGCAGTAGTTTAACCTGAGCTAATTGGTAAGGGCAAGTTAAAAGGCAATCACCTGTGGTTGAACTCTGAGTAGGGGGTGTCCTGAGGAAAGCTCATTAGATACTCTTCTGCCTTTCTAAGGGCTGATTGGAGTCCACGAAGGCTCTGAATCCTGTCGTTCAGCATCATTGTCTGTAATAGAAAATGACAGTATGGTTAGGGAACTTGGTTCACATCATTAAGCGGCATTTTGAAGAATGTCAGGTTCCTAAAGGACTAAGGTTTAAGGCAATTAGCACTAGAAAAATTCTGCAGTGTTTAAGCACTTGGTAGGTTCTGCACATTGGAAGCTTACCGTGCCCTTGTGGTTATGGGCTTTCAGGAAGTTCAGCAGGGGGTAGAGGCTCTCCTTGTCCTGGAACAACTTGGAAGACAGGTGACGGTTAAGGAACTGCACCCCATTTCCGATGGACTTGGACATTGAAGGACGTGGGAAGGAGGCATTGAAGGGCTCAAAATCAAGCTCAAGCACAAAGTTGCTGTTGGTGCTGGTGTAAAAAAAAGGAGAGATTAAATTCGTATATGGTTATTTTACTGCAACTAGAATGTACATATCTTGTCTAGAACTGCTAAGATTTCATCCTGGAACTTACTGTCCATCAACAAGCTGTTCCTTGAATTCCAAGTACTCAGAAACGCTCAGCTCCTCCACAGCCAACTCACTAACATTCACCCGTATGTAGTCCCAGACACCAGGCCTTGGCCTGATGGCAAGTGCAACCCAGGGGGGCAGCACAATTGCTTCCTACACGCAGTCATGGAAGGAAATTAGAATGCCTAGTTGATGAATTTTAATTAAAAAGTGCTCGAGTAGGCACATTGCCAATGTTACCTGAGCAGCACGGAGAATGTCTTCAAAGGGTGCATACTTCTCCTTGTCAGCAGCAATCAGGGCGTCAAACTCAGCAAGCAGCTGGTGGCGTTGAAGCATTCCTTTGCCCTGGTGAACATACCTATAAAGAGTGGTATTTCAGAAATAGAACAAATGTTACAAATCTCACATTCTTCCTGAACTATGTAAACAGTGCTATCTTATCTACCAGGTTTCACTGATTTTAGGTAAGCAGAAACAATACGTCAACACAATCCGCAATTCATGATGTGTGATCAATAGGGCAGAGCTCATGAAAAATTACTATATTCCAATATGCCATCATATTAATTCTGGAAGATAATCTATGAACATCCAGACTATGCATTACATTGTAAAGTGTCAACTAAACAAACTAAGAATGTGTAAAATGTTCTGATATTCACATCTGGATGGGCTAAGAACTATGGAAGACATGGATGAAGGCATAGCAAATATATACAAGTAGGCATATTTTTAGATCTTCACCTGGAGAACAGTGCAATCAGCTCGTTAGGATGAGAGGAGAAGGTGGCACTGAGGCGCTCACGGAGACTGTGGAGGCGAGTCAGCTTGGCAGCCATGGCTCACAACTTCGGGACTCAGAACTGCAAAGCACGGTACATGATTAACACAAAGCAACACAGATTGAAAGTTTGAAACCATTTATTTGCACAAGAACAAGTAGTCAATAGCCACCACTAAGCATTGCAAGACTATATCTGAACCGGTAGATCATGCTGAAGCAACATCAATCACACCGCAAATGATTTCAAAAGAAAAGTAGAAACCAACTATGCTTTATGATTTATTCAAGTGAAACATTTAACAAGAATCTTATAGATCAAATACAGCAAAAATAAAGGCATGATAAAGCAAGTTCTAATCCTGGACAAAATAAATACTGATTCTGCACCAAACTAGTCGCCCTTTGATAATGTTTCCAGGAGAGAGAAAAACAGCAACTTGACCAAATGGATTTGCTGCTTTTAGAGTAAAGATGCCATTTAGATCCTTAACACACAGAGAGGCAGCCAAAAATCCATAGAGAAGAGGATTTGGCTACACAATAAGCACAGACATTCGCAAGCAACCAATACCATGAATCCCTCAAAGGGAGATCAAAGAGAAGAATATGGTAAGATTGTCGTGAATCCGTGAAATAATCCAACAAAACCCAAAGACTTTTCTCAGTAAAAACCTATACAAAAATCATATATCTGGCTTGTCATCCACCGAAACTCCGAAAGGGACCAAGACATTCCTCAGGCAGCAAAAGAGAGATCAGCAGAAGTGATCAAAGCAAGATTCCAAGCAAGCTAAGAAACCAAGAACTTCTACTGTGACGAAATGATTCTAACTGCCTCAAGCACCTCGCAGAAATAAATAAAAACTGCCTCAAGTTCAAATTTTGGGGGAAAAAGATTCCGCTCATAAACCCGCAAGAGGACATCAGAAACCTCTCCAGGCAATCCAGAAGTGATTTAGATTAGAGAAAAGAATAAACCCAAGAACATGCCAGCAAAACCTTGGCAAGATTTAGCTGATGACCCACCAAAAGCATCACAAGATGAGCAAGAAACCCCAAGGAATGGTGGAGCCAGACGGCGATCAAGGCGACTTCTTGAAGTCACAAAGCCAACATTTGTTCTAGTGCGGCCAGATCAGCTCCAAATCCAAGCAAAATCCCACCCAAGATCGGCAAATGGACATAAAGAACTGGTTGACATCAGAGGCACAAACATACCCAATGGTCAAGCAGATCAGCCGAAAGGAGGATTCCTCCTAGTACCAGAGGGACCAATAAATAGGCAGCTGCAAAAACCCCGAGTTGTGAGAGGAGGTGGTGGCTAGACTAGTGGTAGGTCCTTAAGCTGACATGGCTATGGAATAGAACGGACAACAACAAATTATTGTGCCAATAATTTTTTAATCTGATGGTGTCACTAATCACTCTCAGAACAGAGTCACATGTGACTGCAGAAACGGTGGATTGAAGGATTGGCTGGGATAGAAAAAGAAAGAAGAAGGAAGAAAGCAATTGCTTTCCTTTTTTTCTTTTTACTTTCACCTCTGCAAATCACACAATTGATTTGGTGGGGAGCAGAAAGGGGTGATTCGACAACCAGATCGGCTTACATAACAATCATCCACAGATGCAATGAGATTGTCCAGATAAAAAAGCAAGAAAATTTCTCCCCCTGGTTTTGACAAGTGGGACACCACAGACAAGAAGAAAGGATACTGTGCATGACCAATTGCCCTTTGCCACCAGCCTCTCCTTCTAGAAACTTGACCTCTAAACTTGGATCTTTCAGAAAGCAGAAAGTTCATGGGTGGAAACAATGGGGAAACACCAAGAAGATTGCTAACATCTACCATCCAAGCGGCAATTCGTTATTGATCTTAAACACAATTATCTCTAATATAATCTTGCAGGGCCAGAATGGCATAAGTCATCGCCAGAAAGGACAAGCAGAAACAAGAAGTCGCTCAAGTATGCTTTCAAGAAAAGAAAGCATTGTTTCTGGCAAATGCACCAAAATGCCACCTAATTAGCCGTCTGGACAGTGAATTCTCGATGGCTTTTACATCGAGGATGCCGTGAGAAGGCTACGTTCCAAACAAGAACAGACCGGCCCTAAGAGGTGCTGACGTTGGAAAACCATGGGACAAAGTGCCAAAATTGCGAGAAAAGAAACATTCGTGTCACACGAGAATGAAATGTTTTGCCCTAACTCCAAGCAATGTGTTGTGATATAAGATTAAAGATCATATAGATAAAATAAACCATTATTATCACGAGAAGCAAAATTTAGAGTATCAAGATTCAAGCAAGGCACCCAGTTTCAAAAAAAAAGAAAAGAAAAGAAAAGATTCAAGCAAGGCGCCAACAGCCAAACCAACCAAGCAGAGCCTATAAACTCTAACCGGCATTGCATCGAACAGATTGAACAATTAACCAAGACATTACCTTGCAAGGACTTAGTGGGCAGGGCCAACAACACCACGAAATACAAGAAGACAACTTGAAAGATGGGGAAAAAATGCAGGGAATGGGGAGGTATGGCTGCAGGACGGAAGCGTTTTATAGGGGCAAAAAATTTCCCTTTACCTGCGAAACAAGTCACGGCCGGTTTTGGATTTGCTTGAATGCAATGGGCGCTAACCCACAGCAAGAATGGAAAGGAGCAAAAACAGTTGGTAACATGAGGGGGCTGTTAGAAAAATTTGAGTTATGAACACACTCGAACACGAAGAAGTGCTCATCATGTGAAGCTCGTCGAGGTCGAATTGGCGCAGTGCATACCCTCATGGCGTGGCTGGACTGAGGATGTTGTTGACGGTGCGGTAGCGTTGGGGAACATCTTCATCAGCACCCACGTCAAGGCCGAAGTCCTACGTAGGTGGTGTGGCATGCTCGATCGCCACCGGGGTTCTTTCCGCCACAGCAGCAAGTGTTGCCGATGAAGGTGTTTGACCGTGGTCTGGGGAGTTCACACGCGTGTCGTGCACTAGGTCCCTAGTGACCATGTACTCTACAGTGAAAGGTTTCACACCTGCACCTTGATCTCCGCCATCTTCGCTCCAGTCTCACTACGCGTCTTCGTCGAACACGACGTTGCGCGACACGTGCATGTGCTCGCCAACCGGGTCAAAGAGGCAATAGGCCTTGGTGCCTGGTTCATAGCCGAGGAAGACCATCGAGACGCCGCAGTCGTCTAGCTTCTTGAGGTGCGAGTTGATGCTCTTGGTGTACGCTATGCACCCGAAGGTGGGGAGGAAATGCACCGTTGGGCGCTCACCATGCCATGCCTCATAGGGAGTCTTGTTGTCCAGGCTCCGTGTTTGCGCTCGGTTTAGTATGAAGATAGCGGTGGTGACCGCCTCTCCCCAGAACCTCCCGGGCATGTTCTTATCCTTCATCATACTCCGGGAGGTGGTGACGATCATCTGGTTTTGGCGCTCCACTACTCCATTTTGCTGGGGGAATAGGGCATCATGAGTGACGTTGAACGCCATGGTTCGCGCAATATTCCCTGAACTACACCGACGTGAACTCGCCCCCGCAGTCGATGCATAGGAGTTGGAGCTTGCGCCCGCTTTCCACCTCGGCGCTGGCCTGAAATCGTATGATTGCCGCCGACACTTGGTCTTTGGACTTGAGCAACATGAGCCACATGAAGTGGCTCATGTCATCGACCAATAGGAGGAAATAGTTGTTGCCACCCAGGGTGACAGGCGTGATTGGTCCGCACAATTTGTCGTGGACGAGGCCGAGGGTGTCCTTGGCGTGGTACTTCACCCACTGCGCGAAAGAAGAGCGCTTCTGCTTCCCTACCAGTTAGCTGTCGTAGACTTGGTCAACCTAATCAATTGGCGGCAGTCCGCGCACCATCTCTTGCTGTGCGAGCTTGCGAAGCGCCTATAAGTTGAGGTGCCCATACCTAGCATGCCAGCGCCAGGCCTGCTCAGAACTGCGCATGGACGAAGAACTTGTCCTCGCTCACCTCGACACGGGTGCGTGGTGGTGGCAATAGAGATTCACGGTGTGGCGACGGTGTCAGTGGTGGGGACTCATGGTGTGGTGGCGGTGGGGACTCATAAGCAAAGTAGACTCATCATCGTCCCCTTGGCCCAGGTGAGCCTGATCTCGCCTGGGCTTACTGCGATAGTCCTTGACCCAGTGACCCTGCTTGCCAGTACAGTTGCGGCATTGGTCCCTCGGAGTGTCGCGGCCGTCGACCTGGCTGTCCCATTTACACTACCATCACATGGCCTAGTATCGCGTCTGCGCCCACGCTTTTTGCCGCGACGACGATTCCCACCGGAGTTGTTACCTCCGCTGTTCCCATCATTCTCGTGCCTTTGGAGTTAGGCCTGCCACTCATCTTTCATGAGAAGTAGGTGGCCACTGGCATTGACATGATCACCCGTGTTAGTGTTAGACCTGAGCCTGTATCGCTGCTCCACCATGCGAAGACGCCCGATTACCTCCTCGATGGCAACCTGTGAGAGATGTTCCAGGACGACCTGCAAAAATTTCTTTACCAATTCCTCGTTGGTGACATTGTCCCCCAGGACTCGAAGATTGTTGGTGAGACTTGTGATTCTCATGGCGAAGACGTCAACGAACTCGCCATCCTTGAATGCGATCTCGCCGAGGTTGCATCACAGCTTTTGTGCATTCGCCTCTTTAATGTAACACCCCGGCCCTCCACAGGGCCCAAGATGCTACCACCATCCACTTACCAATTCACAAGTGTTGCTATTTAACTTTTAGCAGCACCTCTATTTTGTTTTAATACCATTACCCACAGGGATCAAACTACAAATAACTGTAAAATAGTTGCAAAGACAACTAACCTCGTATTTCACAAACCATAACATAAACAAGCTCAGGGTTCCATTGCTAGCAAACTAAACCCTAGATTCACCATACAAGCTCAGTATACGTCTAAACTGTTATTTCACATGTGCAGTGCCAAAACGACTATCCCCATTCCATGCATGTCGTCATTCTTCACCTAAAAACAACGACAAAACAAGGGTGAGTCCGAAGACTCAGCAAGCACACGATAAAACAGTAACATCACTTTAGCAATTTCAACCAACTTCATGAACTGTAAGCTGTAATTCCACTCTATGACTGTAAACTAAGTCTGTAAATATATACTGTAAATCAATTCTGTGTCTGTAAACTGTAATTCAACCCTATGTCTGTAAACTGTAAATCAATTATGTAACTGTAAATTGTAAATCACAACTGTAACTGTAAATCACAACTGTAACTGTAAACTGTAAATCAATTCTGTCTGTAACTGTATCACTTTCTGTCACTGTAATGCAATGCAATATCATGCAATGCATTTGTATGCATCTGTATGTCCTGTAACTGTAGCGTATACCGGTATAGCGGAGCGTCCACCCGTCGATGGACCACTCGTTTGCCTACCTCTGTAGGTCTTATTCCAGAGCACTCCGGACTAGTCATATGACTTTCTCACCGACCTGGCTCTTATTCAAGAGCACTCCGGACTAGTCATGACTTTCTCACCGACCTGGCTCGTATGCATTTTGCATGATGCAATATGCCTCAAATGTGAATGTCTAATCATAAACATTACTCATCAAGGTATGATTAGCACATAATCACATGCACCATCTCATAAATACTGTAAATCATAGCATGGGACACGAATAGCATTCATCACAATTTACTGTTCTACCATGCACTTGCCTGTTAACCTAGCGGACGGTGCGTGGACGGCACCAGACTCGAACCGCTACCTGAACAAGCATTAACTATCTCAATCATCACTCATGCAATATATTCATGTACGAGCAAATAACATCACTCTAATGCTCAATTCGCCATAACCCATTCCTGTCCCACCAGGCAACATCCCATTGTCCCGGTGCTTAACCAAATCTGTAAAATCAGCGATTTCACTATTTATACTCGCCAATCGAATTCTATACGCTTAATCTCGCTTTAATCGACTACACTGTTTAACCTCAAATTATGCTCTCCTCCTCCCTCTTTTGCCACGGATCGACCAGATCCGAACTACAATGGCCGTACCAACTACACCGATCAGGTATTCATATTAATAACGATAATTAAAGGGTTACATGCATCAACTCTAATTATCGACATATTAACTTATACTCGACTCGGTAAATAAACAGGGAGAAGGTTTTCGAGGCGTTACCCTGGCCCCGAGCGATCGGATCGGGACAGTGCTTCCTTTTTCTCGGCCGGATCAAGCAGATCTGGCAACAGGTCAACTTCCCCTTTTTTTCTCTCTCTTCTCTTTCCCTCTCTCTCCCCTTTTCTTTTCTTTTTCCTTTTCCTCCGGCCGGCTCTCTTCTCTTCACGCCTGCCCTCCCTCTCTCTTTTTCTTCCCACGCCCGCAGCTCCTCGTTTCCAATCGGCCGGCTCACAACTCCTCCTTCCTTTTCACTCCCACGGCTGGCGCCTCTTCTTCTCCTCTCTCCAGTCGGCCGGCGCGGCACCCTGTCCTCCCCCTCCGCCGAATCCCGGCCCTCCCCCTTGCCCCCTTGCTCGGCGCGCAGCAGCCGGAGCCGGGGAGCGACAACGGCGGCGGCCGAGGGCAGCAACGCGCGCGGGCACGCGCGGTAGCTAGAGGACGGCGTAGGCGACGAGCTGAGGGCGGCGGTGGAGAGCTAGGCGAACGGGACGGCGGCGACAGCGAGGCGCGACGGCGGCACCGGCGGAGACGACGGCGCGCGCGCGAGCGGGGCGGGGACGGCGCACCGAGCGGCGACGGCACGCGGCGCGTGCGCGGGCGGCGGCGGCGCCGGGGCTGGCGAGCGGTGCGATGGGGAGCAGCAGCAGCACAGGTGAGCTCGGGGAAGAAACGAAAGTGAGTTTTTTGCTTTCTCCCCTGGCTCTCTCCCTCTCTTATACCCCCAAAGAGAGCATGCGCTGGTTTCTAGATGGGGTGGAGCTGGCGGTTACTGTAGCAAGGGGGAAGAAAATTAGGGTTTTGCCTCCATCTCTCTCGGGTATTACATTTAACACGCTCGATGCCGACGCGTATCATCTGGACTGCATCCCAGGTGTCCTTGGTGGTGTCCTTGATGGCAAGGGTCAAGAGCATGTTCGGCGGCACGACACGGAGAATAGCGGACAACGCCAGTCTATCGTCGCGGAAGTCACCACCGCTGGGCTCGATCACCTCCCAAAGTCCCTACGCTTGTAGGTTCACGTGCATCACTAGCGCCCAGTCAGTGTAATTCGTCCGGGTAAGCGTGGAGTAGACCACTGAGCCCGATGCCTCCTTAACTATGTGCTGGACAATGATCTCAAGGCCACCGTCATCACGGTACCGCAATCGGTGCGAAGGAGGTGTCGTTGAGCGAGGACGGCCTCGCCGCGGAGGAGTCCTTGATTGCCCACATGCCGGAGCCCACGACAATGACATAGCTGTGTCTAGACTGTCAATGCAGCTCTGATACCAAATGTTAGAAAATTCAAGTTATGAACACATTCGAACACAAAGAACAACAAGATTTGTGCTATGAGTCGGCAGCGTTTTATCCTTGTATTGCTGAATTTATAAAACCCTATATACAGAATGTGGTCTGAGTGGCCTTCTAGACTCGCGCCATGAACGAACAGCCCGTACGTGGCGCCACTACGACCTACTCCCGCGTGAACAATATGTGCGTCGAGCTGAACTGCGCACGACCAAAAGATGTGATCATGCGCTTGACTAAACATAATTAACTCCAAAGGAAATCAAGAAAGAAATAACTCACACGATTACAACTACGACCACACGACTATGACTATGACCACGCATATGGCTACGACCACACAAGACTTATCCAATGGATGCATCTTGACAGCTTCTTCTCTTGCTGCGCCGATCCGTTCCAAATCCGGTCCTCAAATCAGGAAAATGGCTTCCTGTTTTGCATGGATGATCACGTTTTGATTACTTCCCTTTAATTGTGAGCCTACTTTTTTTCTCTTTTGATTATCGTTATGGGCACCCACACGATTGATTATCGTTTGGTTATGATATACACAATCTTTTTTGTGTAGCAAATGTAAGGCTGTTTATGTTGGTGAAAGATAGGCCCGCCGAGAAAATCCTTTGAACATATATATGATGTGGACATTTGCAGATGTTTATGCAAAAGAAAAATAAAGTCTGGGTCCTTGTATCAGCATATGTCATCTTAAAGCTCATAGAAGAATAAAAGTCTTAATCGTAAAAATGAAATAAGAATTTTCAAAGGTGTTGACGTAAGTCGACGCAAAAAATTTCTTCTATCAAATACATCTAGAAGGGCGAATTTTCAAGGGGATATGGCGCAAATCAAGAAACTGAAATGTAAATCAACAGCAATAGTAACAGCCTTTTCTTATTGAAAATCAACGGTGAAACCCCAATTAAATATAGAAGCCAAATGAAAATTTGATTCCCTAACTTCAAGATCGTACAAATAGATATCGTTTTTGGACAAATAGCTATAGTTTTTCAGTTCCTGCTCACCTATTGCTATCTTCACGTAAGTTGAATCTGCCAAAAGGTATATTGCGTCCCGGGCCTTTGAAGAATTTGGTAATTGATGCTCTTGCCAAAAAAGAAAATGATACTTATAACTACCGTTTTATGCCGCGATTTTAATTCAGTCATAACAACAACATTGAACCCTATTTTTTCAACGTTGGCAACTGCTGTGTACCTGGAGTTTGAGACTGAAACAACCACGAATTCAACACCACGGCATCTAGATGCTGTGTACTTTGGTGGGAATTGACTCGCCCGTTAGGTCTACGTACGTGGCAATGAGACCACACACGACGAGTCGACGACCATCAGTTCGTGGTTGTTTCCGTCGTTGCATCTCTCGAAATTCGTTTCACGACCAGCAGTTGACATCTGTATAGGTTATCAAGTTTCAAGTTCAGACGTCAAGATCTGGCTTATGAAAGAACAGTCAGAATCTAAAAAAATATTGCAGGTTGATTAACAATTAGTCAATTACCAACGTGTCGCACAGATTCACTGCTACATAAAACCGTATTACAGACGGTTCAAAAACGTCATCGCAGACGATTTTGTGAGCCGTCTGAATTTATGGGTCAGTAATGATACGAGTTCATCACAGACAGCTTTCGAACCGTCTATGGTGTACATATCACAGACAGTTTTTAGTTAAAAACCATCTGTGCTATTCTCTTCTACCCCTAAATCTATTTTTGTTTATTGGCTAGCCTCAGGAAATGCTAGCTATGCTCTCTGAAACAAGCAGATCAACATGTACATGTATACATCCAATTCACATCTCAATTCATTTCACAAACATAAAACATCCATTTCGCAAATCAATTAATTGAAATAAAAACAAGCAAATATAGTATGAAACACAGTACACATTTTATTTTTATTAAGAATAGAGCCTATCATTACAATATCCCAAAACAACAAACAGGTTGCCTATCTAGCTAACACAACAAGAATAGAGAAAAGCAAAGATCCTCTATGCCTAGGCCTTCTCGCCCCTGATGCAGCGCACGAGCTGGATGTCTTTAACGCCCACCATCGTCGGCGTTGATTGAGCGCTGCCTTGTGCATCGTCTGCTTCGTGGGGCTATTATGGTATGAGTCAAGGAGGAGGAGGAGAACAGCAAGGAGGAGGAGAACAGTAAAGAGGAGGAGAACTGCAAGGAGTAGGAGAACAGCAAAGAGGAAGAGAACAACAAGGAGGAGAACAGAAAGGAGGCTGGGTTCTGGTGATTATTTATAGGGGAGGGAGTGCGAAATTTTTTGGCGCGGGGACAGAGAGGCGGGGCTACGATCCGTGGAGTGAGGATTGGTGGATTTCTATTGGCTAGAATTGGGTTGAGGAGGATCGACAGGACCAGCGGTCAGATTATCACATACGGTTGGTAGCTAGAACCGTCTGTGATACTTCACAGATGGTTTTTATTAAAAAAACCATCTGTGGTAATGAAGTTATCACAGACGGTTCGTATTAAAAACCGTATGTGAAAATACCACAGACGATTATTCGTATGAACCGTCTGTGATACTTGCAGCATAGACGGTTCCTAGGAACCGACTGTAATATAAGCGTCTAGTTTAGCCTTTTTGTAATAGTAATTTGGTCTAAATTTGTTCTTAAGAGACGATTACAAATGGGTGTTATCTGTTCTGTTGACAATACATGGTACACATGTTTGCCACACACCAACACACACCCAGCACGAGCACAAGCTAACACAAGAGCTCTTACCAAACACAAGAAAACTGAGAAAGCAAAGGATCAAACTCACAACATTTGTTAGAGTGGGCACACGCTCTAACCGCCCTGATACCTAAGAATGTACTTCCTATGGGAGTTCTAGCAGCAGAAATGGCCTAAGTGCTACCTTAGCTACTCCATTAATAAACTGTAGGGCCACAAACGGCGACTAGGGAAGATAAATAGAAGACAACATGATTAAATTTTTTAAAATCTTTTCAAAGGAGAAAGTAAAATTCTTCACTTCAATAGCTATAAAATCTATGAAGATCATAAACCAATCACCCACAATGAATTATCCAAAAAAAACCAAGCAAAATGTGCCTTGATATGCTCTAGTGGTCGGACATCTGAGTAGGGGGTAGTCAACCACTAGCTAGATGGTGGTCCGACCTCTAGTTAATTAGCTGTCAGACCTCTTCATTATTTGACCACTAGTCAAGAACATAGTAAATTTTCAACACTATTTTAAATTTGAAATTCAATGAAATCTTTGATCCACAACTCCAAATGACTTGAACTTTGAACTAAGGTTAGACCATGAACTTAAGACTCTATCCCAATCAAAATCCTTGAAAGAATTTACAAAAATTGGGATTTTTGGCTCTTGAAGCTTTGCTGCACCAAACCTGAGATAAAACCACAAATTGAGGCAACTCTCAGACCAAAGTACCAATCACTTGAAATTTGATATGCAACTTCTCTACGATGTAAAGAACCTATTCCACTCAACGATTAAAAAATCATTGCCAAAGTTCTGACCTTTTTCCATTTGAAGAAAACTTGCATCAAAACTGGGCAAAAGAGGGAAATCTCGATCTGCTCTTGCTCGTGAGTTTTTGATGATCTAGATAACCTTGGATAGGTTCTCACATATCATAGCAAACTAGATCACATCACGAACTCAAGCCAAAATACTCTTAAGATCAAAACCCTAAAATCACACTCTCTTTGCCAAAACCAAGCAAACAAAATAACTTGCAAATAACAAGTGTCTAGGTGGATAAAATCTAGTCTTCAAGAGACATCATCATCACTTATACATCCTTGGTACACAACAAGATCAAGAGGATAAAGAGAAGCACGAAAAAACCAAGCCAAATCAAGATTACATCACTTGAGCACAAGAGTGAAATACTTAGACGAATTTTGATCTCTATTAATTTTTGGAGATGAATGTTTACAGTCACTCACTAGCCACATACAAGGTCTAAGGATGATAAAAAGCTCAGCCATAAGAGCCTCTCACAGCTCCAATAATGTTCTTGAACCCTAACTTCTCTTAAGGCTAGAAATGAACTTTCTCAAAACCTTGACCTAGCCACCTCTCTTCCTCCTTGTATATAGAGACTCACAAGAGAAACCATAACTAGCACATCTAGTTGGATTTTATCCACTTACATGGGCTAACCCATTAACCCAACACCATATCATGTTTAACACTCACACATGTACACTTTTCAGAACACTCACACCTATTAACCTATTAGTGAATCAACACTTGATCCACTTTACATTTTCAGCACATACAAGACATAAACCACATAGGCCAACACTGCGCTTTCGCATACCACCACTTTTCTGGTATTAGTAAATTAATTTACCAAAATACTCATTTACCACCTTCCATGAAGCTTCCCACTTCCTTTGCCATGAATCATCGTCCATGCTTCATCATCTTTTATGTGGCCCCAATGACTTACCATCAAGCCTATCACATGTCCGAATCCCATCGAACCATCCTCGCTTGCAAATGACTTACCATCTAAGTCACTTAGCGCACCGCATGCTTCTCCTCGCACATGACGGTACCCAGCTTTCTTGATAGCACATGACCTTAGCTTGTCCCTGAGCATAGTCTCGGTCCACCTTGCCATTGCCTGTCATATCATCCACCGATAGCTTCCTCTCCGGCTCCTCATAATCTCGGTTTGTAGCCACTCCAGAAACCTTAGTCATCTTTGGCGGCTCCTTGATCATCTGGACCTTGGCTCCTCTTGAGTGTAGTCTCTATCCCTTGACCGCTTTGGACCTAACCTCTCCTAGCTTAGTCCTGGTCCCGTCTGCTTCACTATGACGTAGCTATAGAGTTATACAACTAACACAAACAAGCAAATTGTCATGTAGCACCGCATGAGACCAAAATCATCAATATGACCAATTGACGATAGTGAGAGCACTTACCTCAAAGCTTCTATCCCAGAAGTATCACCGAAAAGCATGACGTGCATCTTCAATGCATCATGGTCTTTGCTCAAACTTCACCTTTCATAGTTCTTATCCATTTTATGCCTTACTTGAGCTCAACTATCTCACACAGCATCCACAACTATTCTGGACCTCTGTTATCCCCAATTTAGTCCCAATCTCTCCGCCATTAACAATAGTCGCCTCCAAGCCACCAACACAATAATGGTCTAAGCAGCCATTTTTGGGCACAAGTTCTTTGCAACTTGAACAACGTTAGTCCATAAGAGAGTAAATCATCTAGTAATTTCTTAGTTTCTAAGCACGTACTAGGAGAACTAGACTTAAGCCCATCAATTTCAGTCTTGGTATTATCTAATTGCTCAAGATAATTGGAAAACCTCAAATTCTATTTTTTATATTCAGCTTTAGCAAACTCAAGTTATGCTATACATGTGGCATCATGGGCCAATTGAACTTCTCAATTTTAGCAAGTCATAGATCTAAGATTGCCTATCTCTGATCTAGCACAATCAAACTTATGATGTAAGGCAACACAAAAATCACATGGCAAAAAAGCATTTGATTGCAATAATTTATTTTTAAATTTAAGTATGCAAGAGTAGTTCTTAATTCTTCATTCTACACAAGTAATTCACTCTTCTTTATCTCTAGAATACTTACAAGATTGTCAAAGTATCAATTCTTAAATAGAAAGGCAACATCCTCAATGAATTTCTCCTTGCTCAGCTTGCTTAGTTTGAGTCAAAGATCATCCCCAGAAAGCACTTCATGATCATCCTCTATAATCACTTCGCACAAGTTATCGACTTCCTTCTCCTTTTTGGGCTCCAAAGGCTCCTTATCCCTATAACAACACCAAGAGGAGTGGCCAAAAACACTACATAACTTACAAGTGTCACGATCTGCTCTTTTGTATTTTCTCAAAATTCATTTAATGAATTCACGATCATCGGCCTCATCGATCACCGGACAAAGAATCACAAGAAGATGAGACAAAAGATTCACAAGACCTCACACTAGCCACCATGCTCATGATCAGTTAAGATCACTCAAAGAGCAAACCTTGTTTTGATACAACTTGTAGGACCGAGAACAGCGATTAGAGGGGGTGAATAGAAGCCAACACGATTAAAACATTTTTAAATCTTTTCCAAAGGAGAAAGCAAAACTCTTTACTACAATAGTGATAAGAAGCTATGAAAATCAGAGATCAATCACCCACAAGGAAGGATCCAAAAAAATGAACAAAATGTGCCTTGACATGCCCCGACAGTTTGACCTCTGAGCAGGGGCGGTTTAACTGCTAGCTAGATGGTGGTGTGACCTTTGGCTAGTTAAAACTTGAATCAAGGCTAAACCATGACTAGCACATCTAGTTGGATTTTATCCACTTGCATAGACTAACCCGTTAATCCAACACCATATTAGGTTTTACACTTACACATGCACGCTTCTCAGAGCGCTCACACCTATTAACCCATTAGTAAATTAACACTTAATCCGCTTCACATTTTTAGCACATATAAGACCTAAGTCACTTGGGCCAACGCCATGGTTTCGTACACTATCACTTTTTTTGTATTGAGCAATTTACCAAAATGCCTCTCTAGTACCTTCCACGAAGCTTCTCGCTTCTTTTGTCATGAAGCATCACCCATACTTTGCCACCTTCGATGTAGCCCCAATAACTTACCACCAAGCCTCTCACGCATTTGGATCCTACCAGAACTGTCATCGCTTGCAAACGACTCAAGTCACTTGGCTCACCACATGCTTCTCTTCGCACATGACGGTACTCAGCTTTCTTGACTGCACAGGACCTCAGCTTCTCCATAAGCACGATCCACCTTGCTATTGCCCGCCATGTCCTCCACTAGTAGCTTCCTCCCCAGCTCCTCATAGTCTCTGTTTGTAACTACCCTGCAAACCTCGGTCATTTTCAATGGCTCTTTGATCATCTGGACCTCAGCTCCTCCTGAGCGTAGTCCCTATCCCTTGGACGCTTTGGACATAACCTCTCCTAGCTTAGTCCTGGTTCCGTTCGCTTTACCATGATGTAACTCCATAGTCCTACAACCAATACAAAAAACAAACTGTTATGTAGCACCACGCAAGACCAAATCATCAATATGTCCAATTGACGACAGTGAAAATACTTACCTCAAAGCTTTCGTCCTGGAAGCATAACCGCAAAGCATGACATGCATCTCCAATGCATCATGGTCTTTACTCAAATTTCATCTTTCATAGTTCTTGTCCATCTTATGCCTTGCTTGAGCCTAACTATCTTACATAGCATCCACGACCATTCTGAATCTTAGTTACCCCCAACCTAATCCCAGACTCCCCGCTGTTGACTATAGTCGCCTCCAAGCCACCTGCACAACAATAATCCAAGCAACCATTTTTGGGCACAAGTTCTTCATAACTTGATCAACATTAGTCCATAAATGCACCATGCAATATATATGCAACAACCTATGTCAAACCAAATCAAACCAATACCAAAATTCCCAAATTCCCCTTTTTCAGCCGAGTTAACCTATCTGGCCGGTCAGACCACCAACTCTAGTCGGTTAGACCGCTGGTGCTGGCCGAGCTGACCGATCACCAATGTGATTGCCAGATCTAAACGAAAATATGGAAATTTACAAACTCTCAAAAATCAAACTTAAACTTCACAAACTTTCTAAATAAAAAATTAATTACTCGTTACAACCATTGGTGACATCCACATGTCCTCACGCAAACTAATCAGTACCTCATCTAAAAAAATCCCTCATCTAAAAAAATCTAATCAATACCCAAATTTCTATGTCCACTGCCACGTGGGATGCGCACGAACGCTTCACCCTGTTCACTAATCCTTATCCTTTCGGAGTCGTTCGTCCCATCACCAATAAGTTTTGGGTTGGTGTTACATCGCCAATTATAGGAGAGCCCTACCCATTATACTACTGTCCGGATTTATTTTTCACTGACATCACACTAGCTAGCACCGTCCATAGACTGGTAGCCTGACAGTAACAAACTAACAATATCTTCCTTTGCTCTGTTCTGTAAACCCTGCCCAGGTAATGGCAATCAATCCTGTCGCCATTGCTTTGCTTCACTCATACCATGGTTTCTTTCTTTGGTCGGTATACTCATCGTTTGAAGCTTCAAGAAAGCATCACCATGTTTCTCAAAAGAAAAAAAAAAAGGAAGAAATAGAGAACAAAGAAAGCATCATCGTCCTAAAGGATTCTGCACGCATAAGCGAAAACTGCAAAGGCGGCTTTGGGCTCTGCAAGTTGGCGATTGGTTTCAGTGGAGCTGACGATGGTCTCGTCTAATGGCTGTATTTCAGAAACAATGGAAAAGGTTAGGAATAGGCTGAAACGGGAGGTCTCGTCTAAACCGGTTTGATTTGGGCGTCGTCTCGTCGTCGCCGCCTTGCCCATGCTGCTATCGATCACATGGCTAACTGGGGCTGGAAAGGCCATGGCTGTCGTGACTCGTGAACATGTGAGAAACCTAACATCCATCAATCATACTGGCCTTTGGATTAGGCCATGAGCCAATGTCTGTGATCGGCTCATGGCTTTGATCTTTCGACTTTCGAGTACCGTGTCTGGGTTGCTCACCTGGTGAGTGGTGACCAATATAGACGTTTCTTCAATTAGTGGCCAGCTGAAGCCTGAAAGGGCTCGAACTTCAATTAGTGGTTTCAACTCTGAAAGTCTGAAGCCTTCAACGCTATGGACAATGTTGCTTTCTAGGATGTCGATGACTTGATTCTTCAACCAAAGGATTATATGAATCACAGGTGAATTAATCATTCACTTCCCAATCTAACTTACTATCAACCCGACCAAGATTTTTATAAAAAAAATCTACCCCTCATTTGAAATCACCGAGCATTATTCATAACTGAGGACACAACTACTCGAATATTTTTACACTCTGTAAATATTGCACACCTTTACCCACAAGATATGATCATCTTATATTGCCACACGATTAACACACTTCTTTTTGGTATGCGGCGAAGAGATCATGACAAAATCTTTATAATATTCAATCTTAACCTGATCTCACCCGCTAAAGTTTCGCTAATGAGTAGGTTAAGCACCTAGTCGATAAAGGCCCTCTCTTGCGCCCATGGGACGTTGGACTGACACCCACTTTCACTCAATGGCGAAACCAAGGTTGAGATATCATAAATTAATTAGTCAGGTTCATTCTATACTAGATATGTGGTTGTATAGTAAGGCTCAGGTCAATGGCGTATAAAGTTAAGTCTTTAGACAATCCCCAGGTGAAATATCCACATCCTAATGTGCGAACTGTACCCTTTTACTACACGATCATTCGCCCAAGTGAAAACTATTTTGTATAACTAACGCCAATGACACTACCCATGCCATGGTGTACACATTTTATAACTATGATTAACCACCACGATGCATATCTCATTAAGTCAAAATTGATTAATTGATCACATGTAATGATAAGCCCAATATACTACAGTAAACATGGCTAAGCATACTCAACTCTGAAACCCCAACCCTAAAATAAGATAGTACACAAGAGAGGTAGGTTGGATGGTTAAGCATAAGTCTCCATCCCACCCCTTTAAATAGATG
This sequence comes from Dendrocalamus latiflorus, assembly GCA_017311315.1. Classification (NCBI taxonomy): domain Eukaryota; kingdom Viridiplantae; phylum Streptophyta; class Magnoliopsida; order Poales; family Poaceae; genus Dendrocalamus; species Dendrocalamus latiflorus. The sequence continues at coordinate 4,264,634 of CM029618.1, forward strand.
GGATAACCAGCCACATCTAATCCTTAGTGGATACTATCCATTTAGTATAATGGAAAAACCTGCTAACCTCACACACACAGGTTTTAACTCACACATCACACTTATGCACGTTTTTCAAAACACATAAGCCCGAATCCGCTACGTCCTTAGCTTTGATCTATTTTTGATAAAACCAGGTTCTCCATGACCTAAATCGCCTTCCCAAGCACTACTTCCGCACAGTGGTTTTCTTCCAAAACCGTTTTCGATATTTTGGCCAAACTACAAAAATACCATTTCTTGATCCGATCTTAATCTTTCATTGCAAGCAATCATCATGCATGCCACATGTAGGTGTACCACTGGCTTGCAACGTGCCAGTAAGTCTCTCCCGTTCCAGTCCCACCGAACCACGCCTCATTTGGACCGACCACGTCATATGGTGCAAACCCACCATTCGAACTTTCCTTCAACATTTCCCGTCTTTCTCATATCATGCTTGAGCTCACCATTTCACCCAGCATCCTCGATCATTCTGGTCCTCAGCTCCTCCATGAGTGTAACCACGATTCTCGCTGTTGACCACGGTTGACTCCAAGTGATCCTACACATCCAAAGACAGATAAATCGTTTTCGAATACAAGTTCTTTACAACATGACCCACATTAGCAATAACATGTCTCATGCAACCTATTACCAATGACCTAGGTCAGCAAATCATCCTATGACTCAAAATTCTCAAAATCATCCATTTTTGCAACCTATTTAGAAATATATGCAAATTTACAAATTCCATATTTTTCACTCTTCAAAAATGACAATGGTTCATCACAACAAAACTATGGATCTTCTCACATAGTCTGTCAATCTCACCCATGATGAACCCATTAGTAATTTCTCGAAAATGCAAGTAGAGTCTGGTTTTAGAATTTAGAATGTAAATTTTGCAAATAAAGCTCAAATTGGTCATAAGAGGAACACAATGATTAAAAATGACCATATGAGGCAGAAATATATGTAAGCTACTGAAAATGGCAAGTTTTTCATAAAAAGCTTGAAATCCACCAAATGAGTCGAGAAATCTCACTCTAGGTCCATATGAAAGAACAATTATTCTATTTGCCAATGGTCATGGTGAGAAGAGGTCAAAATATCAAGATAATCACATCGAAACATTAAAGCTCCACTTTAGTGAGATTTTGCACAAAAACTCCAAATCACGCTCTAGATATGCATTTTACCAATCTTTCTCCTCTTTGACAATGTAGTCATCAAGATGCATGGAAGAAGATAGAGCATGATGAAATCAAATAACTGCATTTTATTCATTTTTAGTAGAAGCCATGAAAATTATCCAACTTGACTCTACAAGGATGACATCAAGCCATATTATGTGAAAGAGCTATCAAGATCATTGTAAACCATATATATAACACAACTAAAACCAAATAAGCAATAATCTGAAACTAAATAGATTTTTAGCATATCAAGTTATTCAAGATCATAGTTTAGCCAAAGATATCTAAAAGTGAGCCAAGCCGTGCCAATATACTAAATGTAACCAATAAGCTACAATTGAGTCAATTCAGAGTGCTACAAGTTCAATGTTGAATCATTTTGTTCAAACACTTGGAATTAAGCATATTTAGCACTTGCTGAAATTTATTTTGGTTTTATCTTAGCAAAGCAAGTTCTGGACTATGAGCCATCCACAACTGCCTCCTAAACTTCAACTATTTTCACAATTTTTGTTTACTTAACCATGTGCCAGATCTCAAGCACCTTTGATCTCCACATGCTCCAGCATGAGCCCGACCACCTCGTGATACGGGGTCTCCCGATCTTCTCGACGTAGGATGGATACTCACGGGAGTCTTGATGAATCGTAATGATCCTCCAATGCCAGTGCATGGGACGAACACTCTTTAATCCGCCAAAAACACACTCGTGTTGATTTTGCCGACCACCAAGCGAAGATCTATCGTGCACCCAATTCCCAGCGGAAAGGCTGAACGATCTTGATTGAAGAAGACACTCCTAATTCCCTAAGAAATTTCGGCAGCAATGCTAAACTCGAAAACTTTAGTAGATTGATTTTTCTCAAACGTGGTCTGTCTTAAACAAAAGGGATACAAGAGGGTTTTATAGTGCTTCCCCAAACTCACGCAAGGAAAGCCTTGGCCGAATCAATCTCTAATTCAGTCAAGGTTTCCTATTCTATTTCCTTAAATTTAGTAAGTCTGTTTCCTTTAATTTTGGGCTAAGCCCCTATCCTATTACAAGACCGAGATTGAGGTGGATTCGGTTGGCTTTTGGGCACGCAGGCTACATCTTGTGCACACCATGAGATTTATGATCACGTGGCCTTCCATTGATTTGATGGCTGCTTGGTTGAGACTTTCTTGGACGCATATATCTTAGTTCCTTGCTCGCATGGACTCTCATCCTCTTGACTCGTGGCTGGTTGGACCTTCTCCACTTGATCTTCCATTGCTTCGAATATGAGAAGGCACAACATATTTGCATTATGTAGTATGCTATTCTCATCTAACGTATTAGAAGACTCTAAGAAACAAAACATCTGTTGTTGAAGTAGTTTAGCTCTTACTCTTATCATAGGACCTTTTGGAGCCTCATCACTAGCTTTGTCATGCACACTTGGAGTGGATGATGAATGTGTAATAGAGATGTCCTCATCACCTTGCGTGACATCCTGACCTCCTAGGCCTCATATTTCCCCCTCCTAGTCCCAATCGTCCTCATCACTGATCATGATTGTCTTCACACTCACATGCACTGCGAAGACCAAAGAAACTTTCTCCCGGCATAAGTTCTCCACAACTTGACGGACATTAACACACACACTCACACCACCCTTATCCATCCATAGATAAAAACAAAACCATCTACGACCAACAACTAGGTTGTCCATGACCACAAACTCCATCGTTTACCACAAAGTAGTTCCAGATGACTCAATACGACCGCTAGCTCAACAAGTACTCGAAAACCATAAGTACTTAGGAAATACCATCGCTCCGCTCAAAATACTCGGGAATAACAAGCATCGCTACTGACCAGAACCATCGAGTACTAACTACCGAGTTCTGATCATATACCACAAGTCTCCGACAACCGATCGCAACACCTACAACAACCGAACATCGACTATCGAGTATCGAATCCTTCCGACTACTGAGCACCACGACTACCTGACCACCAAGAACCAACCAGTTATCCCACTGGTCTAACATGAGTACTCGAAGTACTCGAAGATCACAAGAAGCGAAGCATTCGAACTGACAATAAATTCTATGAGTACCGACCGTGAAGCCTACGGCAACCGATCGCAAATCCTTTGACTACTAAAGACAACAACAGTAGACAGCAAAGTCTACGATTATAACAGTAGTCCACAAAGTTTACGACCATTGGCTGCAAAGCCATTGACCATCGATTAGTAAAATCTACGACTATGAAAAGTATTGTACCTACAACCATGAAAAAGTACTGTAGCTATGATTACTTTCAGTGGTCGTTCTGTCGTGGTTGAAGTCGAAGCTGGACATGGTCGAAGTCTGTTATGGTCGAAATGTCATAATTGAGTTGCCGTGGTTGAAGCTAGACGTAGTCGAAAATAGACGTGGTTATTCTTCTGTAGTCGTGTTGCGGTGCTAGTACTACCGTTGTCGAAAGCCGTAGTGGTCGAAGTCTGTCGTCGTCAAAAGCCGCAGTAGTTGAAGTCTACCGTCGTCGAAGTTACGTGGTCGTAAACGACTCTGCGTGGTCATAAACATTATCTGGGCCATCACTCTTTGAGGTCGAAGCCAGCCGTGCAATCCTCCGATGCCAATTGAGTACCGTTCGATGTTCCAATGCTAGTCGGACATCGTTAGATACTCTGTTGCTACTCAAAAATCGTTCGATGCAACTCGGACCCAATCGAATGATTTGAAACTACTCTAAACAGACCAAAAACACTAGGAGCAGATGAAAACCACTCGTACGTGACTAAAACCACTCGAAGCAGGCCAAAACCACTCGGAGCAACCACAACCACTAGGAGCCAATGAATACCACTCGGAGCAACTTAGAACTGAATGAGATCACTCGGATTGAAGACCTTTGACTGCGATCGATCGAAACTTTTGCAAATGCAAATTCCAAAGTAATCTAAATGTCAATTATTCATCATCACTTTTAATCACGACCACCACATGGTGTAACAAAAGCCGAGGCCTCAGTTCTGCACACTTACTTTAGATTAGTCAAAGATCATATTGAGGTTTTTCTTCCTACTAGAAAATCTCTCAAGTGTCTTTTTGAGATAGTCATTTTCTTTAGCTAGGTTCTCACATATAACACACTCTTTTGACTTGGTTGCCTTAGCATATCTTTTCTTATAAACTGCTACCTCAAGCTTTAGAGCATCACATGACACACAAGAGGACTTCTTAATTCTAGCCAACTGCTCATCAAACTTAACCCTAATGGCCTTATGCATTTCATCTAAATCACTCCCAATCTCTACACAAAATGCATAGGAAATAGAATCAATGACATTTTTAGATGTAGTCATGGCTATAGATTTTTTTAATTGTAAGTTTCTCCTCTAGTGTCTTGTTAAGAGCATATATCTCAATTATGAGTTTAGTACAATTTTCACATGATGCGGTCCTAGAATGCATAACCATTTCAGTCATTTTTTTATTTTGATATTGTTATCCTCACAATGAGAGCAAATATGATCAGGATTAAACTTTTGCAATTCCTTGAGAACACTATCTAATTTGCAATTGGAGCGAGGCTAAGTAAATATTACGGCACGGAGTCGCAAGTAACACCTTTGTATTTCAAATACCTAGGAACAGGACTGGAATATCATAGTAGCCATATAAACGAACGGAAAGCAAGAAGTCGGTTTGAATACATTAATACCATTAAACGAAACAAACACCACTCTGTACTAACGCAAACTAAACCATAGGTAGAACAAAACTATTCTCACAAGAGGACGACACGCGAGAGATAGCAAGCCAGACTTCTAACATATAGAGCATAGCGTCTCGGCGTAGAACAAGTCCTGCAGATCGGACAACGAAGCCTTCCTGTACCAAAATTGCAGCAAAATAAGTAGACAAGTTCAACATCAACCCACAATGACAACATAAAAAAAATAATTGTGAATTATGAGGGATGAGTTCTGTGCACATGAATAGTGTTGAAGTACAATGTCACACCTGATCCAGTGATGCCAAGTAGCAGTGTTGATTGACTTATCGCCTGCTTGTCTTCCCAATAGATCGTTTTCCAGAGAACAGATGCTTTGGCTTCAAGGTGGGGATAACACGGTCCGCCTCTCCACGGCGAGCCTCCTTGTTCCTCTTCTTCACTGAGTCCTTCGCTTTCTTGATCGCCTTCTTCTTCTGTTCGGAGTCCCTGAATCCTTCTCCTGGTACTACCTCCTCGGGTGGTCGTGACTTCGACCTGGACCTTGACCTTGCCCGCAGTTTCTTGTTGGATTGCTGGCCATCGATCTCCATATCATCACCATCAGCTCTGCTCAGTGACCTCTCACGCTTACGACCTATTGACCGGCTGCGAACTCGGTCCACAGCTGCACTAGGATCCAAGCCCATAGAGGAAAGTTGCCGGCCCATTCTGATAGTTGTGAATTTCCTATCTTTGTCAAACTTCCTAGGAACAATAGGACGGCTTTCTGCAGTTCTCTTCTTCATTCTATGTTCTTGAATGAGCAATGCCTTCTTCTTCCTAATCTGAGCCAATATTTCACGCTGCTCTGCAGTCAATTCATCATGGCCATCAATCTGGAAAGCATCTTGCGCAGCTTCCTCTTCAAGACGAAGACCCTCCTCTCTTTCCAATTCTTCACACCTTTCCAAGATATCTGGATCCAGAAAATCAGCAACATTATGCCCATCCAATATCTCAGGCAGAATATCTTCCTTCCATTCATCATTGGCCAATATATAGTGCTTCTTAAGACTAGCAGAATAGACCCCAGCACCTCCATTCTCATTCTCAAGGTCCTTCTCAAGTTTCTTCTCCACTTTCTTCTTTTCCTTTGCAGCAGCATTTGCTCGAGCTTCCAGAACAGCCTGAGGGATGCAAGGAGGCCTCTCCTTGTTGTCACGAGGCTTCGGCATAGCAACATGAAACCTATTTAAGCAGTCATTGATCTTCTTTGATTTCATCTTGATCTCCACCCTCTGCTCAAGAAGCCTCTCACAGGCAGCATTTTTAACAGCTATCACACCATCATCTGTTAAAGTGCTCATAGTCAATAAAACCCCCTCTTCATTAGGATCTCCACCTTGAGGTATAGTCTTCATAGCCTCTGCCTTCATCTCCATTACCAGCATCATGTCCTCCTCAGAAAGCCCTTCAAGAGGCTGCAAGTCAGTCTTGTTGCACACAATGACTAGAGGCTTATTCATGAACAAGGACTTTATACTGTGGAAGAGTGCAGCTTGCTGAGCAATACTGTACCCACAAGACCCAGAAATGTCCAAGAAGAACAGCACAGCAGCCCTCAAGTGGGCAAGAGCAGTGATACTGCACATTTCTATGATGTTCCTGTCCTCAAAAGGCCGATCAAGGATTCCTGGAGTGTCAATCACTTGGTACCGCAGATACTTATAATCTGCATGACCAACAAACAGGGACTTTGTTGTAAAAGCATAAGGCTGGACGTCCACATCTGCCCTTGTAATCTTGTTCATGAAAGAGCTCTTCCCAACATTTGGATAGCCACAAATCAATATAGTCCGGGTATTTGGGTCTATAGATGGAAGCCTGGCCATGTGCTGTCTGATCTGCTCCAGGTATGCCAAACTAGGACTGATCCGCTTTATAACAGTACACATGCGACCTAGTGCAGCTACCTTCAGGCACTTGCACCGGTACAGGGAGTCTCCATACTTGAGCAGCCTCAAATAGTCCTTAGAGATCTTTGCAATGATGTTTCTAGCGGTGTTGATCTGGCCCAAGGCAAGTTTGTAGTGATCCTTGTTATAGAGCACATGAAGGAGATCACCGTAGAAAGGGTGGATGTCATCCAGTCGGGGAAACTCATCGATGATGGTGGACAGCTTTTCATAAAAGTTCTGCTGGGAATACCTAACCTTGCGCATATAGAACTGGCGAATGCGGGAGATAGCATATCCCTTGTGGACAACAGTTGGTGTCTGCCTCTGAGTGCGGGACAAGATGATGTCAATAAAGTCCTTCCCAGGAGGGACAACAGTGATTCTCTTGAAGTTGTATTGCACCATCTTGTTGATACAAAGCTTCGCTACCTATTCCTGTGATAAAAAAAATTGCAGGTAAGGCCAACACAGCATAATAAGAAGCAATAAGAAAGATTCCAGTAAAACATGACTGGGGAACCAATATAGCAATCATTCAACTGATAATAATAGAGAATGAATTAAAAAAACCAATTTGTAACTTAATACAGTAAGACGCTGTTGATCAACGACTGTAGTTTCATTGTTTCATCAATGGTTGATACAATGCAAACTTGATTGTGTGAAATTATACCCAAGGGGAAACCTTCAGTTTTTTAATTGAATCTTAAACAGGTTTAAGCACAAAGTAGCAACTACAGTACTATAACACTTCCAAGCCACTTGAGACCCCTAAACACGCCACACAACAATACACCGGAAAGCAAAAGCACATAAACCTATGTATCAGCAACAGCCTCCCACAGGACTACAGGAGGCAGCGCGAGAACACGCATTACATAACCTTTGCATTCTTTAGAGCATCTTAAGCTTGATACATTGTATAACCTTAGACATACGAAAAGCAATATGACAGCAATAGAAGTACAGTTAGGCTACCACTCCAGTTTGGTACAGCTCGAACTTGCGCACTCTACCTATACCTGATCTCACTGTCAGTAGTCACAACCTAGCAGCAGCTATTCTGTCGCTAAAATTCACTGATCAAATAAATATCGCAAAAAAACCAAGAAAGCCTATCTAGCCGCCTGCTATGAGTCATAGGCGATACGAGGGGCAGATCACAAAACAGGAAAACACCTGCTTCCTCTGCAAACTTTGCACGCAGCTTTAACCAAGAACGAGCATGGACAAAGTTAAATTAACCGGCAGATTTACACGACCACAGGTTCCATACCAACATCCGCCAAGGGTCATGGGCAGACGAGACATAATACTCTACACGCAAGCAGGGAACGAAGCAGAACGCTCGTTACTTACGTCGCGAGGCGGCCGGAGGACGAGGACCGACGAGGCGGCGGCAGGAGAGAGAGAGAGGGCGGAGGGAGGCGGCGTCCCCCTCTGTGGCGGCGGACGGGGAGGGGGAGGGGGTGGGTTTCTTCGAAGTACTTATAGATTGGGTAGTGTGGGTAATGGGCTTTTTCGGCCCATGAAACTATTTTATGGGCCTATTTCTTGAGGCCCACAATTACCGGAGGCGGTGGTGATTCGATCCTCCAAAGCTCAGCTCAGCTCAGCCTCCCCACCCCAGTCATCGTCTTCCTCCCCCCTCCTCCCCGCCGTCGTGGAAGCAGACCCGTGGCTCCCACCGCTTCCGGGAGGTTCGTCGCCTCGGTTGCTCCATCTTTTCTATCGCCGGACTATCCCTCGCTTCTTCGCGGTGATTTCTCGCCTAGCCCCGCGGTTGTGGTGCTGATTCGTGGTTTCTTGAATTGTTCTAGGGTTCGGAGGTAGTAGGCTCTTCTGCTGCGATGTTCTCCAGGATCTCCCAGCTCGGGGCGCGCCTTCTGTGCGATACTGGAGCTGGTTGGTATCTTTTCCCCTTCCCTTGCTCCTCTTTTTGATAGTACCTTTATGGATTATTGCTGAGTAGTCAGGCTAAAATAAGTGTTGTCTTTGACCTTATGCTGTGGCAGAATGGTTTAAGAATGATCCATTGATAAATGTGATGTATGCCGTTTGCGTGAAGTAATCTGTGCTTGCACCCAATGCTTATTACATAGTCATTGTCGATGCTAGCTAATTGCGGAGTTGAGAGTCATGTTTCTTTTGTTCTGGTCTTGAAATGCTCCTGAGTTTATATATGGCTTATTTATTCTTGTTGATTAATTTTGTGCAGCAGGCAACTTGCTGGGCAAGAGAAGCAATTATTACCGAGGTCAACTGAGCCGGCATTTGGCCCCAGCGGTTAGTCCTATTGTACCATCATTGTAGTAAATCCGAGTGGAGAACTTAGATGAACATGCGCCTTGTATCTGCTGTCACTTAGAATATAACTGAGTCATGGATATAACTGCCTTTCGATACATGATGTATGCATAGGAATTCTTCCTGTTTCAGATTCAGTTCTCAGGTTTTTTTTTTTTTTTTTTTTTGCATTCTGAAGTGACTATAAGAAAAGATAGATTTTTCTCTACCTGCACATTGTTTTTCCACCGCCACTTGTATTTGCAAACACTGCCTTTTGCTGAAAACAGTTCTGTACCTCCAGAAGTGATGATTTATAATTTTTTAAGTTTCTTATGTATAATGAACACTGGTCTATAAATTTTCAGAAGAACATCCTCTTCTCCACCGCAACTACTAGTAGTGATCACCATGAAGGCGGTCAGGACAAGGAGAAGTGAGTCTATTCGTCTCCTCTTTCATTTTTTTTATTTAGCATGAAACTTCAACCATGAAGGCGGTCAGGACAAGGAGAAGTGAGTCTATTCGTCTCCTCTTTCATTTTTTTTATTTAGCATGAAACTTCAACACTTAGCTATATTTGTATCATTGGACTCGGCGGTGTCTTACTCCAGATCTTTTCTAATGTGATTTTTTGTTAACATTCTCTCACCTTTTGAGGGGCTGCACCTTCCCACATCTAGAGGAAATAGCTGCCTTATTGATCGGTTTTACCTAATATTATTGTTCAGCTTTAAGCAATTATTTGACTTTGGGGTAAGGAAGTAGTCTTCTGACAAGGGCATTTTTCTCTGTACTGCACAGAATCTCTGTAACATTTGTCAACAACGATGGCACAGAGAAGACGATCAGTGTTCCTGTTGGAATGTCCATGTTAGAAGCTGCTCATGAAAATGACATAGAACTTGAAGGTTACAATTTTATTATCAAAACTGTGCTATTTTCTGTTTTCATATGTAGTATCTTTTGCTGCCTGTATAATCCTGCAGTCAGTACTTGCTAGCTGGTAAGAACAGCTTTTTTTAAACAAAAACAATTATGTTCAATCACCTGACACCCCATCGACATGTCATGCATTGGCTTTTACATGATGTTACTATCTTAGATGTATATAAAGGGTATTTTATTTAGTCTCTATATATTCTGTCAACTGATTTTCAGCTGTAGTTAATAACCTTGCCTGGTATTTTGGTTACCACAGGAGCTTGTGAAGGCTCACTTGCGTGTTCTACTTGCCATGTTATACTCATGGTATGCTCTAGATATAAACCTTTGCAAATTTTAATCCTGTTGTAGATGTTGAAGTACTACTGACTAGCACTTTCCAACTTATCCAGGATGTAAATTATTATAACAAGTTAGAAGATCCAACAGATGAAGAAAATGATATGCTGGACCTTGCATTTGGGCTCACAGAAACGTAAGTGAAGCTCTCCTAAAGGATTGTTTTTTTAATTATCCATCTTATTTCATGATCCCTCAATTCTTGCTATCTGAGTATGGTGCAAAGCAACATATTAAATATCTTAGACCCACCTATGAATTGTGCCCTGGGTTTATTGCCAGAATTTGTCCCGTAGCTGATGACCAAGGTTGGTGAGTTGAGGAAGAGAACACAGAATTGGAGCCTCTTAAGGAGAGGGGAAAGAAGAGAGTGAATACAGGATTCAATTGTTTTCCTAATAGTCATGATGACTCTACAAAACCTATGCTGCCTTATGTGCATGAAGAACTGAAATTAAATCCAACTTTACTAACATGATCAAATAGCTGATTGGACTATAACCATACAGTTAATTTGTAAATATGTAAATACCATCCTAGCTGCATAACCTTCAGTCATATGAAAGCTGGGTTGTGAGTGTTTCATCTTCCTAATCTGGAATCAAATGCTTGAACTGCATTCAGGTCTCGTCTTGGCTGTCAAGTAATAGCGAGACCTGAACTTGATGGCATGCGACTGGCGTTACCTGCAGCGACACGGAACTTTGCGGTAGATGGCTATGTACCAAAACCACACTAATGACATTGACAGGTCATAGTTGCGAACATGGATTCTTACAGCGGCATCAATTTTGTAACTCATAACATGTAGGGTTTGTTCATTGATGAGCTCCTCGGTTGCTTACAGAGATCATTGTTTCATCTCTACCATTGTCACTGGGTGAATAAACATGCCTCTGCTATATGCATATGTACACAAAAAACGGTCGTATCATATGTTTTCCCCCATTTTGGTTGTACTTGCATTGGTCAGTTTTCGTAAAAGTCCATGTCACGAAATACTGGCATTTCAGGTGGTACATTACTACATTTAAGGCTCTTCGTTTTTTTGAAAAAAAATAAATTCTCTCTCTCTCTCTCTCTCTCTCTCTCTCTCTCTCTCTCTCTCTCTCTCTCTCTCTCTCTCTCTCTCTGCCTGCATCGGACACTAACAGCTTTGTAGTATTTTGAGTTGTCGATGCTCCATTACTGTAAGCCTGTAACAGCTTGAAATAATTAGGGCTTTTATATTGGTTGGTTTATGCTTCTTGTTCTGTTTGAAGAAACCATAAGCCAGTATGAATATCCAGTTTTTTAAAGTGATTTTCTCACTTTTCTTACTCTCGTCTCGCTTCAGAGATAAGACAGAGAATCACGAGAGTATTACATATCTAACGCCTCTCACTCTCGTCTCGCATATGCATCTCACTTTCTCTTATCGCTTGCGTCTCCTAAAAGATATTTTTTTAACTACTATTATTTATTTTTAGCTAAAAATTATTTATCATAGCTACCATTTATTAGCTGTACTAAACATGAACATGTCCTTCAATTGCTTTCCTCCTTGAAAGTTGTGACGCCGTAGCTAACATCTATTAGGTCATTCTCAGTGGAGAGCTTCATGACGTTGTTTCTAAGACTGCCACATCATGTAAAATGAAATGAAACATGGATGAAACATCCATCCTCAATGCATAGTTTCATTCTATTGTTTTATAGACATTTAATTTCATAACTCATATAGAGTTGGTAATCGTGCCAAGAGAGTTTCATCTAGATGAAACTCACTTCTTCTCTCTCTTCTTAAAAATGTTGCCATATCATCAAAAATATCTATGTAGCAGCCTATTAAATGCAGATAAAACTCCTACTGAGACTGGCCTTAGCTGCGCTCAACATGAACATGTCCTTCAATTGCTTTCCTCCTTGAAAGTTGTGACGAGATGGAGGTTGCAATAGGATGAGGTGGAGTAGAAGGCTGGATAGTTTTTCTGTCGGGTGGAAGTTAGAAATGCCAAATGGTTCTGAATTCTGATTGTGGCATTTGTTCTCGTACGCGTGTTCTTGACACAGCTTCGTTGTAGTTGGACAAGTTACCGGGGCCCGTGGCGAAGCCGAAAGGATCGTGCGGATGCGGTGCCCCACTTCCAGGCAGCCAGGCTTCCAGGGTGAATTTTTTTTTGACTGATAACTTATAATTTGTAACTTAAATATTTGAATTATAGCCGTTTGTGAAAGTTAGTACGTACAAAAAAAATAGTTGTATGTAATTTTAGCCAGTACAGCTGAATTCAATATACTTTTTACTTTAATTTTCCTATTAACACTGTCTTAAAAAATGCACCGTTTAAAAGTTAGTTACTATAGATAGTACAAACATAAGCCAGCTTTAAGCTGATCCGAACTCACCCATTATTGGCCCTCAATAATACTATTCCTCCTGTTCATATTAGATTATGTTTCTATTTTTTTTTTGTCTGAAGAAGACAGAAGCCAATATTGATATATGGCTTCTCAATGCGGGTTTTTCACTCCTCTCGCTCCAGAGATAATCCAAGAGATCATAAATGCATCACATAGCCATTCATTTTGCTCTCATCTCGCTTATGCATCTCACCTCACTTTCCTACCACTCACGCTCTACTTTAAAAGTCATTTCTTTATATACTACTATTTATTTTCAGTCAAATGCTATTGGCTACGGCCAATATAAACAAACCGACCCTGAGTACTCTTGGTGTACGTATAGGGTGGGCTATTTGCCAGGTTGGCTAACAATCATGCAAGACGTGGCCATCCACTCGGTACCCATGCCCACGACCATGAGCTCTCTTTCTAAACTTGTCTCTCCCATTGATCCCTGTTATGAAATAATCGCACAATCTCACAAAACCACCAAGCGCACCTGCCGCCGCCTTCGCTGCTGCACCCTGCCGCCACCGTGCAACCGTAGCGCTAGCCCGCTACCGTGAGCATCTATCGGCACAACCACCACGCACGTCTACCATCACAATTGATGCTGCCCTCCGTCATCATCGTCGCAAGCTTGACCTAGGGTTTGGTGAAAGGCGCCACCACCACCCCTATCCGCCTACGTGTTTGGCTCCGCTTTGTAGACTCGACTTGCCCACACCAAACAGGAAACGCCCCCACTTCCCCCTCTCTTCAGTCTCTCTAAAACCGAGGCGGAGGACTTCTTTTGGGCTATGGCTGATAGATTTTGTTTATGCTTTTTGAGACGGCGACGAATGACACACACGATTTTATACTCGAGAAGCCATTTGGAGAAGGAGCTTCAAGAAGTCGTCCCGTTTGTTTCTACTTGCGGAGAAGCCGAAGCCAAAAGCTTGCCCGATATGCAATTCTCACAAAAATAGCCACCTTCTTTTCAACTTATGGTTTTTCTCCGAACAAACAAATAGGATAGTTTTTCCGTCGTCTTTGTGAATCAGATTGTCAGGACAGCTTTTTTGAAGTGACTTATCAGCATTCGATTCGTTTGCACAAGTACTCACGTTAAAACCAAAAGTTATCAACCGTAGCCATAAGCATTAAGTGCAGCCAAAAAGATCCCACCCAGTACCTACTACCTGATATTGTAGCTACACCTTCTTCGACCGTTTATCAGAAAACAGAGTACCGACTGAATAGTTTCATGACAAGGAAATTCCTTCCAAACAAAGTACTTCAAAACAATGTACACAAGGAATACTTGCGGCTAAAAGTGAAAAGAGTATACAAGAAATGACTTAAAAGTTCATTACATGAACTGATACTGTTCACATATCACAGTATCACACTACATGAGTACGGGAACTGGGCATTTCTTAGGACGTTCTAGCGAGCTAGACATGTCTGTACTATAACGAAAGGTCTCGCACATAGATACATCGTTCTCAAAAACAGACCAACAGTATATTAGCTTTGCACTACACTTGAAATAAGGGAAATGTACGTCAGTACGTGCTTTCTATCTGAACTTCTGAACGTGAGAGGGAAGATTAGGATGGGTTTTTTAGGCTGATGGTTTATGATTTAAATATTTAAATTCTATCTATTCGTGAGAGGTAGTACACACAGAAAAATAGGCTTATGTAATTTTGGTCGATACAGCTGAACTCAGTATACTTTTTACTACAATCTTTCTGCTGATCCTGTAAAAAAATAGCGAACTCTGAGCAACTAGAAGTTTCAATAGCTGAAAATTAGGGACAGGAGAAACCACCAATTACCAGAATTAGTTGGCATGAAGCGTTCATACGACTGCTTAGGGAACACAGCATGAGTCACATAGGCGCCAACTTTTGCGGCACCATGAGCAGCCAGAACTTTCTGCAAAAAACAGTTGGATAGAATGGAAATATTCATGACAAAAGCAACAAAAGGCAGCATTACTGCCAAAAGTCCATGAACTTCATATCATTAACACTTGACGTGTGTCAATTCAATTGTGTGAACAATTACATGCCACTAACTCTTGTTAGACCAGCTTTGACAAGGGAATGCAACAAATGTTTCTTTCCAATTTACAGAACTATAGCCTGCTGACAATAGTGTCAAATGTGGATTCAGATCAAATGAACATTGTGGAAGGCGTTGCATGTTTTTTGTCGGACAACTAGAAAACAAATGATGGCACGAAACTGTACCCCTCTGCCATCGCAACGGAATGGCTGAGGATTCACTCCCCGTTGATGTGGACGTAAAAAAAATCCAACGTAACTGAAGGCTAAGTCATAGAAGCATTAACTGGTAGTATCATGCCAAAGCAATCGAATAGGCAATAGCGCGATATCTAGAGCCCCCCCCCCCCCCCCCCCCCGCGGGGATTGCACTAAATCATCCACAATGACAACATGCCGCCCTTATGATTGCACTGCTCAAAAGGAGATTTTTTTTGAGTGGCTTATGGCTGGAAAGTATTGTAGCTGGTTGAAAAAATATTGTACTTGACTGTAACTTATTTGGCGTAATTAAATTTTAAAATAGAAAAAAAACATGTTAAAAATAACCGACAAAAAAGCTCAAAAAAGATAAAAAAATCAGAAAAAGACGAAATTGTTGAATAGTGAAAAATAAACCAGAAGTCAGAAGTTCAAGCCGAAATGAGCGGGACCTTAATCATCAACAATAACAGCATGCCGCGCTTCAGGAATCCCTTCCTTAGTCCGAACTATCCTCTTGTCGTCTTCACCTTCGCTCAGACAACCTATATAATCAAACAGCTCTCCATGAAAACTTGGGTCTATCAACCGAAAAACCTAAGATTGGGCAATTCCACAACCACATGCACAGCCCCCTCTCGAACACAAACTAAGGCCATGTTTGGGCCTGAAAGGAACTTGAGTTAGACACTATCATTCACACAGATCACGCTGACCATTGGAAAAGTGGAGCAATTGCTTATGGAAGCGCTTCCACGCCCCATCATCCGGGAAGGCAATGGCGATCTGCGCAACACACAAGGAGTCAGAGCAGTAGCAAGAAGGATTCGGCGCACGATAGTAGAAATCGACAGGGCAGCGGCTGCTGCTACGCACATTGTCTGCGTCGGGGAGCTGGCGGAGGCGCTGCAGCAGGAGAGGTATTCCGGTCTCGAGGCATGGCAGGACGTCGTCGTCGAAGTAGAACCTCTCCTGGAGAGCATGGATGTTGTAGATGATGATGGGGCGGCCCTCCGCGGGACTTGAATGTGCCCGTAATCCGGGATAGCAATTTCGGACCGAAATTGCTGAATTTTGGCGAAAATTGGATTTCTCGGCCTGTCTCAAAAAAATGCCAGGCTCTTGGCCTCCGGCGCAAGACGCAAAGGTGATACACCTGTTCGGCCCCCCGAACCCCCGACCCTGATTCTCAGTTCCTCCCTAATCGCGTCTCACAGTGGCAGCAGCTGGCGGCTAGGTTTTCCCCAAGCCGAGTACTCCCCCTCCTTCCCTTCCTTCTCATTCGCCATCTCTGTCAATCCAACCCCCTATCAGGGACGGATCTACAATAGTTCATAAGCGTTCAGCTAAACACCCAAAATTTTTAGTAAAAAACCATTATAGACAAGATATAATACGCACACACTTACATGGACCAAATTAGCGATGTACATACCCCATCAACCCAAATTAGTTCTGGCTGGCTGGCCTCGCGTTGTGGGCCTGGCCCATTTGCGGTGATGCACACCGATCGGCCCAGCCCGGCCGTGGCTGTGTGGCGCTGCCTATGGCTACCAATCCCTTATCAGGCCTGTTCTATCTGGCTTTTAAAATCGACTTTTAGCTTTTTGCTACAGTACCTAATTTTCAAACAGAGTATGTTTTAAGATAGGGTTTATAAGCTAATAATAGTACACATGGAAAACCTATCATCTGTACTAACTAAAATCGTATGCAAATATCTCTTGAAAACATATCGTCTGTACTAGCCAAAA
Organism: Dendrocalamus latiflorus; assembly: GCA_017311315.1. Taxonomy (NCBI): domain Eukaryota; kingdom Viridiplantae; phylum Streptophyta; class Magnoliopsida; order Poales; family Poaceae; genus Dendrocalamus; species Dendrocalamus latiflorus. The sequence continues at coordinate 4,281,470 of CM029618.1, forward strand.
TCGTATGCAAATATCTCTTTCTCCGTAATCTCTATTATGAACAGCTAAAATTTAAAAATTTCAGCCAAAAATATAAGCCGCAGCCATAAAGGAGATGCCCATTGGCTTATCCCCAATTCCCATTTGCGTTTTACGGCTGGCAAACCCTAGCTCCAGCTCGAGCTCTAATTGGTGCCTTCTCCATCGCTTCTCTATCGTTTCGCAAGTCCGAATCCAATGGCAACATTCTCCGCTCAAAGATCTTGCATGCTGGGTTCGCAGCTTCTTGGACGGTTGGCGGCGGTGTCGATTGGGGGGTTTAGGTTGGAATGGTTGATTTCTTGAAAACTCGCACATGGGTAGCAGATTGGAATCTGCTGGGTGGAACGGTGATTCCAGTGGTTCTAGGCTCGTTTTGGCGGTCGAAGCATGGAGAAATCTTGCCATGGTGACGATTGGGTAGATTGGGTGATCGGTTGGATGGTTCTTAGGTGCTCTTTTTATGCGCTTGCCATGTTGAATTTGTTCTTTGTTTTGCTGACTAGGGTGCTCTTGTTGCAATGATGCGCACTCGTTACTCAGGGCTGTTGATACATTGCTCAAATAGATATCCAAAATCCATGCACAACTGAGTTTCTATTTGGACTTACCATTTCATTATATTTTCACAACAGATGTTACTATATTTGTGTGGGATTGCCTCAATCAAGATGATGATGAGCTACTAGGATTGCTGCTGTGATTTTGGCAATGACTTCTTTGATATTGGTGGTAGGAAGTTTCTTCTTCTGAGAATTGTCAATTGATGTTATTACTGTCAAATGATTTGCTCAAAGGGAGAGTTTACTTGCCTCAGATATCGCCTGCAAGGAGACCCTGGACCTGGAGGAATCTCGGGAATCAAAGGGCAGGCGCATGTTGGAGTACCGTTCTGAGTGTAACACATCAAAAGTTAGAAATCATGAAATAAGTTAGTTTGGCCGCACCTAAGGTGGTTCACTAGCACCTAACTATGTTCTATGTTAGTGCCCTGTGCAGCACAATTCACACTGATGAACCACATAGCTTGAATTGGGATGTGCAGCACAATTCAAATAATTCAGGCCCGTCTTTTCACCATATATGTTTGACAACTGCCTACTGTTGTCGTGATGTGCCTTTACTATTAGCTAATTGAAAATTTCAGCATCAGATACAATAAATTCCTTGTCAAATGGAGCACCCTACCAGTCATCAGATAATTGTTTGGAAAAATTGCTCTGATAGAACTCCAATGTACTTCAGGCTTGATCAAATGTTGGTTCATCTCTGGTTCAATTGAAATCACTTTATTTGATTTATCATTATTTGTCAATCATGACATGTTTAACTTGGATTCGTTGTAGGCCTTGCAGCCAGGAGAGCATTACATACATTGATGGTGAAATTGTTGTTTCAGGTTAGTGCAAAGCACATTTTCTATAGCATCTTAAAGTCAAATTTTCATTTATTTTTCTGACATAGTTTCCAATCTATGCATGGGTTTCCAATATCATCAGTATTTGTCTCTTAAGTTCCTTGCAAGATACCTGTAAAGAAATTTTGTTTCCCATTTTCCTTCTGCATTATTGTATATTTTTGTATTTTCTGTTGAATATTTTTGTAACTTTGAACACCCAGACTAAAATTCATATGTTCGCCACTGCCCCCTATCCAACCGTGCCTCATCATACATGAGCAACAGAGCAGCCCATCCAGATCGAGATCCAGTGTCAGCAGCAATCGAGAGTGAGGCGGCGTAGCAAGGGAGGGGGGAGCTGGCACCGGCTGTGGGAGGGGGAGGCGATGTAGATGTGGGCAGTGTGGGCTGCAGGAGGGGGAGTCAATGCCGGCTGCGGGAGGAGGCGGCGCCGCCGGCAATGAATGGGGAGGCGACGTCGGCTACAAGTGGAGGAGGTGGCACCGGCTGCGGGAGGAGGCGGCGGCACCGACACCGAAATTGTAGGTATTTGTTGAATTCGAATGAGATGTTTGAATATTTTGACCAAAACTTTTAGAAAAATAGCTGAAAATTTTAAATCTCCGAATTTCGGATTTATTGAAGGGGGTCCAAAAAATTTTTCGAACCAAAAATGTTTACCCTACCCATAATCTTGTATCCCACTCCCACCACCAATGCACCGCGCACCACGGCCGTACGACACCTCCCACCGAGGGACAGCACCGCCGCCGAGCGGAAGGTCCACCCCACAGCATGAAAGCCCGTGCAGGGCCACAGCACCCCTGCCACCGAACACTTGAACATCCCATCTCACCATGGCGCGGCGAGTTAATTACGAGGGGAATGCGGAATGCCTTTGGCAAACGAGTGGAGTTGTGCGATGCGCTCGCTGCCTTCGCCCGAGCATGGCAGACTTGGCCTGATAAGTGAGGCCGGAATTTTTGGGCATGAAATAGAAGGTTCTGCTCATTTCGGTTTGAGCTTCTGACTTATTTTTTATTATTCCTAAATTTGTCTTTTTCTGGCTTTTTTGAGCTTTTTTATTGATTCTTTTTTCCCGTATTCATTTGCATTATCTATAATGGGCTAATCTTTTTATATTTTTAATTTTTTTTAAATTTAGTTATACCAATAAGCCATTATTAGATATAATATAATTTTAATCAGTTATAGTATAATTTTAATTATAAACTAATTTATTTCGGATCAAACGAATGACTCCGTCCCTTATGCCCGGGGAATTGCCGCGCCCTCCGCTCGGCCACGTCGCCCGCGCTTCGGCCGGCACGTGGCGCGGGGATTTCAGTACGGCCGGGGGAGGGGAATTCCCTGAGTTTTTCGAAAATTACGTACAGGTCCTTTTTCTTCGCAAAGAGGTCTTTTTTCCTCGCGAAAAGGTCCCTGTGAGTTTTTTTACGCTTTTTTCCCTGAAAACACCCCTCCAATTTACAGGGTAGCGCCCCGCGGTTTTCTAAATTACGTGCGGGTCCTCGTTTAGTTACATACAGGCCCTTGAATTTTTGCGAAAAAGCCCTTTAGCTTTTTCGAAAATACACATGTGCCTTGGATTTTTTTAAAAAACTCCTCACGAATTATCGCCCCTCTTACTTCGGTACACACAATGGCTGGTGCGGTGTATCGCCGTGCTTTAAGGCTAGTAGAACCTAAAGCCGGCCTTAGACCAGCCCAGCAATAATCCTGACAAACGGTATGGTCGAGAACGCAGACGAGACCTCTCGCGAAAATGACATGGCGAGCGTCACATTTCGGCAACACAAAAAGGTTGTCATCGTCACAGGGATGCTGACCTGAGGCTACTGATGAGCTGCCCCACCACTAAGCACGTACGACCGTACGAGAGCCACAAGAGCACAGAAGATCGATCCACCACTGATCCATGCAAGATTTATATTAAATAGCACTGGCCATTACTTCGGTCCTCCACTCCGCGCTACTTAACAGCAGCGTGTGGTCTTAATCGTGCAGCCATAACATAACCAAACATTTCGTTTTCAGTGTTTTAGGGAAGGACCAAACCCAAAAGAAAACCAGGCGATTGTTGATGTCAGGGCAAAGCGCTGCCGCCTAGGTAGTCGTGCTCCCTTCGAAGGAGATTACTGATGGACAGATCCTTGCCTGAACATTGTGGTTTCAAGCTCAGAATCTCATCTACGCTTGAAGAAACAAAGTCATATTCTTTTCAGCTTCTAAAAGCTACTTTTTGACTTTTCTACAGTAACTAACTTTTAAACGGAGTATTTTTTTTAAATAGGGTCTACTAGTTAATTGTAGTACATACTTTACTGACTTCATTTATATCGGCAAAAATCGTACATAAGTTTCTGTTACTCTGTAATATCTCGTACAAACAGCCCAAAAGCTACAAGCCGCAGCCAAAAAGATCAGACCCAAAACCACATTGATTAATTCACAGGTCGTGGGGACTGCATTCTGCATTTGTATGTACTATTTGCCGGGAGAGCCCATCTGCCAACTGAACAGTGAACAAACCACAGAACCCAAGTGTCCCCGTCAGATGGCCTCTCCGCGCGTCCCCTGCCCTGCAGCGCCATCACCATGCATGGCATTGAAACCAAGTTTAGAATACAAGCTTGAGCTGCCAAACGTCTAGTAATGTCGCACCCAACCAGATGACCCCTCACACCAACCATCTCTAATGGAGAAATTACTCTCAGGGCCGTGCGTAGTAGTAGGTGCAACGAACGATACGGATCACACGTCTGAATTCTGCAGCGGCTGAACTACTGGCGCCATCAATCGAACGTACGTCACAGCTCACAAATGTACTAAGCTCAGTGCCTGTTCATATAGCCGTAGCTAATGCTGTTGTCTGAAAAATAAATAATAGTGATGAAAAAATGTCTTTTAGAAGATCAGGTGGTGGAAAAAATGAGGAAGAGATACGTATGTGAGATATGAGTGAGAGGAATAAAGTATGTGATACACTGTGAGCCTTGTCTTATCCCCCAAATCGAGATGAAAGCGGGAGGAGTGGAAAACCACTTCGGAAAGCCAGGTGTTCATTGGCCTATTCTTCTTAGCTTTGGTTTTTTTGCTTTTGGCTTCTCCGGAAGTCAAAAAGTGAAACATCGAAACAAAACGACCTCTTGAAGCGGATTCTCCAAATAACTTTCCGAGCCCAAAAACGTGTACGCTATCCACGTTGACGTCTCCACCATCCGCTTCCGTGTTAAAAAAAACACAGACAAAAATCATCAGTCATATACCAAAAGAATACCTTTCAAGCTTCTCTAAACAGAAATCGAAATCACAAACCAATATCAACATGCCCTTAGGCTCTTGAACAATTGGTGGTCATGCATTCGGAGAAATTTTTTTATGAACAATCTATTTTTTATTCGAAATAACAGAAATATATCCGCGCGAATATTTTTTTTTACAAAAATAGGCTCTAGTTGCCTAACCATCGGGCGACTGGATCTTCCAATGGCCAAGCGACATGCAAGCAATCCGCTGGCCGTTAGGCGAATTATTGCAACCACTGAATGGTCGGGCAACTACAATTGTTGTCACCCATCGGTTGGGCAACTGTGTTTCTAGTCGTCCAATGGTTGGGCGACTGGAAGCACAGATAAAAGCCAAGGCCGCTCGACCATGCGGAACAAAAGTGATAGAAGAGAGGGCAGAGCAGAAGAGAAAAGGAGACGACGGAGGAGAGGAGAAGGAGAAGAAAGAAAAGAGAGGGAGGAGGGGAGAAGAGGAGAGGGAGTAGAGGATAGGAAGAAGCACGGCCATTGTGAGGTAATTTTTTCTTGTATTTAAAATTTTGTATATGCAGTAAATATTTTATTTAGTGTTAGTCTGAGTAAAAAATTGTAGATGTAGACAAAAATAGTCCAACTTTGGTATAGAAAATTTAATTAATTTAGTTTTAGAAAATTAGCAGCCGTAGTAGCCTGTAGTTGTGTATAATTTAATGAACATAGTTGTACAAAATTAGCATCGTTAGCAAATTGGCATGCATACAAAATTATAGTTGTAGAAAATTTAGTCGTTACGTACAAATTAATCGTCTGTAGAAATTTGTAGGTATTACAAAATTCAGTCAATATTTTTGTAAGAATTTCATAATTTGCTTTGTAAAAAATAATAATACGTAATATTTATGATTAAATATGAATGAATGTAATGTCATTAGTACGTTAGACGAACATGTGTACCATTGTAACTGGTATATAGACATTTAAATCGATATGCCATGTAAATTGTCGAAATCATAAGAAATTATTTGCAGTAGGGGACAGCTCGAGTAGCGAGAAAATAGTGCTATCGGTGCGCTATCTGCCGATAGGAAGTTAATGCTACGAGGTTAGTATAGTTGGTTACGACAGGCGAAAGATCGGTGAAATGTGAATTATAGTACACTAGTACTTTCGTAGTCTGCCATGCGATTTGACTAGTTGCAAAATTAAAACTATATGCAGACAGACATCAGCAGTGTCGATACCCATTACATTGAGAGTGCAATACGGTGTTGAAACCATTTTTGAAGGTCCAAATGGTGTGGATTTGAGCAATTTTGCGCAAGGCACTCTGGTACACCTGGATGGCGAGAATGCTTGAATCGCATATGTGATGCATTGGCTTACCCGCTGTTTTCGTTAGACCCCGAGGTGTGCAATGTCGTCATACAACGGCTTTGGAGCCAGTCTCCCACGGATATCAGATGGGAGTTGAGAATATTGATGCACACTGTCGCATGGAAGTGGTTTGTGCAAGGGTGTCGGCGCCATGGATATGAGTGCGTGATGCTTGTGCAACCATACCCAGTAGAAGTAGTGCAACGTCGTGTGGACAACCATCATCTGAGAGGTGCCAGCAGCTCGGGGCTGCCCACATGTTGGCGAAGAGAAGGAAGATGCTTGTGACAAGGCCGATACGGTACATGGAAGAGAGGGAGAATGGTCACACCATGGTGAGGGAACAGGACAAGCCGATGAAGGAGAGTATATGGAGTACATAGTTGTAGGATCAACGATACCGACTAGAGGGGGGTGAATAGGAGGTTTTTAAATTTTTCTTGTTTACTAGATTAATTCTTCACAATTTTAAGAGACAAAGATGTAAAGCAATTAATCCAATACAATTCTAGTTAACAACTTAGCTCTAAACAAATAAATGATCACAATGAAGCAAATGAATAAGAGCTAAAGAGACAAGAGACACAACCGATGTTTTTACTGTGGTAATCGGAAACTTGCCGGTTTCCCCTAGTCCACGTTGAGATAAGCCCGGACGTATCGGACCGGCTCCACGAATTGAGCCAAGCACCTTGATCACTAGTGTAGCTCTTCCCCACTCTGGGTAGGCGAGCTCCAACCTTCACAATATGCCGGGTCTTCTCACAATCTTCTTGAGAAGATCACCGAGCCAATCCTTCTCCGGATCGTCCAAGGGCCGGCAAGCACTAAGAGTAAAAGATCTCGTTGTTCACTTGAATGCAAACCTAGTGCCAAATGGATTTGCAATTTAAATCTAGCACTAAATGCTCAACCACCTCACTTTGATGTGCAAAGAAAGAATTGAGGTGAAGTGAATGCTCTAGGGCTTAAGAAATGTGCAATGAGTCACTAACTATTGCCCCTGTGCAGTGGTGGAGGTATTTATAGCCTCCACCAACCAAACTAGCCGTTTGGCACAAGTTTCCCGCAAAACTCAGGATGAGCGGTACTACCGCCCTTCTGGGGCCGGTACTACCGCTCCCAAATCTTGCGTCAGAACGGCTCTGTCAGACGAGCACAGTGACCGTTGGATTTGGCGGCGCGGTACTACCGCCGTTGAACTTTGCGGTACTACCGCTCTCCGGTAGTTCCGCAACGTCGGCGCGGTACTACCGCTTTGGCCAAAATCCGAAGGGTCCTCAAAATGCCGCTCTCTGGAAATTACGTACCGCTTGAGCTTCGGATCAACCGGACTCCGGAAGTACCGCTCTGAATGCGGTACTACCGCTTCATGCGGTAGTACCGACGTTGTAAATGCCGGTACTTCCGTTCTGGTTAAAATCCGAGATCAACCGGAGGCACTCTCTGGAAAAAGCATGCCGCTCATCCTCCGGTTCTTCCGGACTCCGGAAATACCGCTCGAAAAGGCGGTACTACCGCTCGCAGCGGTAGTACCGTCGTTGAAACGTCCGGTACTTCCGTTTCGCCGAGCTCCAACCGAGTTCGAGAGGTACTCTCTGGAAAAAGCGTTCCGCTCCAAAAACGGAGCTACCGCTCTGCGGTACTACCGCATCTGAGCACGGTACTACCGCTAACCGGTAGTACCGACGTTGTAATGTGCGGTACTACCGCTTTTTCAGACAGAGCACAAACTTGATTTTTGAATCGGATTTTCATGAATGCAAGCTTAACAAGATAATCCAAATGGCACTAGATATATGCTATCAAGTTATTAACCAAGATCCCTCTTGATGGTACGATCATTTAACCTAAAATCCGGTCTTCCACCATTCACCTAAGGCCGGTAAAATTCAAAAGGTGTCATATTCTAAGAATACCTTTGTCTTGAGTCAATTTGATCTTCACACGTATCCTTTGGCTTGCATCTTGTTGCTCATGTGTGGACTAACCCTTCTCAAGCTCACAAAACACGTTAGTCCCATATTCGCATAATTTCATTAATTACCAAAATCATTTTTAGGGGCCTAGATGCTTTCAATCTCCCCCTTTTTGGTAATTGATGACAATCCAAATTTTGAGAAATGAAAGATTGAATATATCAAATTGTTTGACAACAAATTGTATATTCTATGTGGACTTTAAAATGAGAGAGTAGATCTTATGCAATAAGACTTGTTTAGATAAACTGAACTCTTTTCATTTTGAAGTCCAAGAGAGAGTGTGACTCCCCCTAAATATGTGCATGGATAAAGATTACAATAATTCATACAAGATGCACAAGACAAAGTTGTGATATCAAATGTGAGTAGATAAACAATTTGGCAACAAGATAACAACAAATAGTAACATCAACACATACGATTATAAAGATCCAAAACATAAGTTCATTACATCCATCATTGCATCTAATAAGTTCATTACATCCATTAGAGATAATACGAACACGATAGTAGATAAGCCCATAGTTCCAAAAGTAAAGTGTAGTGTTAGCCCCCAATTCATTCTCCCCCTTTGGCATCAAGTACCAAAAAGAGGTCAACCCTGAGAAGGCGAGGGAGGATCACGAGCAGTACGACGGCGGCGACCGTAGCGACGAGGCGAGGGAGAGCGCTCCAGATCGGCAACCCGACCATCTAACGAGGTCAATCTGCTGTCAATGGAGTCCAGACGCTCATCCATCCTATCCATCCTGGAGTTGATAGAAGAGAAACCCTCAAGCATAGAAGTGTGGATCTGCTGAAGAGTGGGCTGGCCAGGCTCCTGTGACTGAGTGGCTGTTTCTGCTGCTGCTGCTCCAGAGGATGAGCCTGCTCCTGGATCCGCGGAGCGATGGCCACGAAGACCAGTGGGAATGGGAGGCTCCGGTCGTGGCTTGTATCGCTTATGCACACCACCGCGTCCTCCACGATAGAGGAATTTAGAGTCAATCAAGGCCATGATGTAGGGCGCATAGTAGATGCGTTTGTAGCGATCATTTTTGGAGGCAACTATCTCCCTCATGATTACATCCACAACATCAAACTTCTCCCCCTTCATAATGGAGTCAATCATGTTCCAAACATGGCCTCTAATGGCATCATAATTACCACCCTTAGGGAGAATAGTGTGGTTAATGATGCGGTTGATGAGAGAGGGTATTGGATGGAGCCCAACATTTTTACCAAGTGAAAACTTCTCAGCAGGGTTGTAGAAGGGATACATGGCATGAACATCAAGAGCTGGCTTGTCGTGAATCTTCCCATGAGCGCTCAGCTCTGCTCTAATGGCCACCTCAAATTCATGTTTGGTGGCATCCAATCTCGTGCATACTGTCATCCATCTCATGTGCTGAAGATCAGGAGCAACATGCACAGTGGCATACAACTGACGAATCATCCCCGGATTATAGTCCCGTTTCAAAGCCACAAGCTCATGAAGGCCTGCATCCCGGAAGCGTCTGTATGTCCCATCATACTTGTCAATGCCATCGATGTGATCCCAGTCAATGTATTTGTGTTCTGCAAACTGGCGATCTGTTCCATACATCTCATTAAATATCTTCTCCTGAAACTTGGTATGGAATTGTGGATCGATTGAGTTTGATGGAAACTCATACTGGTTGGTGTGACGGAGGCGAGCATATTCATCTGGCGAGATTTTCTTGAGATCAATCTCAAGATCCTCTCTGTCGGCTAAGTCCTCCTCAGAAGCTTCCATGGGGGAACTCTCGCGTGAGGCCCGTTCAGACTCGGTGTCAAAATCGGACTCAGACTCTGGAAGAGAAGCCTTGCCCTTGTCTTGGGCATCCTTCTGCACGGTCTCAGATGAAGGAAGAGCGGGAGTTTCAGAAGAATCTCTTGTAAGGTAGGACTTTTTGCTCGCTGCTCTTGTTTTAGGCATCTAGGAACAAGAGGAAAAGATCATGAGAATCAAGGAAGTAGCCAAGTTAGATTGAAAGGAAATGGATTGAAGTTGCTGCAATGTCAGAAAAACCGGTAGTACCGCCGTTCAGGTCCGGTAGTACCGCTAGGCGGTAGTACCGCACCAGTCGGGCGGTAGTTCCGTTTCCTGGCAGATTCTAGGGTTTAGGAAATGTGAATGTATTTGCGGTGTTTTTCTTGGATTGAATCCATGGAATGTGTTCATATACATCCTCAAACACCAATTATACCCAAATTTTCTTGGATTTGAGCAGCAAAAAGGAGTTTATTTCAAATTTGAACCATACAAAACCTAGGGTTTAACAGAGGATCAAAAAGATAATTTGATTCGAAATACCTTAAGAATCGGAGGAGTTGAATCCTAGGGAATTGATTTGAGTTGAAGAAGTGAAGAAATCACCACTGGATTCGAAGCATTTGGATGCGGCTTTGGGTGTTTTTCACGAGAGAGAGAGAGAGAACGAGGAGAGGAGGTGTACGGGCTCGGGCGGAAGTGAGAACGGTAGTACCGAAGAGAGGAAACGAAGAGGGGACCAACAGAGGTAGACCCTCGGGTTCGGGCGGTTGCTCCCCCTTAAATGCAAGTCCGGTAGTACCGCAGATGCGGCCGGTAGTACCGCCACGCGGTAGTACCGCTTCCTCGAACGGAAGTACCGTTCCCCGGAAGTACCGCAGAAGGCAGCGGTAGTTCCGCATTTTCTGAGACTTCACAGAATTTGAACTTTAGGACTATAGGTGCAAATGATCCCTAGTTTTTGCATTCAACTAAAGTCATTAAGGATCATTATGCATTAAATAGAACAAATTATTATATTCAAATACTTTTGCATTTTACCTTTAATAAATCAAAACCCTTTGCATAAAACACATAATTTCAAACAACCTTTCAAGCTTCCTCAAAAAGCATGCATTTAAATTTACCATAAATTTATGCAACATTTGAGTAATCCAAGACATTTAATTCACTCCTAAGCTTACAAAAACGGTTTTCGTCCAATGGCTTGGTGAAGATATCCGCTAATTGGTCTTCGGTCCGGATGTGGCTAATATAAATATCTCCCTTGCTAACATGGTCTCTCAAGAAGTAGTGGCGTATGTCTATATGCTTGGTTCTTGAGTGTTGGACTGGGTTATTGGATATTTTCACGGCACTTTCATTGTCACACAATAAAGGCACTTTATCAAAGTTTATTCCATAATCCAACAATGTTTGCCTCATCCATAATAATTGAGCACAACAACTCCCGGCGGAAACATATTCGGCTTCGGCGGTTGAGAGTGCTACGGAGTTTTGTTTCTTTGAGGACCAAGACACTAGGGATCTACCTAGAAATTGACAACTTCCCGAGGTGCTTTTTCTATCCACTTTGCAACCCGCATAATCCGAATCCGAATATCCCATTAACTCGAATTTAGCACCTTTGGGATACCAAAGCCCTATATTTGGGGAATGTTTCAAATATCTCAAGATTCTCTTTACGGCTTTTAAATGACACTCTTTTGGTGAAGCTTGAAAGCGAGCACACATGCAAACACTAAACATGATATCGGGCCTAGATGCAGTAAGATAAAGCAAACTCCCAATCATGGATCTATAAAGCTTTGAATCTACCGACTTACCTCCTTCGTCGAGGTCTAGATGCCCGTTGGTTGCCATTGGTGTCTTGATGGGTTTTGCATCTTCCATGCCAAACTTCTTGAAAAGATCTTTAGTATACTTTGTTTGGCTAACAAATGTCCCATCTTTGTGTTGCTTGATTTGAAGTCCAAGAAAATAGCTCAATTCTCCTATCATGGACATCTCAAACTCCCTAGACATCATATCACCAAATTCTTCGCAAAAATCTTGGTTAGTTGAACCAAATATAATGTCATCAACATAAATTTGGCAGACAAAGAAATCATCACCAATGATTTTTGTGAATAGGGTTGTATCTACCTTACCAATTTTAAATCCTTTCGAGACAAGGAAATTTCTAAGGCGTTCATACCAAGCTCTAGGAGCTTGTTTTAAACAATACAATGCCTTTGAAAGTTTATAAACATGATTAGGACATTTAGGATCTTCGAACCCGGGAGGTTGTTCAACAAATACAAGTTCGGAGATTGTTCCATTTAAAAAAGCATTTTTAACATCCATTTGAAATAATTTAATATCAAAGCTAGATGCAAAGGCAAGCAAGATTCTAATTGACTCAAGTCTAGCAACGGGTGCAAATGTTTCATCATAGTCTAACCCTTCGACTTGAGTATAGCCTTGAGCTACTAACCTTGCCTTGTTTCTTACCACAATGCCATTCTCATCTTGTTTGTTTCAGAAGACCCATTTGGTCCCAATCATATTGTGCTCTTCGGGTCTCTCCACTAAGGTCCATACGTCATTTTGAGCGAAGTTGTTTAATTCTTTATGCATGGCATTCACCCAATCCGGATCATCTAGAGCCTCATCTACAAGTTTAGGCTCAAGAGAAGAAACAAAAGAGTAATGTTCACAAAATGAAGTTACTCTAGAGCGAGTTTGAACACCCTTACTCACATCACCCAATATTTGATCTATTGGATGATCCTTGGCAGCCGCATTATGAATCTTGAAGTTGTTTTGTTGTTGATCCTTTTGTTCATCTTCGATGACTTGTATATTACTTGGAGTAGACGATGTGGGAGGCTCTACTTGCTTTGATGAGCTTGGTGAAGATGGATCTTCCTTTGGCTTGATGTCTCCAATTTGCATGTTTTCCATAGCTTTGCGCAAGCCTTCATTGCCTACATCATCCAAGTTTTCTTGCTCTTCTTGAGAGCCATTAGTCTCATCAAATTGTACATCACATGATTCTTCAACTAAACCCGAGTTTTTGTTATAAACTATATATGCTTTACTATTTGAAGAATAACCTAATAGGAAACCTTCATTACAACGACTTTGAAATTTAGAGAGCCGAACACCCTTTCTTAGAATATAGCATTTGCAACCAAATACTCTAAAGTAAGAGATGTTCGGTTTTCTTCCAACAAGAAGCTCATAGGAAGTCTTTTTCGAAAGACGATGTAAATAAAGGCGATTTATGGCATGACAAGCGGTGTTGATTGCTTCCGCCCAAAATTTGTCGGAAGTATTATATTCATCAAGCATTGTCCTAGCCATTTCAATTAATGTGCGATTTTTCCTTTCTACAACTCCATTTTGCTCCGGAGTGTAGGTTGTGGAAAGTTCGTGCTTTATTCCAAGTTCATCACAAAAATCTTCAACTTTTGTGTTCTTGAACTCGGAACCATTGTCACTTCTTATTTTCTTTATTTTAAAATCAAATTCATTTTGGGCCCTTTTTGAAAAACTTTTGAAAATCCCGGAGGTTTCACTCTTGTCATTTAGGAAGAAGACCCATGTGTATCTAGAGTGATCATCCACAATGACTAAACAATAGCTATTTCCTCTGATGCTCTTATAGGTTGTTGGCCCAAACAAATCCATGTGTAAAAGCTCCAATGGCCTAGAGGTTGACATGATACTTTTGGAAGGGTGAGAACTAGCGACTTGTTTTCCGGCTTGACAAGCACTACAAAGTCGATTTTTCTCAAACTTCACATCTTTCAAGCCAATCACTAGATCATATTTGAAAAACTTTTTAAGTTGTACCATACCCACATGACCTAGTCTCCTATGCCAAAGCCAACCCAAAAAAGTTTTTGCAATTAAACAAGTTTTTAAGCATGCATCATTTGAAGTGAAATCTACTAAATAAAGATTTCCAAATCTAAAACCTTTGAAAACAAGTTCATTATTATTATCTTTTGAGATTACAACATTTTCTTTTGAAAATGAGCATATTAAGCCTAGATCACATAATTGAGCAACGGATAGCAAATTAAAATTTAATGTTTCAACTAGAGATACATTAGAAATTGAAAGGTCGTTTGAGATAGCAATTTTACCCAAACTCAATACCTTTCCTTTGCTATTATCACCAAATGTGATCTTGTCATTGCTTCCACTCTCAAAGGTAGTGAACATCTTCCGGTCTCCGGTCATGTGTTGGGTGCAACCGCTATCCAACACCCAATGCCTTCCACCGGTTTTGTAATTTACCTACAAAAGAAAATCAAGCCTTTTTAGGTACCCAAATTTGTTTGGGTCCTTGGAGGTTAGTAACCAAGGTTTTGGGCACCCAAATGGATTTCCTTTTAGCACCCAAAATCGAGGTGCCAATAAAATGAGCAATTACATTTCCATTTTTAGATTTTTTAAGCATATAGCAAGAATCATACAAGCCAATGGAATGCACATTATTTCTAGAACAATCATTTACCATATGTCCTACATTGCGGCATTTAGTACAATACTTACCATTCTCATTTACAAACCTTGGAGGTTTATATGCCGGTTTCTTACCTTTCTTGGGAATATACCCAAGTCCTTCCTTGTTAAAAGAGCATCTTTGCCCGCTTAACAACTTATCAAGGGTGTCTTTTCCCTTGTATGCTCTTTCCAAACTTTTATTCAATTTTAGAACTTGTTCTCTTAAATTTTTATTTTCACCTACTAGCATATCATCATGATCATGAGAAAAAGCATTAGATGAATCAATCTTAGAAGAACATGGCATAGAAAGTAAATCATCACAAGAGGTTGACATGGTAGATGTTACTTTTTCTACACTAGGCATCTTATTCAAAATATTGCAAGTTATACCAATACTAGCACTAGACTTCTTTTTATTTTCTTGGAGAAGCAAGTCATGAGCTTCCTTTAGCTCCTCATAGGATTTTTGAAGAGTTATGTGCTCCCTCTTCAAGACCTTGAATTTTGACTTTTCTTTTCCAAGAAATTCATTTAGTTCTACTAACATGTCCATCAAATCATCAGAGGAGGGTTCATCGTCATCTAGAGTTTTTACCTTCTCCCCTTTTGCCATAAGACATGTGGGAGTGGAGAATAGCGATGGAGCTTCCTTGATGGCAATGCCGACAAGTCCCTTCTTCTTGGGAGACTCATCCTCGCTACAATCGGAGTCGGAGTATTCCGCATCAGAATCCCACTCACCAATGTGGGCTTCATTTTTGCCGTCTTTGTGGACCTTCTTGAAAAGCTTCTTCTTGCCTTGATAGCCTTTCTTCTTGGATGACTTCTCCTTGTCATCCTTCTTTGTGGGACATTGAGAAGCTATATGCCCCTTCTCATCGCACTCATAGCAACGGGTGTTGCTATACTTGTTTTTGGAGGATGATTGCCACTTCTTGCCTTTATCATAGCCTCCTCCTCGACTTGAGCGTCTTCTCATGAACTTGTTCATCCTTCTCACAAGGAGGGCAAGTTCTTCTTCGGAGTCTTCTTCTTCATCTTCGGACTCTTCACTTGCCACCGCCTTTGCCTTGAAGGCGGTGATCTTCTTTTCTTTGGAGGTGGATTGCTCCAAAAGTTCCTCCTTGTCCTTCTTGTATAACTCATTGGTAATTAAGTTGCCCAAGAGTTGTGTTGGCGTCATCCTTGCTAGCTCCGGTGAGTTGAGGAAGAGTGTCACCAACATCTCATACTTCTCCGGTAGTGCCCTAAGCATCTTTCTCACAATATCAAGATCGGAGAGGTTAGTTCCAAGGCCTTTGAGCTCATTCACAATGTTGTTTAGCCGTGTGTACATCTCATTGATGTCCTCATGGGGCAACATTATGAATGTCTCATACTTAATCCTAAGCCGATGCAATTTTGCTTCCTTAACCGTGGATGTCCCTTCGTGAATTTCCGAGAGGGTGGTCCAAATAGCGTGAGCCGTCTCAAGATTGCTCACTCTATTGAATTCATCCGCGTTTAAGGCTCCAAAGAGAGCATTCATGGCTTGGGCATCCAAATGAGTGTTACGCCCATCTTGTTCCGTTGGGTTGTCGGGATCAAGTGACATGACGTAACCATCATTTACAATTTTCCAAATATTAGGACTCATGGCCTTTAAATAAATTGACATTCTAATCTTCCAATAAGCATAATTTGAGCCATCAAATAGAGGTGCCTTTCCTACCGCAATCCCCTCACTAGCCATCCTTTTCTCTCTAGACGGTTAAGTCTAAATGTGAGAGACCAAGCTCTGATACCACTTGTAGGATCAAGGATACCGACTAGAGGGGGGTGAATAGGAGGTTTTTAAATTTTTCTTGTTTACTAGATTAATTCTTCACAATTTTAAGAGACAAAGATGTAAAGCAATTAATCCAATACAATTCTAGTTAACAACTTAGCTCTAAACAAATAAATGATCACAATGAAGCAAATGAACAAGAGCTAAAGAGACAAGAGACACAACCGATGTTTTTACCGTGGTAATCGGAAACTTGCCGGTTTCCCCTAGTCCACGTTGAGGTAAGCCCGGACGTATCGGACCGGCTCCACGAATTGAGCCAAGCACCTCGATCACTAGTGTAGCTCTTCCCCACTCCGGGTAGGCGAGCTCCAACCTTCACAATATGCCGGGTCTTCTCACAATCTTCTTGAGAAGATCACCGAGCCAATCCTTCTCCGGATCGTCCAAGTGCCGGCAAGCACTAAGAGTAAAAGATCCCGTTGTTCACTTGAATGCAAACCTAGTGCCAAATGGATTTGCAATTTAAATCTAGCACTAAATGCTCAACCACCTCACTTTGATGTGCAAAGAAAGAATTGAGGTGAAGTGAATGCTCTAGGGCTTAAGAAATGTGCAATGAGTCACTAACTATTGCCCCTGTGCAGTGGTGGAGGTATTTATAGCCTCCACCAACCAAACTAGCCGTTTGGCACAAGTTTTCTGCAAAAATCAGGATGAGCGGTACTACCGCCCTTTTGGGGCCGGTACTACCGCTCCCAAATCTTGCGTCAGAACGGCTCTGTCAGACGAGCACAGTGACCGTTGGATTTGGCGGCGCGGTACTACCGCCGTTGAACTTTGCGGTACTACCGCTCTCCGGTAGTTCCGCAACGTCGGCGCGGTACTACCGCTTTGGCCAAAATCCGAAGGGTCCTCAAAACGCCGCTCTCTGAAAATTACGTACCGCTTGAGCTTCGGATCAACCGGACTCCGGAAGTACCGCTCTGAATGTGGTACTACCGCTTCATGCGGTAGTACCGACGTTGTAAATGTCGGTACTTCCGTTCTGGTTAAAATCCGAGATCAACCGGAGGCACTCTCTGGAAAAAGCATGCCGCTCATCCTCTGGTTCTTCCGGACTCCGGAAATACCGCTCGAAAATGCGGTACTACCGCTCGCAGCGGTAGTACCGTCGTTGAAACGTCCGGTACTTTCGTTTCGCCGAGCTCCAACCGAGTTCGAGAGGTACTCTCTGGAAAAAGCGTTCCGCTCCAAAAACGGAGCTACCGCTCTGCGGTACTACCGCATCTGAGCACGGTACTACCGCTAGCCGGTAGTACCGACGTTGTAATGTGCGGTACTACCGCTTTTCCAGACAGAGCACAACTTGATTTTTGAATCGGATTTTCATGAATGCAAGCTTAACAAGATAATCCAAATGGCACTAGATATATTCTATCAAGTTATTAACCAAGATCCCTCTTGATGATACGATCATTTAACCTAAAATCCGGTCTTCCACCATTCACCTAAGACCGGTAAAATTCAAAAGGTGTCCTATTCTAAGAATACCTTTGTCTTGAGTCAATTTGATCTTCACACGTATCCTTTGGCTTGCATCTTGTCGCTCATGTGTGGACTAACCCTTCTCAAGCTCACAAAACACGTTAGTCCCATATTTGCATAATTTTATTAATTACCAAAATCATTTTTAGGGGCCTAGATGCTTTCAATAGTGCATCAGATGGAATACGATGACCAGACGGCTTGGGCTGAAGAGGAAGCTGTACAGGAGGATGACAAGCAGAGTTCGTATGAGGATGAAGCTCCCGTCTCGTAGGAATGGAACCGATTTGATACTGAGGGTGTATCATGGGACAGAGGTTCGGTTGCATTTAATGTTTGTTGACAAATCATCGCTGCAGGATGCCATCAAGCTGTGGGCCCTATCTATGCAGCGGACTTTTTGGGTCGTGAAATCTAACCAGGAGCAGTACACCGTAAAGTGCTAGCAGGCCAGTTGTCCTTGGAGGGTGCACGCACGTAAACCCAAATATAAGACTCACTGGATTGTGTCAAAGGTGGAGCCGCACTTTTGCATTCTCAGCAGTGTTTTGACGAGGCATCGCAACCTAACGTTCGCTTTTATAGCTAATCTGATGTATGGAGAGATACTGGAGAAGAAAGACACAGCGACCACACACATCGTGGTAGCTATCAAGAAGAAATTCAACTACAAGATTAGCTATGTGAAGGCGTGGCGTGTGAGTAGAAGGGGTTGCGCAAACTACTCCAATCACTATCCCGACCGCCGTTTAGACACCGCCACCTATCGGCAGCCGGTAAGGACTAGGTGCACTGTTCCCCCTACTTTTTCTCCTTCAAAGTACGCACTAACAACCTCTCCTGTGTATCCACAGTCCTTGGAACCCCTATGTGGCTATCACAGATGGATCGATCTTGAGATCCACCCAGAGGACCAGTGGGCCCTCAACTTTGAGGAGTGGAACGTCACAAAGTCCTGTGAGATCCAGGAGGAGGACCGCTTTAAGGACAAGCAAACCGACCGTATACAATGGGAGACGAAAGTTCATCTCAAGGCGTGCATGTGTAGGGAGCGTGAGGCTCGCGAGAGGGAGTGCGAGAAAAAGAGGGAAATGGCAACCAAGGCAAAAAAAAGGCCGCCGAGGAGTTCAACGCCGAGCTCGCAAGGAAGGGTAAATGGCCCCGGTCAACACAGTAGGTCGTACGAGCAGTTGGGTTGGTTAGTCGCATATGATGCTCTATGTTATGCATGTAATCAAACCGTACGTGGCATGTTACTCCCAACTGTATTATGAAGTCTATTTTAATTCAAACAAGCTTATTTCCTCATCTTTTTGCATTCAATTATTCCTATAGCAAGTTATCCAACAATATTAACGAATCAGTTTTCCTCCATGTACGAATTCCCGGTAACATCACAATATCACTTACCCTTGTACTTACTGATTGTTCTAAGTCCAATGTTCTTAAAAAAAGTTTCATGAATTTTTTGCGCTACAACAACATACAACGATCATAAACTCTTATTATGAATCGAACAGATTATGTCCCAGTCATAATCTACAAAATTCACAAAATAGTAATGCATCTGGTTTGCAGTCGCCCCACAGTTGGGCGATTGTAGTTGCTGTCGCCCACCACAGGGCAACAGGCTCCAGTCGCCCAACTGTCGGACGACTGGAACCTGTTGTCCAACAGCTTGCAAACAGTTTTATTGTCGCTTGACCGTTGGACGACAGGCTCTAGTTGTCTGACGGTTTGACGACCGAAGTCTATTTTTTATAAAAAAAATATTCACACTAGTATATTTCTGTTATTTCGAATAAAAAATAGGTCATTTATAAAAAAAATCTGCATTCGGACGAGACATGTGGCATTTCATGACAAGCATCCATAATGTCATGGTGATTACTCTAGCTAGCTACCATTGAAGTGACAAAGCAGGGCCTTCTAGAAGCTAGCTCGCAAAGGGTGGTGAACACGAATCACAATTGAGTGTTTGTGGTTCAAGAGTGAGTTGGGAGTGTTTGTGGTCACCAATAAACGTCATTTTTTGGAAGCATTCCGTCATCAGCTATCCATAAAAAACGATGCTTCTCACCATACCATCTGATTCATCTCCTAACCTACTACTGGCCACTACTGCCAATGGTTTGGCTCAGGAATGTTTTCGCCAAGCAACAATGTGTTATAGACTTTTGTAATTAAGGCGCCATTAGCATTTGGCAAGAAGCCAATCGAATTCCAAGAGAAACTGAAGGCAAAAATGCGAAATCATATGTACATATTACAACAGTTTACAACTACAAAGCCATTTCTTTTCCCACCAAAGATTTCCCATTTTATTGCTCTTTTGGAAGTTCAGAAAGCCGAGATGATGCCGACTCTGCCCCTCCGCCTCGGGCTCGCCGCCGCCGTTAGGCTCCCGCCGGTGCCCTGATCCCACAGCCGCACGACGCTGCCGTTGAGCGCCGACGAGTTCCGGTACCGCCCCATCTCCGCGGCCGCCGTCGCCCCGAGAGGCAGAAACCTCACCACCTCCCATTCGAAAGGATCCGTCTCCGACGGCTCGTACACGCCGTCATCATCTTCCAGATCCCGATCCAGCTCCTCCCCGTCGCCATCATCATCCACGTCGCAGCATCCGACGCAGCTGCTGTCGTAGTAGTACGCCGCGTACCTCTCCTTCGGCGAGGGCGCCGCCCACGAGGTCGATTCCGACGATCTCGCTTGCTCCGGTGATCTCTCCGCAGGGGACGGCTCTACCTCTAAAGTCTTGGAGGTGGTAGTCATAGCGGGCTGTGTGGAAGAGCGGAGGCGCCAGAGGCCGGCTGCCGCGGCAGCAGCGAGCACCGCGGCGAGGCAGGTCCAGGCGGCAGCTCCAGTGGCGGCGGAGGCCTCCGGGAGGGAGTAGAGGCGGAAGGCGACGGCCTCGAGGGGGTGCTCGAGGAGGTCCATCTCGATCTCGCCAGCGACGGTGGTGGGTCTTGCGGTTGCTTCAGTTCTCTGCTTGGGAGACGAGTGGGTGGGAGGAAGGGGGAGCGGTATTTAATGGCGGGGAGGAGGAGGTGGGTGATTAAATCTGGACCGTTCGATGGTGAGACCCAGTCGGGGGATCAGGGGAAGATGCCGGGTATCAGTGTGAGGGAGTATGGAGATGCTGTGATGGATATGCTAGGTGCTCCTACTACCTTTGCAATGTTACAGTGTTTTTCTGTACTGCCGTGCTATATATTAATGTATCATTGACTTGTTACACAAATTTGTTTATGTCATCGTTACATAGTAAAATTTCTCGTCCTCTTACTACCCTTACAATGTGGCCATGTTTCCTAAATAAATATGCTAGATGCACCCGGCGAGTTCATCGGTTCTTTTTTCTACAAAAAAAGAGAGGCAAAAGCTCTGAGAATCAATTAAGGAGCGAAAAGAGTTTCATACAGCTCAAGTGGGCAAAAGCGTCGGGACAAATCAAGATATACGTCTTTCCTATCTCTGTCAAGGATGTGTTGTATTGTGGTTATCTGATTGTGGAGGATCCTTGTTCCGTTCCTTTAGACGTTCCACATGATGTAGATGGGCATGCCATTGGCAAAGTCATATCCATCTGGACGCCAAGTTGTGGGTTCATCCATTTACCCAAGTAGAATAACGTGTACCCATAACGACTTTTTAAAGATGCTTCCAGATATGATACGAACTGGCTATGACTAGAAATAACGAGCTAGCACAGGAAAGAAGTGTATTTAGGTGCTATGGTTAGTAAAACTAGTGGAATTTTCCGTATAATTGTGTGCTTAGATATTGTGACATAGGGAGCATTCGTATTGATTTTTGCTGATAGTTTTTTTTTGTTGTGGTTTATGGTTTTGAGTGAAAATGAATAGTAGTAGCTGAAAGAAGTGACTTTAAAAAGAGCGTGCGGGTAGTGGAAAAAGTGAGTGAGAGATGAGTATACGTGACAGGAGAGAAAGGAGTGGAGTGCGTAGACCTCCTCCCCCCACTTTATCCCCAGAATAAGACGGTAGCGAGAGGAATAAAGAAATCATGTGTTCGTATTGGTTTTTGGCATTTCTAAGACCCGTTTGATAAAGCTCCAGATTCTCAATTTTAAGCTTCTACTCTTTATTCTCTAAGAGCTTGCATTCTACGGCTTGCATTCTTTCATCCTACCAACAACAAATTTCAATACAAGGTAAGTATACAGACCCACTCCCCTAGGAGGCCTAGGGCTCCTTGACCTTAAGTGCTTTACTAGGACTCTAAGGCTTAGATTAATATGGCAAAAATGGGGCACACAAATAAAATCTTTGCAAGGAATGAAAACCCTGTGCGATGATGAAGATCAGGTCTTCTTTGTCGCAGTCACCACCATAATGATTGGAAATAGAGAAAAGGCTAGCTTTTGGAGTTCTGCCTAGGCGGGTGGTAACAGATTTTGTGACATTGCACCAACTGTTTTCAAAACCTCTAAGAGAAATAACTGTACCCTGCGGATTGCGCTACAGGGAACAAATGGCTACAGGACCTTGTTTGGATAGCCGGCATAATCCCCCAACTGTAAACCTGTAGGAAGGGGTGGAGGACACAACCTTTTGGAAGTTTATCCCAAATGGCGTATACATTGCCGCCTCGGCCTATAAAGCACAATTTTTCAGAGCGGTTAAAACAACAATGAACTATCTGGTTTGAAAAACTTAAGCACCCCAGAAATGCAAATTCTTCACCTGGCTTGCCATCCAAAATAGGCTTTGGATGACGGATTGATTGGCCTTGCGAGGATAGCCGAATCAGTCCATTTGTCCCCTGTGTTCACAACAACTAGAGTCCGCCCTACACCTCTGTGCAGAGTGCTGTTACGCCAAGACGATCTGGACAGCAGTGGCACAATGGACCGCTTGCGACTCCATCAATCCGTCAACTTGGCGATCCTTCTCTTCATCATGTGACTGATGGGAAACGATGATACTCGCGTATGGAACTCCATGAAAAGCGATGGAAATCTTAGTAATGCTTGTGATGTGGCAACTATAGAAGGAGTGAAACACACGAATTTTCTGCTCTACGGTGTCTTCCCTGAGTAACCTTGCTTCTGCCATCAAAGGAGAGGTTAGAGTCTAGGTCCTAGCAGGGGCAAATAGGCTAGCGGAGCTATCATCCGTCCTGTAATTTTTTTTCCCCTTTGAGCTTCTGTTTCTTGGCCTTCCGCCCCCCTCCACTCTGTCCATCTCGCTCGTGGCGCGCCTAACAATTTCGCTGGGCCTAGGAAGGAGTCCGTCCGGTTTGGACGGCGGTGGCTTTCGGTCTCGCGGTGGGATGAAGCGCACGCACACGAGGCTGCCGCCGGATGACTACCGACCAGTGGCGACGGCCGGGGCAACTGGGCCACGCACACGGACGCACGGTTCATCTGGAACTAGACAGTCTCTTCCTTCGTGCAGTTCGGATAAAAAAAGGTGTAGCACAACGCGGCCAGGTTCAGGTTAATTACTGCCATGTGTAGCTGCGTAAGATCGATGTGCCGTGCACGATACCAACTGCACGCCCGATGATGCCAACCTCGTATTTATCCGGCCAAATTAAACCCGAGAGGTCTAGAGAAAACAGCGTTAGTTTCCCATAAGTTTTTACAGGTGCCTACGTGTTTTCCATCGCATAATTAACGCGCACGTCAGGAGTCTGAGAACCGCCACTCGTGTAGTCAAGGCCTCGTGTTGTTCATCGAGAGATCAGGGATTTAGGATTAGGATTACAGAACGGCGCAGTTGGTACGACTTAGATTAGCATATCTACATAAACGACTATTTTTTTCTTTATCTTCAGTCACTTTTTTATACTGTAATTTTATGTGACTGAGAGAACAACTTTAGAAGGAGAATTAGTACACTGTAACTTTAGGTAACTAAAAATACAACTTTAAACGACTAAGAAATAAAAAAAATTCAATCGACTATACAATAGTAAAACCGCCTAAATACACTTACTTTTTAGATTAGCATATCTTAGATATACAGTGGCACACTTACTTTTTAGATTCACTGCGCTACACATCTGAAGAAGTAAACGAAAACGGATCGAGACTGAAACATCAAGCAACTCTTCGCACGCATCTTCAGTATGATTACAAGGACAGAGATGGGGGAAAGAATTGGGCTGCACGCTGCAGTAATATCTTTCACAGGCTCTGCAGGATCTTGAGCGTCATCGCCACTGATGCCGATAACCACGGCTCCGTTATGTGATGAATGGAAGGCATGATCATTGCAGTTTAGTAGCACCTTGTGGGAGGCAGCGTCATCGCCACTGATGCCGATAACCTCGGCTCCGGCTTTCTTGAACTTCTCGTAGGAATCCCTAAATGAATATGCCTGCATGTATACAAAGAAAAAATCCCGGGTTGGAGTTTGGAGCAATCACGCAAGGCCCATACCATACTGGTGATGGACGAGCCATCACAAGTCAGACAGCTCTAATTATTTAGTACTCACTACTCAGGAGTGAGTAACATATTTGCTAATTTTTGCAGTATGTAGCCAATGAATTCCCAGAACAACGGCTCAAGGTGAGTTTATTTACATCATTTCAGTTGGACTATCATGGGAAAGGGAAACATATCTTTTTATAGCATCGCATTACTGGTGCAACTTATCATGGTGGAATCAAACGTTTCAGGCTATCACCGAAAACAACCTACATTCATCTGCATAATATACACCCAAGTTTAATTCCTCACCCTGACCTGTTTGGTGCAGCCGGGCGCTTCGTCGGCGGGGTAGTAGTAGACGACGACCGGTTTGCCCTTGAATCTGGAGATGACACCGTCTTGCCGTCCTGATCTTTCAGATTGAAATTGGGTGGCACGCTGCCCTTGGTCACCTACAAGTGTGTGTGTGTATGATTTCAAATGTGTAGTTTTCGAGTATATACTCATCTATAACAATTCAAATGAAACGTATAAATTTAAAAAAATATATTTAAATTTAAAGTTTTGAGCAAATTTAGATCACATACTTTACTTTTATATATATATATATATATATATATATAGGAAAATTACATAAGGCACCATGGTGCCTAGACACCAACATCCGATACACGTGTATGATTGATAATTTTTTTGAGTTTGGGTATGAAAATGTTTTATACCCTTGATATATTTATGGTAAGTAAGTTTTGAACTCAGTTCAAATTAGTTTGAACTACTTTTGAGTTCAATGCAACTACAGTGAGTATATACCATAAAAATAGTTCAAACTAATTAAACTGAAGTTGAATTTAAATTTTTTCGGAGTTTGACATCTCAAATATACTTTTTTGTGGGTATATGAAGATACCCACATCAAACGTTGCGAATCTCGAAGCAAATCAACGGGTATTGATATTGGTGCCTAGGCACCATGGTGCATGAAACACTCGTCCTATATATATATATATATATATATATATATATATATATATATATATATATATATATATATATATATATATATATATATATATATATATATATATATATATATATATATATATATATATATATATATATATATATATATATATATAATCAGCATATACTTACAATTCAATTATTATAAAAAAAGGTAACTACAATTCAAACTTTAGTTCAAATTTGTTTGAACTAGTTAGTAAATTAGTTAAACTTGACATCCAAAAAATTTTAAAATTTTTTGTACACAATAATGCCTATTTTAAACTATAGTGCATGGGCACCAAGGAGTACTCGTTATTTTACTATATATATATATATATATATATATATATATATATATATATATATATATATATATATATAAAAGAGTGTTTCATGCACCATGGTGCCTAGGCACCAATATCAATACCCGTTGATTTGCTTCGAGATTCGCAACGTTTGATGTGGGTATCTTCATATACCCACAAAAAAGTATATTTGAGATGTCAAACTCCGAAAAAATTTAAATTCAACTTCAGTTTAATTAGTTTGAACTATTTTTATGGTATATACTCGCTGTAGTTGCATTGAACTCAAAAGTAGTTCAAACTAATTTGAACTGAGTTCAAAACTTACTTACCATAAATATATCAAGAGTATAAAACATTTTCATACCCAAACTCAAAAAAATTATCAATCATACACGTGTATCGGATGTTGGTGCCTAGGCACCATGGTGCCTTATGTAATTTTCCTATAAAAATTACATAAGGCACCATGTGCCTAGGCACCAACATCCGATACACGTGTATGATTGATAATTTTTTTGAGTTTGGGTATGAAAATGTTTTATACTTTTGATATATTTATGGTAAGTAAGTTTTGAACTCAGTTCAAATTAGTTTGAACTACTTTTGAGTTCAATGCAACTACAGCGAGTATATACCATAAAAATAGTTCAAACTAATTAAACTGAAGTTGAATTTAAATTTTTTCGGAGTTTGACATCTCAAATATACTTTTTATGGGTATATGAAGATACCCACATCAAACGTTGCGAATCTCGAAGCAAATCAACGGGTATTGATATTGGTGCCTAGGCACCATGGTGCATGAAACACTCGTCTATGGTGCTTAGGTTTCATAATTGAGATTTTTCATCCATGATTAAGACTTTCCATAAATCAATAACTTCGTTTCCAAATCGATGCCTTTTTGAATTAATGAATGTTAACGAGTTTGCCTGATATATTATATATCATTGATTTGGCATTGATTTGGAAAGGAAGTGCAATAATCATGCAAACCCGTTAACATTTATTAATTCGAAAAGGCATTGATTTGAAAAAAAAGTCAATCATGGATGGAAAAGTTTTAATTATGGAGCCTAAGCACCATGGTGCCCCTGTTATTTAGTAATTTTTGTACGAATAATTTATATTTTATTCGAAATTACAGAAATATACCCGTGAATTTTTTTACAAAATAGGCTCTAGTCGCCCAATAGGGAAGCGACTGGAGTCTATCGCCCAACCAAGAGGCGACACGTAGGGAATATGGCAACAATTGGGCGAATTATTACTGTCTCTTGAGCGTTGGGCGACTGCATTGCAGTTGCTGTACGATTTGGGCGACTGTAATTGCAATCGCCCAACGCCAGGGCGACAGGGGGTTGGTTGCCTTAAGGCAACTCACTCAGCCGCCGCCCACTGCCTAAACGTTTTTTTCACTCATTCTGCGCCCAGAGAAGAAAGGAGAGAAGAAGAGAAAAGAAAAGAAGAGGAAGGAGGGGAAGAAAAGGAGGGGGAGAAGAGGAGAGGGAGAAGACAGAGAGGAGGAGAGGAGAGGGAGAGGAGAAGAGGAGAGGGAGAAGAGGGAGAGGGAGAGGAGGATAGGATAGGAGGAGGTGAGGGAGGAAGGAGGAGTAGAAACTATTTCATCTATTTAGATCCTCAGATTCAGGTATTTTTTTGATTATGTTGTATTTGCAGTATTATTTTTATAAAATGTTAGTGCTAATAAAAATTGTAGATGTAGAAATTTTAGTACATTTTTTAGTATAGAAATGTTAGTATAGAAAAATTTTAGTATACATTTTTTAATATGAAACATTTTGTAGTATAGAAATTTTAGCATAATTTTTAGTATAGAAAGTTTAGTATTGTGCGATGTTATTTGACATGTTGCAAAATCGAAACGTATATGCAGTCCGACATCATCAATGACAGTAGCCACTACATTGGGAGTGCATTACGGTGCTGGAACCATTCGTGAAGATCTGAATGGTGTGAGCGGCTTTCCACAAGTCACTCTCGTACTTCCGGATGACGAGAATGCTCGAATCGCAGATGTGCTGCATTGGCTGACCCGGAGTTTTTCGTTAAATCCCGAGTTGTGCAGCGTCGTCATGTAAGGGCTTTGGAGCCGGTTTCCCACGGACATCAGATGGGAGCTGAAGATATTGATGCACACTACTTCGTGGAAAGACTTTGTGCAAGGGTGTCGACGCTGGGGATTGGACGCGGATCCGTTGAACGGGGGGTCTAGGCCGGCGGCGGTGTGGCTTGAAATCCGCCGGAGCTCTCTTGCAGCGAAGGATATTAAGCTCTCTTGCGGCCCCGCTGGGTAAGTGGAGGTAGGAGGCGTTCGGATCTGCAGAGGCCGGAGTGGGGAGCTGCTTTGGTGTACGCCGAGGCCGAAGTGGCCGCCGGCGGCAGGCCAGCCTCGGCGAGTCGCCCGGACTGTCGCGAGAGAGGGCGTGGATCTGGGGGTCCTCGTTATGTACTTCTATACACTCCTATTTCAAATCAAATAGGTTTACAAAGAAATCAAACAAATATTTAAAAGGACAAACTCATTGACATTTATACTGGCTAGCCACGCAATTGCATAGGTAACTTGGCTAGTTCACTAGAAAGTATTATGATATAATGATAATCCACACATCATTTCTTGCATCAGGTATTCGGATGAATCAAATAATATAAGAACCTAAAATAAAATGCACGCAAACATCGTCACAAATGTTTGGCATCAGTTCCCTCTGGACTTGAATGATGATAACGAGAAGAACGATCGATGTACTGCAATAACAAAGATAAGAGGGCATAAGTAAAACTGTGAAAAAGAAATAAGATGTAGGCACTGGTCATGAACATAAGACGCATGTCAAGTTCGTCTTAGCAGAACCTCTTGGTGATTTTGTAGGTGGAGCTATTTCCTTCAGTTCCGATTTTGCAGGAGGCGATGGCACGAAGCTTTGCAAGTACCGAACTGCTCGCAGCATAAGCATGTCAGTAGTCAGGAAACTGAAGTTACTGAACACATGGTATCATAATTATCCCCATTCCCCTAAACTCCTAACTTCTTATTACAAAAGATAGGACAAAGTGGTAGTAATTATCGGCAGCCTGGTTCTATGTGCAGTTGTGATAAAGATGTTTATTGACATACTGCATCTGTCTTTTGTGTTCTGAAAGTCAATGTAGCACTTTGTTATTCTGATTTGAGGGAGCCAAATTATTCAGTCACTGTGTAAAGATGTTCAATCAAATAGCATCTGATATGCACAATACTACCT
The DNA here is from genome assembly GCA_017311315.1 of Dendrocalamus latiflorus. NCBI lineage: Eukaryota > Viridiplantae > Streptophyta > Magnoliopsida > Poales > Poaceae > Dendrocalamus > Dendrocalamus latiflorus. The sequence goes on from CM029618.1 coordinate 4,310,114, forward strand.
ATGTTTACTTCTTGACTACAAATAAGGCCAGAAGGATTACCATGCGGATAGATGACAAAATTGTTGTCGAGATCATCTGAAGCAGCAATGGAGGAGCACAATCTCGGCTTGATGGAATCACCCCCGAGCCATCCTTCACTCACGCTGTCATCACCAACCAGAGTGGCCACGGACGGCGGCGCTCGCTCGACGACGACGGTAGCCTGAGCCTCAGTGTCCTTGCCTTTGCTGTTCTTCTTGCCAAAGGTCAGGAACCTCTTGAGCCCTTCCACTGCATCCATCGGTGACTGCACAGCGACAGAAACACTGCTCCTCGGGGTGCTCGGCGTCAGCATGCTCTTCTCGGTGTCGGCATCCTCCTCCTCCCGTTTCTTCCTTAGCCTTGCGGCGTCGGCTTCCAGCAATTGCTCGGTGGATAGAGAGCCGCTCGAAGGCGGGCTATGAGGCGGAGAATAGGTGGCCGAAGCATCAAGCTCTGATCTGTGGGAGAAAGACGACTGCACGTTTGAGTACAGCGATCCAGAGCTCTCCCGGGACGCTGCTTCTGCATCAATCACCGGGCTTTCTTTGACGATCATGTCAGATGATTCCATGGTGTCATCGAAATTTTCAGTTTCCTTCTCGTCGTCGGGTTTTGGTCCAGCATCTGAACCAGAACCAACCAATGGATCAGAAGGCTTCACGGCTTCCTCTTTGTTGTCCTTCTTGATGTACACATAGCTCGGCTCGGTGTCTGAGTCGCCGGTGATCTCTACATTGCCAAGCTTATCTGAAGATTGTGCAATCTCATCATGATCACCATCACCATTGCCTTCATCGATGTTGAGTTTCTTTGCTTCGACGTCTGAATATTCGGAGATGTCAAAGATGTTGCAGTCAATGTTATCTAGTCTTGTACAACCATCGACCTGTCTGGGAATCACCAATGGCGATGAGGTGCGCACGGCACCATTGCCTGATCTCCTAAGGTGAAACGGCTCGGAAGCAACAGCGGCAGCCATCTTGATTTCAGCAAGGACAACCTGCTCATCCAAACAGCGTCGCGTCACAGCAATGGCATCAGCACTCGGCTCAAGAACCGGCGCCTCTTTCAGATCCCCTGCACCGTCGTAGCTGGCCCGCGGGGGCTGCAAGCGCGGTGACCTCGGGGTCTCCCTGACCGAGCAGCAGCCGCGCTCCTTGTCCTTGAGCGAGCTCCTGCTCCGTGACAGCGTCTTCAGCCTCGGCGTCGTGGCCGCCGCCACCGCGGCAGTGGACGGTGTCGGCATCCTGTTCTCCTTTCGGGGTGTGGTGGGTGGCTCCCGGTGCAACGCTCGCCGATTTGATAGCCTCGGGCTGGCCGCCGCTGCCGGTGACGATGACACGCTACTCCTGGGACGTGCGAGCTTCGTGGCCGAACTGCATCTTGACGTAACAGGGGAGATTGTTTTCACCTCAAAGGTCAGGGGCTTTTGCTGTAAGATGTATTAAGGGAGCTGTAGTTATTATCATATTATGCATATGCTCATCTAGAAATGCATAGCTTTTTTTTCATTATTCTGTTATGCACTGCATACATTTGGAATGTGCAAAGGCAACATGGCATGGAAAATGCTTCTTTTACTGTTTGAAATAAGAAGTAACGTACTCTCTAATCAGTGAATGGTACTGCTCCATCTGGTGAGTACCAATGCAAAGTTCTTAGGCCCTGTTTGGAATGCGGGAATTTTTCCCGATTCCTGCGGGAATTGAACTGTTTCCTGCAAAATTCCTGCAAAATTCCTGTGAAATTCCTCTGTTCCAAACAGGCCCTTAATATTATTCCATCTGGGAAACGGGAGCTGACATTTACCCGTTTACAGTTTTTTTAGATAAAGGATATAATATCCGGCCTCTATATCCACTTGGGATATACACAGCCAAAAGATACACGAACTCTTAGGCTCAAAGTCTGAACAATGAGGAGTACACAACAGCAAGAAAAGAGCGCTTAAGGACTATGAAAAAGTTAGAAAAACTAAGCTTCAGCACTTCTTCATCGTCCTTGCTTTCAACCAAGCTCCTAACCTCCTCCAACTGAACCATCCAAACTCCAGTCTACTTTGTGTGAAGAATCCTCCGAGGCGACGTCTCCAAAAAAGCGACGAGGGTCGCCGACGCCGCCCGCCTCAACGAGACAAGGCTTTCACCTGGAGAATAGAGTACATGAGGTCTATGGAGTGCCATGACAACCCTTCAGGAAGGAAAATGGCGTCCAAAGACGCATAGTTATCGAGACCGGTAGGAACACCGGCACGGCTTTCGCCAGCACCTCCACGGCAACCCCTGCACTACACACACAAAAAAGATCGCCACCATCACACCGGGGATCTACACGCCTTAACACACCGGGGTCCTGCACGCCTCAAGGCCATGGCATAGCCACCCTTGAACTCCACAACGAGCCGCTTCCTGTAATGCCTGCCAGTGAAACTTCCTGAACGCCTTACGAAGCCTGCACGGCACGCGGAACACCACTGCCTTCTTGCTACCAGCCACATCCATCTGCAGAACCATCACGACACAGCGATGCAACGGCCTTGGAGTCCAAGCTCAAGCCAACACGCCCGCGGTCTAGCTCCGCCACTGCCGCCTCCTTCCACTTCGGCTCCATCTCCACGACCTCCTCCTCCACACGAACGCCGCCGCCACCTCCTTTTTCGTCGGAGGAAACCACCCGCGACGCCCTCTGGATCAAAACGTCGAACACCTTGAAGCGCCTCTCGAGCTCGACGACGTGCGCGGCCTCTTTCCGCTGCTGCAGCGCGCGGAGCCGTACGGCGTTGCGCCTGACCACCCGCAGCACGGCGAGGAGCTCGCCGGGCACGCTCTCTGGCTGCCGCGCCGCCGCCACCTCCCTTGCGATCTCATCGAGGCGCGCCTCCTCCTCCGTGTCCGCCGAGGACCGCACTGCGGCCGCCGCCTCGACCTCCTCGACGGCCGGCCGCGGCGGCAGCTCCCGGTATAGCCTCGTGAGCTTCTCCACCACCTCCGCCGCCGCCCTAGGAGCGCGCCTCCAGCCTCCACAGCGACAACGCCTCAGGCCGCCCGCCGCCACTCCACCCCGTAGATCTGGACTGAGAGACGCCAGATCCAGCCACCAGGCCGCCGGATCCGCCGCCGACGAGGGGAGCCGTTGTCAGGGAACGCTCCGGCGACGGCGAGGAGGCGGGATCCGGGCAGGTGGGAGGGCAGCCTGAGGGGAGAGGCCCGAGAGGAAAAACGCCCCGCCGCCGCCCTCCTTGCGGCCACCGGCGACCGGTGGCGCGCTCCGGCGACGGCGAGACGGCGAGACTCAGGCAGGGGCTCCTGGATTCTTAAAAAAAAGGAAGAAAGAAATGGCTGAACTGAGCTAGATGATACTTGGCATTGGTTGTTGTACTAACAGTAGTTGTGCATGGCAGGGAAGAGCCTTTACTTCAGGCTAGGCTGCCGAGGGGACTGGCCCAACATAGAGCCACCCGGCTGGGATCCTGAATCTGATGCCCCACCCACCACCATCTGTTGTACTCTCTCTCTTTTTTTTTGAACCAACCATGAAAACATTTACAGTTAACAGTTTACACATGGAAAACACATGAAAACATTTCCCATGGTGGACTGGCGGTGTCAGCGCCTTGGGCGTTGTTTCCTTCTTGAAGGCATCGTTAGGCAATTTCAGCTCCGTTGATTGGTGCTTGCCGTTTGGGCTATGTCGCTGCTCGGGCTTTGTATGCATCCTTTCAGTTCGCCAGCAGCTCTCGGCACCGTGTCTTCTCTCTTCTTCTGACCCGCTATACGGTGTTAGAAGGTCCGAGGAAGGTTAGAGGTGTTGGCCGAAGAGAGAGCTATTTGGATGAAGAAGGTGAAGTTCTGGTCGAAGGCACTCCCTGTTGAGCATTGAGGTGTTGCATCGAGTGCTGCTGTCTTCACTAGAGGAGTACAGTCGCTTGTTGGAGGCAACGAAGAGTTGTGTTTTGAGGTGTTAGCTCGGTGAGGCAGGCGGCGTCGGCGACCCTCGTCGCCTCTTTGGAGACGTCGCCTCAGAGGTTCATCTTTTCACAGGATAGACCAGAGTTTGGGTGGCTCGATTGGAGAAGGTTAGAGGCTTGGTTGAAAGTAAGGACGGAGAAGAAGTTCTGAAGCTTAGTCTTTCTAGCTTTTTCTTAGTCCTTAAGCTATCATTCTTGCTGTTGTGTACTCCTCAGTGTTGAGGCTTTGGGCCTAAGAGCTCGTGTAACTTTTGGCTGTGTATATCCCTTGTGGATATAGAGGCCGGGTTTTATATCCATTATCTAAAAAAAATGGAAAACACATGAACATACATGCTGTGGTAACGAGATCAAACAGTGGCTAGCTCCTACCCTTTCTTCCTTGAAGATGTCGAATTGAGAGAGCCAGAGACCACCATTTGCGTGTGAGAGTGAGAGCTAGTGGAGAAAAAAAATGAGAGGAGGTGTCCCTTTGTTCTCTTAGGGTTCTTTGTATACATAGATGAGGAATGCGGAATACTCATCCTGCCCTTCAATAGTTACAATAGGTGAGGATATATAGGTAAATTCTATTATACGTACAATAGCACTTTTATGTGCTTAATTTAAGGCCCACTAAGTAATCCTAACGGTCAAGGGATTGGGCGCCCCCAGAACGATACACTTCGTTTAGTTCAGTAGTCTTCACTATACTTCATAAGAAGGTAGGAGCGCCGGGAAAAAAGGCAATCGCAGAAGGAAACGAAACGCTTAAACAGAGTACACGATTTGACTATCTGCAGGGGAGGAGATACAGCACTGGAACAGTAGAACTGACTGGAGCAAGAGACTTCAGGTTCAGGCAATGCAAGATTCATCTCTGAATTAGACACGAAACCTGGTTTCTTCCAGGACGGTGTTGCCACGAAACTAAGGTGGCAACCTTTCAGTTTTCGGACACAAACACGCAAAAGGAGCTGACATCTTCTGTCAAGAAAGGTATCGTGGTAGGATACTAGGATGAACTTGAAGAGCGAAATGAACTTCTGTGCTACCAAACTTTCGGCGCCAGATCAAGAACAGTAGTTTTGCTTAACCATATATCAACACAGAGAAATTCAAAGAAATCAAGGTGAAGCAAAGTAAAGGCTAGAAAAAACGAGAACCGCTGGGTTCTAAGACATGTGATGTCTCTCACCAAAAAGAGTGACTCTAATAGGATAGCTCAACTAAACAGCTCTTAGCTAATCACAAGAAAGGTACAAAAGTGTCCCAAGAACGCAAGGATCAACAACAAACGTGAAACTTGTTGCATCTCCCAAAATGGTGATGTCTAAGGAACATTTTTGACCCAAAGATTGCGCAAGAGCACAAGGTTTGCATTTTTAGCTGTTGTTTTCAAACATTAGCAGAAGAGAAAACAAGAGCAGTGTGAAAGAAAAACCAAGGAACAACGGTGCAAAAAGCATTCCTTTCGGGAAGCGTGGGAGCGCAATTACCTGATCTCTGGCCGGGGTGGCGGTCAGCAGCCCAGCGCCGGCGTCTGGGCGGCGGCCGCGGTCGAGGCGCTCCCAGAGCGCCTTCATCTCGGCCTCCTTGAGCTCCATGCGCGCCCGCCAGCCCTGGCGCAGCTTCTCGTCCCTCCGCCGCACGTACGCCTCGTACCTTCTGCCCCTCCCCACCACCACCTCCTCCTCCTCCGCGCCGCCGTCGTCGACTCCAGGACGATCATCAGCCACGACGGCGGCGGCCCTCCTCTCGGCGAGCCGCCGCTTGTACCCTTCGAACTGCCGCTCCAGCTCGGCCGCCTTCGCCCAAAGGTCACCCGCCTTGCCCTTGTCTGCCGGCATGGCGCGCTAGCGGCTTCGGCCTCCTCACGGCCGGCGTGGGCGCGCGTCGACCGATCGCTGGGCGGGCGCGCGCGACTGCGTACGTAGCGTAGTGCGACGTGAGGGGAGCTTTTGGTGGATGTGTGTGGCTTTTGGCGCGTTTTGACTCGGACGAGGTCGTGGGCGCACGGCCGGCACGGCACGGCAGCATGCACGGGGGAGGCCGGGGCCGGGCAAAAGATGGACGAGCTCTCGTTGGGCCGACACGTGGCGCCCGGCGGGTCGTTTCGTTTGGGCCAGCGCTCTGCGCCGCGAGGAGATGGTGGGTTGGGCTAAAAAGGCATTGGGCCGACAGATCGTAACTGGCCTGTATCTACAGATTTTGGGTGCGTATTTGGTCTCGTATAAGCGTTTATTGGAATAAACTGATAAACCGCTTTGAAAAAGATTATCTCAATAAATTATTCTAAAATAACGATAAAGAGTCTTTCTCGTTGTTTTTTGGGTGTGATGAGCAAGATTCGGTTGGGCCTGATTGGCGTCAGAGTGCCTGTACGGATAAATGGGTTAAGGTGGGGCTTGGGTTGGGCCATGGACTCTACCAGAAGTACGGCTGGCCTAGCTACAAGTTCTACCATCTTTCTCAAATAAAAAATTTTGCTACAGCTGCTACTTTTTCTAAAGACCAAAAGCACTCTTTGTTAATCACAGGATTACAATCGTGCCGTAAAGAACAAAGCAACAAGTCCCGTACTTGGTTCATCCAGCCACAGGAAGGACTAGATGGGGGTGCTACCGTACATAGCACTCGCTATTGTTGTGCAATAGCGCAGCTCTGCAGTGTAGGTTTCTGCAAGTAGCAGAAAAATAAACTGAAGCCAACAGACATTCTGTGATCGCATATGCACGTACTAGATTGGTTGTTCTAGCCTTGTGTCCTTCGTTATCCTCGGTTCCTACATCTGGCCCTCTTTAAGGGGTCTTCGACGTAAGGGATCCCCAACGTGAGAAGAGTGATTAGAAATGAAACTAGGTGCTAGTTTCCACATTTTAGTGGGTGTTTATATTGGTTGTACTTGATAATTTTTAGTTACAGCTAATAGTTATTAGCTGAAAATAAATAGTATTGATTGAAAAAATGGCTTTTAAGAGAAAAAAGTGAGCGGTGGGGGAAAAAAAGAGAAAGGTACATGCACGAGATGGGAGCGAGAGAAGTGAGATATATGATGCATCCGTGATCCTCTACCTAATTCTCAGAGTGAGACGGGAGCAAGATAAGTAGAAAAACTGTTTCAAAAATTAAGTGTTCATATTGATTTTTGACTTTTCAAAGAAGAAGTCAATACAATCACATCCTTACTCTAATGTATAGCACCATCCGGCGAGAGCCACGTCATAATAAAACTAAAACAAGCATCCATCTTAACACCATTCTCTCTCTCCCTCACCAATTAATATTTGTTCACGCCTCCTGTCTGCCAATCTCTTCCTCTCTGGACGGCCAGCCGGTGGCCGATCTCGCAGATGAGGGAGACGGTGGGAGGGAGGCATGACGGTGGAAGAGTGAGGGCCTGGAGATTTCAGGCGAGATCAGTGGTGCGGATGCTCCAGAGTTTATGGTCGGCAGCATTGAGGTTGACGCGGCCAAATTTTTTTGGTAGCCTCTCCTCTCCCTCTCCCATGTTCCAATCCCATGCTAAGGCCCCTACTGTTGGAGCACATTGAAGATGCCTTTATCATCTGCATTTGGAATCCCGTGTTTCTATGTAGTAAAGCCTACGCTACACAAAAGAAAAATTGCAACACAGTCGTTGTTGTCGCAAGACAACCTTATTTGCAGTAGAGCCTCCTTTGCTCTGATCATCAACTTGATTGGTTGGATGGAGGTTGAGATAGGAGATGCGGCAAGCCGAGAAAACCATGGCTTGAAACAACCAAATTTTTTGCAAAATCAAAATTTGAGTTGAATTGCTTTGGATTTGAGCTCCATCTCCTCCACAATCATAATCTACACGAATCTCAAAGCAAAACCACCCCTTAATCCCAGTCATCACGGCGTCATAACGGTGGAAAACGGGATTTTTCCCGCGGGCACTGTAGCACGTCTGAAAAATCCCCGTCGCCGCCCGATTTTTCTGCCGCCGCCGACGCTCCGCGCCCCCTCGCGCCTTCTCGCGCCTGCACACCACTGCCAGCTGCTGTCCCCTCTGTCAGACGTCGTACCCCGCATTAAATGCGCCCCGACTGGCCTTAGGGCGTGGCAAACGCCGCCGCCGTCCGTGCGCGCCCACCTCTGCCTTTCGCGCGCGTTCTCCTCACAACCGACCTGAGCGTCGCCAGTAACTTTTTGACCACCGCTCTGCACCCCCCCGACAGCCGTGGAGTGACGCCCAAGCCGCCCGAGCCTTCCCGAGCTCCAGCTCACTGCCGCCGCCAAATATCTCCCTGCCCACTCCCGGTGCCAACCGCCTTCCGCCCCTATTTAAGCCACTCTAGCCTTCCCATTCAAACCCACTAAGCCCCCTGAAGCTCCCCAGCCACCCCTGAGCATCCCCCGTCCCTCACAACTCCGGTAAGCCCGAAAATCCCCAAATCCCAACCCTGATTCAATGTCGGCCCTCCCCACCGCCATTCTTCAATTGCATTCGCCAATAGCCTCCTCATGGCCCTAGAAACCTTCCCCAGCCATTGCCTTGAGTTCCCGAACCACCACCTTCTCCAGCACCGTTCACCCCCTCCCTGCCGAAACCCGCCGCCGTGGCCAGCCCAGCCTGAGCCTCCTGAGCTTCGGCCAACTCCCCTCCCATCCTCCCTAGGCCCCACTGATGCCCTAGGACCGACCCAATTGTCATGGGAAGCCTCCACTCGCCCACAACTTCAAAATTGCCGCAAGAAAGGAGAAGCTCGCCGCCGGCGATTGCCGCCCCCACCGGCCCTCCAACCACCAAAAATGAGACCCCCGCACTCCCATGAACCCGCCCATGCCCTCCATTTGCGTCGCAAAGCTCTGGAGCTTCGCCGCCACTCGCCGCCCGTTTCCCCTGCTCCTCTGCGCGCGCGGGAGCGCGGTGGAGAAGAAGAACAGTGCCCCTGGGCACTGTTCACCCGACCGGCCGGCCGACTTGGCTGGGCCAAGCCCGCGCGCCCCCGCACCCGACCGCACCGCCCGCACCAGACGCGCCGTTCGCCCGCGCCTGTTGCGTTGGACTCGAGCCCGAGTGACGCGGTTCGACTGAGTCAGCTCGCCCGAGCCCGAGGAACAGTACCGAGCCCGATGAACAGTGCTAGCCCAAAACCCAAAAATACATATTTATACTCCCCGGATTCGTTTCGAGCCCGCCAACCCAAATCCAAGGCCCATTTTCCCATATAGCCCTCCTATAACCCAATATCCTTTTTTTAATGGAGTTTTCCGTATTTTCTTTATTCTTTTAATTTCTTTATTCCTGGCTCATTCCTTCGGGCATGGAATTGATTTATTTTAATTGTTTTGCGTTAGCCTCCGAGATCAAGGTTTTGCAAGACCGGGAGAGAGGAGTTCAGGCCCAGATCCAGGCCCAGTCCGTCGAAGATCACGAGTTAACCGAAATAATAAATCCGCAAGGCAAGTCACACATATTTTTGAACATGTTGATCCTACATTCCCTAAGTTATGTATTTACTTGTATTTTCATTATGCTATTTGCGCATTGTTATTTTATGTACAATAAATGCTTAGAATGACATGATACTAGTTATGTCCTACCACCCGAAAAAGCCCAGTCTAATTTGATGGCCATATTCACCTTGACAAGACATAGTAATATTAAATATAGTAATAATGTAAATATGATAGTTTAGAGAATTGATATCTTCTGTTGTTGAAAGAAGTGGTATTTATTTGGGAAGTGGTAAGCAAGGATCGTGGGATCCTGTGACTTTAACCAAGGGTGAAGGCAAGTATCACAAATCAGTGACAGTGTTGCGCACTGGACAAGAATTTGTGGGGAAGAAACTGCCACCGGTGAAAACACAAGGACTAGACCCTTATGCTGAGTAAAGAACATAGTGATCGCCCAACCACAAGCGTTGATACGTCAAACCTGGTCTAGTAACTGTTCAAATTCAATTGAACCTCTACAAACGCCGGGTGGAGGCAAAGTGTGAGTACATACGGAAGGGAGTTAAGGGAGGGCCGTATGGAAGTTGGCACATGTATCGTTTTTACTATTGTTCTGATTATCGGGTGTCCACACAATAGTAGGCTGAGGTAAGTCAGAGGTTACGGCCTGGGCTTGTTGAGGAAGTCTACTAGGTAGAGACTATATAAAGAATTGAGCAGTGAACAACCTTGTTTTCTCAATTCAGTCATGAGGATTGAGGAATCTTGTGGGTAAAGCAGGGCAGCTCTGCAGAGTCATAAAATAATGGTATTCGAATACGCCGTGCTTCCGGTAAATGAAGCTGTGTTTAATGGGTGAATCCAATAACAAGGCATAAGTAGATTTGGAAAGGATTTGGTGATGTTGGTGGTTTGGTAATTGAACTTTGAAAACCCCCTAAAGTTCATAGAAAGCTATGATTTTATGTTTGAAACTTGTTTACAACTAAAACTGCATCCACATAAAATAATGAACATTTCCCCATCACTTGATGTACCTTACATGTAGTTAATGGTAGCCTCCGTGTGACTTGTTGAGTACGGTTGGTTGTACTCATGATTGCAAAAATCATTACCAGATAATGCTTAATAAGAAGGAGGAGTTTTCCGAAGACGACGCGGAATCCTACGAAATAGACGACGCTGAGTGTTAGGGTTTATTCTACACTCAGGCCTGCCTGTGGAGTTTCTTTTGGTAATGTATCTTTGGGCTGCACGCCCTTTTATGTAAAACTTAGCTGTAAGCCTTACTTTTGTAATAAAGTTTGATTTTATGTTTAAGCATGCTTTGGCAATGGTACACATTCTTCTACAGTACTCGCAGCTGAACAATCCTGGGCAGTTGCGAGGTTAACCTACGCTCCCAGAAATGGGGGTTGTTACATGGCTCATCAGTGATAGTTTCATGCTTCGTTGGAGAGGCAATCAATGGCCACTCTTCTTCATGGGATCCGGTGGATTTGAAGCGTGCAAGAGTAGATATAGTTGTTGTTCGTTTTAGCTTCTAAAAACTGTTTTTCTAACTTTCAAACGTAGTATCTTTTTAAGCCAAAGTCTACTAGTCGACTATAGTAGATACTGTAGTGATATCATTTATATCAGCTAAAATCACACGCAATTATATCTCTCTCTATGCGGCTTATCTAAAGCTGTTACTATTCATAAGTTAAAACTAAAATCTATCAGCAAAACCTAACATAAACGGGCCTATAGACAAAGGAAATTTAGTGGTAACTAAATTGGGGGAAGTGGTGGGTCCTTGTCCTACTTGGAGAGAGAGAGAGAGAGAGCGTAAGAAAATTGCAGCAAACATGTTACTGTATGAGAACATATCTAGTCTATTCTAATTTTTGTTCATCCTCGGATCGAAACATGATGCAAACGGTCATGAAAAGTTCCAAAGCAATTTTGGTTAGATAAGTTATAATATAATCAGCCATCAAGAAAGCACGAAGTATATATGCATATATATATATATATATATATATATATATATATATATATATATATATATATATATATATATATGTATGTATGTATGTATGTATGTATGTATGTATGTATGTATGTATGTATGTATGTATGTATGTATGTATGTATGTATGTATGTATGTATGTATGTATACACACACACACACACATATATATATATACACGGCTGCGCTAACGAGCACGTGCGCGCACGCTATGCGCTGGTCACTGGCTAGATTCTTGGTGCGATTGGTGCATAACTCGGTTGATGTATGAGAAAGTAACTTGCAAACGTAAGTAACTTGATGAATTACTGATGATAACTTTATATTCAAGAGATAGTAACTTTTCATAGTATTGCAATGTGAAAGTTATCACGTGAAAATTGTAAGTAACTTCGTAAATTATAGATGATAACTTTTTGTGCATTAAATAGTAACTTCGTGACACATGCATGCATGGAGTAGGAGAGAGAAGGGGATAAGTGCACTTGACGTGTGATATTTTATCTTGTTTACTGTTGTGGCTACTGGCCAAACAGTGAAGAGGGGGACTAGCAGAAGGAGAGGAGAGCCAACACAGGGAGAGTTGGTGAGTGAGTGTGAGAGGATGCCCCTCCTCCTGCCCCTCCTAGGGGTTTATATACATGAGTGGGGTAGAATGGGAAATTCTCATTCTACCCCTTAGTACTTACAAAGGATGAGGGTATATTGGTATATTCCTCTACACTTTTGGGCCTATTACATATTAGGCCAGTTGCCAGGCCCAGTCACGGGGGGGGGGGGGTTGGGCCACCCCCCACGACATTTACAAACTAAAAAATAAAATAACTTTCACCAAAAATCCAATCTACAATCCGTTTGCACTATTGTGTTCGAAATTACGATCTTAACAAAACAAGATCTATGTTGAATATGTCTTAACGCTGTAAAATTCGTGTCATATAAAGTTACTATCGTGCATGAGTGGAGTTACTGTCAGCCATTTTTATAGTGTTACAATGAACAATAACTCTACATCACTACATGTGTTTAATAGTAACTTCACTCACACACGGTATCAACGTTTCGTGCGAGTTATTTGCTATTGACATGTATGTTTCTCTCTCCTCTGAATGCATGCATATTGGCAGTAAGTTTTACAAATGATAACTTGATGTGCATACGATAGTAACTTTACCGTAATTAATAAATACTAATAACTATCCATAGGGTGGGATGGTAGAGCGGTTGGCTGGTTGGGTTGGTCAGGGGCGCGCGCTTATTCTACGCGTAGCCACTGATTAGTGTGTGTGTGTGTGCACGGCTGCACTAACGAGCACATGCATGCACACTACGTGCGGGTCACTGGCCGTGCGTGTGACCTGGCTTCCTGGTGCGATTCATGTGTAACTCGGTTGGTGCAGTTATAAAAGCAATGTTCTAGCAGTAATTTCGAGATTCCCAATTTGCAAAACGTTATTAGCATTCCCTCATGGAATTACTATCATATACATATCAATTTCTCTCCTTGGACACACCATCTCACTCATGGTCAATTCTCTATGTATGGAGGTCACATAGTAAGAGATGAACATTTATTATTGAGGGACCGAACAAATATTTCCTTTTTATTTTAGGGTTTTGATAAACATCACCCAGAAATTTTCTTCCAAACAATCATCCAAATTTCTCATATTTGGATACGCGTGAAGATTCGTGCGCCATCACCTCCACCTTTTTCTCCGACAGACCTCTTCTTCCTCCTTACTAGCGAGCCTGAAAGGAGAGTCCCACCCCCGCGCCTAAGGTTCACCGTTCCCCCGGGTATAGAGGGAGGCTGGGGGTGGTGGCCTAGCAGTGGATGACAGGTAGGGTAGGAGGGTGGTGGGCGTTGCCGGAGGGTGGCGACAGAAGGTACTAGCTATTAGGTTTAGCAGAGATGGCACGACGGGAAGGGTTAGGGGATGGCGCAGCGAGGTGGCAGGGATGTCGCCTACCACGGGTGGTAGAGGAGGGGAACGGGGTGGCGGGGGAGGCATACGGAGCTGCTTCAGTGAGAAAGAAGGAGATGGCGCAAAAGGAGGGGGCACAGACGATGAGGAGGGGGCGACAGGAAAGGGAGCAGCGCGGGATGGGAGCCGGTGGGGTCGAGGTGGGAGGCGGTGGGGTAGGGGTGGGAATGGGTTAGGATTAGATGGGGTTATATAGCAAGAGGGAAAGGATGAGGGCCTTTGAATCTTAATATAAGGGTCACAAAATTTGGATGATTGTTTGAAAGAAACCATCCGGGTGATTACTAGACACACCCTTTATTTTATGGTGAAAATATAGATGTTCCTAGCCATGATGTTTGTCTCCATATCCGAAAGATTTGCCAAAGTGATCTGATCATCGGCAGAGACAACATAGGAACTCTTGACCTTTTCCCAGATTGTATATCCTTAAGCCTGAATGTAAGCAGCTATCCCCACCTTCTAATATATGAAGTCGACCACATCGAAGATAGGTGACTTGGTGGAATACTTATCTAATGACATGACTCTTAAGACCGATTAAGATATATGATAAAAAGCTTAACTAAGCTTTGATACCACTTGTAGGACCCATATCGGCAATCAAAAGAGGTAAATGATTCATAAAAATTTTTCCCCTCAGGTATTTAAATTTTTACTCAAACTATGAAGTCACCAAATCCATATTACACCACTTGGACATAGCAATACAAAGCTAGAAAGTCTTGCCAACCAAATTCACCACTCTTCCACTGAGGCCGGTCAGACCGCTTGCAACCGGTCTGACCACCGAGATGTGGCCGGTCTGACCGCTAGACCAGGGTCAATCTGACCGGTCCCTTGTTCCCTATCTAAAATCTTTTCGGGACAAGAGCTCAAATCTCAAGAACTTTCCCAAATTTCATCCAAACATTTTTAAATTTTGCTTGAGACTTGTTCAAGCCATCAAGAACCTAAACCAATCAAGAATCATCAGGTTCTTGGGCTAAAGTCCGTTGAATCGAGGAGAATCAAATTTAAGTCACAAGAACACCAAAAATCCTAAAACCCAAATTACTTCTTACTCGTGAGGATCTAAGACATGGAGACTTTCAGATCTATTCTCACATGTCCTAACAAAGTAAATCAAGTAAAAGATCAAGCTAGAATAACCACGAACACAGAATCACCAATCAAGCTCAAGAACAACAAAACCAAGCAAGAACACAAATAAAAATATGATTGAGATAGAGCTTTGATTGATTCTCAGTAGAGGAATATGTTTATATGCTCATGGATGATTCAAAGTGCAGCCATAGCACCATGCTTCCCTCTCTTAAACTTTCTCTTTTGCAAACATAAAAGAAGACAAGGTGGAAGAAAAAAACCCTAACCCTAAATCCTTGAATCTGACCACCTCCTCTCCTACCCACTAAATAACCAGCACACACACAACCCTAATGGTCCAACCCATTAAGGAAACCAGAGAAACCCATTAACCCCAACTAATATGGATTTTATACACACACACACACACTTTTCAATGCGCTTACAAAATTCAACCCACTAACACCTTAGCGATTGATCCGCTTGCAATTCCAATTCTCATTGACCTAAACTGCTTCTCCTTTACGCCTTCCTGCGCTGCAGTTTTGATCAAGTTACAAACCCGGTATTGATCAATTACCAAAATACCCCCGATGAAGCTTCCAAGCACTTTTCCTTGACTTTGTCATTGCCTTCACCTCAAAGTATCTCTGCATGCTTTGACACGTAGCCTATAATGCCCATGACTAGCCATCACGTCTTCACACATTTGGTCTTCCCTAAACCATCTCTACGTGCATCGGCCTTGTCACTTGGTGCACTACATGCACCAACTCGTCTCTCCATGATTCTTATCTTCTCTGTGATACCGCTTAAGCCTCATAGTTTTACCTAGACTTATATGAAAGCTTTTGACCTCAGCTCCCCCGTCTAATTTCGGACCATTGCCACCAACTGCTACGTGCTCCAAGCCACCTACATATCCAAATATCAAGCAACCATATCAAACACAAGTTTTATGCAATTAGACTCACGTTAGGTTGTTAGCCAAACCAATGCATCATGCAATGCAATACACCCATGACCAAAAGTTCTAAGATTAACCCAAGATCAAATCTCCCAAATAGCCCAAATTCCTAGAAAACCAAACCACCGCCGGTGTGACCGCCATGGTCTGGCTAGTCAGACCGCTCCAGACAAACTGCCTAACTCCTCCAGAATACCCTCTTTGGACTTTTCTGCATTTTTCTATCTAGTTTTATCTGACAACTCCATTTCTAGTGAAACCTAGTGCAAACACATCACCAAACAATCACAATAGTTTAGTCCAAAATCTCCAAAATTCCACAAAAATCATCTAAGCCGGTCTAATCGCTCATCCCATACTGGTCAGACCGGCCTGTGCTGGCACAAGATCAACTCGGCCGGTCTGATCGGCCCTGCAAATCGACCAGACCAGCTGACTACCAACAACACTGAAATTTTAAGATTGTTTTGCACAACTAAGATTTAACTTAACAAATATGCCCATTATTCATCATAAATTGACCAGTGAAAATCTCGTGATATCTCACTCTCCAGCTAAAAGGATTGCAAAAATGCGAGGAATGGAAAGTGAAGCTGTTGGCAAGAAGTATCTAACGTTTTCCAGTACTGCGGAATGGATGGAAACCGCAGAACCGGCGTATGTCTGACAACATGCTGAATTGTGCTGATTGCTGAAGGTCTGTCGCACTGCTCTGGATCATCAAAGGACGACAACAAGGGCAGGGTGCTAGCGTAGCAGATGCAGAGATCACGGCGTGAATTTGCAGCCATCAGAACATCTGACTGATCATTGACCTTTGTGGTGTGATGTGATTTCCCTTTTGAGTATGCGACGTTTCTCCCGGTATCCTGCTAGTTGCGTGAGTTTTTAACTCAGGTTGATCCCATTGACAGTACTGGTAATGGCATGTGTAGCCCGGGAGCCTATATTCGTGTGCATCTCTTTGTAATTCTGGGCGTACTACTGTTCTGTATATTCTCCTATCCTGATGAAATGAAAAGATCAGCCTGGGCATGCAAAACGAGCTAAACCGAGTTGCATTGACCCAGCTCTGCTGATGGGTCCAGGTATATCAAATTTTTTTCAGACATGACTTACTAGTGACAGAAAATCTTAAGATCTCATCATAGATCACAGCTCACTTCCGAACAGATGCATATTTTTCATTCAAAATGTATTAAGCGTGTCAACTGAGTAATCATCAGCGATAAAAATTTTATTAGATTACAGGGGCATTGGCGTACTGGAAAGTGGAAACAACAAAAAAAAATTGTGATGGTATAGATTTTCCTAGATCAGGAAGTACAGACCACAGACATATGATTCCTTGACCAGTGCATTTTCTATGGAACAGATCTAAATGTGCTTCTACAGGACAATTTCTAGAAATTCCCGCCTTTTCCATTACACAAAAATAGGTAGAATCAATTGCAAATGATGCAAAACAACGTTATACAGCGATCTCTCAATCTAATTGAAGGTGGATGTATCTAAAATGCAATGAATCTCAGATTCAGTTCATTGTAACGTTGCTGCCCTTCAAATCAGTAGTTGCTTCCCCCGAAGAAAACACATGCAAAATAACGCAGAACTTCCTGAAACTATTCTGGCCAAGATTTTAGGAGCAAGCAACACATTAAGGCTTGAATGGTGCAAATATAACCACTGAATTGTGTCCTCCAAATCCAAAGGAATTTGAGATACCTGCGTAACAATACCAAACAAATATGAGAGAGATTGGGGAGTAATAGCGTAATACTATAAAGCATAGACATTGCTACTCACCAACATTCACTTCATGTTGCTTTTTTACGTTAGGTACCGTGTCAAATTCAACCGCTGGCTCCGGGTTCTGCAGTTAACAGTGTAGCTCTTAGTATTTCTAGCCATAATGTGCCTCACGTGTTTCTACTGGCTTGCTAGCTAAATTAGCTGTAATAATGTAAACCAATACTTACAAACTGGTTTATGCTTGGATGCACCCATCCAGTGGTTATAGCTTTAACAGTAGCAATGGCTTCCAAACCACCTGCTGCACCAAGGCAATGTCCTATCATGGACTGCAAATGGAAGATCGCATTAGGAAGGGGCAATGAATCAATCTCCTTGGACTAGGGAAGATAGGACATGGAAGTACCTTGGTTGCATTTATTTTTATCCCAGATGGGTCCTTAAATACTTGCTTGATGGCATTCACCTCTGCCAGATCACCCGCAAGTGTGGATGTTGCATGAGCATTTATGTAGTTGACCTGCAAATAGTCATTTGTGATTTTTCCAGTCATATGAAACTTCTTCAGAGCATTTGCCAAATAAACACAACACAACAACAAAGTCTTTTGTCTCAAACAAGTTGAAGTAGACCAGAAATAAAATCTCCTTAAGGTCAAAGAAATGAAAGTCTTGTAATAAAACCTACAAGGCTAAAACCCTAAACTCTACATCTTGCTGCCTGAACCGAAAGTCTAAAACACCACCTCTAAACCTTCTTATGTCATATTCCAGTACGTGAATGGCTAACTTCCATGCGCTCCTATCCAAAGCCAACTCTTTGGATACATTCCAATCCATCGAGTCTCTTTTAACTAGTTCCTCTCACGTCAATCTTGATCGACCTCTGTCTCTTATATTTTCGGTACGTCTTAAAATTCTACAATGCACCGGGGCCTCAGAAGACCCCGTTAGAGATGTT
This sequence comes from Dendrocalamus latiflorus, assembly GCA_017311315.1. NCBI lineage: Eukaryota > Viridiplantae > Streptophyta > Magnoliopsida > Poales > Poaceae > Dendrocalamus > Dendrocalamus latiflorus. The sequence goes on from CM029618.1 coordinate 4,328,280, forward strand.
CAAACCATCAAGTAATGTTAGACAAGCTTCTCTTCACTTGGTGCTACCCCATCCTATCGCGTATATCATCATTGCGGATTCGATCTCGCCTTGTATGATAACAGATCCACCGCAGCATCCTCATTTCCACTACACTCATCTTCTATACATATTGTCTTTTAGTCGTCCAGCATTCCACTCTATATAGCATCGCGTGTCTAATCGTTGTTCTATAGAACTTAGCCTTTAACTTTTGAATTACTTTTTTATCTTAAAGAAACAAGACACCCGATGCTTGGTGCCATTTCACCCACCCTGCTATTATCATGTGGCTCACGCCTTCATCAATCTCGCAATCCCACTGTAGCATCGATCCCAAATATCGAAAAGTATCCTTCCTAGGCACTACTTGTCCATCCAAACTAACATCTCCATCATCTGCCCTGGCACCGCTCAAATCACACCTTATATACTCAATTTTAGTCCTACTAAGTATAAAACCCTTTGATTCTAAAGTCTTCATCCAAAAATCCAATTTCCTATCGACATCTATCCTACTCTCATCAACTAGCACTACATCATCAGCGAAAAGTATACATCAAAGATATCTCCTTGCATGTCCTACGTAACCTCGTCTATTACTAGAGTAAAAATATATGGGCTCAATGCTGACTCTTGGTACTATCCTATTTTAATAGGAAAGACATTAGAATCGCTACCACATGCTTTGACGTTAGTCACAACACTTTCGTACATATCCTTGATTAAGGTAACATATTTTATTGGGACTTTTTTTAAGCACCCACCACATGATCTTTCTTGGCACTTTGCCATAGGCTTTCTCCAAGTCATAAACATCATGTGAAGATCCTTCTTTTGCTCTCTATACCTCTCCATCAACTGTCGTATCAAGAAAATAGCCTCCATGGTCAACCTTCCAGGCATAAAACTAAATTGGTTTTTCGTCACGCTAGTCACTCTTCTTAAATAGTGCTCAATCACTCACTCCCAAAGCTTCATTATGTGCCCTATGAGCTTAATTCCTCTCCCAAAGCTTCATTATGTACCTCATGAGCTTAATTCCTCTATAATTAGTACTTTGAATATCTTCTTTATTTTAAAAATTGGTACTAATGTGCTTCTCCGCCACTCATTCGGTATCTTGTTCGACTAAAAATGATATTGAACAAATTAATTAGCCAAATGATCACCACATCTCCAAGGCATTTCCACGCCTCAATAGGAATGTAATAAGGCCTTAACGCCTTACCTACTTTCATCCTTTTAATGCCTTTTTTTACTTCTGACTCCTGAATTCTTCGAACAAACCTCCTATCGATGTCATTAAAAGCATCATCCAGTTCAATCATACTATCCTCATTGTCTCCATCGAATAGCTCGTCGAAGTAAGCTCCCCATCTATCCTTGATCTCGTCGCCTTTGACCAAAAGTCTATTAATGTCATCTTTGATGCATTTAACTTGGTTGAAATCTTTCATCTTCCTTTCTCAAAGTTTAGCCATCCTGTAGACATCCTTCTCGCCCTCCTTGCCCCTCGTACTCGTTGAGTAAAATGCAAATGTTAAGGGTCTTTAGGTCTTTTCCTATTTTAGGATTTGAGTCCATGTATTCATATATATTTTCCCTTGGGCTATTGCAATATAACTCAGACTTTATACAAACTTACATAGTATTAGAGCCTAGGTTCTCAACCTAGCTCCTTAACTAGCCGCCGCTGGTCACTGTCACCGTCGGCCCCAGGAGGAGTGTGGTCCACTCTCGGGGGCGGCCACCTCTTTCTGCTTCTCGCTGGTGCGCCCGCGCACGCGTCTCCAGTTGCCTCCTCCAGCCAGATCTGACCGGATCTGGCTCCCTCCCGACTCCACCACCGCCGGATCCGGTGACTCCTCCGTCAGGCCACCATCGCGCTCATGTCATTCTGCCGCCGGATCCGTGAACCCCAAGCCAGATATGCGCCTGCCTCCGCTTCGTCGGCTGTGCCGACCGCCGCCCCGCTCGGATCCGGGTTCCCCATCGCCAGATCCGACCATCTCCACCGCGCCGCCCCAGCTAGGATCCGACCTCGCCCCGCCCGGATCTGGGCGCCTCCACGCCGGATCCAACGAGCATGAGGTCAATTGGCTTTGCTGGCGCCCGGATCCAAGCACCCCGACGCCGCCTCCGAGCTCGAGCCGCCACACCTCCTGCTGCTCGGGCCGCCGAAGCCCGCAGCTGCCCTCCACCTCCACCTGTCGATCCCCTTCTCGCAACCAACCACCGCCGCCCCGGATCCGGCCGCCCCCGACACCGTGCGCACCATGCCACACCGAATCCCGGCTGCCGCACCACGCCTGAACCGCTACCTCTTGGCCGCCCGAGGCACTGAAGTCGGGTGGGGGCGTGGAGGTGGCAGAGAAATGAGGGGAGGTGGTAGTGGTGGGGATGGGGATTAGGTATTTGTGTTGGCCGAAGGGAACAGGAAAGTGGAGGTAGACGAGAGCACACATTGACATGTCGGAGCTGAAGATGCTATTATCCGCTGACTTGTCTTTCTTTTCGTTTTGAGTCTTCCGTTGCATCTATCAAGTCTGTTGTCATCTCTCTATCAGTTCATCAAAGCCATGCGAGTCCATAAATTTCTTGTCAGTCAGCTGATTGCTTTGCTTTCATCCTCTCGTATGGGTGTGGTCCTCTCCTTCCGTTCGCATAACCACAACCGCCGCTCTTCTCTTTGAGCTGTTGCATATCGTAGAAGTCGTTATGATATCGCCGCTTTTCTTTGAGCCGCCGCCCTGAGCTTCTAAGGCCGCCGCACTTCTTTTACACTACGCCTTCATTGCGCTTCTTGTGCACTGCGCCGCCGCCGTCTTGGGTTTCGATCTATGCCGCTATACTTCTATCTCCCACTTCGGCTTGTTTTTGGCAGTTCTCTCTACCTGTGTCACCTTCCACGTCCTTTTCGTCGTGTTACCGCGATCGACTTTGCTCCTGCTTACCTCTACTTTCCAAGCCCTTGCACTTTGTGCTTTTGGGTTGTTGCACGATTCTAGATGGTTGGTACTCGACATAATTTTCCAAGAGCCGCACACTACGAGGACAACTTCAAGACATGGACTTTGGATTTTCCCTATTTTAGTGTCAACCCTTTTCAAATGTAACGTTATTGCATACGCTTTACATTTGAGGAAGGGTGTTAAGGGTATTTAGATCTTTTCCTATTTTAGGGCTTGAGTCTATGTATTCCTATATATTGCCCCTTGGGCTATTGCAATATAACTCAGACTTTATACAAACTTACAGCGGTGACCCTTACACATTTCCCACTACATCCGAGCACCGACGTAGCACGTCACTAAGGGAGTGACTCCCAGCCCTTGCTCATTTATCACTACGCTTGGGTTCCGATATAGCGTGTCGCTAAGAGGGTTACACCCCAACAAATTATAATTCTTTTTGGGTTTCATTACATACCTAGCTTAGGACAGGCTAGATAGAAAGCATTTGCCAAATCAAAACCAGAAATTTACAACAAGTGCCAGAATCATTATATATATCAAACGAACAAGACCAATCAGAGCTCATTGTGAAAAGATCAATTCTATATCATCAAAATTAATCTTTTCAAGTAAAAGGTAAACTATGGAAAGATGGCAGGAGTTGGCATGCCAGAATCATTATATATCAAACGGAGAAGACCAGTTAGAGCTCATTGTGAAAAGATCAATTATATATCTTCAAAATTAAGCATTTCAAGTAAAAGGTATGGAAAGATGGCAGGAATTAGCGTTAACAAGTTACAATTATGTTCCAACCTAGCCCTGATGAGTTAAATTGTTATTGCATAAAAAAGAAGCAATCCTAATACAAAAATAGCCAAATCACACGACTATGAATCATAATTTAAGGATCACACATAACTGCCACATGACAAAGGTAGATAAAAATTATGAATAACGGAACAAATACAAGAGTGTTTTTAAAAAATTTTGGATTACCTCCTCTGGTGCCACACCAGCATCTTCAAGACTTTGCCTAATGCATGATGAAACACCAAGACCATCAGCTCTTGGGTCAGTCATATGGTGAGCATCACAGTTCACAGCACCACCCAAATACTCCGCAATTATTGGTGCATCACGTTTCATTGCATGTTCTAGGCTCTCCATGACCTTTTTCAATTTGACAGAACTAAGGGATTAAAAGAGCAGTGAATCATAATTCCACAATAAAATTTAGAGCATATGAACTTTTGTTATGATCATGTTCTATGATAGGCAAAATCAAAATGTGAAAACTTGAATATGTTTGGAAACAATTATTCTCTATTGGAGTAGTTAGAGATCGATTCTAAGCCTACTGAAATTCACTGAAAATTATTTAACAGATTGTTGAAAACAAATAAATTAGTTTAACTTTACAAGCAGCAGGATAATATCAGTACAGGAAAATTTTCAGTAAAGTGATGATATCAGCTGAAGTCCAATATATAATCTGGATCAGAAAGAATCATGGAGCATACCAGTACTCCAGCTCCTTCACCCATGACAAAACCATCACGGTCTTGGTCCCAAGGCCTCGATGCTGTTTTAGGGTCATCATTCCTCTGTGACAGTGCTCTACATGCAACAAACCCACCAACACCAATTGGAATAATTGCGGCTTCAGTGCCACCAGCAATCATCACATCAGCTTCACCTCTGCGAATATGGTTTGCTGCAGCGTAGAAACAGTAGTTCGAGGTAGCACAGGCAGTTGAGATAGAGTAGTTTGGACCCATGAAACCAATGTCCATTGCAAGCAGGGCAGACCCCATGTTTGTTATGGCATATGGGATGAAGAAAGGAGTAATCTTTCTGTGCCCCTTCTCAATAAGATTCTGAACACCATCAGAAAACACTGTGAGGCCACCCATACCAGTGCCCACAAGTACACCAGCCCGGGCCTTGTCAATCTGCCAGAGAGAACATTTACTAATTAGCATCAAACGTCCTTTTTCTCCAAAGATAGTATCAATGACAAAAACAAATATAGCAATGTAGTCAAATATTAAATGGAGCCAATAAAGCCACTATTAACCCTAAACAAACCGAAGAAGTTTAGTGTGCTAAAAGAGAATGTGACTTAGTACAAAAATGCTTCTTTGCTGTAATAACAATGCAAGGGATTCATCAAATGCAAAAAGAGATTTTTGCAAAGGTCGTGTTACTCTAGACTGAACATATAGCGCCCAATCAATATTTTTGAGATTAAAAGGAAAAAGAATCACTCTATATTGTGTTGATACTTAATACCAATTTAAAACAGACACACCCCTATATCATTGGAGCCCAACTAAACTGCACATATTTTGAACATTTGTGCTGTAGTAAACCATGATTCATAATTCACATGATTTTACACTTCTGGAACCTTAAGAGCCAACCCCAAGGCAAGTTACTCTCACAAACTTACCCTCCAGCTCATCACAACTCATTTTCACTCAAATCGAAGAAGTATCTTCATTATCCATGTCATTCAACGCTACTTAATTTTCAATTAGATACAAACAAAGAGATACACCAACGAGCAAAGCAGAGGCAAGTCCCTTATTACAGACCAAATTGGCCTCTAATACAATTGCTTTAGCCAATCCAAATAGAGTTGGACCACTGCACCTCTCTACCACAAAAATATAAAGAGTACTGAACCAAATGTGCCGTTGCTCAAATCCTGGCACAAGTAATTCACTGCTGAGATTAGATGAGACCATCACACCTTCTAGATTAGATGACACTTCCAACAACCTTGTTTAAGAGAGTGCCCCTTTTATTGCAAGACTGAATTCAACTACCATTTTACAGCAAAAATCAAAGTTGTTGCCCTTCGCACCCTGCAATCCAAATTAGATACACTAAAACTACACAAAATAATACTACCATTCACCAGCGTCCCTCCCAAAGTGAAAAAAAAGATTCATCCTCTGTTTTGCATTGAAGAGCAGAACTAGAAGAACAGCATCCCTTCCTACTGCAATCCACAACCCACAGTGCCACATTTTACATTCTTACTGCTCAGGACCTACCAGCGAGATCGTCACTCGCAAGACCAACCCAATTGTTCCTCTTCTGACAAGAACAGATGGCACATCAGCAGTTCAGCACCACTATTCAACGTATTCATCTCACCATCTACCCATTCTTCTTGGCATCATCACTAACCTCAGAGATCACATCTCCAACCAAAAGGAAAAAAGGGAAAGTGCAACCGTCACACAATCAGTCAGCCACTGTCCCCCGATCTATCAAAAGTGTTAAACCCCAAGACACTTTTGAAGACCGAAAGCCCCCAGCTTTACTGGCTAATAACTTGAAGAAATAACACTACATTAGCACCACTGAGCGCCTGATTCGTCAAAGCCGCGGCATTTGAATTCGAGCTGCGTTAGTGTTACCTTGTCCATGGCCTTGGTGCCGTGGGCGAGGTCGGCGGACTCGAGCGCCTTCTTTCCGCTGACGATGCAGTAGCGGAGGCAGTCGTCGAGGCGGCGGTCGTTCTTGCCGTCGATGTATCCCTCGGAGGAGAAGCCCCGGATCTGGCCGGCGAAGCGGGTGGGGAAATTGGAGGCGTCGAAGCGGTCGATGGGCCCCACGCCGCTCTCCCCGGCGAGCAGGCGGTCGTAGTAGGCGTCCACGTCGTTCCCGAACACGGACACCAGCCCCATCCCCGTGATCACCACCCGCTTCTTTGGATCCGTCTCCCGCCGGGGCGGCGCCACCGCGGCGGAGGCGCGGACGGAGATGCGCCCGGGCCGCCTCCGCGGCGCCGCCGGGGTCACGGCAGCGGCGGCGTTGGGGAGGAGGAGGCTCTGCATCGCTGCTGCGGCGGCGGCGGGAGGAGGAGAGGGTGGCGATGGAAACGAGGAGGGAGGGGTGGGTGTGGGTCTCTCTGCTGTGGTGTGCCACGCGAGGGGGCGCGCGTGTATGTATAGACGGGGTGGGGCCCACGGGGGGTTTGGGTTTGAGGGCTTTTGCTCTGGAGGCGGCGGGAGGGCGGTGGATTTCTCAACGCGCACCGGCGGACTTTGCAATGCCGACCTTTTCGCCCTTGTGATTCATGCGAGCCCTCCAGCTTCTGACAAATCGAAGTGATCGATTCTTTTTAGAGCAAGGCTAATAATACAACCTTTAGCTGGCTGTATGAACACTTAGGGCATGTACAATGGTATGAGCTAGTTACTAACTCTAAGATAACTTCTCCAATGATATTAACTTTTAGCACATAGCTCATAACATGAATAGTCCAACATGACATCCTCATATAATCTTGGAATGTGTGTATGAGACTAGCTCTTGATCAAGAGCTAGCTTTTCTCTCTCTTCTATTAAAATATGAAATAATATGTTTAGAGTTAGCTCATAAGTCACCATTGGACATGCCCTTACAGCTCACTTATCAGCCTATTCATATAGTAGTTTACAGCCAGCTGAAGGCTGTATGACCCACCCCTTTCTCTCACAAAGTTTCTTGGTTCTTGTGCTTCAGCTGGCTGTAAACTTAGAGCAGGTACAATAAGGCTTAGTCAGCAGGATATAGTAAATATAATATCAACCAAATCTTACGTGGCAGAGAGAGAAAGGAAGAGAGAGAAGGAAGCTGGCTACTAAATTACAGCTAGCTATAGCACGTAAAAATATGCATTTCACTCTCTTACACGTGGGGCCAAATAGTTATTGTAATAACTACCTTATTCTATGAACTATTTTTTTGAAGGCTATAGATGAAATGGACAAGTGTTATAGCCACTAGTTGGCTATACTATTGTACTTGCTCTTACAGCTCACCTCTCTTCTCTCTCCTCCTCTCTCTCCACCTCAGCATACAGCCTATTAACAGCCTCTTATTATACTTGCTCTTAGCTTATAGCTGATTCTTTTTAGTTTATAGCTGATAGTTTATGACGTATAGATTTTTTAAATAAATAAATAGATAGTTTTTTTATTACTTTAAAACTGTTTATTGAGATAGACTTTGTGAAACGGTTTATCTACTCTCAGTTCATCCACATAAACGTTTGTGTTAAGACCAAAAATCATAAGTCGTAATCGAAAAGGACCCATCAAAACTAAAATGAATTTCTCCAAGCTTAACATTGGGAATTTTTTTAAGATGAACAGGACATCTCCATGGATGCCCCAGTTCCCTTTGCTTAAAACTGAGTTTCTTAACATTGGAAAGCTAGGCTTTAAGTTTTAAAATTGATTTATTAGAGAGAGCCAAACCAGTGGAATCTTAGCGGAATATATCGTAAAAGCTACTAGCTTCTTGATCACGCTCAGAATGACGCTAACGTGTGCGAAGGAAAAAAAAACATGTAGCACATACTTGGAAGCGAATTCAAAATATATATGTAACCTAATATCATATAGAATAAAACAGAAAGGAATTTAAGGGGTGCTCAAAATGGCTTTTTTTTAAGTGACTTATGGCTGAAAAGTACTGTAGCTAGCTGAAATTGCACTGTAGCTAATGATGACTTATTTGGCGTAATTAAATTTAAAAAATTAAAAATAGGAAAAGCAGGTTAACCCATCACAGATAGTACAAACGAATACGGAAAAAAGAACCAACAAAAAACTCAAAAAAAGCAAAAAAACCAGAAAAAAAAACGAAATTGTTGAATAGTGAAAAATAAACCAGAACGCAAAAGCCTAAGTCGTTTTGAGCGGAACCCGACCAACTAGCTCTATCGTGACTCTAACTTATTAAATTTTTTCAGTGATGGAGCTTGGACACAAATTAAGTAGGGGCAACATTTAAATGAGAATAAATTTCATAACAAAGATATTATCATTTGCATGTTCAAGAAATTGCTAGGCCTAATGGCCATTATTTACTCCAAAAGCTCTCAAAATTGAAGGGAGTGGCCGTGGGCCATGTTGGCCCTCAACAGGCTCCGCCCCTGTTATTTGGTCCTGTCTTAGTTGATCTTGTTATAATAAATTAAGCTATACATCGTCTAAGAAAAGCTGAGCTACCATCCTCCCCATTTCAAAATGGCTTCATGTTCTGATTTTTCTAGCTTCTGACTTATTTAAATTAGAAGCCACTTAGATATGTCAGCTTCTAATTTTAGTTTTTTAGCTTTTGTCTTTTTTCTTTTTATTTTTTCTCCTTATTTTTTTGCATTGTCCATAACGATATAATAGTTTTTTAATATTTTTTAATATTTTCATATTTTGTTCTCAGAAAAAACCAACAGCCACTACAGTACAATTTCAGTCAGAAGCTTAAGCCAAAAGCTTGTTGAAGCAAGCTAAATTTTCTAATCAATTTTTGAAGCCAAAACAAAACAAATGTAAAATTAGTCTGTGTCAGTGCATCAATTAGAGTACAATCCTTGATTTGAAATAGTAAAGATTTTGGGTCATTCTTTTGTGCTTCTAACTTATGGACTTGTTCTCTTTTGTTTCGGCTTATAACTTATGGTTGTGGCTTACAACTTTTAAACTGTTTTTGAGAAAAAGTATGGATTAGCATAAACCCACGTGCGGTTTTAGCTGATATAAACAAAGACGCTACAGTGTGTACTACAATCAACTTGTAGACTCCATCTTGAAAAGACACTCCGTTTGAAAGCTAGTTACTATAGAAAAACCGAAAAACAGATTTTAGAAGCTGAAAAGAAGATACCCTATGACTTATGATTTATCTACAGTAACTACTTTTCAAACGGCATGTCTTTTTAAAGAAGGGTTTACAAGTTAATTGTAATAAGCACTATATTAACTTTAGTTATATTAGTCAAAATCGCACGTGAGTGTCTCTCACTCCATACTCTCTATTACAAACAACCAGAATTCAAAAATTTCAGCTAAAAATCATAAGCTGCGGCCCAAAAGAATGACCAATCGTAGTGCATGGGGGGACCGGGGTGGGGGCTATACCCCACGGCACATGCTACGCGAGGCTATTTAGCCTGTCTCGTGTGCACGCGAATCAAGGCAGCCTTTTTTGCAATTAAAAAAATGAACGTTTTTTAAAACCAAGTGTCTAATTCATCATGCGTTTGAACCATTGTGGTGCTAACAACAAGATGTTCAAAATTAGACCACACTTGTATATATTTATATTTAGTAAAGATATTATATAACATTTGTTCTAAATAGGTAAAAAAATGTTCCATCTATTTCTTCTTAATATTTCAGTAGTTTATAAGGGACGTTCCGTCTCGTATATTTTGAATTGGATACGAGGAATGGATCAGATAGATGTTGGACGTTCTAGTAGGTAAAATAAAATATTCTATTTGTTTGGTTTCGATGTTCCAACAGTTTATCGATGTTATTCCATGCATTAAGTTCTCTGGAAGAATATGCCAATGTTTCACGCTTTTTTTTTCATTGTTTCAGTAGTTCACCGGCTATGTTCCAATAGTCCATCAGTTATGTTATAGTGAAAGGACAAATGTGAGCAAATTCAAATCTACTAGTGAGACAAATCTCAAATAAAAGCGATCTTAGAATATATATGCAAATGCAATCTTATTTAGAAGATCCCATCTTCAGGAACATGATGGTTCAAACGGTCGGTTTAAAAGTTATAGTATTTTAAATTTTCAAATTCATGGGCTGTGGGCTGATAGGGGTGCGTGGATGCGGCATATAGGATTTCTCCGGAGACAGTTGGAGTTCTTTTCCTTTTGCTACGGAAACTAATAGGAACTCATGAGAGCAGAATTTCTTAATTTTTCTTTCTCTTGGTATTTTCTATTTTGATTAGTTAAACTTGCTAATATTTTATCGATAATATTTTTCTAAAAATTTAGATTAGTTGTATTAAAATGGTATTGTTAGATTTATGTAAGAAATAATTTCTTAATATTATACTTCCACGACATGTTACGATTGTATTAATATAAAATTAAGAGTCAAGGTTTAACTTTAAATATCATAAAAATCAAGAGTGCCAATTATTTTGAAATGGAGAGAGTACTGGTAACTAGTTGATTTGACAACAACCGAGGCCATTAGATACAAGCTACTTTTCAACTTATGGCTTCTTTAAATAAACAAATGAGATGGTTTTTATCACCTTTTTTGAACGGCTTATCAAAACAAACTTTTCAAAACAGCTTATTGGCATTCGGTTCGTTTGCATAAATGTTTACGCTAAAACTAAAAATCAGCAGTCGCAATTATAAACTATCAACCACAGTCGAAAGAAATCCACCCTACATCTGAGCTTACCTTATTTTCTTTGGTTCCCCTGCAAATGGAGACTTCGAAGTTACAATATAAACCATAAAGTTTTGTGCGAGCAAAGAGTTAGGAGCATGGCTGTATATAGGGATGGAAACGGATCGAATACGATCGAATAGTCTCAAATATGAATACGAATCTATATTTTCAAAATGAATACGAATATGAATTCGAAAATTCTCTAATATGAATATGAATTGAATGTCGTAACGAATACGAATTCGAATCGAATATATACTTAATTCTATCGAATACGAATATCCTTCTACAACTTCTGTAACAAATATCGGTAGAACAAATTTCTGCTTGGCCGCTGGGCTGGGCCGATCGGCCGATAGGCACAGGAAACAGATCGAATACAAATCGAATAGTCTCGAATACGAATATAAATATTCTCGAATACGAATATGAATACGAATATTCTCAAACACAGATACGAATATTCTTAAATATGAATATAAATATTTTAAATACGAATTTTATTTATCATATTTATATTTTTTATATATAAATATCGAATAAAACAAAATATCTGTTACCGTTTTCCCCCTAACTGCCTGGGTGCAGCGTAGTAAGTGAGCCGGTGAGCTGCCTCAGCGATGTGCATTCAATTTGACGTGTCCTGTGGATCTAGATGGATGGACGAGCAAGAAACGTTTGGTGGGGCACTTTACAGGAGAGTTTGTGAGAGCAGCAGTTACCAAAGTACACGTCTCTGCAGCAGTTTCCAAAGTACACGTCTCTGCAGCAGTTTCCAAAGTACACGGCTCAATGTGCAACAGTTACCAAGTTACTCGGAATTGAATGTACCAAAAGGTGGTTTCCATCTGCTAAAGTTCACACTTTTCTTTTCAGAAAGGTGCAACAATAAAGTTTGCACTTTAGGCTGTGAAAGTGTGAAGTGTCAAATCACCCAACGGAGTACCATATGTTAGAGCAAGTTTAATAAGGCTGACTGTGCTAGCTATAAGAGAATTCATGTGAGCATAGTCCTATGTGGAGGGGAGAGAAAAGGAGAGAGAGAGCCAAGCCGACTCCCATGCAAGAGTCAGGCTATAGCACAGGAAAAGAGGCATTATCCATGCATGTACCCATAGAACTAATTGCTATACACATGCATGTATTAAATTATCAATACCCATGTATGTATTAAATGATTGAGAGCTCTTGTGGAGACAACTTATAGCCAGCTTATTGTATGAGTTGACTGCATCATTATCTTTTGATGACATGGAAATGTATTGGAGGTAGCAGCTATCTGTACTATTAAACTTGCTCTTAGTGGCAGGAAGAAAGAAAAAACAGGCTGCGCGTTCTGCCGCTGTTTATTCAGAACGCGGAAGCTCTAGGAAAATAAGGTGTAAGCGTGCCAATGACCATGTCCATAAAATTCTTAGTCTACTGTACGTAAGCCGAGATTGATCAGTGGAAACAGTAGTGATACGGTCCACGAAACCACCAAGATTTTGTGCCTTTTGAATGATACTATGGATAGGGGTGATAAAGCTAGGCTCATCAGCCGGCTCGGCTTAGCTCGTGGCATAAACGAATCAAGCCGAGCTAAGGTTCCATCTCGACCACCTAACGAGTCGAGCTCGAGCTGGCTCGTGAGCTGCTCACTGGCTCGGCAGGCTCGACTGGCCCAATAGCTATAGCCTAGTCCCTGATTCGTTGATTTGCCCCCACCCAGCCACCCTATTCCCTGATTCGCCCCACCCGCCAATTCCATTCCCTAATTCTCCATTGCCCATCCCATCCCCTTCTCTAAGTCTCCAACCAAACCAGAACCCTAAAGAGAGGCGACAACTGGACAACATCGAGATCTGACGATGGTGGCGACTGGTGAGCACGAAGGCATGATTCCATCCCCTAAATGTTCTCTGCTGTCACCTCCCCTCCTCCAAACCCCTCCCATCGCCTTCCATGTCCGCCTCAGCCTCTTCCTCGGCGTCTTTCGCCACATCCGCCTCCCCTCGGCGTCTGTTGCCACATCCGCCTCCCCTCGGCCTCCTCCTCACCGTCCGGTGCATGGAGCGGCAGGCGCAGACAAGCATGGAGTCCAAGAATCACTGAGGGAGGAGGTCCTCCGCCTCTGGCTCCCGCTCTGCATTGACCCCAGTGGTGAACTGCCACGTCAACCCCTGTCCATGGCTACATTGCAGTGCCAAACCAGCTCTAACCCCGACGGCCTTGGTAAATTGCTAAAGCATTTGTTATTTCATGGCTCCTATTAGGCACCTCACTAGTTGTTTTTGGTGTTAGAGTCGGCTCAATTTCTAAGAAGTAAGAATCTAGTGACAAGTGTGCTATGTATGTCAAACTCTGCCCTTTGACATCTCGCATCTGTAGATGTCAGTATATTAGTGATTACTGACCCAGAGTGGTTTGCCATGCGGTGTTTCATAAAAATGTGCATTCACAAGCTTTCACACACAAAGAGGCTAAGTGCTAGCTGAAATATGTACTGTATTTCTTCCCTTGATAAACATAATCAGACTTTGGTACATTTTTGTGAAGTAAAAGTTTCTGTTTGAGATGCCATATTTTCAAATTAGTAATTTTGCAGGAAATTGATAGGTAGAGTTAATAATTTTCAGACTTTGGTGTGCACTAAATTGATCATTTTTTCCCATAGATTCAGGTGAGCTAGATACCCGTTTGTTTATAGTCACACAACGTTGAATTCAAGACTTCTGTTTGATAGCAACTTCAAAATCAAGACCTTGTGTTTCCTAAGAGCAAGTTTAATAGAAGAGGTGGCTGCCACCTCTAGGACTAGCCACATAAGCAAAAAGAGTACAAGTGGCTCATGTGGAGGTAGCTAATACAATAAGAGCAAGTCCAATAATGGTCTTATAGCCAAGCTAGTCAGCATTTTTGCTGATATAGAGGAGAGAAGAGAGGAGAGAGATGAGAGCTTGGCTCTCATGCAAGCAACAAGCTGGGCACGGGAGCCTATGCAGTGGTGGGCTCAGATAATAAATGTATGTGAGGAGGAATAGGAAAGAGAATGTGAGACATGGTACTACATAAGAGCAGATACAATAAGGCTTAGTCAGCAGGCTATAGTAAATATAATATCAACCAAATCTTACGTGGCAGAGAGAGACAGGAAGAGAGAGAAGGCAGCTGGCTACTAAATTACAGCTAGCTATAGCACGTAAAAATATGCATTTCACTCTCTTACACGTGGGGCCAAATAGTTATTGTAATAGTTACCTTATTGTATGAACTATTTTTTTGAAGGCTATAGATGAAATGGACAAGTGTTATAGCCACTAGTTGGCTATACTATTGTACTTGCTCTAAGAGCGTACTTGCTCTAAGAGCAAGTTTAATAAGGCTGACTGTGCTAGCTACAAGGGAATCCATGTCAGCATAATCCTATGCGGAGGGGAGAGAAAAGGAGAGAGAGAGCCAAGCCGACTCCCATGCAAGAGTCAGGCTATAGCACAGGAAAAGATGCATTATCCATGCATGTACTCATAGAACTAATTGCTATACCCATGCATGTATTAAATTATCAATACCCATGTATGTATTAAATGATTGAGAGCTCTTGTGGAGACAACTTATAGCCAGCTTATTGTATGAGTTGACTGCATCATTATCTTTTGATGACATGGAAATGTATTGAAGGTAGCAGCTATCTGTACTATTAAACTTGCTCTAATAACAAAAAACCTTTTGTAGACAAATTATTGTATAACTTGGCTCTTATAACTTGACTTATAGCCAAACACTTGGCTCTATTAGGGCATCTCCAATGGTCTGAGTCAGCTAGCTATATGCATGTACACATCAGCATATATCCTATGTGGAGGAAAGAGAGTATGCAAAAAAAAATCGAGCCAGCTCTTCCTTAAGCACTAGTCTATAACGCCAAACGAAGCAGCCTCTATAAATTCTGTGTGTGCATGTAAGCATCAAATAGCTATCCTTATAGATAGTTCTTTAGAATGCTAGCTTTAGTGTGTACTATATAGACGATGTGGAAGTCTTATAGTTAGTTGCTAGCTATAACCATTGGAGATGCCCTTATTGGACTTGCTCTAAGTTGAGTAGATGTTACCTCTACTAAAGCACTCAACATTTAATACTTGCATAAATATATCAGGGGTCACATCTTGCATGAGGGGCAGGTTGCCTCTCTCTCCTCGTATGATGTGCTAGAGGTCACCTCTTGTATGAGGGGCAGCTTGCCTCTCTCTCCTCTTTTCTCTCTCTTCCACTTAGGATTGTGTTGACGTGGATTTCGCTTGAGGCGACCTAGTCAGCATTATTGTATTTGCTCTAATGTATGCATGGTAGTATAGCACTGTATGTTGATTTCTGGGCAAGACCTTTTAGTTTCCTGTGAATCTTGGATTCTATGGATGACATCTTATCATCTTATGCAGGTTGGGTAAGAGCGTGGGCATACATGATGTGATGTATGTATGGCACATATTGGATTCTCCTCTTACGCCACACGGCAGCTTACACCAACGATACGACCCATGTTCACGACGGCTTAAAACCAGTGACACGACTCGTGGGTCACTCCAATGACGCAACTCACACTAGTGAATACAAATTATTTAGCTAAGTCGACACCATTATATACTTGTGGCTGTACTGTTTTACATCAGGAGGTTATTACGTGATTAAGTCCTTAAATTGTCTAGACGGTATATTACACAATTCACAATTTCTCATGCTACATCTGCACCTACCATCATACCATCCATCCAAATAAGGTAACTGCAAGTTTTTAGGGTTTGGAAAGAATAAACTAAGTTATTTCAAATATACCAGTCATTTCCCTTCAATGATTGCCCAAAACAAGTTTCATGATAAAAGATGTTTATCAGGGCAAACTAGTGCCCTGTTATTTAAGCAAGATTAATATGATACTTAAGTATAACTATAGTTAGTAAAGTTACCATTTAGTATCTAGAGTGGCAAGGATCATGGGATTCAAGTATCAAAGATGGCATAATAATATCACGATACCAAGTGGGCATGTATCTACCTGAAAGTTTAACATACATTTACATAATAAATTAAGCATGCAATCTGACAAATTAAACAAACATAAATTTGCTCAAATGTAAGTTTAATATAATCAAAATATTGACTCATCTAGCTCAAAAGCAAGTTGGTCCTGGAATTCTTGGATTGCCCCGATCAATGGCTTATCCGCGTCTTCGTACTCTACTCGGACGGTCGCGTCAAAAAGCAAACAAACAAGCGAGCAAGGCAAATAAATATCAAGAAAATTCAAATAAACTTCAAATTGAATCTGACTAGTGCTATTAGACAGATCCTAAATTCAGAAAAATTAGAAATAAATATCATTAAATTTGAACCTAAGATGAGCGAGAACAGGCTACCCAAAGTTTAAATTTGGATTACATCGAAAAATATCAGAGGAGAGAGGAATTCTATCTCTGACAGATAAGATCCACCCATTTTAAATTAATTTTCTATTAAAAATGATTACAGAGGGCTGATAGCTAGATCATAGAACAAATCAAATTAATTTCTAATTATTTTCTAAAGGAAAAGGGCTAGATGAGAGCATAAACAAGTATAATCCGGTCCTCACTTGTGAGTCGCCTAAAAATTTAAACTGAGCTTAAAAAGGTTTTTAAACTGGGGCCCAGTTGTCGGCTACTCAAGGACTTAACAGAGGGGAGGGCCCGCTTGCCATACACTAATTAGCCTGGCACTAATGGCAGCCATCACGCTAATTAAGTATGCACGTTAACTTAATGAAATGACCCTGCTACAGAGCTTCTTCTCGGCCGAGCAGAGCGGCGGCGTTGCCACGCCCGTCGCTGGCGAGAGAAGCATCGGCGGCTGCTAGTAAGCCAAAAAAAAAAATGGAACACTAGTGCCACACCGCACCTATACGCGAAGCCTCACGGCCCAATTTGGGTTCGGTGGTGATCGGCAGCGAACCAAACGGCGGTGGTGGTCCGGCGCATGATACCAAGGCGAACGACGACGAGGGGGAGCAATTCCGCCAGCGAAGAGCATTTAGGTGTCAAGGTAAACTCACCTGGAAGCTTGTCGGGTGCTGAAAGGCGGTGGAGAGAGCTGGCGGCGCGAGCCTACGGCGGCTGTGAGGGGGTGGCCGAGGGTAACTCGTCGGAGCGGAGGAGAGGGGTAGGCGTCGCCGGTGATGGCCTCAGGGGTTTACGGTGAGGCTTTGGGCGGTTCGAATTGGGCGCCGGTGCACTGGAGAAGGGATGGCGTTGACGGCGGCGGAAATGGCCGAAGCGGAGGAGAAGGGCCGTGGGGAAGCTTGGTGAGGCGAGGGAAGCAGAGGGGAGGTGAGGGAGAGCAAGAGAATGGCTCTGCGGCCCTTTTATAGCTAGGAGGGGAAGAGGGAAGAGAAGGTGGACGTTGCACGCGACCTCAATGCGCGCGACGGGCACTGTGGATGCACAGCGGGCGGCGCAAAAGGCCGAAGGCGGCAAGGTCAGCGCACGGCGGGGGCACGCGAAGCGGAGGAGGAGGGAGGGAGGCAACGGCTCGAGCACGCAAGACACGGGGGCGTGCGGCGAGGAGGGAGGGACGCGGACGGGGCGGGCGGGCAGCTTGGCGCACGGAGGGGGGGGGGGGGTCCGGGCGTGCGCCGGCGCGGTGCGAGGCGGGCGCGTACTGGCGAGCACAGCGGCGCACTGGGGAAGGGCGGCGGAGGACGCGCGTGCGGTGGCGGCGCGTGCACGGCGAGCCCAGGGGCGCCGCGGGACAGCAAAGGCCAGGCCGAAGGCCGGAACGGGCCGGGCCAAGGCTATTGGACCGAGAGAAGGTATGGGCTGGGCTCGTCCCAGGGAGTATTTCAATTTTTTGAAACTCGAATTTTGAGAGGGAGTTTTGAATTGCAAATTGAGTTTGGATTCAAATTTTCTTTTTGAATTACACACAAGCCAATCCCAAAAAATGGGATGTTACACCTATGGAGAGGTGAAATGCTTCCGATAAATTAAAGTATCCGCGATTGTACTCTTTTGCCAAACATAGAGATTGCTCTGTCCAGGATTTCTTGTCAAATGTGGCTATTGCAGGACAATTTCATATACCCATCTATACAAGCTTTTCAGGAGTACAACTCTCTTATGGTTGATTTAGAGGGTATAATTTTAAATTTTGATGAGCAGGATTCTTGGAGCTACATATGGGGCAATGGTACATATTCATCCAGCAAGTTTTGTAACTAGCACTTTCAAGGTTTGCAAGCTCCCCCAGTATTTCAACTCATCTGGAAGAGTCGTTGTATTATGAAATTAAAGGTCTTTGCTTGGTTGCTTCTCATGGATCGTCTAAACACAAAGAACATGTTGCAAAGAAGGCATGTTTATACAGGCCCAGACGTTCATTGTGTCCTTTGTTCAACTCGATCAGAGACAGTTCTCCATTTATTCTTCACTTGTCCTTCTAGTCTGAGGTGTTGGAAGTCTCTTTTTCGACAGAAAGTAGCTCTTCATGTGTGTAGAGTGAAGGAGCAGCTCAAACCTCAATTTTTTCCCCTAGCTAGACAGTGTTTAGTTTGTTTTCCCTCGGTGAGGGTCGTAAATTCTTTCTTGATAATTCTTGCTTTTTTATTTAATTATACCATAGAGACCTCCCCTCCGGGTATTGAAAAAAAAATCCTAAATTCCAAATGTGCCCAATTGGCATGAAAAGTAAGGTTACTTATACACCCAACTTGGTCTATCTACGTAATTATCTAGTATTAGTTTGTTCAATGAAAGGACAGCCAAAGATCAAGATCCAGACACATGCATCCTGCACTGTTACCCCTTTCGTTCGTTCTCGTGTTCACGTGCGTTAGTGTTGGCCGCGCCAGATTTTTTTGGGCTAAAAATAAATAATAATGATTTTTAAAAGAAAAACGTAAGTGATGAAAGAAGATAGTGGTACATGCGTAAAATAAGAGCGAGAGATGTAGAAAAATCATTTCGAGAAACCACATATTCACATTAGCTCCTGATAGAAATCGATAAGAACACCCCTTACTCTTCTTCCAAGGTTTTCGAGAAACCACATATTCATATTAGCTCCTGGTAGAAATCGATAAGAACACCCCTTACTCTTCTTCCAAGTCTCTGTCGAGGTATACATGGCTGGGTTTTTTAGCTTTGGCTTATCACTTCTTACGATGGTAACTAGCTTTTAAACAGTGCGTATTTTTAAAACTTTATAGATAAATTACAGTAAACATTATATCAAATTAAAGTATACCAATTAAAACTATATATAATTATTTTTCTTCACGTATTATCTCTCACCAAACAAACGAAATTCAAAATTCACGAACCGCTCAAGGCCCTGTTTGTTTCTACTTAAGATTATTATAATCTAGCTTATAAATCATAAGTGGAAACAAACAGCCCAGATTATAAGGTAACTTATTATAATCTAATAGCCCAGATTATTGTAATCTAATAAGCTCAAAAAAAGAGTTTATTTCAGCTTATAGATCCACCTTTTATCTTAATGACCATAAAACTTTAGAAATATTACCCACCTTTGCCATTCATCCAACCCCCAACTCTCGGGCCTCTCTCCCAGGGCATTGTAGTCTTTAAACATTCGAATACAACAATCCATAACTCTGATAATCCAGACTGCCAAATATCTGACAGCTTATTTCCCACCAGCTTATTATAAGCTAGCTTATATAATCATCACCTATAAGCTAGATTATAATAATCTTAAGTGGAAACAAACAGGGCCAAGACTACAGTCTAAAAGGGCCCCACTTGCCACCGCCGGCATAAGCACGTACTGCCTATCATCGTGTGATTACGACTTGTTTGGTGGCCCAACCGATCAGCCGCCCGATCGAGACGAGACAGCCTGCCTCTACCCCCCGCAGGAGCTCGCACCCCACTAAAAAGCTACTCGAAATTGATTTGGACAAGACGTGAGATCTCAGGGCTGGCTCGAGTTAGCTAGGGGCCCAAGCATACGGGCCTTGAGCTTTCATGTTATGCGGATCCACAATCCATGAACGCGGTGTTTCCTTTGTTTACTTTTTGTTGACGTGACAAAGATTTAAAATACTAGAGGAATATAGGGCCTATTTGGGAGAGCTTCATGAGCTTCAAATCCACGAAAAACAGCTTCATTTCACAAAATTTTACCCAAACGCTCCAGCTCCGCGAAATCTGGATCCACCAAAATCCTGGATCTGAGAGCCAGATCCATGGATTTCATGGAGTTCCTCAAGGGGTGCTCCACCGTGGAGTTGGGTGGTAATTACCCACCAATACCACTGGTTACACACCCCATCTCACCAAAAGTGGCCATTCCCACTAAAACCTCAATTTCGTGGATCTGGAGATGCTGTACAAGCCAAGCACTCCATGGTGGGATCCCAGATCCACGGTGGAGCTGCTCCATGGTAGAGCTGCTGCTCCAGATCCACGTTTTCAGTGGTGGAGCTCTCCCAAATAGGCCTATAAAAGGGCAGGAAGAATACTCTAGATCTTTATCATGTCAATAGGGCTGGACGAAAAACTCGAAGCTCGTTAGCTCGCTCGGCTCGTGGCTGGCTCGGCTCGGCTCGGCTCGGCTCGGCTCGTTAGGATAACGAGCCGAGCCGAGCCAAGATTTTAGCTCGTTAGCTATAACGAGCCAACTCGAGCCAGCTCGCGAGCCGCTCACGAGCCAAACGAGCCATACTTCCAGGAATTTATATATGCATATGCTGCTTCCATGGACCTAATTTGTACTCTATTGCATGTGTTAATGTGTAAATTTGTACTCTATTGTACCCAAACGAGCCATGCATGTGTTAATTTGTACTCTATTGTACCCAAACGAGCCAAACGAGCTAAACGAGCCAAACGAGCCAAACGAGCCATGCTTCCATGGATGAATATATGATGGAGACATTTTTTGGCCTTGGCTCACGAGCCAAACGAGCTAACTCGAGCTTTTTACGAGCCGAGCCGAGCTAGCTTTTTAGCTCGTTAGTTATAACGAGCCAGCTCGAGCCAGCTCGTTATCCTACCGAGCCAGACCGAGCCGAGCCGAGCCGAGCCGAGCCAGCTCGTTATCCAGCCCTACATGTCAACGGAAATACGAAAGGAATAGGAAGAAGGAAATAGAAAAGCTGCGTTCACAGTCCATATGCGCTGATGCACGTAACTTTTTAATTTCCTCAAATCAATAATGGCACCGCTGTGTGCCGTGACACTTCAGATCCAGAGAAGCACGTAATTAGGTAGAACAAATGGGAGTACATGCATCCATAATGGCTTAATGCCTACGACCAAGTGGTTCAGATGTCACTCGCACGCGTTGATGCATGTGTGCGCACAGCTCCTAAGGGCCTGTTTGGTTGCCTGCATAAGTTAATGCAGACTGCATGGGCATAGCTAAACTGAGGAGGGAAGCTCCTCAGCCGCGTTCCTTTCAGCCTAGCTCCAATTATTTTTTTGCATCCGCTCGTGCAGGCTCTCTCCTCTCCGCAGCCAACCAAACACCATCTCCCTGCATGCGCTGGTGCGAGCCACCCGCATGCAGACAACCAAACAGGCCCTAAGTAAGTCCTACACTACGGCTCATGCATGAACCTGGAGGGCAGTGCTCATTTGAACATCTAACTTCAAATTTAAGGTGTGCTCGAGTTAAACTGAAAAATAGTGGTTTATGATTAAAATTATATTATAGCTGGTTGAAATTACACTATAACTGAAGATGGCTTATTTGACGTAATTAAATTTAAAAAATTTAAAAATAGAAAAAATATGTTAGCTCATCACGGGTAACGCAAACGAATACGGAAAAAAGAACCAGCAAAAAAGCTCAAAAAAGATAAAAATTCAAAAAAAAATGAAATTTATGAATAGTGAAAAATAAGTCAGAACCTTAAGCCGAAATGAGTAAGACGTTAAAGCTTTTTTAATACTGTATAGTATTGTTCTGAGCTTATTTTGTTACTGTAGTTACTATGAGTTTTTTAGCGTAATTAAATATAAAAAATAAAAAAAAAGATATGTCATCATACACAATACAAAAGAATAAAGGAAAGAGAAATAGTAAAAAAAACTCTAAAAACTAAAAAGATAAAATAAGAAACTAGAAGCTCAAAGTTAAATGCTTAAACCTAATTAAGCAGGATAATATATATCACTTTTGGACTGTAATAGATAGTTTTCGGTTCTAATTATACGTTAAAAATAGATAACGGATGACGAAGGTATTAATATGAATATGCACACGTGGACAAACTTCGAGAGCCGTTAAATAAATACCCAAGCCAAAAGGCCAGGGCAGAAGTATAAAAGATCAGGGAGACACGTCGACACCCGCGTACATTACCCACATGGCTACCTTCTGTGCCAGATCTTGTCAGCCAAAGCAGGTCGATCCGGTCAACAACGGTGCGGTGTACGTGCCCCGTCCTGAGTTGAATCAACTGCCCCTGTAGACCGCGCTAACTGCTACGTACCTGGGTTTAACACCATTCGGTGTTCTTAATTAACCTAACCATGAGCACATCCTCTCTTGCTGCCACGTACTCGCGCGTAGCCTAAAATCTTTTTAAAAACGACCAATGTGAGCAAGTACATAAAAGAAAAAAAAGGTATATACGTGTATAAAGTGTACATCACCACATGGTTGCACGTATATATACGTGCTACTTTGCATACGGAGAAACGGATCCAGATGCGAGAGGCGAGAGCTTGCACATCGCCGGCCGGCAGTACAAGGTGGTAGAAGCATGCAGCAGCTGGAGACTCGAGTCCGGACAGGTATTGCTGCTACTAATTAACTCGGTTTATGGTACGTAAAATTAGCATTTCTTAAGTTAGCCGCTGAGGCTGTGGTCCAAATGCATATGGATGCCGATGCATGCACGCTACACGCACAGCACATGGTGTTATTGGCTAAGCAGGGAGCCTCCTGACTCGTGCACATGCCTTGCCGGGTCCTTGCTCTACTGCTACTAGACGGCCGTCCTCCTCCTCTACGTGTATTATACTTAACCTTACCACACCAGCTTAGCTTGCGCATACGCATGATGCCTAATTAACGCCGATGAGATGCAAGCATAGCTCTTGCATTGCCATGACACTCCCTGCAATTAGGCAATGATTTGTACCGTAATGGAACATGATCTCCAGTGTTTCTGCGTCTGCTGGTACATAGGTGGACACATGCGAAACTATATATATATAGTATAAATAACAGGGGCACCTAGGTGTCTGGACACCTAGTCTCCCTACCTTTGGATTGCTTTTAGATGCGTGCTAGTGTGATTGAGACTTTCCATCCATGATTAAGACTTTCCTTCCATGATTGATTTAGCATGCCTAATATATTACATACCATACATACCATTGCTCTAGCACGTATCTAAAAGCAATCTAACAGCAGGGAGCCTAGGTGTTTGGACACCTAGGTGTCCCATTTCAACGTCCTATATATATATATATAAACCGGTACGTCGAAGATTTTAGTTACTGCAAAACAACGTCCTCGGACGTGCACAGTGACAAGAGTTGGAATCGTTGCATGTGTTGGTGTAAAGTTTGGTCATTTCGTTTTGTGGCTAGAGTCAAGCTTTGGACAGGCCTTTTGGTTGTTGTACAGTTTGTACGTAGATTCCACTAAAAGTTTAGCAGTGTAAGAGCAACTTCAACAGAAGAACTAAATCATTTTCTAATGGTAAATTTAGCTATTATTGAAGAAAAAATATCTCCAATAGACTCTGTAAATGACTCTCCAAATTTAATAGCTCTCCATCCCTCCTCCTTCGCTCTCTATTTTTGGATAGCCTACCTCGCTCATCATCCAGCCTCTTGGCGCGGTCGGGGTTTCCTTCCCGCACGCTGCGCCCCATTCCCGCGCGTACGCGACCCACCGTGCGCCCTCTAGTTTAGATAGCCTGTTGGAGTAGTCTTGTTTTTTGGATGAGATTCATTTTAGAGAATAGCTAAATCACTAAATTTAGATACTTCTTTTGGCTAATCTCTTGGAGTTGCTCTAAGTAGTTATAAATGTGATCGTTTGTCGGGTTAATTGATTGAACAACGATCGTTTGTCGGGTTACTTGATTGAACAACAGAGACAAACTAAATAGGGAAGTTATCCCTGCTTTCTGCGTGTTATATATTTTCTGCTAGGCGTACAATCAGCCTTTTAAACTAACCACTAATATACAAAAACATATTCAGATATTTCTACGTGTTATATATTTTCTACTGCACGTTGTGCAACAAGAATATTAGAGATAGAATAAAATCGATTAGGATTTGTAGCTGATATGATTCCTTCTTCTACATCTTTAATAGATTTACTTATCTCAGGTCACTTATGCTCTCTCTATGTCTCTGAGGCTCAAACAATTAATACACATCCAATAATTCCGCACTGTTCTATCTTCCTTCATGGTATCAAAGCAGGTTCGCATCTGGATATTGGTTCGCATCTAGGCCTATCCATAGCCACCACTAAAATTCCACTGCGCGTTGCCCCCAAAAGACATGATTCAATCTCCATGATCTAATTTCCCAAGGACTATATATATATATCCCTCATCTTCCTCCAATCAATAATCGGTTTCTTTATCGCCAATCAATAGATCAATTGTTTCCTCCTATCTAGAGATCGGATCTGTTAGCTGCTACTTCTATATTGCTGACCATGCCTGCAAATGGTGATTTGTGGCCGTCTTTCTTGTCTCTCCCCGTGTCTCCTAGGCGCTGTGCACTCCACCGCTGTCCACTCCACCGCTGTCCACCAAGGATCTAATGCACTTCCGACCACCACCGCCACAACCACCTCTAAGTCATGGCTTCTTCCCTTGTTGTCATCAACTACTCTGCGGCCTCATTCGGCCACTATCCACTTTCTATCTCGCTCTCAGTTCCCCTGCTGTGTTCTTCTGCGCAACCCTGCCTCACGCCGCACACCTTCGTCATCTTGGTTGCTCTTGCCTTTTCTTGCGGTATACCCGCATGCATGCATGCTATTGTGTCTCGCTAGTACGCATGCATGCATAATCTGTTGCCTTCCCGTTGCAATCTTCTAGTCTCTTTCCTTTTGTTGCATCTATATGATCATAAGAGTCTTTTTACCCCAAAAGCTAGTCCATGAGGTGAGTGACTCCTCCACTTTTAAGTTAAGTCCCTTGCCCTTCCAAAACCAATGTGAGACTATTCTAATAATCTTCCCCTTCATACATTGGTGTCCCTCAACCTTTCACCGTACACCGACGCTCCCTCAAGATCCTGTCATTGTACACCAACAGTCTCTTAGGGTCATAGTCCATCAGGCATTTACATACTAGTATCCATTGGGTCAAAGATGTTAGAACCAGGCTCTGATACCACTTGACACAAGTAACATGAGTCAAAATTACTTCCAACAATCTCCCCCTAATCTTGACTTGCTAAACTTCACGAGACGAAATCCGATCTCCTGACGCATCTCTAAGGAGTTTTACCTTCTTCTTGTTGACCATGCTGCTGCCGACACAACTTGCTAGCGTCTCTTCATCATCAATGCACACCTCGCCGACAACTTTGACGTCTTTCCCATCGGTGAAACACCTCGCCGACGACTTTGACCTCTTCTTTAACTCCAATTGTCTTTCTTTGGTGACACAACTTCACGACGACAGAAGACTCTCATCAGAGCTTACACACGAGTACTTGGACACAACTACAAGAACTCATGCACTCCCACATGCATCATGCACTAACTCACCTGTGTACACGACCATGACACAATTATACGCATGTATGTAACTCACCTCCTATGCGCACAAACAACCGAATGACACAACTATGCGCATGTATATAACACACCTCCTACGGGCACAAATAACTAAATGACATATGCAATACTCCTACTGTGCCATATACACATACGACTCACATGCACTTCGACGATGCCACCACGGCTTTAGACATCGCTATGTTCACGACACCTTACACCATGACGTTGCTGATGGTGGAAGAACGTCGTTCGCGGCCGATGTGCATGTCATGTGAGAGTCTGGCACACCGCGCCAACCTCGCCATGGCCATGCGGACCTTTGCCGTCGTGTTTCTGAGCGCACGGTGTTGTAGCCGACTCATCGCCAACACCTGTGCACCTCCACCGGCACGCGCCATCACGCCGACCAGCGAGTCATCACCAGGCAGTTTCTCCTAGCACCATGCTCTAATACCACTTATAGAATCGTAAGGGCCTTTTCACCCCAAAAGTTAGCCCATGAGGTGAGTGACTTCCCCACTTTAAGTTAGATCTCTTGCTCTTCTACAACTAATGTGGGACTATTGTAACAGCATTGCTACCTTCATGCATGCACCTGCATGCTCCCTATGCTAATGATGTTGGCCATCTTTTTCAGATGTGGTTCCCTACCTATCTCACCTCTCTACCGGCTGTGCACTCCGCCGACGTCTGTCACCTAACTTCTTTCACTTGGTCCTTTCCTCTTTTCTCTGATCAATTTCTTCCTTATATCAATAGATTGGATTTGTTCCTTTGCTTCTTCACCGATACCAGTGCCTGATTCACGATTCGACTCCCTACCACTGACTTCTCTCATCCTTTCTTCGCGCAGCAATCCTCTTTGCCACCATCCCCCGCCGTTCTTGACGGCTAACACATATTTGCCTCCAATTCCCTCTCTTTCTCTCCTTTGGTTGTATGTGTGCACCACTCGTCTACTTTGGTGATCATCGTGCTACCTTGGCCCTTTGTCTTGTGCTGATCTGAGCATTGCCACTACCATTGAGTCCTCCTACTATTGCTGCTATTGCATCTCCCTCGACACTGGTGGCCGACCTATGTTGCCTCGACTACGACAACCTCGACTTCTCATTACATCAATGTTATCTTCATCACTGGCAACCCTACTTCAACGACTACCTCAATGGCAGACAACTTCAGCAACAGTTTCTTCACATGGTTCTTTTCTTCAGCATCTACTCCAGTTTGAGTGCTCCTCGTCGACTTCTTCTCCAGCCTAAGTGTTCGTGACGCTCCTGTATGGCAAGACTATTAGAAATATAATAGAATATGTTATAATTTGTATTCGATATTGTTCCTTCCATATCTCCTGTAGATTGATTTGATTTCCATGTCACTCCGTACTCTGTATATATATGGCCCTAAGGTTCTAGCAATACACATCAATAATTTCTTACTATTCTATCTTCCTTCATGTGTTACTAGATTTGTCATCAAAGTTCAAAAGTACTTTGATAACATTATATTTTCATTACTATTAATATTAATGATCAAACATGTGTATTTGAGACCATTTTGTTAGACCATGTAGCTAGGTCTATGATATTTTGGTGATGAATAATTGACAATGATTAATTTGTAATGATGAATAATTGATGATTTTGTTTAGCGATGGTATGAGAGACATGTGGCCTGTGTGGACTGATGATTGGTCAAGTTTGGACGAACTTGTGCCGGAAGAATATTCTTTGGTCTTTGCATGTGCAGGTTGAGCATGGAGGTGATCATGGTCGGTGGCGAGGAGGACCGGGACTAGGATGGGGAGATTCGAGGTTCAGATGGTCGAGGATGTCATGGGATGATCGGGCTCATGCTTGGGGCGCATGGAGATCAAAGGTTCATGGTACGTGAAGAAGCTACGGGAGATGCGGTCCTGGAGACTTCGACATGTGACGGAGTTAGAAAAGTTAGAATTTTCGAAAATCCGTGTTAGAAAGAGTTTCGGGTCCTTTGCTGTTGGAATTGGATTAGAACTCGTGGGCTTAGGTTTAGCCCAGGTTTTGGGCCCTAGACTATAAATAGAGGTGGGGTTGGAGGCTAACCCCGTGGTTTTTGGAGAGACTAATTTCGTGCTAGGGTTTAGGGGTGCTGAGAGAGGGCATTTTGTAGCCACCATGATTCAGAAATAAAGTTTAGATCTAATCTTGAAAAAAAATCAGCGACGACGAGTTTCCATCGTTGGCGGCGCGTTTGCTTTGCTTTGTCTGTTGCGCAGCGCCTCATCACGTGGTTATCAAGTCGTGTCTTCCGCGGCGTTTCGCATCACATTCGCGTCCAGGCGCTTCGCATTATCAACGCGCGTCACAGTGCATGATCACCGAGCAAAGAGAAAAGACATCTATCGGTCCTTCACACTTGCGTGCGACTAGAACCAAGACAGGTAGCTTTACTTTTTCTCTGCAATCTTAATACAAGTCAAAAGGCTGGCGTATGCTTCGTTCCTCGTGCGTAGTAGCTATGGGCAAATGCATGATTCGAGAACCATCAGAGCCATGATAAGTTAATCTCTCACAGCATGCATACATACACCTAAACCGTACTACTTGATTGATTAGTATTTGCTCATGATTAGTGTTTGCTTGGCTGCTAGCAAAGGAATTGCATTTTAGTTTTTTTTTCGTTTTAGTTAACAATAGTAGCGAATTATTTTCTTTGCTTTGCTATTTTTTGTGTGCTTGCTGCTGTGTGATACGTTCAAAAAAACAAGAGACAATATATTGTTAAAAAAATTCCCACTGCGGACTGCAACATTCACCCCCCTCTGATTGCCATCGACGATCCTACAAGTGGTATCAAAGCAGGTTGCAATGGCATCAGATCGGGATCGCTTTTCAGGTAAGCCACCGTTTTTTGATGGATCAGATTATCTTTATTAGAAGATGCGCATGGAGGTCTTTCTTTAAGCACAAGGTAATTCTATTTGGCAAAAAGTTGAACATACATATGAGGTGCCTCCTATTGTTACAACTGAAAATTCCTCTGATGTTGAAGCTAATGCTAAGGCTAGAAATATATTGTTGCAAGGTTTAAGTAGAAACGAGTTTGTTAAAATTGCTCATCTTAAATCTGCAAATAAAATTTGGACCACTCTAGCTGATTATCATGAAGGATCTAAATCTGTTAAAGGTGTGCGTCAGAATCACTTTAAAAAGGAGTATTCTAAATTTGAGATGAAACCTGGAGAATTAGTAGATGCTCTTTTTGATCGCTTTAATAAAATTGTTAGTGATTTGCAATATGTTGATGTCACATATTCTGATTTTGACAATACCCGTCAAATTTTAAATGTTTTGGATATGTCTGTTTGGAATGTGTTAGTTACTACCATCAATCATTATGTTAATATGGAAACACCCACTTTGAATGATCTTTACTCCAAGATGAAAACACATGAGATTGATGTTTTGACCAGGATAAACAAGACTAATTCTTTGGGCTTAGTGACTAACCAAGATGACAGTTCTTCTAGTTCTTCTATTGTTTCTTTGTCTGTATTGTGCTCTATTTCAGATGAACAATTAGAGGAAATTCCAGAAGAGCAGCTTGTACTTCTCTCCAACAGGGTGACCAATGCAATTAATAACATCAGATCAAGACAGAGAGGAGCTCCAATCAGATGCTATGAATGCAGTGAGCTAAACCACATTAAGATGAATTGCCCCAACTGAGAAGCAAGGAGGTCAAAGATGACAAGGCACCAACTCGTCGCTCTCAAATCAAGATTGATCCAAACAAGAAGCACAATTATCGCAGGGCAGTCAATCAGTGGCGGATCCAGGATTTTACCTAAGGGTATGCCGTCCAAAAATTTTCATATACAATTTGGTAAAACCATTTGGCAATTCGGTAACAGCTGTAAAAGTTGCAACGTAATTCGGCATATATGCACTAAATAAAACGATAAGTCTTAAATTTGAAGATGAAGTTGAAATAGCATCGCTCTCATCCGTCGAGACCTGACGATTTCTTGATTGATTCATCCGAAACAAAAAAAATCACAAGAAATCATACTTGATTACCTGATTGATTTCGCCTGACGAGTGACGACGTCTCTCATGCGGTTTATGCTGTCATGCGGCGGCGGCGAAATCGAACGATTCCACGCTGAGTCGCTGAGGCCTGAGGATCGAGCGGAGCGGCCGTCACGCGCGTCACGCGCAGGCAGGCGAGCGAAGGCGAACTATCTCGGGCTCTCGGCGCGTCACACGTTCGGCAGGCGAGGCAATCAGAGATTATTGCGTATGAGCGGAGCGGAGCGGCCGTCATGCGTTCGAGCGGAGCGACCGCACGTCACGTACTGATTAGAGATTATTGTGTTTGCCGGTTTGCGTATGGGTGATTGATTAAAGATTAGTGCGTTTGCGTTTCACGGATACATGCCTAGTACTTCACTCGGTCCCACCGCTACAAGGTATGCCGGGGCCCACCCGGCATACCCTGTAGCTCCGCCACTGCAGTCAATAAGGTAATTTCAGCACTTGGTGAGATTATTTTGAGTGATGATGATTCTGAAAGCGATGATGAGGGTAATGAGAAGAAGGCAAAGGAGGTGGACTTCACAGGGATGTGTTTTATGGCCAACAGTGAGGACCTCAATGATGATGATCTTTATAGTGATCCTGATGAGGTAAAATCTTCTTACACTGATTTATCTCGTGCTGTACTTAGATTGACAGATGAGCTTAAGAAGTATAAAAAGAAAATTAAAAATCATGATTTCATTGTAGAGGGCTTAAATTCGGAAATCAATAGACTTAGAGCTTCTATTCCTGATGATGAATCTTGTGAGTCTTATCAAGTTTTACATATTGAGTTGGCATCTGTTAGAACAATTAATGCATCAAACTTGGTTCAACTTAGTGATGTAACTGCTAAACTTGATGAGTTGAGATTGGCACATGACTTTTGTGGTAAAAGTTAAAACTTGCACATGATGAAATTGAAAAGCTCAAGTTTAGTTCTCCTATATGTTTAGAGTCAAGTATTTTAAATGCTCAATCTAAAACTTGCTTTAAATGTGAATTGTTAGAAGCTAGACTTAATTTATCACAAGAAACAATTCAACAGATGCTTTATCATGAGATATCTTTTTGCTCTAATTATCCTAAGCTTAACACTGAAATAGAAGTTTTGACTAGATAACTTAATGATTTTGTTGAAAAAGAAAAATTTGCTTAGTCTAGTGCTTCTAAAAATCTTGTGAATGAATCTGTTAAATGCACAACTTGTCTCTCTCTAGTTAAGGAGAATGAGTACGTGAAAGACACTTTAGAGAGATTTTCTTTTGGCAAAAAATTTGAATATGATTCTAGACAAGTCAAAAACAAGTGTGAAAAATCGTGGTCTAGGATTTAATTTTGTTGAGCATGCCAAGAATAATCCTCCTAAGGTTATTAAGCTTCTTGAACTTGAAAAAATTGAAGTGAAACTTGAACCAAAACAAGGTGTGTTTAAATCTGCTGGCTTTGTGCAAAGTTCATCGAATAATAATGTAGGTGCTAGCTTATCATCTCGAAAGAATTCTGGTTATATTAAATTCCATTGCACCTATTGTGGAAGAGATGGGCACTTACACGAATTTTGTTTTAGGCGAGCTAAGAAAGAGAAGAAGGAAAGATTGAATGCTTTAAGACAAAAACGTGCAACCTCTTTTGTACCTAGAACAAATGCGAAAGCTATGTTCTTAGAAAACTTTTATGATGGCTTTAAATCTGCTTCATATGCTAGATTGAGATTTAACTCAAATAATTCACATTCTTTTCAGCATTATGATCATCCACGTGCACGTGATTTTGGTTCTAGCTTTGTTGCTCCTGTTCGTCGTGTGTCTTAGTACTGGAATCCTAGATCTTATTTCAGTAACCCAATACTGTAAAACCGATGTTTCCTGTGATGTAAGAACAGCTGACAAGGATGGAGAACATGAGCTAGATTGGGTTCCAGTCTTTTACACTATTGCTTGATTGGAACATTTGATGGTTTTTCATTCTTTTGATGGCTTCCAAGAAATTCCACTTTTTTGAGAGACCATGTGGGAAAGGTGATATTGTCCTACACCTTATTGAGTTAGATTCTCTTGTTGCTGATATTCTCTCTAAGCTGCTTGATACTTCTTGTCTTGCTCATTTGCGAAGTAAGTTGGGTGTATTTCATCTTAGGGATTATTCTGAGTGGGAGCTTGATGTTTGAAAATTTTAAGAGCTTTATTTATTATACTTGTCAAATAAATCAACAAGTCCAAGCCATTGAAATTAAATCAGTTGTAGAGCTCTCTTTATCATATTTACTCATATGTTGTGTAGCTTTGATCATAACTAGTTATAATTAATTTACTATACTTGAACTAAAAAATGACATGGCAGAATACTTTGACTAGATTAATTATAGATAGTACTTTACGATGTTCATTGAAAAGGATTAGCTTGATTGTGAGTCTTATTTTAAATCTTGGCTATGAGGCTCGCATGTTTCATATTGCAATCTTTTTATGATCACTCAATTTGGCATGTTATAAAAAAATGAGCAAGAGAATTGAAAAGATGTATGCTTTGAGCATGCCATGGTATAGAAAAGAAAAAGGCACAAAAGGTGCATAAATAAAAAGAAGTATGTTTCAAGCATGTCACCATCTAAAACAAGAATGCTATAAGCATTTTATTATGAAAAGAAGTATGCTATAAACATGTCACATGCCTATGAATTGAGTTTGGAGCAATAGGTTGTTTTATGAGACTGCTAGCTCGTCTGGATTTAAAATTTGCTTCACTTTTAGGCTTTGACTTTTTGTTGTGATATCTCATTGTGCTCTTTATATTTGATTTGGTCATTGTTGAGATGCATGTTATTAATATAAATTGTTTAATCATGCTCAAGACTGGTTTTGATATTACTATATGATATATGACTTTATATGATCTAGATAGCTCTACTCAAAAATATGGCTTGGTTCTTTTATTTAATCAATGCACAATGACTTGTATAATCTACAAAGCTTCTTGATTTGTACTCTCATTGCTCCTTCTTAGAATTAATTCTTCTTTGAGTTTTCTTGATGATTACATTGCCAAAAGGGGAGAGATTTGGTGTGCTTTGTGAGAAATTAAAAAGAATAGAGAGATTGGAGAGATTTACTAACTTTGACTCTCTTGTATTGAGGGGGAGAGTTTTTGAAGAGATCTGAGATTTGTGGTTTAAAATTTTTTTTGGCTTCAGTTATTCACTTATATCTATTTGAAGCTAATTCATCATACAATTTTGTGGTGTTGTCAATGTATTCATTAAGGGGGAGATTGTTAGACCATGTGGCTAGGTCTATGATATTTTGGTGATGAATAATTGACAATGATTAATTTGTAATGATGAATAATTGGTGATTTTGTTTAGCGATGGTATGAGAGACGTGTGGCGTGTGTGGACTGATGATTGGTCAAGTCTAGACGAACTTGTGCCGGAAGAATATTCTTTGGTCTTTGCATGTACATGTTGAGCATGGATGTGATCATGGTCGGTGACGAGGAGGACCGGGACTAGGATGGGGAGATCCGAGATTCAGACGGTCGAAGATGTCATGGGATGATCAGGCTCATGCTTGGGGCGCATGGAGATCAAAGGTTGATGGTACGTGAAGAAGCTATGGGAGATGCGGTCCTGGAGGCTTCGACATGTGATGGAGTTAGAAAAGTTGGAATTTTCGAAAATCTGTGTTAGAAAGGGTTTCGGGTCCTTTGCTGTTGAAATTGAATTAGAACTCGTGGGCTTAGGTTTAGTCCATGTTTTGGGCCCTAGACTATAAATAGAGGTGGGGTTGGGGGCTAACCCCGTGGTTTTTAGAGAGACTAATTTCGTGCTAGGGTTTAGGAGTGCTAAGAGATGGCACTTTGTAGCCACCATGATTCATAAATAAAGTTTAGATCTAATCTTGAAAAAAATCAGCGACGACGAGTTTCCATCGTCGGTGGCGCGTTTGCTTTGCTTTGTCTGTTGCGCAGCGCCTCATCACGTGGTTATCAAGTCGTGTCTTCTGCGGTGTTCCGCATTACATTCGCGTCCAGGTGCTTCGCATTATCAACGCGCGTCACAGTGCATGATCACCGAGCAAAGAGAAAAGGCATCGACCGGTCCATCACACTTGCGTGCGACTAGAACCAAGACAGGTAGCTTTACTTTTTCTCTGCAATCTTAATACAAGTCAAAAGGCCGGCGTATGCTTCGTTCCTCGTGCGTAGTAGCTAAGGGCAAATGCATGATTCGAGAACCATCAGAGCCATGATAAGTTAATCTCTCACAGCATGCATACATACACCTAAACCGTACTACTTGATTGATTAGTATTTGCTCGTGATTAGTGTTTGCTTGGCTGCTAGCAAAGGAATTGCATTTTAGTTTTTTTTCGTTTTTGTTAACAACAGTAGCGAATTATTTTCTTTGCTTTGCTATTTTTTGTGTGCTTGCTGCTGTGTGATAGGTTTAAAAAAACAAGAGACAATAGATTGTTAAAAAAATTCCCACTGCGGACTGCAATCATTCACCCCACTCTGATTGCCATCGACGATCCTACACATTTTGATGTCTTAAAGGGCAAATAAAAAGAACAACGAAGTTAGTAGTACTAGAGGAGCATATGCATTAATGAAAAAATCACGTACGTACGCATGGTTTGCCGGCCCCAAGAGTTGGGGTTAGGAGTTAGGAGGCACCAAAGACCTCAGAATTGGTATTCCATTAGTCGATGATTAATTGGAGTAAGATGTGTTTTCTAGCTAGGCTACCTTGGACATGTGAGGAGAAACTCCGAGGAAGGAGGTTCATGATCTTCTTTGTACTTTTATTAATCTAGTGTACATGTACGGTCAATTTATGGGGTTTACTATCTGAGAAGTACATGGACCCAACCCTTCATATGTGTAGAGTGAAGGAGCAGCTTAAACCTCAATTTGTTTCCTAGGTAGATGATGTTTAGTTTGTTTTCCCTCGGTGAGGGTTGTAAATTCTTTCTTGGCTCTCCTTTAAATAACTCTTTCTTTTTTTATTTAATTATACCATAGAGATCTCCCCTCCAGGTTTCGAAAAGAAATCCTAAATTCCAAATGGGCCCAATTGGCATCAAAAGTAAGGTTAATTATACACCCAACTTGGTCCATCTACGTAATTGGCTAGTACTAGCTAGTTTGTTTAATGAAAGGATAGCCAAAGATCAAGATCTAGACATGTTGTCATGAACATTAGTTTATAGCAGGATAAATATTCGTTGGAGAGAGGTCAGACAATGATGACTTAAGATATAACGGCATTAGGAGAAAGATGACATCGGTTAGAGAAAGGAATGGATCCAGAGTAGCCGGTCTAGGGGGAGATCAGAGTTAGAAATCGGAGACTTAGAAATACTTCTTTATTATTCATTACTTGATGATAATAAATACATGTTGTCCCTTTTATAAAGATAATTCGACTTGAGCTCTAAAAAATAATCTCTATCTCTAATATATGAAGTATATCTATAAGATAATAAACACATATAATGAAAAAACTGATCATTTTTATCTCTAATAGATAGAATATGTCAGTAAGATGTGTTTTCCAATTAGGCCACCTAGCTCGAGTAGCAACAACAATCAAGTCAGGTTTAAAAGACATCAAGTCAGCAAGTAACACGACTTCACTTAAGAACAAAGGGTAGTCAGTAAACATCAATAGACATTAGGCCCTAATTGAGGATGAGCGATAACACTAGAACAATTAGCAAATTGGCATGCGTGTTTGCAACAATTGCAACGTACCATCCGAATTTTTGCATTCTTAACTCTTGAAACAGTAGCCATTAGCCAAGAAGCAACATTGCTAAATTGAAGTAGTACTATATACTATACTAGTATTAAAAAAGGCCAACACACAAGCTGTTGATTTATGTGATTCAAATTCTGATAATACTAATGAATGATAGTTTGTGGTCGTGGAGGACTGTTTTTGGATAAGTTTCCTTCATTGACTTCAAGTCATTTTGTCTCTCCATATATACCGTCGATAAGTCGCACGGGATGAGTTGATGACTGATTATAAATCCTCTGTACTTTGTAATTATCCTTATATAATAGTCATTACCGATTGTACGCATGTTATTTTTTCCTACAAGTATTTTCCACGTTAAAATATGTGCTTTTTATTTTTAATTATCTTCGCTATTTTAATTAATCATATTCTAACACGAGCTAAGCTTACGAGTACCAAGAAAAATCGGTACTTACACAAGCAAGGTTTCGGTTTTGCATGCATCCCTGTGCGTGCACTGCGGCTAGCGCGTGAGGCTGAGGCGCACCGAAGCCGATGACGCGCGTGACGCACCAGCGCATGCAATACAGGCATACAGCCGTGCAGGTGCTCAACCTGCCGTTGCATCACTTCTGTCCTACTCTACGCGCGCCTGCCCGCCCGGCGGGTACCCGCCATGCGTTTGCTTGCCCGCGACCATGGGCGTCCGCTATTTTGCTGCGCACAGCATGATTGGTCGGGGCTGCGTGTGTGCGTAGAGGCGTTGTTGACTTGGGCGGCGCAAAGCGAGGGATGGTCCACGAGCGAGGAGCGGCACAGGCACGGCGCTGCGCGGGGGGAGAGGTGGACTGGACAGTCATGCCGTCCTTTCCTTGCCTGGTTCTCGCAGGCGCAGATCCAAAAGAGTTCTCTTTCTTTGCACTGCAACATTTGGCAGTTGCGGAAGTTAATAGTTTACCTATCACGAAAGGATCAACAACCTAGTATTTGCTTAATCAAGAAGCTTATCCCACAAGTTGAAGTTGCAAACTGCATGCATATGGTATGGTTTCAGTTGGTCAAGGCATGCAACCAAGAAAAAAGGGGACCAAATGATCTCTGACGACCGTGTTGCACTGTTGCATGTGCCACATGTGTGATCTATAACCACCTCCGTTTCGTGCACCGCCAAGCACGCTCTTTCCCTCCACACTTTAGTCGTGCAAATGTGCCTAACTTGTTGCACACACGGCACACTAATCCGCCATCATCACGTCACACAGCACATAGACAGGCACTGCTCTCACAGCAGCTCAAGCCACAGTAGTGAAATGAACCAACCAACAAAACACCCATCGCCATCTGCGGTTCTGGCACGGCCACAGGCGCTGCAGCAAGGCCGAATTACCAATGTAAAACCATGTGACATCATATGAGAATGATGAGTATTTGATATTAATATGATCTGTCTTGGCAAGGCGGTATGAGTGGTGTGGAGTGGGTAATATGACCAACATAGGTGCCGCGGTCATACCTGCCTTTGTGCTGAGTTAGTTTTAAGTGTTGGTTTGGGTGGTGCTACTCATGATGGGAGTCCGTGCAAGTGTTAGGCATGGGGAGTCATGTGTGAGTTATGGTGTGACCATGCAATTTTTTTTGCTATTTGAGAGTAAAGTATGTGTTATCTGTGCTCAGATCCATTACTTTGTTCTTTGATGTGCAGGTGTTTTGATGATTGTTGCAGTCAGCAGCAAGGCCGAGGCTACGAAAGAGATCCTGAGGCCATGGCATGTCGTGTTAGTCTAGGTGGAGCAATATCTTAAACCGAGAAGCACAGGAAAAGACAAGAATCATAAAGAGGTAATGCATACATATGGTGTGTCAATTGAACATGTGAGTTTTAAGTGGTGACATTTTTTGGAGCAGGCGTATGATCTTGGCGGTAAGCATTGGATATTTGGGCTATGATGTGCTGTTGGTGTGCCATGGAACTTGAGTATTTCAAGTGGTGACGGTCTCGACACACTTGTAGGATCTTGGTGACAAGTCTTGGACATCGCATCATTCGTGAAGACCGATGGGTGACAATTCGAAAATATCCAATACCAAGTGAAGTGATGGTTTACAAACTACTATAGCAGATTAAAAATCAAAGATGTTGCTTTCACCCTCTATCGCGTGTGTTCAACTTCTAGCAAATTAGAAAACCAACCCGTCACTTTCAATGGTGTTACAGCTTTTTGAGATAGGCTGAATTTTCTTCGTGCAGAGGTAGAACTGGGGAGCCGACAGTGCACAACACCGCGCGGATTAAAATGATCACATCACACGGATCGAAGCATGAGGACAATGGTGTTTCCATGCGCGCTAAGTTGACGAATGCAAACCAAAGCGAGAAGACGTCGGAGCCGTGCGTAGATTAGGTTGTCACCCACGCATGAAGATGAGGCTGATGACACAGATTGAAGCACTGATGAATTTTTAATAGATCTAAAAATTTTATTGCTGGGTCATTATGTTTGTATGGTTACAAAGTGCCCTCTTTGCACCCCTCAAACCCTAGCACAGAAAACTGCATCTATCAAGCCTTGGGGTTAGCCCATAACCTCATCTCTATTTATAATCTAGGGTCCAACGAGTTCTTATCCATTTACAAAAATAAGGGACTCAGAACCCTTACGTAACACTAATTTTTTAATTTTTATCACATTACCCAATTTCGAACACTCCTAAATTGTCACGTGTTATAGCCTCCGGACCGTATCTTCGTTGCTCCAACACGCATTATCCATCTTTGATCTCCACGTGCTCTAACTCAAGCACGATCATCTCCTCCAGTATTCTTGACCCTTTGGATTATGATTTTGCACCAAATCATCTTCCGATCCTCACCATAGACCATGATCGCCTTCGAGTAACTATGCACATGCAAAAACTAAAGCAATATCTTTTCTCTGCACAAATTCTTTCCATCTTAACCGATATGAGTCCACACATGTCACAAGTTTCAAATAACATCAATAAGCAACATTGTCAACAACATTTATCATCACAAATATTCTAGACCAAACCACATGATCCGACAAGAGTTCTGCTATTTTGAGGGATTGGCTATAAAATATTCATCTCCAAGTGAAATAAACATCCAAAGTTTGCTCAAGTGAGTTGTGTTATGGATCTCATCTTGTGCTTTTGATTTGCTTGGTTTTCTTGTTTGGATTTCTCTCATCTTGATTTTTTTGTGCCAAGGACGTGTAAAAGATAGAGATATCTCTTAGAGATTGAATCCCATCAATTTAGGTATTTTCTATGGAAAATTTTTTAGTTTGCCAAGTTTTGCTCAAGAAAAGGATGATTTAGGGGTTTTGATTTTGTGGGTGTTTGGCTTGTATTCGTGTTGTGATTTGACTTGCTATGATATATGAGAACCCATGCAAAATCACCTAGATCATGTATGACTCATGAGTAAGAGTAGGTTAAGATTCTTTTGCCAATTTTGGTGCTCTCTTCACTCACATAAAAAATGTCAGAATTTGGCAACGATTTTCTCGATCGTTGATTGAAATTAGTTCCTGACATTCTAATTAAGGTGAGTGCCAAGTTTGAAGTCATTTGGACCAACGGATCAAAAGTTCTATCATTTTTAATTTTAAAACGTGCTGATTGTACTATTCCTATGCTATTTTTATTGTAGTAGCGGTGCTATCGGTACTGTAGCGGCACTGATGATTCTAT
The DNA here is from genome assembly GCA_017311315.1 of Dendrocalamus latiflorus. NCBI lineage: Eukaryota > Viridiplantae > Streptophyta > Magnoliopsida > Poales > Poaceae > Dendrocalamus > Dendrocalamus latiflorus. The sequence continues at coordinate 4,367,747 of CM029618.1, forward strand.
TGTACAATTGTAGCGGTACAACTGGTTTACTATAGTAGTATTATCAAAGTTATTATAGCGGCACTACTGATGTTGCATAGCTTTATTTAGACTTTTTATGCGGCTGATTGGTCACTCAACTTCGTAACTGAAGCTTAAAATGTTTTTTAAGAAAGTATTCACCCAATCGCTATCTTCGGTCGTACAGCCAACCACCCCTAGTCCCACATCCTCCCCACACGGATGACCCATCACGCCCATGAGTGTCGCGGCAACACCACGTGCTGATTATACTATTCCTATGCTAATTTTAATGTAGTAGCGGTACTATCGGTACTGTAGCGGCACTGATGATTCTACTGTACAATTGTAGCGGTACAACTGATTTACTATAGTAGTATTATCAAAGTTATTATAGCGGTACTACTGATTTCGCATAGCTTTATTTATATTTTTTATGTGGCTGATTGGTCACTCAACTTCATAACTTAAGCTTCAAAAAAAAAATTAAGAAAGTATTCACCCAGTCGCTATGTTCGGTCGTACAGCCAACCACCCCCAGTCCCACATCCTCCCCACACGGATGGCCCATCGCGCCCAGGAGCGTCGCGGCAACAGCACGCGCCGAGCCGCCCCAGCGCGCTCTCCCGTAGGCCGCGGCCGCGACTAAGTCTCCGCCCGCGCCGCGCGAGCGAAATCCACGAGCGGCACGGCCGTTTTTCTAACCCCCCCGCCGCCGCCGCCGTTGCAGCACGGGCTCCCACGAGCCGATCCCCGCCCAGCGCGTCCGTGAGACCGTGCCTCCGCCGCGCGGCCATTTTTTTACTCCGCGTGCTCCACGCCCTGCTGCGGCGGCACAGGCAGCGCCAGCCCACCCTACCACCTCGCCCCGCGCACCGCGGCCCCCGTCGCCCTATTTTTTTTCACCCCCCGTGTCTCCCTCGTCCTTCTCTCCCCTCCCCTCCACTTGCCTCCTCCCCAACTGTGCCATCTCACCCCAAGCGCCCGCGCCCCTCGCCCCCGCGCTTTTGCCCGTGGCCGGAGTGCGTCGCCGCCTCGCCGTTCTCCGGGACGACGAGCCCTTGCTGCCGCTGTCGTGGATGCTCGGGGGAGGCGGAAGCGTCCGGGGGCGCGTGTGATGAGCTGTCGCGTTGGCACGGCCACGGCGCGGTGGGCGGCGAGGATTCATCCGGCTTTGCTACGCCTCGACCGCTTTACGGGGGCTCTCGCGTCGCCTCGCTCCTCCGCTGATCCCGAATTTTATACTCGCCGCCGCCTCGTGCCGCTTACTTTAGTCGGAAAGGGGAGCGCTTTCCTAGCTAGTTGAAAAAAGGTTCAGGAGAGAGAAGTAGGGGGGGGGGGGGTGCATATTCGCGTATCCTGAGGCGAGATTTGGATCGGGATCTCGGCGGCGGGATGAAGGACCAGGGATCGGGCGGCGTCTCGCCCGGCCCGGCGGATGGTGAGAATCTTCTTGCCCTTACTTCCTTACTCATAGTATAATTGCTCATGTATTCAAGTACCTTAGCTTAAGCATTTGCTAAATTCAGCGTCTTGAGAGAAAAATTCGTGGCCGTCACCATTGGAGTTAGCTGTAGTGTTTGGTTGCGGTTAATTGTAGTGAAATCTTGTTCATGGCTTACCTATGAAATCTTTACAACAAGAGTAGACTATTTAGTGTGTGACGGATTCACTGTAATAATTGGGTGTCCGTTTGCAAAGCAGGGGAAAAGAAGGCCATCAACTCGGAGCTATGGCATGCTTGTGCCGGACCTTTGGTATCCCTGCCATCGGTGGGCAGCCTTGTTGTCTACTTTCCACAGGGCCATAGCGAACAGGTGCAGGATTGATCAGTTTACCGTAGGAAATGTGCCAAATCATGACTAGTTTCTGAAAAGAAATTCTTTTTCTCGTACTTTTTTGGCAGGTTGCCGCTTCGATGCACAAGGAGATTGATAGCATCCCCAGTTACCCATCTCTTCCTTCCAAGCTGATTTGCAAGCTTCTGAGCCTCACCTTACATGTATGTGGATGTTAGTTTTTCCCCTTATATACTGTACTTGTATACATTTTCTTTGTATGTGGATGTTAGTTTTCCCCCTTCTATACTGTATTTGTATACATTTTCTTTTCTAATTGAGCACACAATAATTTTTGTGCAGGCAGATTCTGAAACTGATGAAGTTTACGCTCAGATGACGCTTCAACCTGTTAACAAAGTATGTAAGCGGATTTTTTTTTATGCTGGTGCTATTCATCTTCTTTGAAAATGATATATCTTTCTTGATGCATGTAGTATGATCCAGACGCAATGCTGGCATCTGAACTGGGTCTGAAGCAAAACAAGCAACCAGCAGAATTCTTTTGCAAGATGCTGACGGCGAGTGACACAAGTACCCATGGTGGATTCTCAGTGCCACGTCGTTCAGCGGAAAAGATATTTCCACCACTAGTATGCTGAGTTTCTTCATAACTTTGGAATAATTTAGATGGAACTATAAATTTATCAGATTCAATAAATACCTGCCTTACCAGGGTAACATGTTCGATAGGACTTTACGATGCAACCACCAGCCCAAGAGCTCATTGCCAAGGATCTTCATGACATTTCTTGGAGATTTCGACACATTTATCGAGGTATGCCAAATTGCCAACCGCTGAGAGAATATCTGTACATGCACGTGGTGTTTTATAGGAATATAAGTTGATATGCAGGCATGGTTCACTACTTCATTGCCATAATTTTTTTATGGATCCATTATTTATGTTTAGCCCTTTGAAGCTACTATTAGTGTTCCTGCTTTTTCTTGGAACTCTTTAAGGAAGTCTGTGTGCTGGCACATGGTGGTTGATCAATCAACAGCATTGTGTACTTATCCCTCTACTATTCTCGCATATGCACATGCAGGTCAACCGAAGAGGCACCTTTTGACAACTGGTTGGAGTGTCTTTGTCAGTACAAAAAGGCTGTTAGCTGGTGATTCAGTTCTCTTTATAAGGTAGTATAATCAAATTCCGAAATTAAAGGCCTGGATTTGTCTAAATAATTACAAGAAACATGGATCCTACACATTTTGTTTCCAGGGATGAGAAATCTCAGCTTCTCTTAGCCATACGGCGTGCTACCAGACCCCAGCCAGCTCTGTCATCATCAGTTTTATCAAGTGACAGTATGCACATTGGGATTCTAGCTGCAGCAGCCCACGCTGCTGCAAACAGTAGCCCATTTACTATTTTCTACAATCCAAGGTATTGTAGTTGTTACTTGATATCCCATATGCACTCTCTGCTGCCATTCAGGACAATGAACTCAATACTATTCTTTGGATAGGGCGAGCCCATCAGAATTTGTCATTCCTTTAGCAAAATATAACAAGGCTCTGTATACACAAGTGTCTCTTGGAATGCGGTTCAGAATGCTGTTTGAGACAGAGGATTCAGGGGTCCGAAGATATATGGGCACAATCACAGGTATTGGCGACCTGGATCCAGTGCGGTGGAAGAATTCTCATTGGCGAAACCTTCAGGTGTTCCGCTCATGTCATTTTTTTTAAATTCAGCAGTGTTATCATATCCATACAGTTCACTTGTGTTTAGTAAGAAACTATCTGGACCAGTTAACTTGCATTCACACAAGTCAACCCTGGTACTGAACAAATTTTATAGATAAGATCGGTCTAACTCCAAATGGAAATAATATTTGTAAGATTGTATAGCACGTTAGACAGAAATTTCTCCTGACTTCATCCCCTTTTTCCAAGTTAGATTGGCTGGGATGAATCAACTGCATCTGAGAGGCGCACCCGTGTTTCAATATGGGAGATTGAACCAGTTGCCACGCCATTTTATATTTGTCCACCACCATTTTTTAGGCCAAAGCTTCCTAAGCAGCCAGGAATGCCAGGTACAGATATTTCTGTTTATTTAATGCTATATGTTTGGTAGTATTGTTTAGGAATAATGCAAATGCAGACAGTCTCAACCTTTGGGCATTTAGGCCTTTAATCCCGTTGCCATTCTCTTCTTGTTGCATTCATTAAGCTGGTTGACTGTCTACGTGAACATCTTTTTGGTGGCAAGTTTTAATTTAAAGGGTATTGCAAATTTAAGTTTCATAAATACGCAAAGGTATTTTCCTAAATATGGCTGCTTCTTGCATGTGTACAAACTTTGACACATCAACTAACAGCAAGGAGTGTGGGCTACTTTTGCTGGATTGTAAATATAAGTTGCATAAACGCACAAAGCTATTTTCCTAAATATGGTTGCTTCTTGCTTGTGTGTAAATTTGATATATTAATGATCAGCAAGAGCCATGAAGTGTGGGGTACTAGTTTGTTATGCATGTCTACAAGTTGACTTCTTGATCAATTTTCAAGCATCTTTTGTTTGCATTTTCTTGTGCATTTTTTGGAAGATTTCTTTGGTCCTTGTGATAACTAAATAAAACTTGCAGATGATGAAAACGAGGTTGAGAGTGCTTTCAAGAGAGCCATGCCATGGCTTGCTGACGACTTTGCCCTAAAAGATGTCCAAAGTGCATTATTTCCAGGCCTGAGCCTAGTCCAATGGATGGCTATGCAGCAGAATCCGCAGATGCTAACAGCTGCTGCCCCAGCTGTGCAGTCGCCATACTTGACCTCCAATGCATTGGCTATGCAGGATGGGATGGGTGGTAGCAATGAAGACCCAACAAAAAGATTGAATATACAGGCCCAAAATATTGGTTTACCTAACTTACAGGTTGGTTCAAAAGTGGGTCACCCTGTAATGGCTCAACATCAACAGCAGCCTCATCAACTATCACAACAGCAGCAGGTCCAGCCATTGCAGCAAAGTTCTGTGGTTCTACAGCAACAGCAAGCCCAGTTGCTGCAGCAGAACGCCATTCACTTGCAGCAGCAGCAAGAACATCTCCAACGACAGCAGTCACAGCCACAACAGCAGATGAAGGCTGCTGCAAGTCTGCAGTCAATGGAGCAGCACAAGCTGAAAGAACAGCAGCCTTCGGGTGGACAGGTTGTCTCGCAGGCACAACTATTAAACCAGATTTTCCAACCATCTTCATCTCAGCTACAACAGTTGGGTTTACCCAAGTCACCTACCCAGCGCCCAGAGTTGCCAGGCTTACCAACTGCGGGTTCTTTGCAGCAGCCAACACTAACTCAGACACCACAGGTCCAGCAAGCAGCAGAGTATCAGCAGGCCCTCCTACAGAGTCAGCCACAGCAATTACAACAACTATCACAACCAGAGTTGCAGCTGCAGCTTCTTCAAAAGATTCAACAACAAAATATGCTATCTCAGCTGAATCCGCGACATCAGTCCCAGTTGATTCAACAATTATCTCAGAAAAGCCAGGAAATTCTCCAGCAACAAATTTTGCAACATCAGTTGAGTGGTGGTGATGCTATGGGTCAGCTCAAGCAATCACAGCAAACACCTTTAAACCGCATCACAGGATCTCTGATGCCCCAGCAACTTGTAAGGTCTCACTCAGCACTTGCCGAGAGTGAGGATCCATCCAGCTCAACTGCTCCATCTGCCAACCGTATTTCTCCAATAAATTTGTTGAGTAGAACACAACAAGGGAGCAGAAATTTAACTGACATGACAGCAACACCACATATTGACAACTTACTTCAGGAAATTCAAAGCAAGTCAGATAATCGAATCAAGAGCGATTTGCAGGGTAGCAAACAAATGGTCCCTGTACCCAGTCGACATCCAGTTTCAGATCAACTTGATGCATCATCTGCTACCTCCTTTTGTTTAGATGAGAGCCCACGAGAAGGCTTTTCCTTTCCTCCAGTTTGTTTGGATAGCAATGTTCAAGTTGATCCAAGAGATAACTTTCTTATTGCGGAAAATGTGGATGCATTGATGCCAGATGCCCTGTTGTCAAGAGGGATGGCTTCAGGAAAGGGTATTTGCATTCTGCCTTCTGGACAAAGGGATCACAGGGAGGTCGAGAAGGAGCTATCCTCTGCTGCATTCAGCTCTCAGTCGTTTGGTGTGCCTGACATGTCTTTCAGGCCTGGATGTTCAAGTGACGTTGCTGTTACTGATGGTGGAATGCCAAGCCAAAGTTTGTGGAACAATCAAACACAGCGGATGAGAACTTTCACTAAGGTTGGAATCGTTTACTTTAAGAATGTCTTTATTACAGATACCTACATGTGCACACTCTCAAAATTGTGAAGTCCTCACTTTTGAGAAGTTTATTTGGTGCACACGTCAAAACTGATCTTATCTGATGCATACATGTCTCTAACGTGAGGAAGTTTTACCTGATTCGAGATCAGAAGAGTGGTTAGAAATACTTGAAGATTTCGTTGTTAGTAATCATTAATCTGGATATCACCTGCAAATTCATGTAGCAAGCTGTATTTATCCACCCATTTGCAAATGCTATAGAAAATTTGAAATATTTCTTATAACATCGGGTATAGAAAGTTCTTTGAATAGGGCCAAGGAATTTTTAGATGCATGCTGCCCTAATTTTTGTGATTCACAAAAACTGTCACCTAATGAGTATGAGAAGTGGGCCCTGGCCCACAAGTCAGTGAGACATTGAGTGGCATTTATAAGGGGAAAAACTATAAGGTGGCATGTAGCTAAAAGACTGATCAATTGTTGCATCGTTTGGTACAGACTGATAATGTAAAATTTGAAGTGTTCCATGCAAGTTGGGTTTGTGATATTTTCTCCATCTCCATGTCTATTTTGGTCATGAGTTGTTCAGGTTTAGCTAGGACTAATCATCCTCATGTCCTAGAGCATCACTGTCTTATTCCAAATTTTGGATGTGTCAAACTGAGAACTTTGATGATTCAAGTATCCAGTGATCATCATTTACTCTCAAGCTATCCTTATTTCATTTACAACTAGTATTAATTTTTGTTATGTGTCAAACCATCTTGATTTGAAGGTTCAAAAGCGTGGATCTGTGGGGAGGTCGATTGATATCACACGATATCGGGACTACGATGAACTTCGGCATGATCTTGCATGCATGTTCGGTATTCAAGGGCAGCTTGAAGATCCCTATCGAATGGATTGGAAGCTAGTCTATGTTGATCATGAGAATGACATTCTCCTTGTTGGGGATGATCCCTGGGAGTAAGTTCTTCCCTTCCCTTATCATGGATCCAGTATTAGTTTCAACTCGTTCTTTGCCTGCCCCCCCTGATGATTTGGAAAACTTTATCTACAGGGAATTTGTGAGCTGTGTGAAAAGCATCAAAATATTATCAGCTGCTGAAGTACAACAAATGAGTTTGGATGGTGACCTTGGTGGCATCCCTTCGCAAACACAAGCCTGCAGTGCTTCTGATGATGCAAATGCATGGAGAGGTTCCTGATGTAAATACTAAATGCGCTTCTTACCATTGTTTAAAGGACACTGAGAGATTTAAGGATCCAATACACACCTAGTGTTATTTTGAGGTTAGACCTAGAGCCAACTCACTGACAAAATTGATCAAAATGCTTCTGGCGGAAGATGTTCAGCAAACCGCCTTATTTGGGAGCTCTTGACATTTGTTCCCACTAAATTTGGGTGACTTATCATCGACATAGTCAGATTAATTTCTTTTTTGGCATGCATAACTGTTTTGAATTTCATAAGGTACCTGTGTTTATGTGGGACCTCCATTCATTGTACTCTTACATGTTCTTAACTATCAGACTGTATATATGTGCAGTTTCTGTATCTCCCAATGTAATAGTTCCACTGGTGTTTCCACTACTAAAGTAAAGAGTTGTATTGGCGACAGAAAACTTTCCAATGTCTTAAGAAATAGTACATTCGTGTTTTGTTCTTTCCAGTGTAGATGAACCTGCAGGCTGCAATAACTCGTACTTCAGAACGTTTGCTTTACATGTTGGTTCATATTTTTCTTTCAATATTCATGCATGTGAATGCAGAATTATAATGTATTCCAGTTTACTTTTTTTTCTCTTTTGGTTAACTCAGGTTATGCTTTCAGTCTCAGGCCATGGGAACAGATCTGCTCTTCGTTGCATGTCTGATGTAAGATTCCGTTTGGAAGTAGATTTTTTTTTTCAATTACTGCGAGAATTGAATTGTTCATGTGAAAATGAAGTTTCTGTAAAACTTCTACCTTGCAAACAGGCCCTAAGAGAGATGTTTGTATGAACTTGCAGTGTGGTGGGCCGATCTCAAGAATAGTCCATCTTTGGGCCAGTCCGCTGCAAATCATTACTATTATAAAATAACAAGTTGGTGGTTGTACGTCTATTCTCCTTTAACTGGTCTATTCTCCTTTAACTGGTCTATTCTCTCAACTTTTTACCATTCTTCACTTTTCAATCGATCAGATCAACTCTCTTTTATATCACGATTCTTTATACAGTTAATGAGCTTCGTTGCAACGTACGGGTACGTAACTATCATTAGTAACCTCAAAACAATATGGTGGGTATTTATTCTGTTTCTTTTTTTTATCGTATCATGCACTATCATGTCATGCATTTGATCTGTGTCTCTGGTGTGCACTAGTCTTCAGGAGTTCTTTATAGTTTCCTCTGTGTAAATCTCACATTGAAAAGACACTCCATTTAAAAGCTAATTATTATAGAAAAAACAAAAACAGCTTTAAAAACCTAAAAAGAAGAGCCCCATTAACTTGTCGTAACATTTTTCATTTTCTGTGCTCGCTTGGCTGCCAATTTTATTCTCTGGATGAACTTAACATGTCGTGAGGCGGACATCCGTAGCACTAGAACTTCCTCCTAAACTATTTAAGGTGTTTTTAGTGCAATCAAACAATAAAAACATATAAAAACGAGCTGAAATAAATAAGGATGCACTAGTAGAGTTGACTATACGAGCTTGGACAAAGAAATTACAAACTAAATGTTTACACGCAAGGAAGAAGGTTACAAGGACGCCATACGGAAGTAATGCATTCATGCGGCAAGCATAGAGCCGAAGTAAAGAAAGAAAGAAAAGATGAAGGAACCAAGAGGGGGGGGGGGGGAGTGGAGACTGAAAACTTAGAAGAGCATGTGCTGAATTATCTTTTTTGTCTCACAAGAAAAATAAATCCAAAATGTATTTTGCCATTTGAAAACACTGTAGCAACAACAAGTGTACTATAGCAGACAAAACACTATAGCAACCGACATACTATAGCAATTGACTTTGTTAGCCTACATAATGATTGGTGCACCTCATGTAATATAGAGTTGTAATTTTCAGCATTTAAAACATTGTTGTTCTCGGGTTTGTGTGAGATTAATTCTACCTCATAGAATTGAGAATTATCTGAGAGTTCTAGTCTTTGTCGTTCTTGTGGTTGCCTCGGTGTTGCAAGAATATGTTTACTCCACGTGAGTGAGTAGATAAAATTGATCGAAGCGTGTGGTTAGGTGAATTGAGTGTCGCAGGTTGCGATAATCGAGATGGTGGTTGGCGGTGTCATTCATCAGGTTGCACGGATCTAGTTATCTCCAATCCTGCACCACGAAGATCAAGCAACACGACCCCATATCACTTGGTATCAGAGCTTAAGGTTGACACGGTAGGATTTTACCCTTACCTACTATATTTGTTGTTTTTATCCCTATCCAGAAAAACTACACAAAAATATTGTTATGTGCCGTAATTTTAACTGAAAATTTTGGTGAGTTTTGCTGGGTTTTGATCCATTAGAGCCTTGTTTACTTGCTGATCCAAAATTTTATTTGAGTTGCTTTTTTTGAGCTAATTCGTAAAGATTTTAGATATGTTTTGCTCTTCCAATTTTGGTCAGAAACCCTAAGGCCGATCAGCTAGTTACAGAACTGGTTCTTTGAGCTTCGCTTATATCTTTTGTGAGTCACATCTATCCCATGTGAATACTTTGGTCCTAATTAAAGACTAGCTTTGAGTATTGCTAGCACACTTGATATAATTCTTAAATGCGGTGACCTTGGTGCAAAAGAAAAGCAAAAAGAAAAAGTAAAAAAATGAAAAAATAGAAAAGAAGTAAGTAAGAAAGAAAAGAAAGAAGTACAATGGTTAATACTTTTATTAAGCATAAATTTCATTCCAAAGTTCGATATAATTTGTTATTCTTGTGTGCAAATCTACAGACTGTTTATATCAATTGCAATCAAGCTAGCGCCTTTCTATAACGTGTGCAACATGAGCTATTTTGTTCTTCACTTATACATAGTGTTATAGCTTATTCCTTGGTCATATTAAGTTTCATTATCATTGCGCGTGAGTTACTATAATCTTCACTTATATCTTGAGGTCGGCATCTAGGCATTAAATTTTTTAGTTTGGGTTATTACTATCGTTACAATAACTAGAATTTTAATTGCATAGAATTATACTAACCTTCATAGCTCCACAAAATAGCCACTATCATTTACAACACTTGGACCTTGATTCATTTAATTCATCACCTTCTTTTTGTCTATTGTTACTGGAGTACGTACAATTCTTTAATCTATGAAGTAATCATAAGAACTTCGGTAAGCAAGAGGTGAGATTGAGTGATTCCACATTATACACCTACAATTCAGAATGAGAATTTTTTTTGGTGCAACTAACCATGGCATGTCATGAGTATATGGAACTTACTTTCTATGTAAGTGTTGATCCAAAGGAGTACCTGGAATGGGTACAATACATGGAGTTGGAGTTTAAATCCCAAAAGCTATCCAAAGTTAAAGAATTGATGCAAGCCACCATGGAGTTTGAGGATTATGCTTACAACTGGTGGAAGCAACATCCTGAAAATGCTTTGTAAGAACTTGGCAATAATTAAAGGGGATCATGAGGGAAGAATTTATGCCATATGAATATGAGAATGGGTTGCTTTATCAAATGAAGAGCATTAAACAAGGATCCCAAAACGTCCAAGCATATTTCAAGGAGCTGGATTGTGCTATGTATCGTGCTAACATCATGAATGTATCTGAAGCAAGGGCATACTTCAAAAGATGTTTGAATTATGAGATCATTGCTACTGTTTGTTTGAAATATAATAGTGGTATACAGGATCTTATGAATTATGTTATAGAGGAGGAGAAGAGAATTAAGGAGAAGCATCCACCTCGGTTTAATTTGGGCTGAAGCCTTATTTCTTCACAAACTACATCAACTAGGTTTACTTTTGGATTACCTATAGATGATAAGAGAGAAGCCCATACTATTGTGGCATCAAAGAAAGTCATGCATTCAGTTCAGCGAGGTGGAGATGAAGCTTTAGTTATGCAAGAATCACCTCCTTTGGTTGTGTCGTGTTTCTGCATCCAAAGTGCTCTTGTTTTGCCAACAGACAATAATAGGGAGAACAAGGAGATAATCGAGCATGGAACTTTTACTTTGGCTGAGGTGTTGAATCGTACTACCCTGTTTCCACTCGTAGTACATGAGGAGGTTATGTCTCATGGTGAATGCACCATTGTTGAATCACATCCTTTATAAGGATGAGATGCGTCAATACCCATGTGAGGATGGAAGCCATATAGCTAAATAGAGTGAGAGTGCTAAAAATAATGAGCTATGCAATTCCACCGTATATGAGGTGTTCCTAGTGCAGCCAAACAATAAGAATATATAAAATGAGCTAAAAGAAATAAGGATGTACTAGTGGAGTTGACTATACAAGCCCATATTAAGAAATTATAATTAAAGGTTTACACGCAAGGAAGAAGAGGAATAGTTACAAGGGCGCCACATGGAAGTAATGCATTCATACGGCAAGCATGGGGCCGAAGTAAAAGAAATAAAAGAGGAAGAAATCAAAAGGTTGGAAATGGAGACTGAAAACTCAATAGTGACATGTATTGAATTATCTTTCTTGTCTCACAAGAAAAAGCAAATTCAAAATATATTTTACCTTCTAAAAATATTGTAGTGCCGACATGTGCACTGAAGCAGACGAAACACTGTAGCACCAACGTATTATAGCAATCGACTTTGTTAGGCTTCACAAGGAGTCGTGCAACTCATGTAATATAGAGTTGTAATTTTTAGAATTCAAAATATTCTTGTTCTAGAGTTTATGTGAGATTAATTCCACCTCATAGAATTGGGAATTATCTGAGAGTTCTAGTCTCCATCGTTCTTGTGGTTGTCTCGGTGATTGCAAGAATACATTTACTCCACTTGAGTAAGTAAACAAAAGGGATCAAAGTGTGTGATTGAGTGAATTGAGTATCACATGTTGCCATAATCGAGACAATGGTTGACGGTGTCATTCATTAGGTTACACGTGTCCAATTATCTCTAATCCCATTCCATGAAGATCGAGCAATGATCTCGTATCTGGTAGTATTTCCGTAGAAATTATACTACTTCCTGTAAAATTACTGCATTCCAAACAAAACCTTTGGTATCAGTTTTCTGTGGGATTGTGTAACTCGTACATGTAAAAAGTTCACCCCAAATTCACTCCAACTGTATCGAACTATCGATCGATCCTTAGGTAGGACGGTCCAGAACACAACCAACTATGTTCTAGGCCAACCTCTTTCTAGGCCACCAGGCCAGCCCCTCCAACATTCCAGAACAGTCTAGCCTAGCTCCAGGCCAGTTAACCTACTCCTCGAGAACACCATACCAACCAAGCCCACCCGAATTTCATCCAAATTCCCCAGCTGCAAAGCCTAAATCCCCCCAAATCGGGGCCAAATTTGATATATTCCACTCAGAAAATTGCCACTTTGAGATATGCAACTTATTTTTTTTGAAATTGGAAATTTTCCACTCTAGTTTATGAGTCCTTTGATATATGCCATTATCACCCATTTTCTCTCATTTTCTTTTCTATTATCTCATTTTACATATATTTTAAAGGTGTAATACTGGTTTTGCCCCTTGTCTATATTCCTCTCATCCAACTCGACTCAATCCCTAGGCTTGCCCAATCCCTAAGGCTAGACCAAATCCCTACCAGGTGAGATGGTGCCGCCTCCCCGTGCTCCCCACCGGTCTCATAGACGGTGCCGCCTCCCCTCCTCCAGTGCCTACCCTAAGCTCCCTTCCAGTGCCTGCCTCCCCGAGCTCCCCTTTAGTCCCTCCCAGTCTCCCCAAGTCCCCCAAGCTCCCCTCCAGTCCCCGCCTCCCCCGAGCTCACCTCCCCCTCCCTGCCGATCTCGCTGATGGTGCCGGCTCCCACGTGCTCCCCACCAGTCTCATTGACGGCGCCGCCTCCCCCCGCTGCGCCTCCCTCGAGCTCTGCTCCAGTCCCCGCCTCCCTTGAGCTCCCCTCCAGTCCCTCCCCATCTCCCTAAGTCCACTGAGCTCCCCTCCAACCCCGCCTCCCCCGAGCTCCCCTCCTCCCTCCTCGCCGGTCTCACCGACGGTGCTGCCTCCCCCGAGCTCCCCTCCAGGGACGTCTCCTCGAGTTCCATGGGAGGCCGTGCTCCCTGCCGATCTCGCTGACGGCGCCGCCTCCCCGGTGCTCCCTAACGGTCTTGCCCCTGAGCTCCAAGCCGCCACATGGAAGAATCGCATTGTAGTAGTGGGTAAATATATTTTTTGTCATATTGTGGACTATGCGTGGTGCAAGAAGACTGTTCGCTGTAGCTAACATGTTCTTCGCAATTCATTTATTTGCTGGTGTTGGTGTAGGGTTGAGTGTGGTATTGCATATAGAGTAGTTGCTGATTTTGCTGCGTATGTAGCACAGCTTGATGATGGTAGCACTGAATCATATGCAGCTGCAGCTCACAATTTGGTGGTAGATGATAGAGATTTGTACCCACTGTTAGATCTGAACACTGAATTGAAACAGAAGTCAAATTGGGGTCGGCGCAGGATACTTTGATATGGTACTTTGATAGTAAGAAAGGAACACAAGTAAGGATATGCAGCGATGTAGAACTTCTGGGGTTGTTTGATGCAAACATGGATAGAAAGTTGGTTTATTTGTTCATCACTATAGTGGATAGGCAAAAAAACCTTGTCAACTATTTGCAGTGGAATTTCTAGTGCTTCGCACTGTCAGTCTGTGAGTCCTCCACACCTATCCTTTCATGTTGATCCTATTAGTGAACAGGTAGAAATATCACAATGGTAAGAACCAAACAGTCCTTGCGATAACTCCATGCACACTCTCATATGGGCTAGTCAAGGGGTAGGTTTTGCTATTCCCTAAGTTGATCCACCCAGCCCTGCTAATGTTGATGGAAATGATGTGTACATCACGGACGACCAGATGTTTGACATGCTTGGGTTAAGGGCTGAGGCGAATGAGTATGCACATGTGGAGCTGAATGATGATGCTAGTGGTCCGAAGAATGGTGGTATTGATACAGAGGACGACTTACTAGTGAATGACTATGCACATGTGGAGCCAGTGCACGTGTGAAAGATCAAGCTCCATTTAAGTTGGTTTTGGTGATAACGATAAATACTGTTATGAGATTTTGGTGATAATGACAAATGCATTTGTGAGACTAATTTTGTTTGTTGATTATGATATTACTTTGTCTTATATGGATGAAAAATATGAAATCATTGAGGTATGCATTCGATATCTTTCCTATAATCTTGTTACATTTCTCACATCCAAATATATGATTAAATGACAAATCTATATGTAAAACTAATATATTTATTTAAGTATTTTATTGCTTAGTTTCATTTGGATGAAAAGATGAAATCAAAGAGGTTTGCATTTGAAATCGTATTCTTATATATTAGTATATTTCTTGGATCCAAACTGTAAATTGAACTCCACAAATAGTCCAAAATGAATATGTGCATATGTCTTCATTACACATACTTGTACACACGTATTTAGAGGGAGCTCACTCTATGTTTTGTGGTTTCATAAGTATTGACCCATATTTCTTGTAATACACATATTTAGGATCTTTACTTTGAAACATATCATTTGAGTATATATAGCTTGTGTAGTTCATATATACTCATTTGTAATCGGGTTGTCATCTAACTTCTCTATTATGTGTTAATGGTTGGATAATTAATGATAACTGGATAAGTAACCTTTGCTTTGAAAGTTTATCTTAAAGTATACATGTGTTGTGTACATGTTGTATACTCGCAACTCAATATTTCTATCTCATTATTTCTTAAGATTGTCATGAATTACCAAAAAAGGAATATTATTGAATGCAGTCCCTCCATTATGTGTTAATGGTGAAGTTTGGTAATTGATGGCAATTGATTTGTGGACTAATATTTTTTATGAGTTAGACGAATAGATTAGGTTCCACAAATGAGGATGACTTGGGATAACTTCATGTGTTGAAGATCATCATGTCTATATGAAAGATGGCTTCATGTGTTGAAGGCCATGGAGAAGAAGATGCATCATGAGTTGATGCATGTCTAAGAGAAAATGATCATGTGTTGATTATCAAGTTAAGTGAAGACCCATCATGTGTTGTTGAAGTTCAAGAAGTCGATGCATCATGTGTTAATGCATGTCAAGACGATGACTCGGATGTGAAGTGATGATGTGCAACTTGTTAGGAATCATATTTAATCCTTGTGTACATGATACTATAGTTTGCAAATGTGTTTTGCAAAATCTATTGCAGCATTTGCACTTGTTAGGAAAATCAGAACTACCGCTGTGTATGTAGCGGTGCTACCGAGGTCGGAAGTACTGGCTCTTTGTGAGCGGTACTACCGAACATCAAAAATACCGGTATGTGTTGCGCGGTACTATTGGATGAGTAGTCCAACGACTCTGTGTGAGTGGTCCGATCGGCTGGTGGAAGTATCGGTTCTGTGTGAGTGGTACTACCGGAAGGCGAAATTACCAACGTGTGTTGCGCGGTACTACCGGACTTCGGAAGTTTCGGATTTTCCTTAGTACGTTTTTCCTGAGAGATACCTGTGTAGTGATCTTCTCCTCCTCGTGAAAGTGGTAGTTCTGCATGTATGGAGTGGTACTTCCAATGATAGGAAGTATTAGAAAATGAATGGTAGAACTTCCGATTTTGACTGTAACGGCTAGTTTTTCTGACCGTTGCGAAGGGAGCGTAAGTATCGATATTTTGCCTGCGGTACTTCTGATTTCCCTGATTTTTAGGAATTTAGTTTCAACAGCTAGTTTTCTTGTGTGGGGTATAAATATCCCTTTGTGGCCGATTGGAGGTGAAGTTGCTCGACCCATTTCTATTCCCTTGAGCTAATGTGAGCCTCTTCTCTCAATTGTGCATGTGTTGCACCTTGTGAGTAAGGAGAGTGATCTAGAGTGCATGTGTTGTATCTAGAGTTGGACTTAGTGTTCATTTAAGCTTTTGCATTCGTTGCACGTGGTGAGAGTCAAGCGAGGGGTTTGACTTATTACTCCTAGAGTTTGCCGACTCCTAGACAGCGTTGGAGGCGTCGTGCGTGGTGATCTTCTAAAAAAAGATTATAAGAAAACTTGAAGAAGTTGTGAAGGTTAGAGCTCACCTACCCGGAGTGGAAAAGAATTATCACTAGTGGATTGGGGTGTTTCGGCTTAATTCGTGTAGTCGGTCCAATTCGTGTGGGCTAACCACAACGTGGACTAGGGGAGACCGGCAAGTCTCCAAACACCACAGTAAAAAAATACCGTGTGTTTATGGTTTGTTTTATTATGCTCAATTTACTTTCAAAATATTTTCACTCATAGAATTAAATTGATTGCTTGTTTTCTTAGGATTGCAAATATTTGATATAGACTTAGGTTGTCGGTGTACTTAGGTGAATCTAGTTGATTTATGATTTAAACTTCTGCATTATATTCTTAGTTTTAGCAAAATAACTTAAATAGAATCAATTAGAGAAGAGATTTTTTTAAACGACTATTCACCCCTCCTCTAGTCGGCCTCCTCGATCCTATAAGTGTTAAATACTAAGTTGTTGCAATCTGTCTGCAGGTTACAGGGTTGGTTGATTGCCACAATGTGCTTCAACAAGCAGAATAAAGAGCTCTATGGCATTGCGGGGCTAGGTGGCAGAAAGGGCTCTTCCTTTGATTAGAGCAAATCCAACTGTGGGTGCAAGTGAGTTAGAAAATACACTCGAACGCTAACTATGATGAGGTAGCAATTGGATCTCACATCTGCTCATGGTCTTGTAGGTGAACCATTTGCTTCTACCCCACAAAGGATGAGATCGCCAGTTAAGAAGCTAGCTAGAAAGAAACTAACCCCTAAAAAGAAGTAGGTTGTTCCTATGTAATGTGATGTTTTTGTGATGACAGAATTCATGCATGTTCCTATGTAATGACAGACTTGTTGCATCTTCCTTTATTTTGCTTTATGGTTAAGACTTAGATGTTAAACGTGTGGTTCACACTTGATGTTAGCTGCTTTGTTTGTTTTTGTTTTCGACTCATATTTCCATTGCCTGCTCTACATCAGTTTTCTGTTTTTGGTGATGTCCTATGCAATATTTCTTGAGTGAACTTACACTTGGAGAATGGAATATTTCCCAGATGTAAATGGAATGAACAAGAATGATTAGATACTGATGTAGGGGTGATCCAACTCTCTGTGACTGGGCATTGCAACTAGGCCAATATGTAATATTTAATAGGCCTAATGTTGTGGAGGAATGTATCAATGTATCCTTACCTTTTGTAATTATCGAGAGGTAGGATGAAAAATTTCCATCGTACCCCACTCATGTATATAAACTCCCAAGAGGCGTATAAGGAAGGATATCCACTCATTTTATCACTAGCTCCTCTCCCTAGATATCCTGGCTGTCTCCTATAGAGAAGGGTATCTTGTACCCACTACGGTAGCCATGCTACAACAGATACATTTCATTTGATATGAAATACATGTTATGGGTTGATAATGTTAAAAATGACCAGTTGAGAAAAAAATTATCGCTCTACTTTGGGCAGAACAAAATGCTACTGATGTGTGCTTGGAGATGCTGAAGTTACTGGCTAGATGTCCAGTGCGTGCAGTCTCGTGGATGAACGCCCAGTACGTGAGGTCTCGTGGCGTCCATTAGAAGTCCAACGAATAGATAGACAAGGGGCAAAATTGGTATTACACCTTTGAGATTTATGTAAAATGAGAGAATAGAAAAGAAAATGAGAAAAAAAGTAATAATGACATATATCAAAGGATTCACAAACTAGAGTGGCAAAATTTTAATTTCAAAAAACTGAATGGTGTATATCAAAATGATAATTTTTTAAGAAACATATATCAAAATTTTACACCAAATCGGAGCAGGATAAGCACACACCAGCGGGGAAGCAGGAGCAGCGGTTTGGGGATAAAGTGGTGGCCTTTCGCTTTCCTCTGCTCCTTCTCTTTTCGTGTAGCGTGCGGCAGTCGGATTCCGAAGCGGAGGCGAGCCGGCCTCTTCGAAGCCGAAGAAGAAGGTTGGCTGTTCTTCCGATTTGGTTCCCTTTTGGCTTGTTTTGTGGCTGCGTGTGTAGATTTGGGTGGGGTTTGTTACTCTTGCAGGGCTTAATTTTATCGGGATTGCACGTTTGCGCGAATCGATCGGAGCCTAGTCTTGTTCTACCCATGGTTGGAGAGTGGTTGACTCGTGCATTTTTTTGCCCCTGCGCTCAATCTGGATAAATTTGCCACGTTTTTGTTTCGAAATTTCTGCGATTTCTTGCGTTTCTGTTCAGATTTGGATAGGCTATGTATTCCAATCAATTATTTCAGTTGTTTTTTTTGCCCAATTTTGAGTAAGTTCTTGCCTGTTATCAATTCGCAGCTAGTCGTTCAGCCAGCAATCGAGAATGTCGTCCGTGCAGCTCTCTGGTGCCGGAGTCGCCGCGGTGGCCTTCACCAAGAAAGGCTTGGCGTCCTTCGACGGGCTCTGCGTCTCGCCGCCGTCAGCTGTTAGAGTCTGCTCGTCGAGGCGCTCGTTCCGTAGCCTCGTCGTCAAGGCTGCCACTGTCGTCACCCCAAAGGTGTACAACCATGCCAATGCAATGTGCATTATGCACCCGATTTTCGGTATACTACAGTGTGTCTGTTTGCTCTGTGCAGCAGTGAGTTACAATCTTCTGTCATAATATTGCAGTATACCTCGCTCAAGCCTCTGGGAGACAGAGTGCTTGTGAAGCTTGGCGCTGCCGAGGAGAAGACGGTTGGTGGGATTTTGCTTCCATCGACTGCGCAGTCTAAGCCTCAGGGAGGCGAGGTTGTTGCTGTTGGAGAGGGAAGAACCATTGGGGATAAGAAGGTGGAGGTCAGCATACAGGTAAATTCTTCTCGCGATGGGAGTACACATATTTGTATGTCTAATACATTTTTTACTCTGTTGCGAGTTGCTAGTAGAAGTGAATCTGATGAGATAGGGGCCATATGCTTGTAGCCAACTAAATGTAAAAAAAGAGCTGATCCTCCTTTATACTAGGGGTGTATCGCATTGAGCAAAGAGGCACTGTTAGTGGTGTACTGTGGTCTGTGGAGGGGTTGGCAAATGTGGAGGTCGAAGTTTGTACTGTTGCTTAATCCACACAAGTCTGTGAAACCCATAGAGATCCAACGTTTGTCTTACGACGTGATCTTCCACAGAGAACTAAAATTGGTATATTTGGGCTGTTGACTGTTGCTTTCTGCTTTGGTTGAGTTAGATACATGAACCTGTGCAAAGGAGTCTATAGTTACACTAGGTATTCTTACAGGATACAAGATAAATGATCTTTCTATGGTTTTATGATTTTCAAGCATATTTATTCGTTCTACATATGGCATTGCACAATGTGTGCTACCATTTGCTTAATTGTATCATTACCATTCATAGAAAATAAGATGCAATTCATTTCTTGTGCTAGGCGAAGAAATGTGTTAGTTCTGGGTTTATGTACAGCTAGGTTTCAAGAAACCAGTGAAAAAAAAACAGCAAGTCCTTTTTTTCGAAAGCTAAAAAAGGGCCAGCTAACCCCCCTAAGCTCCTTTTTTTTTATCACAACTTCCATAGAAGCATGTATATTAGAGCCTAATTCCGAACTTCCATTCATTAGGTTTTGTTTTTTTAACTCAAATTGCACGGCGAAAACCAAAACTGGCCTGGTTCTGGTTTTCAAAACTGTGGGTACAGCATCCAGAATTTAACTTGTGTATTTGGCTGGTAATTTGTTTATGTGATGACAATGTGTGGAAACCTGCTCCATGTTTGCTTAATGCTTATAGTTCTCTTGTAGAACAAGTTGAGATGCACAAAGCACTACTATTTGTTTTGATTGATGGGCTAAAGTTTTTTTTTCCATCACATAAGTTGATAAGTGTTCTCACATACACCTTGCAACATTGCAAGTCTATCTTGGTTCCCAAATAACAACATTTGTTTGGGCCCCATCATCTATTCTATTGTAAATGTCTAACACAAGGTTAGATTGATGATAGCCAATAATGATGCTTGTAATGGATCCATGGTTATTTTCGTCAGTTGTACACTGGTTTCCATTTATGTCGAATTTCTGCAAGAAGACACATTAGTATTTGGTTGCCTGCAGATTGATTTTCCAGTCTTATGAATATGGTTGCTCAACTGTTCATTTTTCTAGTTCGTGCTCCAATTTGATTTGGAACCTAATTGAGGCTGGGATAACCTAGCTCTAACTCAAGTAAGAAAATCAACTTGCGGCCAGGAGAGTCAAGTTGTTGGGCTTGAGTCCAGCAAGTATCGCTTGATGTGCTACCTGTCATCTGAAATGTTGGATGCAAGAAAGCTGTCAATGTACTTGTTTTTATGCATTCTTTCGCTTATTATTTGGGTCTTCATACTTTCTAGTGGCAGTATGGATGATCATGTCAATCCAAGCATGCTGTTTACTGTGGTTGCCCAGGAAATAGTATATACTAATATGTATATTTGTCATGCAGACCGGAGCTCAAGTTGTATATTCAAAGTATGCTGGGACTGAGGTTGAATTCAATGACTCCAAACATCTTATTCTAAAAGAGGATGATATCATAGGTATTCTTGAGACCGATGATGTCAAAGACATGAAGCCTCTCAATGATCGGGTTCTCATCAAGGTATGGTATTCACATATTATTATTCCTATAGAACAGTTTCGTCTTGGATGCTATAGTTCGTAGTTAGTGGATTTGGGGAATTTAGAGTTGACCCTATATCTTGCCCTTATGTTACCCAGATGTGACAATTCTTTCCTGGCTTGCAATTTTTGACAGGTTGCCGAGGCTGAAGATAAAACTGCTGGTGGCCTTATCCTCACCGAAACAACTAAGGAGAAGCCATCCATCGGAACAGTCAGTTCTTACCATCAGTTCACTTAGCAATTATATTGTTGTCTCTGTTCTATAGCTGTGAACCTAAATTGTTAGGTTTACTCACATGCAAGAGTTATATTTGTGTAGCTAGTGCAAATTGAAACTGCAGGAGTTAACTGTGTTTTCCGTCTGAATGCAGGTTGTAGCCGTTGGCCCAGGCTCTCTAGATGAGGAAGGCAAGAGGCAGCCGTTGCCGTTGGTGTCAGCCGGCAGCACCGTGCTGTACTCCAAGTACGCAGGCAGTGAGTTCAAGGGTGCTGATGGCACAAATTACATTGTGTTGAAAGTATCGGATGTGATGGCTGTCCTCTCTTAAGATGGTTTATTCAATTTTGAGGAGTTCACAAGAGACGGTAGCAAGTGGTAAGATTGCTTTGTGGTGATCGTCGCTTGCCAAGATGTGCTGCCCCCGATAATGATAAGAGTGTATGATCACAATTTACAAACCACTTTTTCTGGGCTATAAACATTCTAAGTTGATACTGAATTTGTTTACGAAGGTCGTTTTGGGGCCAAATCTGCCCCTCTTCCCCTCCGTTGTTTTGGTCTCATTTTGTGGTTTTCTGGAATGCTTACCCGATAGATACGGTAATGTGGTCATGGATTGCAATATCCTCCTGGCGTCGACGCTTCTGATGAAACCTGCTGCAAAATTTGACGGTTTGTTGTGCGCTCCTGTGATTGGACCCTTCAGTTTCTGAAGGAGCACCATGCAATTGCATATTCCTACAGGCAAATTATCATGTGGGTAAGTGCTTCTAAGCTCATTGCTCAAAAGAAAAAAAAAGGAGCGCTGAAAGCTTATTAATGGCCTGATTTGAAACTATGCATATCGTGCACATTGTGTTGCACCACCTGTTGCGAACGAGCCTCTATCGTAGTGGTAGAGCGCTCTAGTAGCACCCCCCAGATCCTGGGTTCGACTCAGGCTGGGGGCAAAAAAATCCCCTCGCTTGCCCCATAAGCCAAAGCACAGGCCGAAAGACTCGCCCAATCGCTGGTCGTTAGGGTCAGGGCCCAGGTCGTCTGGGCCGAGCGTTAGCTCCCCTAGGCGCTCTCACTTGGGCTGATGTCGCTGTGTCAGGGTGGGGCAAGGGTTCGGGGATTTTCTCGATCTGTGAGAGGATCTTTCTTCTCAAGCTAATGCCGGGAGGTGTCTTGTACTCCTGCAGATCGAGTTTTTTTTTGTTGCACCACCTGTTTCATCTCCAGTTGTTGTCCAGCCAGCAGGCTAATATATTTTAGCCGGTTAGATTCCTTACCTAGTTTTTACTAGGGCAAAACTGGAACCGGATGTTATGCCTTGGATGCAGATTATTGCTCCAGGATCCATTATGCGTCCAGTTAAGTGATCGGCGAGGTGTAACAGTCCTATGGCAGCAAAGTTTCTTCCGAAAGTAAAGGGACAAAAAAAAATAAGGAATGCCTACATCCTAAATTGAAGCAGAAGTTCGAGGAACTTACATTATTGTTATTTGAAAAAGAAAGCTCACACACTTCAGCTTTTTACCATCTGCAATTTCCCATGTGAAACAACCGTGTTGCCCGTGCGCCCGCCTAAATACATTACTGAGGCGGTCAGGCCCGGCTAGTCAGGCTACGCATCTTCTTTTCAGTTTCTAAAAACTGTTTTTCGATTTTTCTACAGTAATTAGCTTTTAAATAAAATATCTTTTTAATATAGGGTCTACTAGTTAATTATAACATATACTGTACCGACTTTATATATATCGGCAAAAATCACACGTGAGTTTTTGTTACTCTGTAATCTCTTACACGAACAGCCTAAAAGGTATAAACCGTAACAAAAAACCATAAGCCGCAGCTAAAAAGAACAGACCCTATATCTGGAGCTTGAGAGGACGGTCTGGAGCTCTGAGTTTGCATCCCTGCACGTAGGGATCAATGGAGGGAGGGGAAGCAATGGCGCGGCCACCAACCACTTGGTCTGCCTCCTTTTGCGGGCGGCGCAGCGAGCCTTGATACGATGCTGCCCAAGGTCAGGGCTTGTTCGTTTTAGCTGAAGTTTATGGCTTTTGGCTGCGGCTTGTGGCTTTTAGACTGTTCGTGCGAAAGATTACAGAGTAACAGAAACTCATGTGCGGTTTTTGCCGATATAAATGAAATCAGTACAGTATGTACTACAATTAACTAGTAGACTCTATTTTGAAAAAATACTCTATTTAAAAATTAATTACTGTAGAAAAACTGAAAAGCAGTTTTTAGAAGCCGAAAAGAACAGGTGCAGCCCGTCGTTCCAATTAATCTGCCGCTGTCCGCTGAAGCTAACGAGGCATCAGCACATGACGAGCAGATCAGCCAACCCGCCGTTTTCCAGCACGCTCTTCACGGTGGCCGGCAACCCCAAGCTTCGCTGCGTCGTCGACATGCATGCACCCGCGTGGATCAAGAAGGACGCTCGGCCATTCTTGGATGCCCGGCATAGAGCGTCGCCGGCTGCGTCGGCTACCTCCTTTGGGCTTTTGGCGGAGAGCTAGGACAGGCTTATCACTTCGGCAGTGACGACGGTCTAAGCCAGATGGATGGGTGCAGGGGCAATACGGCCATTTCATGAAAGTTAGAAAAAGGTGACGGAAATGGCAAGCAGTGACAATCTCTGTCTTTTGAGTGGCAAGCGATGCACGGATTACAGCGGAAACGCGGCAAAAACTGAGGTACCAATATTTGTCGCGGCAAACATCCAAAAACCTCAACTTCTGGTTAGAAACTGTAACCGTCGGTATACTTGCACTCGCCACTGTTTCAAGCCCACACTGAGCGCTGAATATCTAGCTACAGCTTAGCCACAACTTCAGTTCTTTTGCCATCTTCATCAAAAATTAAAATAAATAGAACAATTTTTTTAAAACGAATTCTTCAAACAACTTTTCGAGCACAAAATCGTGTTACCATCCGATATCATCTTAAAAGGTACAAGCAAAAACTATCAGTCGATTTCAAAAGCCATCAGGCATGATATAAAAGAATAGTACCATTGAACCTTTGATATTCCTGAATCCTGAAGCTTTTAGGGTGGTGATCGGTTCGGCTGAAAAGCTCGTGGCTTATAGCTGAAAACACTGTAACTGGCTGAAAAAAGCACTGTAGCTGACAGAGACTTATTTAGCATAATTAAATTTAAAAAAAATTTAAAAATAAAAAATATGTTAGCTCATTACGTATAATATAAACAAATACGGGAAAAAAAGAACCGGCAAAAAAGCTCAACAAAAGGTCAAAAGTTCAGAAAAAGACGAAACTTATGAATAGTAAAAAATAAGTCAGAAACTAAAAGCCGAAACCGAGTTGATCAGGGCCACTCACCATCCCCCTTCCAGCCGTTGCGTGCGGCCGCCAGTGAAGTGATTTGGACTAATTATCTATTTGTCCATGGATGGATACACCACCGAAAGGGAAGCGTACTGCATTTATGGGCACCGTATATATAACAGTGAAGCAGCCAGGCTGGTGTTCACATACAGACAGATTGGCCACCGATCGATTTGGCACTGCCGAAAGCATGGTAATTGATATGCGTGTGTAATTGCATCCAGCCGCGCGCCGAGGAATCTGTGGCCCAGCTCGTGCCGTCGAACGAGATGTGAAGCCACTGCAACAGCGAACGTACGACACCCAACATGCTGGACCATGCATCCGTGCGTGCGTCGAGGTTGCCCGAGCCCTAGCACATGGCTGATTAGTCAATTGAGTTATGCGTCACGCATCACGTACGCTACAGAAATAGGATAAGTCACTTTCAGATCATCAACCATCATATTACAGTTTATGCTCTTTTTAATTAAGTGTTTCGGCTTCATTTTAATGGTTGATCTGCTTGTTTAGTTATAAGAACGAAGAGATGAGAGACTTACGAGCATGGTCCATTTTTCAGCCAACAGTAGTAAGGGCCTATGCTAGAATTCTATTTATCTGACAACTGATCTAATTAACTATAGAGCTAGGTAATTATAGTCCTAGCTCTTACCCTACTCCCTAGTTAACCCATCACTTGCCTCTGCCCACCAATGAGTGAGGTTAAAAGCGGGCTATCTCTCACGACGAAAGCCTAGTTCATCCTTTCTTCATGTTTTAAGCTGCGGTCTAACCTAAAGTTGCTCCAATTAATCCGGTCTACACTAAGTTTTTATCCAAATGCGAAATTAATAATAAAGTACACATGCAGCAACCTATATGCAGCCGACACAGGAAGACTTGGGGCCTGTTCGGCTCGCCTCCAGCCGGCCGGCTTTTCGCAGCCGCTACAGTACATAACTTTTAAACGGAGTATTTTCTCAAGACGGGGTCTATAAGTTAAACGTAGTACACGTTAAAAGCCCAACATATGTACCAACCAAAATTGCAAGTGAGTATCGATCTCTCCGTAATCTGTACCGTAAACAGCCAAAATTCAAAAATTTCAGCCAAAAGCCAAAAGCCGCAGCTAAAAAGAACAGCTTCTGACTTCTGGCTTATTTTTGTTATTCCTAAGTTTCGTCTTTTTTTGATTTTCTAGCTTTTTTAGCTTTTTTGCCGATTCCTTTCTTCGTGATGGGCTAACATGTTTTTTCATTTTTAAATTTTTTAAAATTTAGTTAAGTCAAATAAGCATTGCTGAAATAGGGCACCATGGTGCTCAGGCACCATGATTTCAAATGCGTCAATTCCATCTAAATTCGGGTATATTTTTTGAAAATATCAATTCTAGGGTATATACTCATCTATAACAATTCAAATGAAATGTATAAGTTAAAAAAATTCAAATTCAAAGTTTTGAATGATTTTAGATCACATACTTTGCTGATTTATATATATAATCATCACATACCTACAATCAAACTATCATAAAAAAGGCAACTACAATTCAAAATTTAGTTCAAACTTATTTGAACTAGTTAGTAAACTAGTTAAACTTGACATCCAAGAAATTTTAAAATTTTTCGCACACGATACATACCTATTTTAGACTATGGTGCCCGAACACCAAGGAACACTTGTTATGTTTACTATATATATGTATATATGTGTATATGTATGTATGTATGTATGTGTGTGTGTGTATATATATGTTATAATTTACGACCTTGGAAGTTTGAGTATAGGAAATCTTAATAGACACTGGCATAGCAGTTGCCTGTTTTTCCCTTGAATCTTGATATTTGAATACTGTTTTGTACTAGCTTCAAATGCGGTTTATAATTCAAGGGATGAGCAGAAGTTAGATTCATTGATGATAAGTAAATGACTTCTGATGAAACCGGCTGCAAAATTTGACGACTTGGTGTGCGCTCCTGTGATTGGACCCTTCAGTTTCTGAAGGAGCACCATGCAATTGCATATTCCTACAGGCAAATTATCATGCGGATAGGTGGGTGCAGGGGCAATACGGCCATTTCGTGAAAGTTAGAAAAAGGTGTAGGAAATGGCAAGCGGTGACAATCTGTGTCTTTTGAGTGGCAAGTAATGCACGGATTACAACGGAAAAAGCGGTAAAAACTGAGGTATCAATCTTTGTCGCGGCAACCATCCAAAAACCTCAACTTCTGGTTAGAAACTGTAACCGTCGGTATACTTGCACTCGCCACTGTTTCAAGCCCACACTGAGCGCTGAATATCTAGCTACAGCTTAGCTACAACTTCAGTTCTTTTGCCTTACGTGTTACCGTCCGATATCATCTTAAAAAGTATAGAAAAAAACTACCAGTCGATTTTAAAAGTCATCAGCTATAATATAAAAGAATAGTAACATTGAACCTTTGATATTCCTGAATCCTGAAGCTTCTAGAACCACTCACCATCCCCCTTCCAGCCGTTGCGTGCGGTCGTCAGTGAAGTGATTTGGACTAATTATCTAGTGGCCCATTGATGGATACACCACCGAAAGGGAGGCATACTGTTTCTGGGAGGCATACTGTATTTCTGGACATCGTATATAGAACAGAGAAGGCGCCAGGTTGGTTGTTCACATACGTACAGAAAGATCGGCCACCGATCGATTTGGCACTGCCGAAAGCATGGTAAACATGCCAGATATGCGTGTGCCATTGCATCCAGCTGCGCCCCGAGGAATCTATGGCCCAGCTCGTGCCGTCGAACGAGGTGTGAAGCTGTTGAATTATGTGGGCGCCCATATAATAGGAATAATTCCTACATTAAATCTCAAAGACCCACTCATGCAAAGGAGGGTTGCATGTGAACTTTAGTACCATATTGCTAGTTCTAGGAGAGGAAGACCACCTTAAAAGGGTTGGTGCACTCCTAGCCACTTGAGGCGTGTATGGGAGAGAACTAGAGGATCACACGCGCTCGCTCGCCTCGCCTCGCCGGGCCGGGTCGGGGGGCGCACGGCACCTGTGTGAATGGTCCGCCAAAATCGGCTCCAGATGCTTGCGCAGACGCGGCTTCCTTTTGCAGTTTTATTTTTGCTGTTTTGAGTGGCGGCGAATCCGGATCGGTTACGCGTGACTAATCCGTTTCGGTTACGAGTTATGGAGAACGTGCAGGCGTCTTGATCACACGTCCTGATTCTTCTATAAATACTGAGTCGCCGCCTCCATACAGTAATACGCGAATCAATCTAGGGTTTTTGCCTCCTCTATTGTACTGCGCCGTCCTACGTAGTCTACTCCGTCCCGTCCGCCGGCGTGCACTGTCGTTCGGGAGAGCAGGTCTCCGGAACCGTCGCCTTCGAAGTCCTGCACCGGGAGAGGGCGAATAAGGTTTTTGGGAAGCGCTCTGCGCGACTGCTTGCTGTAGCTCTGGCTCGCCTTCCTCGTCGTTCGGCTTCGGCGAATCGTCACCAACCTCGTGTCATCCACACCGTGCCAGCAGCATCAACATCGGCAAACCGATCAGAACAGAATCATCAGTACGTAACAGTCATGTTCTCTGTATTAGATCTGTTCATGTACAGTTTCCTGGTTTACATGTCTAGATCTGTTATGCCTGTGATGGTTCTGTTATTTTGCGTGCATGATGTCATGATTAATTTATGGAATAAATTGAACCTACATGTGCTTATATTTTCAACAATCCAAAAACCTTATTGTAGGCACTGTGGTTTTACTATGGCTGGATTTGCCGATGCACTGAGGCCGTATAAGTTCTCCGGTGTGCACTTTAAGAGATGGCAGATCAGGGTCACTCTGTGGCTTACTGCTATGAATGTATTATGGGTTAGTAATGGCAAGCTTGAAGGTGTTCTTGATGCTGAAAAGCAGAAAGAATTCGAGAATGCCACTACTCTCTTTGTTGGATGCATTCTTAGTGTTCTTGCTGACCGTCTGTGCGAGGTGTATATGCACATGACAGACGCAAAGGAGTTATGGGATGCACTGAATTCCAAATACGGTACTACTGATGCCAGCAATGACATGTATGTCATGGAGCAATTTCATGACTACAAGATGGTTGATAACCGTTCTGTAGTAGATCAGGCTCATGAGATACAGGCCGTTGCCAAGGAACTCGAACTCCTGAAGTGTGCCTTACCCGACAAGTTTGTGGCTGGATGTATTATTGCGAAATTACCTTCTTCATGGAGGAATTTCGAAACAGCACTCAAACACAAGAGACAAGAGTACTCTGTTGAGAGTCTGATTGGGTCTCTTGAAATTGAGGAGAAAGCTCGGGAAAAGGACGCTGTGTCTAAGGGTGATGGAGGGCAGTCTAGTGCCAATGTGGTACAGAAACCCTCAAGCAAGAACAAAGGAAAATTTGTCAAAACCCAACAGACAACCAACTTCAAGAAGAAGAAGAACAACAATAATCAGGATGATAGAACTTGCTTTGTGTGCGGTGAGCCTGGTCACATGGCCAAGAAGTGCCCACAACGCAAAGGAAAGAAGGCACCTGTAGGACAGACTTCTAAGTCTGTCAATGTGACCATTGGCAAGTCTGGAGATGGGACTGGGTATGGTAATTTACCTACTGTTCTTTCAGTTAGTCAATCTACCAATTGGTGGATTGATACATGAGCTAATGTACATGTGCGTGCTGATATTTCGTTGTTTTCCTCTTATCAGGTCGCCCGGGATTCCTCCGTCCTAATGGGGAATGGGTCACATGCTACTGTTCATGGTGTTGGCACGGTAGATCTGAAGTTTACTTCGGGAAAGATCGTGCAGCTGAAGAACGTGCAGCATGTCCCTTCTATAGACAAGAATCTCGTTAGTGGCTCCCGTTTATGTAGAGACGGGCTTAAGTTGGTATTTGAGTCTAATAAAGTAGTCGTGTCTAAACATGGATATTTTATTGGTAAAGGCTATGAGTGCGGAGGCTTGTTCTGCTTTCCCCTTTCAGATTTCTGCAATAAGACTGTGAACCATATTTGTGGCAGTGTGGATGATGAGGCTAACGTTTGGCACTCACGTCTATGTCATATTAATTTTGGTTTGATGTCTCGGCTTTCCAGTATGAATTTAATTCCAAACATTTCCATCACCAAAGGTTCTAAATGCCATAGCTGTGTGCAATCAAAGCAACCTCGTAAGCCTCACAAGGCTGCCGAGGAGAGAAATTTTGCACCACTAGAACTCTTGCATTCAGATCTTTCTGAGATGAATGGCATGTTAACGAAGGGTGGAAAACAATATTTCATGACATTGATTGGTGATGCAACTAGGTTCTGTTATGTGTATTTATTGAAAACGAAAGACGAGGCTTTAGACTATTTTAGAATCTATAAGGCAGAAGTTGAAAACCAGTTAAACAGAAAGATAAAAAGACTTAGGTCAGATCGTGGTGGAGAGTATTTCTCAAACGAATTTGACTTATTTTGTGAGGAACATGGCATTATACATGAGAGGACACCTCCTTATTCCCCCGAGTCAAATGGGATTGCCGAAAGGAAAAACCGCACGTTGACTGACTTGGTGAATGCCATGTTAGACACTGCGGGATTACCTAAGGCATGGTGGGGGAGGCTTTGCTAACGTCTAATCATGTATTAAATAGAGTTCTAACAGAAATAAGGATAAAACACCATACGAGGTATGGATTGGGAGAAAACCATCACTTTCTTACTTGCGTACATGGGGGTGCTTGGCGAAAGTTAATGTGCCAATAACTAAGAAACGCAAGCTTGGACCAAAAACTGTGGACTGTGTCTTTCTGGGATATGCTAATCATAGCATTGCTATAGATTTTTGATAGTTAAAACTGAGGTACCTGACATGCATGTTGGTACAATTATGGAGTCTCGAGATGCAACATTCTTTGAGAATATTTTTTCAATGAAGGATACACATAACACTACTAGTCAACCTTCTGAAATAATTCCCAGTTCAATCACACCACCTGAACCTTTTGAACATACACATGAACTTGTCAATGTGGAGGATGACAGTGGAGCTTCTAGAAGGAGCAAGAGACAAAGGATATCCAAATCCTTTGGTGATGATTTCACTGTGTACCTTGTGGATGACACTCCCAAGTCTATTTCAGAAGCGTATGCATCCCCTGATGCAGACTACTGGAAGGAGGCTGTCCGTAGTGAAATGGATTCCATTATCGCTAATGGAACCTGGGAGCTGACAGATAGACCTTATGGGTGCAAACTTGTAGGGTGCAAGTGGGTATTCAAAAAGAAGCTTAGGCCTGATGGTACTATTGAAAAGTACAAGGCTCGGCTTGTTGCCAAGAGCTATACTCAGAAAGAAGGTGAAGTTTTCTTTGACACTTACTCACCTGTTGCTAGACTGACCACAATTCGAGTACTACTTGCTTTGGCTGCCTCACATGGTCTTCTCGTTCATCAAATGGACGTTAAGACAGCTTTTCTTAACGGAGAGCTGGATGAGGAAATTTACATGGAACAGCCTGATGGATTTGTAGTAGAACGTCAAAAAGGCAAGGTGTTAAAACTGTTGAAATCTTTGTATGGTCTGAAACAAGCCCCTAAGCAGTGGCATGAGAAGTTCGATAGAACACTGACATTTGCAGGCTTTGCTGTCAATGAGGCAGATAAATGTGTATACTATCGCTATGGTGGGGGTGAGGGAGTTATTCTATGCTTGTATGTGGATGACATCCTGATTTTTGGGACAAACATCAATGTGATAAATGAAGTCAAATCATTCTTGTCTCAAAACTTTGATATGAAAGATCTGGGAGTGGCTGATGTTATTCTAAACATTAAATTGGTTAGAGGTGAGGATGGGATTACACTTTTGCAATCTCATTATGTGGAAAAGGTCTTGAGCCGTTTTGGTTTTTCTGACAGCAAGTCTTCTCCAACACCTTATGATCCTAGCGTGTTACTTCGTAAGAATAAGAAAATTGCTAGGAATCAGCTGGAATATTCTCAGATAATTGGATCACTTATGTACCTAGCTAGTGCAACAAGGCCAGACATCTCATTTGCTGTGAGCAAGTTGAGCCGGTTTACATCTAACCCAGGAGATGATCACTGGAAGGCGTTTGAGCGAGTGTTGCGCTATCTGAAAGGTACCTCGAACTTTGGACTTCACTATACTGGGTACCCGTCGCTGCTGGAGGGTTATAGTGATTCCAATTGGATCTCTGATGCTGATGAGATCAAAGCCACTAGTGGATATGTTTTCACTATTGGTGGTGGTGCTGTTTCATGGAGGTCTTGCAAACAGACCATTTTGACGAGGTCAACCATGGAAGAAGAGCTTGCGGCACTAGACACTGCTACTGTTGAAGCAGAATGGCTACGGGATCTATTGATGGATCTATCTACAGTGGAAAAGCCAGTGCCAGCTATCCTTATGAACTGTGATAATCAAACTGTTATCGCTAAGGTGAACAGTTCTAAGGATAATATGAAATCGTCTAGGCATGTCAAGAGACGATTGAAGTCTGTCAGGAAATTGAGAAACTCCGGAGTTATAACCTTGGATTACATCCAAACAGATAAAAACCTAGCAGATCCCTTTACAAAGGGACTATCACGGAATGTGATAGATAGTGCATCGAAGGAGATGGGTATGAGACCTATGTGAGTTATCTATGGTAGTAACCCAACCTATGTGATCGGAGATTCCGTGAATTAGGATCTGAGAAAAACAAGCCATTACTTAACTGGAGGAGAGTAATTTCAACCCTCTCTATGTGAAGATGCAATAGTCTCAGAAACTGCAAGGCAGGTTGGTTAAGGCCTTAATGTGTTCCATTGGCTTTCAGAAGCAAAGACGTTATCCTGCAGAACGTTCTTGAAAGAACACACCTATATGAGCCCGACTGTTAGTCGCAGTCTATGGAGATCTTGAGAAAATCTCCTACTAAGCTCATGAAGAGACCAAGGAGTATGCCTTATACGCTCCAACCGAGGGGTAGCCTACTGGCGGCCTAGTATCAGTTAAGTCTTTAAGCGAAGCTTGCTTGCACCAAACTTGCAATTCAAGGCGTAGTCCATTGTTCAAATTGTGAGTAAGTATAGCTTGGAGTTCTAGGTGGATGTTCAACCTTAATCGGTCTCCATCGAAACACTGATATATAAACAGTACATTGGAATTCAGGCAAATCTCTGTGGGACTTAGAGATCTGGTGGGGGATTGTTGAATTATGTGGGCCAAGCCCATATAATAAGAATAATTCCTAAATTAAATCTCAAAGGCCCACTCATGCAAAGGAGGGTTGCATGTGAAATTTAGTACCATATTGCTAGTTCTAGGAGAGGAAGACCACCTTAAAAGGGTTGGTGCACTCCTAGCCACTTGAGGCATGTATGGGAGAGAACTAGAGGATCACACGCGCGCGCTCGCTCGCCTCGCCGGGCCAGGCCGGGTCGGGTCGGGTCGGGCGGGGCGCGGGCGCACGGCACCTGCGTGAATGGTCCGCCAAAATCGGCTCCAGATGCTTGCGCAGACGCGGCTTCCTTTTGCAGTTTTATTTTTGCTGTTTTGAGTGGCGGCGAATCCGGATCGGTTACGCGTGACTAATCCGTTTCGGTTACGAGTTATGGAGAACGTGCAGGCATCTTGATCACACGTCCTGATTCTTCTATAAATACTGAGTCGCCGCCTCCATACAGTAATACGCGAATCAATCTAGGGTTTTTGCCTCCTCCATTGTACTGCGCCGTCCTATATAGTCTACTCCGTCCCGTCCGCCGGCGTGCACTGTCATTCGGGAGAGCAGGTCTCCGGAACCGTCGCCTTCGAAGTCCTGCACCGGGAGAGGGCGAATAAGGTTTTTGGGAAGCGCTCTGCGCGACTGCTTGCTGTAGCTCTGGCTCGCCTTCCTCGTCGTTCGGCTTCGGCGAATCGTCACCGACCTCGTATCATCCACACCGTGCTAGCAGCATCAACATCGGCAAACCGATCAGAACAGAATCATCGGTACGTAACAGTCATGTTCTCTGTATTAGATCTGTTCATGTACAGTTTCCTGGTTTACATGTCTAGATCTGTTATGCCTGTGATGGTTCTGTTATTTTGCGTGCATGATGTCATGATTAATTTATGGAATAAATTGAACCTACATGTACTTATATTTTCAACAGAAGCCACTGCAACAGCGAACGTACGACACCCAACATGCTGGACCGTGCATCCGTGCGTGCGTCGAGGTTGCCCGAGCCCAAGCACATGGCTGATTAGTCAATTGAGTTACGCGTCACGCATCACGTACGCTACAGAAATAGGATAAGTCACTTTCAGATCATCAACCATCATTACAGTTTATGCTCTTTTTAATTAAGTGTTTCGGCTTTATTTTAATGGTTGATCTGCTTGTTTAGTTATAAGAACGAAGAGATGAGGGACTTACGAGCATGGTCCACTTTTCAGCCAACAGCAATAAGGGCCTATGCTAGAATTCTATTTATCTGACAACTAATCTAATTAACTATAGGGCTAGGTAATTATAGTCCTAGCTCTTACCCTACTCCCTAGTAAACCCATCACTTGCCTCTGCCCACCTATGAGCGAGGTTAAAAGCGGGCTATCTCTCACGACGAAAGCCTAGTTCATCCTTTCTTCATGTTTTTTATCCATATGCTCAATATCCATATGCTCAATGCGAAATTAATAATGACGTACACATGCAGCCACTACTACAGAAAGCCTAATACTAGACGGCCAATCACAGACGGTTTTGTCAAACCGTCCGTGATTGACACTAACACAGACAGTTTTAAGTTGGACACCGTCTGTGTTAGTGGCGTCGGATAAAATGAGTATCACAGGCGGTTCTTACCGATGAACCGTCTGTGATACTAAAGTGTCACAGACGGTTTTTGTTAAAAACCGTCTGTGTTGTGTAGACTATCACAGACGGTTGTTGTTAAGAACCGTCTATTAATGTTCACTGACGGTTTTTTAACAAGAACCATCTGTGATGTCCTTTTGTCTGTCATATTCTGTTCATGATCAGAGGTTAATATATAAGTACACATTGCTTCTAATAACTTAACTACAGAACTACTGAGACAAAAGATCACAAATTAAAGGCAAATTTATTAGTTTCAATTAGAGGCAAATTTACTACAAAAGTCGCACAGGTAAAGAGTTTCCCAGATTGTAATCTTTTGGGCTTCGTACGCTTCTTCTTCGACTTTGGGACTTGGAGGATCAGCCACTGACTTCTCGAACGCCGTTAAGATTGTCCTTGTCCTCAGCACTTCCTACTCCAGCCTGGGCAAATAATCAGTAGCATAACCCATAATGTCGTAGAGGTATGCATGGGCAGATTCCTCAGAATCTGCCGTTTCTGCTTGATCGGCAAGGCTATCCATCAGTCTCTCCAATGCGTGTAGAGCTTCTTCTGCTTTGCGCACATTGTGGAGAAGAACCAGGGTAAGGGCTGTTTCCCTTTCTTGAGCGGCAGCGAGACGCCTCCGTCGACGGCGGATGATCAGGTCGAGCTGACGGATGCAAGAAAGTTGGGGAAGGAGAGCAGGGCGTGTGCGGAGAAGCTGCTCCAGATGCAAATTGCTGGCCGCCTGTGTAAGGTTCCGGCTGAACAATTCTTGATGAATAGATGAGAGGAAGGAGATGATCACAAGAATAGTAGAAGCCATATTGTACGTACGTAGAAGAGACCTGGATTAGGCGCGCATATTTAACCTTTAGCACAGACGGTTCGTATACCCAAACATTAATGATATAGACGCTTCGTATAACGATCGAGAGACGTTAATTAGACGATCGAAACACGAAGCATTCTGGCAATCGAAACACGAAGCGTTCTGGCAATGGAAACACGCGCGAAGCGTTCTGGCATGAAGCTTATGACAGACGGTTTTTTTATAAAAAACCGTTTGTGATAATATTTATCACAGACGGTTTTAATAAAAAACCGTCTGTGATAAGCTAGTTATCACAGACGGTTTTTAGTTAAAAACCGTCTGTGATAATGACTAAGGCATTTATTGCGCTGCTCATACGCATCTGTCTTCATTTCGATCCAGATCTAGCCACTGCTGCGCCCTTTTTCACTCGGGAGGAAGCTAGGCGAATTCAGGCCAGTTAATTTGGTGGGAAGAGGCAGAGATTGAGCTTTGAATTAAGATTCAGACTTTCCTGGTTGCTGTAGATATGGTTAGTAATGAATTTTATTTTTTCTTTAATTGCATTACAATTTAGGTCTAAGTAATCCATGAGTGGTTATTGAAGATGGTTAATTTGCAAAATTATTGGTTATATAATAGCTGTTATGTTTGTAATATGAATTGAGCTAGCAAATTAAGTCTCAATATAATAAATGTGGCCGGTATATATGTAGTTATAATTAGTTAATCTAGATTTTAATACTAAGTTGTTATATATGTACGTAACGTAGGACCGAAGCTGGATGTATGCCGCGAGCCGTGTGAGTGAAGAGTACATTAATGGCGTTTCTAATTTTATAAGAGCCGCCGAGGAGGATATGCTAAATAAGGGGGTGGAATATATGTGCTGTCCATGCACTGACTGCGAGAATTTGAAGATGTTTAAGAACCGAGGGCAAATTGAAGCGCACTTGATTCGGAGGAGTTTCAAAAAGGATTATACGTGTTGGACCAGTCATGGCGAAGTGAATGATCATATGCCGCCGGATGACATCGCCGGTGAAGTGAATGATATGCCCCCGGATGACATCGTCGGTGAAGTGAATGACATACCGCCGGCTGATGTCGATTGTGGCTCGGATTCGGATAGGTTGCACGATGATAATCTAGATCAGATGCTTCACGATGTAGAAGAGAACTATGATGAGAGAGAGTATGTTAAATTCCGTGGCTTGATGGAGAACTCAGAGAAACCTTTGTACACGGGCTGCAAGTACACGAGGTTGTCGGCCGTGCTTGAACTGTTGAAATTGAAGGCAAGCAACGGTTGGTCTGACAAGAGTTTCACGGCGCTGCTAGGTCTTTTAGCGGACATACTTCCGGAGGGAAATGAGTTGCCTAAAACCACGTATAAAGCCAAGAAGGTTCTTTGTCCGTTGGGAATGGAAGTAGAAAGAATACATGCATGCCCGAACGACTGTATCCTCTACCGTAAAGAGTATGCAAACATGCATGTATGTCCGGTGTGCAACGCATCCCGATACAAACGTAACAATCAATCAGATGATGGCGAGGATCCAGAGACCAGAGATGAAGAAAAGAAGTGGGAAGAAGCAGATGGATAGTCGCTCATCGAAGAAGTCGGCTATGTCGGCTGCTCACCGAATAATCTGGGAATGTCTTTTTTTGCACTTTTGTAATAAAATTGCCTTGCATTTTGCGGGAAAAAGAAGGATTGTCGGAGTGGAGAATGTTGTGGATGAGGTTCCCAGATAAAGAAATCTTGCGATTGTTGCAAAAGATACATGGACCATTTGGGTGGAAAGATGAACTGTTTCGTCAGGCGCATGACTGCCAATTCAAAGCATAGCATAGCATCCAAGGCACATCTGAGGTCTGCTGCTGTGTCTTGAGGAATGCCAAGAGCTGGTCTTCAGATGGAGCATAGCATCCAAGGCACATCCGAGGCCTGTTGGTGTGTCTTGAGGAATGCCACATCTGAAGACTAGCTCTTGGCATTCCTCAAGACACAGCAGCAGACCTCGGATGTGCCTCGGATGCTATGCTATGCTTCGAATTAGCAGTCATGCGCCTGACGAAACAGTTCATCTTTCCACCCAAATGCTCCATGTATCTAGCCAAAAAACAGCAAATGAAGCAAGTGACATACTCTAGTGTTCCCGTTCAATGAACCGGATACACTAGTTTAGGGACTTTGCTATTTGGTTTATAGTATTAGCAACTAAAGTAGGTGCTAAGATAGGCACATCACCCCCTCTCTATGTCCATATCACCCCCTCCCTTCTCCCCCTCCCCTCTACTCCTCTCCTCTCTTCCAATTCAATATGATCACTTTCTCATCTTATCTTAATAGACCCACAAAATGAGCAACATGTCACCCGCGCATTCTTCAACATCATCGCCGGAGGCGTCCGCTCCAACATCAAGATGCCAAGGAAGAGGGCTATCGAAGAAGCCTTAGGGCCGACAGACCATCACAACGGTAAACGCATCTGTGGTCCCTATCCTTCCTCAAAAAGCAGTAAACGCATTCCGAAGCCTGGTCGGAATAGTTGCACGAGAATGAATTGAGATCACATACAATTCGTGGAAGAACGTGCCTGACACTCGGAAACGTGAGCTGTGGACCGAAATTTTGGCATCATTCGAGTTCCCAGAAGAACACCTATACGCTGTGCAACGACAAACCTACTTAGCAGCGTGCAAAGCATGGAAGAACTTCAAGAGCACGCTTGTCAGGAAATACGTGGTGACGGACGAAACGCCTTTTCATAAATACCCATTCCTGGAACCACAATGGGAAGAGTTCAAGGCGATGAAGACGTCCGAAGATTTCAAAAGTACAAGTACGGCGCACAAGGCCCTCCAGGCAAAAAACACACACCCCCACAGACTTGGCACAGCTGGGTATGCGGGTAAAATCCCGCAGTGGAGGAAGGAGGATGACCTGGCAGCTGCACAGGACATTGCCCCGCCGTTTTCCAATATCCCGGATGACCGCGCTCGAAATTGGATTAGAGCAAGGTCATCTACAACGACATCGGGGGACGTCTCCTTTCGAAACCCTGCAGACCAGCAAGTGTCCCAGCGCCTGGTAAGATATCGATAGAACTACGTAGCTTATAATTACTCCACAACTTCGTACGAATTGAAATGACATTTTGTGCTCTTGCAGGAAGAGTTGAGTTTTGAATCTACCATGGGATCATTCTAGGGAACAAGGGAGAATGATATGCTTTCCGTGGCCCTGGGAAACAAGGAGCACCCGGGTTGTACGAGAGGCCTTGGGCTTTACGTTCCTTGGAAACATGGTTTCCAAGATGACTCCGGAATGTATCGGCGTAGGAAGAGAAACAAAGCCGAGCGTGACGCACAGCTACGAGAAGAGATCAAGGAATCTCTTAGAGAGGAGCTATTATCTCAGATGGCTGATGTAATCAGAGATGAGGTGCGGAAACAGACAGAAAGTCAGCAGGCCGCTCCTGTGCTAGCTAGCCCACACAACCATCCGAGTAGCTGCGCGTCCAATCCGACGCAAACCCAGGCCATATTTCCTGTGGACGACATCCTGGTAATAATTATTATCTCTCGAATGCTTACTCCATTGATAGGCCTATTCGAGTAGCTAATTTTGTATCGTTATGTAGGAGCCTACGAAGTGCAGGCTCCAAGTGAGATATGGCTCCATTCCCTTGTACGCTGCTTGGGGCCAGGCATATTCGTCTGGTATCGGGGCCATGGTGCACGGTCAAGCTTTAGCGCCAGGCTTCGCAAAAGTTAATGTGGATGGTGTGTATGTCAATTTTGAGGTGGTCCCGCTACCGAAGCCCCCTAACGACGAGATCGTGACTCTAGGACAGGCCATTGGAACATTCATCCAGTGGCCCAAAAGCAACATCTCCCTGGAGGCTTCTTCACCGGTGGCAGGACCAGATGTGCAGTGCGAACCACAGCAACATGCACTGGTGCCATCTCCACATGGGCAGTGCGAAGCAGAGCTACCTGCACCGGTGCTATCTCCACGGGTGCTATTCTCGCCAAAGCAACTTGCACCGTCTGTACCATTACAGTCCACTACCATGAAGTCAACCTGCAGTCGAGGCAGTGGCCATGGCAAATCAAAGACGAAGGATGATGACGATATCCTGTACCTGCCATTGGCCTGCAAATTCGTGCTAGGCGAGCCGATGATATTCCCGCAAGAGCACCTCACAAAGCTAGGACTTGGTTGCCAAAGATTCCACACTTGGTATATGCAACAGTCCAATAGACCAGAGGCAGAACGGCGCTCAGGTATCATGGTCAAATTCAAGCCGGAACATTTCTTGCGCGAAGTTCAGGAATGTGTCTTCCCGGTGACCTTTGACGATATATGTGGTCTTTGCACGCTCAACGCTCTCGACGCCTCACTCGTTCGATGCTGGACGCTGTAAGTCTGTACAATCACAGTCTCTGTTCACGTAATACCGATATATGTCACAATTTGTTGCTTTTCTGTGTATATATATAGATTCATGCTGACCGAAGCTAGATCATCGAAATCACCAATTGGTTTCCTGGACCCACGCTTGGTCGCCATTGATACCATCAACGAGGATGTATCCTTCGTCGAGGACTATATTACAAAAGCACTGCTGGCTCACCGCGGTAAGCAATTTGTTCTTATGCCATACAATGAGAACTTCCAGTGGATTTTAATTGTAATTATACCAAAATGGAACAAGCCTATATACCTTGATTCTCTAAGTAAGAACAAATCCAAGTACACAGCTATCGCCGAAATACTCGATAGGTAAGTACATTGTACATTGTACTCTTTCTTTCCTTCCGAATGACTAATTTAACTTTTTCGAATAACGAAGGTCGTTTGTCACATACGTTCAACAAACAAGTGGTTCGACGACAGCTGTCAAGCCCTTGAAACATGATCGCAATTTTCGGGTATTGGCTAGCTACACATTAATTAATCATATACAGCACTTAGTAGTAATGCCACTTGATTTAACACATTCTATTTTTTGCAGTGCCACCAGCAGCAGCCGGGCAACACGTGTGGATACTACGTGTGCCACCATATGAGACTACTCCTCAATTCCAGCAAGATCACTAATTCTAAGGTTTGTCAATCTTCCCACATTTATTTCATACATGTCAGGTTTTATATGTGCGCGCGTTGATATTCCTATCTACAGGGTGCGCCCATCTCTAAATCTGCATTGGAACAGGCGGACTTAGCAAAAATTCGAGGAGAGTTCATTTGGTTTTTGTGGTCTAAAGTCATAAAATCAGATGGAGAGTTCCACTGCGCAGATTGATTTTTTATTGCTCTTATCACTCTGTAATTGTGAATTTGTAAATGGATATTTTATTTCATTTCAATTAATTCATTTGCGAAATGGATGCCTTATGTCTGTGAATGAAATGTGATGTGAATTGGATGTTTGTCAAATGAATTGAGATGTGAATTGTATGTATACATATACTTGTTTATCTGCTTATTTCAGAGGGCATGGCTAGCATTTCCTGAGGCTAGCCAATAAACAGAAATATATGTAGGGGTTGAAGGGAATATCACAGACGGTTTTTACTCAAAAACCGTCTGTGATGATCAGTATCACAGACGGTTTGTAACTAAAAACCGTTTGTGATTATCAGCTATAACAGACGGTTTTTACTCAAAAACCGTCTGTGATAGCTGACAATCACAGACGGTTCGAAAACCGTCTATGATGACCTTCGATTATCACTGACCCATACATACAGACGGTTCACAAAACTGTATGTGATGACGTTTTCGAACCGTCTGTGATGACCTTTTCTGTAGTAGTGAGCAACCTATATGCAGCCGACACAGGAAGACTAAAGCATGAATGCCATGGAAGTTAGACACTATGCCGCCGCGCGACCTTTCAAATGTTAATGCAAGTTCTAATGCCCAATGCGGCCAACTTTTCTAGTACTAATGCAAATGCTAATACTAGATGCAGGACTTTTCTAATTCTAATGCACCACCAAGTACTAAGATGATATACATCGTCTTAGCGTTTACTCGAGCCGCACAAATGATAGTCACAAATCCATGATGTGAACATTTCTAAAACCACCCTCCAAAAGGGGTTCTACTAAAAAATGGCAGTCTAACTCTAGGTAAGATGAGAGGACCTTAAAATGACAGTCTAACAAACAATGCGATATAGCATAAGGGATGTAATGGGAAGAGTTACTTGTAGTAGTTTGTGCCATATAACAGGTAAAAGAGTCTACTTAAGTTCTATAACCGTCTCTAGTTATATGCGTGACCCTTTTAACCATTGCTTTGATACCGCTGAGACGCCCCGTGTCATTACCAAGGAGTAACAACACTTAAGCAATGAATTATTATTCGTTTAGCTGGTAAAACACGGCTCTAACGAATAATAATAAGTCCATCAAAGTATTGCAGCGAAGCTAGAGATAACACTTTCTTATTACAGTACTTTAGCCACATAGGGCTAAAGTCTTTAAATATACATCTTCCAAATTTACAACAATTTATAGAACTTTTGCAGAAGTTCTTTTGTAAGATCTAATTATACAAATATCCGATACAACTACTTAAATATCCTAATTACTGGAGACAAAGCACTGAAGGCAGCCTGCTTGTTACACTCGCCCTTAATACACATAGCATCTCCTAGGTTTGAATATCCCACGTTCAACCTGAGGTAGTCTCCGGCTAGACAGGGATCTAACAAAGGAATTTACT
Organism: Dendrocalamus latiflorus; assembly: GCA_017311315.1. Taxonomy (NCBI): domain Eukaryota; kingdom Viridiplantae; phylum Streptophyta; class Magnoliopsida; order Poales; family Poaceae; genus Dendrocalamus; species Dendrocalamus latiflorus. The sequence continues at coordinate 4,409,641 of CM029618.1, forward strand.
AGTAAAGATGAATACAAATGTACTCAACAAGTGTTAATAGCAAAGAAATGCACTGTATGACTCATCTCTTTCTTGTTATCACAATTTCTTGTTCATCTCTTTCTTCAAAAAAAAATAGATTATCAATTAAGTGAAATTTTCAAGTTTTAATTTTTGAAGATACTACTAGTCACTTGATGAGAAGAAAGACCCCTGATGGTCTCCCTAGCCTCAAATCCAAGAGACAAGCATGAATTCATAATTTTATTTCGCATTGCGTAGGCTTGTGCCCCTGTACCCATAGCTGTTCTAAGCTTTCTTGAAACCAGGAATCCCGCATTTCCTTTGATGCAGTGCCAAGTTCAAAGTATGGAATGTTTTCCATGTTACGTTATTAAATCGCCATCCATCTATTTTTCACCGGTGTCCCGAGATGCTCACCCAGCATTCACCGACTTCGAATAGCGTTGGTTGGGCCGGTTATTCCTTCACCCAACATTATACCTACGCTAATATATGCGTCTAGGAATCTCTCACTTTTGGACTTGTGCTACTAATCATGAGTTCCTCCATCACAACTCACACTATAGTACTTACCCACTGTGAAGAGAATAAAAACGTAATAGGGTAGCATTTTCTGCCTGTCAAAAAAGGAAAATAGCTGGTACTTAAATATGTCCCCCTTTCTGAGTGAGAGTTTATTGTCCTTATGCTCTATCCATATGTAAAGGGTCCATCTTCCCTCTCTTTCTTGACTAGGGCACCCTTTACCCGTCTAATATACTCTTTCTCATCTCTTATCTCATCTCATCTCATCTCATCTCATCTCATCTCATCTCATCTCATACCTTATCTATTTTCTTGTCTCATTTATCCAGATTTATTTTGAAATGCATTTTTAATGCACATAATAATATATGTTGCTGGAATTTAATTTTTAGCAAGTTAAATAACTAAGTAAGTGATCGAAGGATAAGCTTCCCTAGAATTAACAAATTCAGACCCAGGTAAGATTGAGTGAAGCCCTTCCCTTGACTCGAATTGTCGCCTACATTTAATACGTAGGCTACGACTAAATTTACGAAAACAAAAGGATGCAATATGTTGATGTGCTTATGCTCCTAGGGTGATGCTGTGGTCCAATAAATCGAGTGCAGTAATTAATTAAATGCTATTCTATACTTGTTGCTAGCGTGAGTTTATGTGGCTTATCTAAGGGACATAGTTGGTATTTTGTTTATTTTTGGTCATCTACTATTTAGATGTGATTAAATTGGTACGCGCATAAATATTACTGCAAAGATTATTCCTTGCCTAATCGATTTTACGTAGGTGTGCGCACATTTATTTACCTCTCTAAATAAAGTTGGGATAAATTCTATTTATATCGGAGCGCGCGTTTGTTAATAACGGACTTTGGCGAATCCGTTTTAGGGTGACATTTACCGGATGTTGTTTAATTCAGTTATCTTATCACGATTAAATAATTTGTAATGTATCGTTTTATTTGTCTAATTTAATGATTTTATCATAGATTAATTTATTTATAATTTCTCATATTATTTTTCATATTTCCCCCGCTATCTCTATCACATGTGTTCCCGTGCTATCCTTGAAATTAATTTAGTTAATTTTGGATTTTTACAAATTAAATGCTATTTAAATGTTCATGTACGATTTTAAATCACAGCGTACTATTCTAAATCTCGTGTACTATTCTAAATCATTGTTTATTATTCTAAATTATTGTGAACAGTTTTAAATCTTCTAGCAGCTATTGATTTATTTTAATAATAATAAAAATAATTACTAATGGATTTCTACAATTTTTTACGTGACTAACAAAATTATCTAGGTATTTAAGCATGCACAAAAATAATTTGAACGGCAATATACTAATTTAATCGATATGCTGGCGGCACTAAGTTCATTTTTAAAATAACCACAAATATTGATTAGTGGTATTTTGCAATTTAATATGATTAGTATAATTTTATTTAGTAATTTAGTATTCAATAGAAGACTTAGGGTTAAATATTCAAGAATACGGTTTTATTGTGCGCGTTTACTCTCTCTCCTCTCTCTACTCCCATTCCTTTCTCCTGTGACTTTATGGCCACTCCCTTCTTACTCTATTCACTCGGCTGATTGCTTTGCTGACCACATGCTAATTAAACTTTCATTAATTAACCCTACATTAGTTACACTAATTATTTTTTATTAATTACTCTACACTATTTATTTACATTAATTATCTACATTAATCATTTATACTAATTAATCTATACTAGTTATTGACACTAACTACTCACCTTTATTAATTAATCACTCACCTAATTAATTTCTTGCACTAATTAATTCTACATAATTTTCTTATACTAATTAATCTATCTGAATTAATTATACTAATTAGCTATACTGATTAATTACTCTACATAACCTCTACCGTGCAAAACACACATGCACGCCCACATAACTCGCTTCTAGCTCCTAGCTAGTAGCTACTACTTTCACCAGTTGGCACTACTGCCGGTTAGCACTCCTTTGCCTTATCTTCTGCTTGGCTTATCTTCTTCTTCCTTTTTTTCTCCATTACTTCTCTTGCTTCTCTCCCTCCAGCCGAGCTCCTCATTTCTTTCCTTTCCTCATCTCCTTCCCCTCTTGCTTTCCTTGCTCCACCAGCTGAATCCTCTCGACCGCTCGTGCCGCCCCTTGCTTGTAGGAACACGCGTACGCTACACTAGCGCAGAATAAAATTTTCTACCGCGTAAACCAGGAAGCCATGCAAGTAAGAGATCGCAGATTGTTACCACTAGACACGCAGTGCAGCAGAAGTATCGTTGATGCAGCTGATTCAACGAAGCGCGCGTCGATGTAGCAGTAGTAGTCGAACGTTCTCCGTCCAACCGTCTCCTCCTCGTGATCGTCCCGCTTAGCGCCGCAGTTACAGCAGCGCCTCTACCGAAGTCCACACATCCGGGATGGAATGCCGTGCGCTAGTGTGCTAGCACCGTGCGCCCGGCTAGGGTTTCGGGATACAGCCGAGGGGAGGTGGCGGCTAGGGTTTTCAACACAGAAATCTATCAAACCTGCAGCCCCGCCTCAACATATTTATAGAGCATGCTAATGGGCTTCCACGATGTAGGCCCATTAGAAAACCCTAATCCCATATGGATCAATATCCCTTTTGGCCTATAAAACCGAATTGTTTATGATTGCCTCTTGGGCACATCACTAACATTGCCTCCTCTGGCTCTGGCCTCCCTGCACCAGTCTCTGCTCTTCCAGCCGCTGGCTTCCCTGCTCGGCGGCTTCTCCTGGCGCCGGCCCTCGGCTCCGGCCTGCAGCCCAGCTGATCCCTGCTTCTCGGCTTCGGCGCCTGCAGCCCTTGCGCCTCCGTGCGCCGGCCGCCCTTCTCCGGTGACTTCGGCTCGGCTGACCACCTCCTGGCCACGGCCTCTCCTCCTGCTCGGCTACGACTTGCCTCTGGCCTCCCCTGCCATCCGCCTGCACCATTTTGGAAACAATTATTTTGGTTGGGACCGGGAATTGTAATCTCAAGCAAATTATGAATGTAATCGATGTAATTATAATTATTTAAGTTTCAAAGATGATGGCTGTTAGAAATAATCTTGACTTAGAGTTCAAGAAGTACTAGAGTCTATCTCTGTGTGTAACTTAAATTGAAGTTATGTTCAACTTGAAGTCCGAATACATATACTAGTAGAAAATTATTAGTCTTGTAGCCAGTTTTATGAGAAAATCAAAGAAAAAGAGGAGCAAACAAGAGAATAGAGAAATTCTCCTGTATTCTCTCAGTTTATTTGCGATGTATGCGTTTTCTCCTGGATGAAAGTTTTAACAAGTGATATCAGAGCCTAGGCGAGAACTGAGTTTCTGGAAAAATCGTCTCGGCGATTCCGTTTTTAGCGCGTCACACGCGACGCTCTTGAGGCACATGTCGCTCGTCTTTGTGCAGCTCTCCCGGGAAAAAGACGCGTGCGGCACGTCCTTCCGTTCCCTCGGTCCAAAAGCTACTTTAAAGTAGCCCGAGATCTTGATCTGTGCTCAAGATCATGTCGTGTTTTCCAGGAAGTGGTGTCACCGGTGAAGAGGCATCATCTAGTATGATGGCGAAGGAGAGTTCCGCTATCTCGCTGCATTATCCAATGCTCACGACGAGCAATTATACAGCATGGGCAATCAGGATGAAGGTGTACATGAAGGTTTAAGGAGTGTGGGACGTGATCGAGAACGTCCAAACTCAAGTAAGGTGGAAAGAAATCAGAACGTTGAGGATACGTGTCACCGTTCTGGGCCAAGTATGAGTTTAGTAAGTCGTAGTTGAGTCTGACTGCCTCAATTTTTTTAGAATTTTTGCATCCGGATGAACATGTGCCAGCTAAGTTGAGTTCCTACATGTAGCTTGCATATAGAACGCTTCATGTGGAGGCGTAGCTGTTAGTTTATAATGCATTGAGACTAAAACTAGAGTATGTCAAGTCAAGATTAAGGGAGAGATTGTTAGAAATAATCTTGACTTAGAGTTCAAGACGTACTAGAATCCGTCTCCGTGTGTAACTCAAGTTGAAGTTGTGTCCAACTTGAAGTCCGAATACATACACTAGTAGAAAATTATTAGCCTATATATTGCGAAGGCTTGTAGCCAGTTTTATGAGAAAAGCAAAGAAAAAGGGGAGCAAATAAGAGAATAGAGAAATTTTCTTGTATTCTCTCAGTTTATTTGCGATGTGTGTGTTTTCTCCTGTATCAAAGTTTTAACAATGGCCTTGGTCGGAGATCAAGAGTTTTAATTGAGTGTAATTTGATATGTAAATTATGTAATTTGGGCTATGGTATTAATGTAATATGGACTATTAATATTTTATTTGATTCGATGATCAATTTTAATTATTGATTGATGGATGGAATTAATTGTTATACATGAGATGTGGATACTTTATTTAACTTAAGTTGGCTGGAAACATGTGGGTGAGTTCATAATTGAGATTTGCAATTTGAGAAGGCTTGCAGATTTTTAATTAGTCTAGTCTTAAGGAAGTTTTAATTTATTCGGAATGTTCTGCATTTTTTAAAAATTTTCTACACAATTTCGTTATTCAATTGCTTAATTAATTTTTATTAACCTTAATTTAGTAATTAGAAATGATTAGAAAATACGGGTTTTCACTTTGACTAATTATCGCATTGATTCTGCAAAGCAAATGGCTAACCTTTGAGGTGGTATGTACGTACTCGTAACCTTTTGACATGACGTCGCTTCTGCCATGCATGTCGCTTCTATTGCCGTTACGACGACAGACAAGCAGGGAGGTCCTGGGGAAATCGGACTTGTCATGCGGGTTGGTTCAAACCGCAGCGAGTAAAGTTGAAATGGTCGGTAAAGAGTAAAAACGTAGGATGCAGCCATCATATTCTTCATCGTCGGTGCAGCCATCATATTCTTTGTCGGAAATCGGCTTACTGACAGGTGAAGTGATCGGTACTTTTGGCCTACCCAGCCGAAATGGGTGACAAAACACTACATTTAACAAGCTGTGATGGACAGTTAATCAAGATATCCCGATACTTGAATATGCTGTAGTGTGACATATGGTTGCCTGGTTTGGGCTAGGTCAAACCGCAGCGAGTAAAGTTGACAAGGTCGGTAAAGACGGTGGATTCAGCATCATATTCTTCATCGTTGGAAATCGGCTTATTGACAGGTGAAGCGATCGGTGCTTTTGGCCTACCCAGCCGGAGTGAGTGACAAAACAGTACATTTAACAAGCTGTGATGGACAGTCAATCAAGATATCTCGATTCTGGAATATGCTATAGTGTGACATATGGTTGCCTGGTTTGGGCTGAGGTCAAACTGTAGCGAGCGAGCATACGCTCGAGAGTGACTGCACGCGGTACCTAAGAATAATTAAAAGACAGCTGTTTAAATTAACCCCTCAGTCATTTTCAGTTGATCATCTTTTGTCAAGGGAAGATCCTGGTGTAGATTTTTTTGTAAGAAAATAACGGTTGCATCCATCAGACTTCGTCAATCCGACTACCACAGACAGCCAATCGCCATCCTAGATCCAAACGTCATGGGCCCACGTACAGTCTCTCCCAATTCGGAGAAGAATGTATTTATATACTTTTCTCAATAATAATTTATATAAAATTTAAAGTATAATAAATAATGGATAAATATTACATATTTTTTTATATGTTTTAAGATTAGTATTGTTTTTTAAGGGAGAAGTATAAAAACATTTCTCTTGTGAGAAAGATTCGGAAGTGTAGAGCCACGTACGTATCCTAGAAGAAGACAAAGTACACGAACGCTACAGTAACTACTCTTAAAGAAGACAGTCTTGTTGACAGAAAAAGAAGGTATAGGGTATGTTCTTTTTTGCTACGGTTTATAGTTTTTGGCTGCGGCTTGTGGTTTTTGGGCTGTTTGTACGTGAGATTATAGAGTAACAGAAACTCACGTGCGTTTTTGCCGATATAAACAGGGGCAGATCTACTGTAGTTCATAGGTGTTCAGCTGAACACCTAAAATTTTTGACAAAAAACGTAATATATATGATGTATAATACATACATACATACATACATGTATGTATGTATGTATGTATGTATGTATGTATGTATGTATGTATGTATGTATGTATGTATGTATGTATGTATGTATGTATGTATGTATGTATAGTTGGGCTAAATCAACTATTTATAGCCACAATTCGGCCCGAGAGGCGAGAGAAACGCAATAGCCCACGTCCTCGCGACCGCGCGTGAAGCCAGGCCCAGCCCATTTCCATTTTTTCTGTCCGCACGGCGCGGTTTGCCGATCCCCTCGGTCCCGGTCCCCCTGATCCCCATTCGCATTTGCGTTCGCCCGTTTGGCATTCGTGTGCGGCGATGGCAAATCGTGCGGAGCCGTGAACCCTAACCCTAACCAGCTAGCTCCGCCTCGCCGCCCTTGCCCTCCACTTCGCTGGGGCCAGCGACCGCGCCTCGCCTCACCGCCTCCACCCTCTGGCCCTCTGGGCTCCAGCTAGATCTGGGCTCTCCGGGCCTCCGGCTCCGTGCCCGCGCTGGCGCGTCGCACGACCAGCGGCATCGCCTCCGCCCTCCGGCCCTCCGCTCAGCCGCTCCGGCCCTCCGCTCAGCCGCTCTGCCGCAGTCCACGAACGGCGACCCGCGACCGCCCCAGGCGCGCCTTCGGCCATACGCTCCGCGCCTCCGCCAGCAGCCTGGCACCGCGGACCCATCATTCTCTGTCCCAGGTCAATTAAATTCTACCTATGTGATGCCATTTACTAAATCTGATTAGGGGCTCCCTACTTACTTAACGCATAAAACACATGCCGGTAATTCGTGCTTTGTGCAAATGTTACAGATCGAAAAAAGATCGCGTAACAGACGGTGACAAATACCTCGAATGGGTGGCTCAAATGGCCGTTAGCACAGCGATCGGAGTTCTGTGGATGATGTGCAAGCAATCTTCAGCTCCGGGTGAAGTGGTAACTTTCTGACCAAACTTGTGGTGAAAACCTATACATAAGTTGTTAAATGGATTGTAATTTATTTAAAATCTCAGTACTGTCACAAAATCAGCCATAAAATGTTATATTCAAAATTGAAAGGACATCAGATCTCTAAGAAATGACAAAAGGCTCCAAGTTCTAAAAAGAGTTGTATTACTTTGGTTTGATTTAGTCTTCTAATTTGTGCCTTGCTCTCATTAGATCCTTACTTGCAACGGAAGGCACTGTGGGGACACATGGACGATGCATGACAAAAATAAGCTTCGCCTGTGGACTGAGAATTCGGCTGCACAGTAAGTTCAAGTAATCATACTCTAACATTCTACTTGTTTGACAAAATTTTTGCCGGCATTGCTACTTAAGGAAATGCACAGTATGAAGAATGGAATGGAATATAATGCACAATATGAAGAATGGAATGGAATATAATGCACAATATGAAGAATGGAATGGAATATGTACCACTGGTAATAAGAAATTTACTGCTTTGGTTAACTTATGGTCATCCAAACATGTTTTTGAATATTTCTAGTGTGTGGTTACCAATTATATTTATACAACATCCTAACCGTGAATCGTATGCTAATTGAATGTGGATATATGAAGATAAAAACCTTTGCCTTTTTAATATTATTGTCGATTGTTTGTGAACTTTTGCTATTGTTTTGTAATTTCTTTATATTATTTGACATGTTATCCCTAGTACGAACAATTGTATGTTAACTATTATTATTGTAGATCTTTATGTATTGTACTGAAAAATATTTTTACAACTTCGAATACCTATTCTAAAATTACTGCGTCCGCCACTGGATATAAATGAAGTCAGTAAAGTATATACTACAATTAACTAGTCGATCCTATCTTAAAAAATATTCTATTTAAAAGGTAATTACTATAGAAAAATTAAAAAGTAGTTTTTAGAAGTTAAAAAGAACACGGATGGTCCACTGCGTTGTCCGGACCCAACTGGAAACGTCGGACAGACAGCCAGGTACACGTGACCGTCCAACGCGTCGTTTCCGTGGGCTCCCGACGCGTCACACTGAACCATTTAAATGCCGCGAAGCCTTTTCTCGCGCTCTGCTCATGCATACAGCTGGCTCGAGCCTTTGCTCGCGCAGCCTTTGCTCGCGCTCATTAGCTCGTGATACGCTGGCAGCCAACATGTCGTCGCCGCCGCCGCCGCCTGAGTCGCACATGCAGCAGTCGCCGTCGGGCGGCGCGGTGGTGGAGAGGAAGTACAAGGGCGTGCGGCGACGCAAATGGGGGAAGTGGGTGTCGGAGATCCGGCTGCCCAACAGCCGCGAGCGGATATGGCTGGGCTCGTACGACACGCCTGAGAAGGCGGCGCGGGCGTTCGACGCGGCGTTCGTCTGCCTCCGAGGCCCCGGCGCCGAAGCCGGGCTCAACTTCCCGGAGTCGCCGCCCGCCGTCGCCCGCACCTGCGATCCGCAGGAGGTGTACGCGGCCGCAGTTTCGTACGCCAACCGGGAGGCTCCACCCGCCGGAGCCGCCACGGCTCTGCGGGAGGAAGCAACTGATGATTCCACGGCGCATGACGACGTGCCAGTGCAAAGCGTGGTGGTGCCCCCGCTGCATGTGCCCTCGGCCGAGGGCTTGGACTGGTCACAGTTGATGGCCAACCCACCGCCGCTATTCTCGCCAACTGTGACGGGCAGCGATGCGTACTTGCCGATGTCGCCCACGGCGGCCGACGACATGGAAGAGAACAATGGTGCATGCCCTGGTCTCTGGAGTTTTGATTATGGTGAAGACTGCTCGTACTTCCGACAATAGCAGCCAACTATCGCAAAACACATTATGCTTTACTTGGTGTTTTAACTTTAACTGCTATTTTTTAAAACTTTATATTAAAATACACTAATAAAATTACAATATTATGAAAATATTTTTAATGATAAATCTAATGATATAATTTTTATATAGTCAATTTAAACAATTTTAAGTTTACTGATAGCAGTTAGACGTTATAGAATTTGATGACACGAATCTAGAAAAACAGAAAGTATTTTTAAACTTTTAGCACATTTCTCGGACGCCAATCAGCTAGTCAGTCACTGCATGCATGCTTGTTAGTCCTGTTCATCAGAGTTTCTCCTTCTGACCTCTAACCTCTTAATTTTTATCTTTTTTTAGCGATATGGTTTTTTTTGCTTTATTCTTTTTTATTATTTGTGATGATATATTTTTTGTTTTTAAATTTAATTACATCAAAAAGCTACTAACATTTACAGTGTATTTTCAGTCACTGCAGTGAAAAATAAGTCATAAATCAATGCTTTTAAGTTCAAATAAGCACCACATATAGATGTCTGTTCTTTGTGAGCAGATCGATATGCTGTAGCACGCGTGGCCTTGCAAGCATGCTAGGTTCAGTGCACATTTTCTATTTCTGGTTTTTTAAGAGATGGAACATGCATTTTTATTTTTATAGGAAAATTATAAGGCCTGAACACAAATTTTACATAAATTTCATAGAAAACAGTTTAATTCCCCACAAGAAATAGGAGAAATACCTGTGTTCTAAATATGGCCTAAGTTATGCATGCATGCTCACTGATAGATGTTTTATCTACTTGAGTGCTAATTAAAGTATAATATTTTCTTTTGGCTTAATTTCCTTAAAGACCGTCTGCGTGTAAATTAATAAGAATGCTTTGCAGAATGAAGAGAGACCATGTGGAGGTCCTTCCATGTGTTATGATAAGTAATTGATACTTTAATTTAATTGAATTTGGAATTTGAAGTTTGTTTCCAGAATAAGTAAAAAAGATTCGAGGTTGTTTTGTTTTGGACCGGATTATTCGAGTAGGGCGGACAATCCAGGTCGGCAGATCATTGTGGCATACTATTGATCTAGAGAGGATGACTTTACAGAGAGGATGATCCAGGTCAACCTGTACAATTAATCCAGAAAGGATGACTTTTGTGCCCATGGAATTTGTACATAGGTGTAGCACCCCACATACCAATGTGAGATACAACTATGCAATATCATCACCAAAATGAAGAAGAATAATAAAAGCAATAATAGAAATCACGAGAAAATTAAAACTTTAAAAGTACTTTAATAGAGAACCAGCAGAAACTGAAATAAATGTTTGAAACATGGGACCGGTCCACTTCTAACCAAATAAAGAACAAATAAAACAAATAGTGGCAAGCCACGGTGCTGAAATCATTTGAAATTTGGTATATACCTTCTCTAGCATGTTAGAAACCTATTTCAATCGATGATTAAGAAAATCATTACCAAAGTTCTGACCTTTTTCTGTTTGAAGGAATGTTGAAGCAAAACTGGGAAAAATGGTGAATATGACTTGCTCGTGGGTGGATGATGATCAAGATAGCTCTAGATGTGTTCCCACAAATCACAGCAAGTAAGAACACAAAAAAACGAGATAAAATAGCTAGATCAATAAATTACTCGGAGAGGCTAAAAAGAGCAAAAACCAAGTTTGTTCATAAAATAGTCAACCAAATGCGTATATAGGTGAAGACTGATTTTTAGAGATGTAACAGCCCAGGTTTTTATTAAAATAAAAATAAATAAATAAAATTAAAATTAAAATTAAAATAAGTATTTTGTGCCTAAATTTTAATTTGGTTTTGCCCTGGATTTCTGTCTTTGAAAAAGCTGGATTTAAAAAGTATTTTAAGTGGAAACCTAAATAAAAATATTATTAAATAAAATGATATTTTGATTTTCTATAAAAATCAAAATTCAAATTAGTTATTTGGATTTATTTGGATTTTATTTGGTTTTCTGAGTTTTCAGGAGTTTAAAATCTATTTTTGAAATTGAAAAGTATTTTAAGTGTGAAAATTAAATACCAACAATAGTTGGGAATATTTTTATTAAGTCTAAAATATCTCGAGGAAGTCCTTTGAATTTTTCTGGATATTTTGGAAGTTAAGTGTGAAAATTAAATACCAACAATAGTTGGAAGTCCCACCTCCGCCCGTCCCGGCCTCCCCGCCCTCCCGCGCGCGCCGCCCACCTCCCTCTCCTCTCCTGCACGACGCGCACCCACGTACCCCTCTCTCCGCGCCCCCACTTCCCCCATTTCCGCGCCGGCTGCCCGTAACCGCCGCACGCCCACGCCATCTCCGGCGACCGATTCATGCCAGCCCGCTCCCCCTCGCTCCTATTTAAACCCCCCGGGCACCCCCATCCTCCGCACCACCTCGCCCTTCCACCCCTCCGCCGTGCTCCCTGGCCACCGGAGCGTCGCCGCGCCGTTGGACCCAAGCGCCCTCGCCGCCACGCTTGCCGCTGGCCTTTTCCGGTAAAGTCCCGCATCGCCCCCGCATTCCCCTCCGTGCCCTCTCACCCCTCACCGCCGGCCGCCGGATGTAACATCCTAAATTTTGGATGTTTGAAATTTTGAGAGATTTAAAAACTTTTATTTGCATCTTATGGTCATTTGAATTTTGGATCGACATTTTACTTGGGTTTTCCTGAGTTATGTGTTGAGCAAATAATATCGGAAAATAATTCTTGAGCACCAAATAGCAAACATAAAAATAAATAAGATAAGTGAATACAAATAATTTAAATAGTATTTAACCCTGATAAAGTAATTCCAAGAATCTAGTTACGAAATCAAATCATGGTTTATAAAGTAGTTAAAGGGAATTAGCTGAATTAAAAGTACAACTCAAGTATATACATACATAAACTATACAATTAAATTCAAGACTAGTCTTAACACTAGAGCTAAAATTTAAATTTGAAAATCATGCAAAATCAAAATTAATGAATCTTAAGGTAAGTTAAAAGTTTAAATTTAAAATTAAAATTTAAAATTCAAATTTCAGTAATTGGCTTGAGCCCGTTATTTCCTCTTTTTCCCTCATTTTCTCCTCCCTTACCTTTCCCTGCCATGTGGGCCCGGAACCCCTGCCTTTCTCTGTTTTGGGCACCCGACCACCCCTACCCTCTCTCCTCCGTCCCCTCCACTCATTTCTTCTTTTTCTTCTCTGTCTCCTCACTGCACTCACTGCTCCCATGCCTGAGCGTCGTCATCCCGTCTGTCCGGCCCCGCGTCACCATACGTCCTCGCCTGCGCTCCCGCATCGGCACGGCGTCATCCAACCGCCCCATCCCCTCATGCCACGCCGCCGCACCTGCCCCCGTCGCCATCCCCCATGCCCTGCTGCCATGACCGGCCGCCTGCTCCGCACGTCGCCATCTAGCCCCGTCGCCTACAAAGCACGGCTCCACCCCCCAATTGCACCGCCCTCCCCCACGTATGCTCCCCTCTCGCGGAATCGAACCCCCCACGCCCATAGCTTCGTCGGCGGCACTTCTCCCCCCAACTCCGGCCGACAAGACCACCGGCCAATTAAAGCAATCTCCGGCCAATTCCACCGCATAGGAGCCTCACCGTGACACGGTGACGCCATCCCGACCGTCGGCTGAGGCTCTCGCTGCCTGCACGTCGCCGGCGCCGTAAGCATGAACGCACCACCGCCGGCCATCGCCGCCCGCTCGCCGTGGTCTCCCTTCGGCTCGGCCCGTCCTTCGGTAAGCTTACCCAAGCTCCCTTGTTGCTCATGCTCACCTTGGCCCACTCCTCCCTCCCTCCGGCCGCCGGCGCCCTCTCCTCACCTCACCGCCGGCCGCCCAAATAGCCGCCCGAGCCACCCCACTTTTTCCCGGCTTACGCCGCCGCCCCTGGGCATACCCACCCCCTCCGCAGGCCATTTTGCCGACCACCATCCTTTCTCCGGGCACCGCCATCCCCTCCGTGCGCCCCGCCTCCCCTGTTTCGGCCGGATGGAGGCTCTGTTTTGGAGCTCAGTTTCCGCGTCACCTCTTGTACATTGGTTTCCCCCTGTTGTCACAACCGAGCGGTAGCTCAGTTGGTTGGCTCAACCATGCGCTACACCATCAGTCCCGAGTTCGAATCCCCTGCGGCCACCCTTTTTGGTTTATTTGCCTTTTAGCCATCCCAATTAGAAAGAGATTAAGGAAAGTGAGAAATTTATCCAAGACAGCTAATAAATTTAAATAGGGCATAAATAGCATTGTTTTGATGTAATATTAGATTAATTATCATGTATGAATAATTAATGTGCCTTATTTATTTTAAATCTAAATATAGATAAAAGAGCATTAATAGGAAGATGGTTTTGATATAGATATCGAAGCATCGCAAGAACGTTAATTAAAATAAAATAGTAATTAAGTTCATATCAAAGTGATTAGCCAAGATGCGCAGGTAACTCAAATTAAAATACAAAACAAAAATTTGTGAGGGTGGTGAAAAGGTGCCTTTGTAAATATATACAATCATCAAAGGTTTCTAAAGTAAACAACATCCAATCAAGGAGCATAAAATTAAAGCAAATATATTGGATGTTATGTTAAAGCTATGAAAACAAAGCTTTAAAATAAAGATCGCCCACTTGTAATGTATGCCCTAACATTTAGCAAGCCATCGGTAAATCGGATACATATAGATATGATCTTTTCTTTAAAACTTAAATTGCACCAAATAACAACTAAAGGTACATAAGTTGATAACAACCTTTAATTAAAAGGGCGTCCTTAAGTAGCAATGTTTTGTTAGAGAAGATATATAAGTATATATATGTATATATTTATGTAGCCAGTATAATAAAGTAACCTCTAGGTCATCAGATGTTAAAAGTAATCTACCTAATATAGTGAAGTGAATAGTAGTCATCACTAGCGTGTCATTGGCAAATAAATCTCAACCATAGATTCGGTGGAATATTGATGGTAAAGTGTAACCTGGTATAGCATGCTCAGTCCTAGATAAACAAACTTAAATAACAATAATAATGATGTCAACACTATAATAATAATATATGCAAAATATCTACGATACCTAATCTGAAGAGCCTCTTTAATTAAAAGTCATGTTGGCGCATCTGCTAAAATCCCTACATCGTTGGTAATTAAGACAATTTTACCACCTTACATTTTAAGTGAACAGGATAATATTAGCACAACCTAAAATAATACATCTTGAAATGCTAAAATACACGCTATAAGATTAATTCGACAAACCAGAATTCATACACATCGTATATATAACTCATGCCCTAACTTCTAAAAGCTAACACTAGATAAGGTAATACCCCACCCCCGCTACAGTCGTACATCCACCCATAGGTCTAGCGTGGCTCATGAAATTTCCTTGATAAATATAAAAATAATAAAAAGGAAGTTATTAAATAAAATAGGGTAAGCCGTAGTATTCAATGGCCAGCTCAACCTAGTCCTCCCCAAATCTAAAGCAAGATAATCTCATCAATATTTCTGTGTCCTAAACCTTCCTTCATTAAATGTCCTTCCACCAATCATCACTTCGTTCCAACTAGTTCGGCTTCGTCAATACTCCGCAACCAATCTGCCTTACCTCAAATCACCCTCTCACTCATAATAAAACAAAATTTGGCTTATTTGGAGTTATTTGAGTCCTTTGAGTGATTTACTTTTATTTGGATTCAGTCGCTTATCACGTAGTTAGAAACTGGAGCCCCGAAGAATCAATGGATCCGGCGAAATCAAGATCAAGGTGAAGATAAAGACCCGAAGCTCAAGACCATCAAAGGAGATAGCTTTGAGTGAGCTCAAGGCCGCGGTAAACCGCGCAAGGCGAGTTAATACTTTGATCATGTTGAACCTACATTTTCTGCAAATTACTTTTGTTTAAATTATCAAATTGCATGCTGTTATTTTATATGCAAATACATGTTTAATTTAGAATTCTAGTTAAATGCCTATTATCTAGCTTGATTAATATTGCCCTCCCTTTGGAATATTTGAACATGAGAACCTTGTCGCCCTAGCAAAATTATAATAGTAACCTTTTGAAAATAAGTCCATAATTATATGCCATGCTTAGTTTTGCTTAGATACTTGTGGGAGCAAGAACTCTCAAGCATCACTTTTAATCATGAGAAAGTTTGGTTGGGCAGTCATGGTGGTAATGACTGGAGTATGTTGGATATGGTTATTTTATGATCCCCAAAAATCTCAAATTGCTTATTTATCTGGGCGGATGGTTCGGGGGTATGGTGCAAGGGTGCACGAGAGTGTGGTTTGTGGTAGAACCGCCCAGATATCCCTAAGAACCGAATCTTGTCATGACCTCCTATGTAAAACAGTGCAACCACAAGTCTGTAAAGTACAACTTGGCTTAGTAAATTTACCGGACCCCGAAAGTCATCATCATCGGTGGAGGAGAAGTGGTGGTGCAAGTAACGATTCTGGGTGACGGCTTGAATGGGACACTCTTTGTGAGTGAAGTTCTTCGGCGGCGTGCTAGCAGTACGGGGAGTCAGCTGCTAGGCGCATAGGAGGGGAACATCCCGCACAACGTATGGGACCCACCGCAAGTGGGAGCGGCCCATAGGGTGAGATGATGGACGGGGCGAGGTACTTTGAACGGTTACTGTGATGGCTTGCTCAACCACATGTCCATGGAATCGTGTGGGGCAACGAGTAAACTGTCTCTTGTGGGTAAAGTGTACAAACTCTGCAGAGTCAAAACTATTCGAATAGCCGTGCCCACGGTCAAGGGCGGACATGGGAACTTAACTAGATATAGTTCTATTTCAAAAACTTTGTGGGTGGGAATGGAAAAGTGGAGGGCAGCGGAAAGCCCTAATTTGAGTTGTCCTGGGTGTCGTCCAGTGGTAAGTTAAGCGGTTATAACGCTGAAAGATGGCATACGGTGTGATGCCATATGTATGGAAAAATTATGGTGATATTAGGCATACGGTGTGATGCCATATGTATGGAAAATCATGTTAATATTCCTTGAACATTATGTTTTGTTCCAAAGCTGCTAGGTCTCAGGAAATTTTATGTATTGTATTTCAAATAGTGGCATTTCTATTCTTACAAAATAAAATATGGGTGGAATAAACAGGGTCGTGAGTAAAGGAGATGGATGTTTGTAGTATGCACATAAAGGTATTGGTGGATTCAGGTCGATCATGAATAGGAAATGATAGTGTGGGTTCTGGGAGAAATAAATTAGTGGGGTCCAGTTGAATAGATAGGCTAGATAAATGATCTAATTGAATCTTCGGGAATTTGGAGGAATAATACAAGTATTGGATTATAATTCTTGATTAGTGATATTCTTGGTGGATATATAATGGTGAATCGTAGAGTTGATCAATGCTATTCTGGGTGGATATATAATATTGAATCGTAGGCTTGATCAATGATATTCTTGGTGGAGGTATATTAGTGGGTTAGTTAGAAATAGATAATGGGAAAATAAGGTTGATTATTGTAATAGCAAATTGTGGTTGTGGATCAATAGCAAAAGGAATGGGTTGATAGGAATTTTGGAATACAAAAGATATCGGTGGATTGTATAATTGATGGTATTCGCTGTTTGGAGTTTTAGACAGCACTCAATATAGAAAGTGTGTGTTCGGTGGATTAATCAAATGATATTAGATAGATGATGTCACCAGCTGTTTGGGTTTTAAGCAACAATTGATCGGTGGATTATCTAAATAATGTCACACGCTATTTGTAGTTTTAGACAGCAATAAATATAGAAGGTGTATAATCGGTGGAGTAATTGGATAATGTCACTTGCTGTTTGGAGTTTTAAATAGCAACCAATACAGAAAGAATATGATCGGTGGATTGAATAGAGGATGACACATGCTGTTTGGAGTTTAGAGAGCACTCAATAAAGGAAGTGTAATTTCGGTGGATTAAGTCAATTATGGCAATCGCTGTTGGGAGTCTTAGACAGCAGTTAATTAAGAGCGTGAGTCTTTGGTGGATTAAGTCAATGATGTCATTTGCGGTGAGGAGTCTTTAGGTCACAAAAACAACAATATGATATAATAATAGAAATGCTACTAAACGCGTTTTATGGCAAATAAAATAACCCGAGCCTCTCCTTTGATAAGCCATGCATACTATTTATTTGCATTCTGTGTATTGGCTCGCGGAGCACGGGGTTGGAGTGCTCACACTCGCTTTTGCGACAAAATTCAGAATCAAGAATCAAATCACCTCGCCTCAGCACAAGATTGGACAAGCTGGCAGAGAAGATGAAGATGTCAAGGGCTAGGTCGCGAACCTCCAGTTGGCTGCCTGTGGGCATGTCCTGAAGGTCCCACTTGTGTGCTTCATTCCGCTGCTGCAATTTATTGGTTTCGGCCTAATCGGCCCATGAGTAAGTCTACTATTATATTTACGCTTCCGCTTGATATGTACTTTTGATATTCAGAACTGTAATCTGTGAGCACTATCTACTGATCTAGGGAATAGTGCGGTGGAATCACAGAGGATTCCAGATTGTATAATCTGGGCTCTTACAGCGATGGTATCAGAGCATATCGACTGCAAGTCGTGACCTAGTTAGCCTGGCCATTAGTTTCATGACTAGAATTATTTCTTCAAAAATCTAATTTCAAAAATATAAGTGGTATTGCTCGTCCTTATCTTTTTTAGATGATTCCCCCTCATCTATATGCTGCCTTAGCCATTTTTACTTTTAATGCTCCCTTATCCCGAATTCAAAATGATAATACAAGAATGAGTGCTGATATCAATCAAATTACCCCCAAATACTTGCCTCTTCCCTCTATTGATCTCAAAAGGAAAATTTTGGTCCTCTTCTCGTACCCTTACTCCAAAATTTTAAGGTTAGGAACGCTAAGGATGTTCATGAAGATAAGGTGGTTCTGTTTCAAAATGGACTACGTAGACAAACCCTGCGCCCTCTTATGTGTGCCCTCGAGTAGGTGATGTATTGTTGTAAGATTCTATTTGGACCCTGTGCACTGCCTTCTTGCCCTCGGGCATCCTATTTCGCAGTCACGGGAAAAGTTTGTTTTTGAAATTTTGTGTGATTTTGTACCACCTTAGCTCCTTGGGAGCGCTCTCTTAAAAATTTGCAAGGGTTAGATCGCCTTATCCCCACGACTCAAACCTCACCCCATGCTATTCCCTCTCATCCTGTTGCTGCAAATCTAGTCAGGTCTACTGAATCAAAGTGGAAAATAGTCAAAGACCAGGACTCGAGGCTCTACTCTGCCAACATTCTCTCTTTACTTACCCGAAGGACCCATCGTGCCTGGAGTTAGAAGAGATGAATAATGACTAGTGATGCCCATTTTAAAGGGGGTAGCACTAAGAGACGAGATGTCGAAGAACTACTATGATGTATATGTTGGAGGTGCGACAACCTGGACTCAGAACTAATCGAACCAGTACAAGAAGACTTACAAGGCCAGGAACCTTACCGTAATAAGGACAAAAGGCCACCATAGAGATATGTCCATCGTCACCTCTGCATTCCCAAGGCCCTCTACCCCCTAGGACACAAATCATTGCTACCCACCCATCAATATGAAATTCTACCACCGTATGTCCGACAAACAATGCAGCTACTCCATTCTACGAGGACGTAAAGACAACAATGGCAAAAAGCAAGTGCTTGGAAGTCTGCGACCTATCCAGGAGAACAAGGTGAGTCAAGGAGGTTTATGAAATATTTTGAAAACAAAATATAAAAACTGGTTTAGACTTAGGCAATTGGATTGTTGGTGGGTGCAGGCATGCCCTGTTGGTCGGAGCCGCAGTGGTTGACTGTCGTGCACAGGGGTATGTGGTTTGGCCTAAGTCAATTAAGGACCGGTCTATGAGCTACTGTTGCAAAGCTCTATCGTACTACCACATGGCTGGTATGGGACAGCCCTGACTGAATAATTTGCGAAGTCCCAACCTGAGTCAAGTTGTAGGTTGAAAGTGAGCGTGGTTGGTGCTATGATAAGTCTCACTTGAGGGAGTGTGGTTAAGCCATGAGAAGTCTCTCTCAGGCTCAAGAGGGGGTCCCGGTCTGGTGGATTTCTTACTGGGGTGAAACCTTAGAGTTGGTTTGGCCAGGTTGAAGGTTTTGCACTGTAAAGGCCTTGTCACGACTTCTCACTTCACACATAAGGAAGTGTGTAATCGCGTGGCAATATGGGATGATCATGTCTTGTGGGTAAAGCTGTACAACTTCTGCAGAGTGTATAATCTATCCGAATAGCCGTGCTGTAGGATCGGATATGGCAACAGAGGGGGGTGAATGGTGCCTCTTTTAAAAAATGACCCCTCAAAAGTATTCACGAATGAATCTCCTTTCCAATAGCTATGAAAAACTATGAAGAGGAATACTCATGTCTTTTGGAACTCCTAAACACACACGAGAAAGAAGCAATGAAGAAAAATAGCTCAAACAACATTTTCCAGAGGGGCCGGTCTGACCATAGTTCAAAGGGAGGTCAGACCTGTCTTATAACGCCGGTCAGACCGCCCTTATAACGCCGGTCAGACCGCCCTTATAACGCCGGTCAGACCGCCCTTATAACTCCGGTCAGACCGCCCTTATAACTCCGGTCAGACCGTCCTTATAACCCCGGTCAGACTGGTCCTCGGGCACAGCAGCCTGAAACTTTTTTAGCAAACACTGAGTTCTTCTCAAACATGGAAATTTTGATCTTTCTTCTTTTCTCCTCAAGCCAAAAGGTCAAGAACATGAACTAAATAGCAGAGAGACCTTATGAATCAAATGAATTCATTCCAAAAGCAATGAATCAAGATTTATGCTAAAACTGAAAATGGAGTTGAGAATGAGGGTAATTTCAAGATTGCTCACCATTCTCAGATCTTTTGCTCATGACCTTTTGAATTCAAATAAGCAATGTCAAGGAGACTTGAAGACACTAATATGGAGCCCTCTTATAAAGGGAATCAAAGGATTCAACTATCCCCTGACATGAAACCCAAGAAGACAAGAAACAGAGGAAATGAGCAAAATGGAATCTTTGGATTTTTCATTGAACTCTAGGGAGTTTATCTGACCAAATGGTCTTGAAACATCATCCCATCGCAGAGCAATCCATTTTGCTACTCCTTGCTCAAAGAATCAACTCAAACTCAAGAAATCATCTCAGACCAGAAAGAGCAGAACAGGACTGAAACTGAAACTTATTTCAGAAAAGACTTAAGCAACCTCAATCACTCAGATTCTCATTGATATTGAGGAAGAGAGATGAATGATTACAGATGTTTAGCTCACATCCTTCTCACTACATGCTTGAGAAAGGATTCACCACATGGTTCACTCAAAAGATGCCCACGCAGGAGCTCTCACAGTGAACACCCACAACTACACACCCAGTGCACTTCACTCTTTCCATTTCTTGCTTGAATGAACTGAACATGATGCCTCCACTCCACCTTTTGAAGGCACAAGCTCTGCACCAAAGAAGAAATTCAAGAAGAGTCATACAAACCACACTCCATGCCTCACACACACTTGAGGCAAAAAGTCAAAGCACTCTTTTGGAGGGAAACAACCAGCCCTCCAAACCCTTGCTTGAGTCAAATCTCCAATTTGCCCCTCAAGCACCTTCCCGGAAGCTTCCCGCAACCGGCACCTTTGACCGACTAAACCTCGACTCCTCCCTGAGCCTAGTCCAGTCCGCTTCGCTGCACACGACCGCACCCGGCATCCTGACCATCTGGACCTCAACTCCTCCCTGAGTCTAGTCCCGATCTACTCGCCGCTGCCCGTCGTGTCCACCCGACACCGACCGAGACCTCCGACTCTACCTGAGTCTAGTCCTGGTCTGTTCCATCGCGCACAAACTGACCTCCAAACCGTTTTGGACCTCCGACTCCACCTGAGTCTAGTCCCGGTTCGCTCGTCGTTGCCCGTCGTGTCCGTCACCGGTAGCTCCCGCTCCAGTTCCTCGTCTCCCGACTCGCAACCACCTCACCAGCCTCGATCATCTTCGGCATCCTGACCGTCTGGACCTCAACACCTCCTGTGCCTAGTCCCGGTCCTCCTTGCCTCACCATGACCTAGATCCGAAGTCCTGCAGTCACACAGACAAGCAAACCGTCAGATAGAATCGCATGAAACAGCATAAACCATATTAGCACAAGTAAAGGTACTCAACCCTATAATACCCAAACCAAACTCAAACTCACTTAACCAACCGTCAATTACTCATCACCAACATGGGGATACCTCCACATGGTCTCTCAATCTCCCCCTTGATGAGTATATTGACAAACACCGAAAAAGCATAAGAATTGAGTTTGTTTGGAAGTCAAACATGGTCCAAAGGAAGAAAATAATGCTAATGACCATGTTGACACAAGGAGCAAAAGAAAGAGCAATTTTTCCTCAAAGCTCCCAAAGCTCCCAAAATGGCTTTTTCTCCAACTTTTCTCCCCTTTTGGCAATAAAATCATCAAGTTACTTGGATGAAAATAAAGCATGGTGTGGCAGAATTTTATTCAATGCTAAGCAAATAGAGCCATGAGGATTATCCAAAATGACCAATAAGTATTACACCAAGCCATAAAGCATATGAAAGCTATCAATATCATGACAACATATGCATAATCAAGCCAAGCCACATAAGCCATAATCTGAATATTAGGTGAATTTCTTAACATGTCAAGCCATTTAAGGTCTAAGTCTAGCTAAAGGTATCCAAGGATGATGCAAGCCATGTCAATAATCTAAGTGGAACCAAGAAGCTAGTATTGAGCCATGTAAGAGTGCTACAAGTTCAAGAATGAATCAATTGTTCACGTACTTGGTTCTTTTGTAAGTAAGCAAATTGAGCACAATTGACATATTTTTCTTTGAAACTCATGGTTGTTTCCAACCAAAATTTTTAATCATGTGCTAGATCTCAAGCCTTATGCGACCATTCCAAACGAGAAGCTTAAGGAGATGATCTTGGTCATCCAAAACTCCCCCTGAGTTCATGCCAAGTGCAATGACAAGCAGTCTCATGAGAAAGAATTGGTAAAATCAGTTTTTTTCGCACATAAAAAGAGATATTTTTGCTTTAAACAGTTGTACTAACTCATGATTTATCAAGAAACTATCATAGCTCAATCTAAAGCTCAATTAGAGATTCAAAGCTCAACTTAGCCTATTTGACATGGCATGAATCATAAGAGGATAACTAAAGACAGACTAGTCTCAAGAAGTAACATGACTGTCTTAATTCAAGTTGTGCAATTTTAATTAACTCATCATGGCAAATGCTTGACTACACATATAAAGTAATGATAAATCTAGCAAAGAAGCACAAATCATGGCAAGATGTAAAGCATTGTAATCATGTCAACTAAGGATAATAATCAAGGCTCCATGCAATTATATTACAATGCAAAATGCTAAAATGCAGAAAATCCAACTCCTCCTCAACATTAGATGCACTTTTAGTTCAAGTTGAGTTACGTCAATATTAAGCTTCAGAAGTTCCCAAATGAACTCCCCCTGAACCAAAGCAATAAATCGAGAAGCTGGAAAGAGATCAGAAAAGGCAGTTCTTGAAGCATAGACAAGATAGAGAGGATACTATGGCTCAGACTGACTCTCATCTACCCCATATGACACTAGGACTATCAACTGCTCTACTAACCCACTAAGGAGCAAACACGTTCCCTGTCTACCCAAGGGTGGTCCAACCCTTGCTAGAACCTATAAGAAGTGAGTGAGCTCGACCTAGTGAGAAGGGGAACAGCTAATAAACAGCATCCTAGATCGCAAGATGAGAGAAAGAAATCTAAGCAACTAGACAAGAGAAGCACTCTAATCTATGCTAAGAGGATTAACCCAAATGCACCCCGAATGCAGTGCAACAAAAATGAGAACAAGAGCATAATATATATGATAAAGCAGTAAAGCACAGAAACTCCCCCTCACTACAGTCCATAAGGACAAACCACCCCAAGCTCTCCCCGCAAGGCTAAAAATCTAGAGCTATCCAAAGGCTTGGTGAAGATATCGGCCAACTGGTGGTCACTCTCCACAAACTGAAGCACTATATCACCCTTCTCCACATGGTCTCTAAGGAAGTGATATCGAATATCAATGTGCTTGGTCCGGGAATGCTGCACTGGGTTCTTAGCAATGTTAATAGCACTAGTGTTATCACAAAAGAGTGGAACACTGTCTATAACTAACCCAAAGTCCCGCAGGGTCGAAGCCATCCAAAGTACCTGGCTGCAGCAACTGGCTGCGGCAACGTACTCGGCCTCTGCAGTGGACTGTGCAACGCCGGACTGCTTCCTAGATGACCAAGAAAGAAGAGAAGTGCCAATGAATTGGCAAGTGCCAGAAGTGCTCTTCCTATCTATCCTACAGCCAGCAAAGTCTACGTCCGAGTAGACTCTAAGGGAAAGACAAGAAGAGGAAGAGTACCAGATACCATAGTCAATGGTAGCTCGAAGGTATCGAAGAATGCGCTTCACCGCCTGGCGGTGAGATACGCGAGGAGAAGCCTGAAACCATGCACAAAGACACACAGAGAAGTGTATATCTGGTCTCGAGGAAGTGAGGTACAAGAGGGAGCCAATCATGCTTCTGAACTCTTTTTGGTCAACTGGCTCGCCATCCTCATCTGGGTCAAGTGAAGCTGTAGATGCCATGAAAGTTGACATTGGCTTACCATCACTCATGTCAAACCGTCTCAGGAGGTCACGAGTGTACTTGCCCTGATGCAAGAAAGTACCCTCCCGAGTCTGCTTGATCTGGAAGCCAAGGAAGAAGGTCAACTCGCCCATTATGCTCATCTCAAACTCGGTGCTCATGACATCCGAGAACTGTGAAACAAGAGCATGAGAAGAGCCGCCAAAGATGATGTCATCCACATAAATCTGGACGAGCAGGAGGTCAGGGCCATGCCGGTGAATGAACAAGGTCTTATCTACCTTACCCATCTCAAAACCATGACTCAACAAATAGGACTTAAGCCTCTCATACCAAGCTCTAGGGGCCTGCTTAAGTCCATCAATGCTTTGGAAAGTTTGTAGACATGGTTTGGGTATTTGGGGTTCTCGAAACCTGGAGGCTGTCTCACATAGACTTCTTCCTAAATAAAGCCATTGAGGAAGGCACTCTTGACATCCATCTGATAAATTTGAAACCCTTAGAAGCTGCGAAGGCAAGCAGAATTCTAATGGCCTCAAGTCGAGCTACAGGGGCAAAGGTCTCCTCAAAATCTAGACCCTCAACCTGGGAGAAGCCCTGAGCTACCAGTCTAGCCTTGTTTCAAATAACCACCCCATCCTCACTCTGCTTATTCTTGAACACCCACTTAGTCCCAATAACATTGTGACCTCGAGGGGGCTCAACAAGCGACCAGAGCTTGTT
Source organism: Dendrocalamus latiflorus (assembly GCA_017311315.1). Lineage (NCBI taxonomy): Eukaryota > Viridiplantae > Streptophyta > Magnoliopsida > Poales > Poaceae > Dendrocalamus > Dendrocalamus latiflorus. Next base: position 4,434,381 of record CM029618.1, read on the forward strand.
TCTCTCGAAATTTTCTAATTCCTCATGCATGACATTGATCCAAGACTCATCAGATAGTGCATGGCTAACATCCTTGGGCTCAAATGAGGCAATGAAGGCAGAATAGAGACATAATTGTGACAAGCCAGACTTTGAGCGTGTGACGCGCTCAAAGTGGTCTCCAATAATCTGCTCAGAAGGATGGTCTTTTTAGATGTTTCGGCGAGCTCCTGGATGAGATGAAGAAGTGGCATCTATCACATGAGCTGATGAGGTAGAACAGAGCCACTAGCTCTAGAAGAAGCAGAAGGCATGGGCTGATCTCCCCGAGGTGCGGTGGAAGAAGGAACCTCAGGGGGTGGAGGATGAGGAACTAAATCGGGTAGACAACTCTCATCTCCATCGTCCTCATCATCCACAAAGATGGTCTCGGACTGCTCTAAAGAACCTAAGATATCTGGCCTAGTCCCCGGACTGGCCTCATCGAAGGTTACCTCGCAGGTCTCTATCATTTTACTAGACTCGTAGTTCCAGACCCTATAGGCCCGCAAAGAAGGCGAGTAACCTAGAAAGATCCCATCACAAGAACGTGACTCGAACTTATTTAGGTTCCTGGACTTTAAGATAAAACACTTGCATCCATACACACGAAAATGCGAGACGCTAGGCTTTCACCCATATCTCTACTCATAAGAGGTGTGATGCAAGTGTGCCCTGAGAAAAACTCGATTCGAAACGTGGCACGCGGTGGCTATAGCCTCAGCCCAAAACTTTCTCGGTGTAGAGTACTCATCAAGCATCGTCCTGGCCATCTTGATCAAGGTACGGTTCTTCCTCTCCACAACGCCATTCTGCTGAGGAACGTATGGAGAAAAGAACTGGTGCTCTACACCGGTCTCACAGCAAAATCTCTTGAAGCAGGAATTCTTGAACTCCGTGCCATTGTCACTGCGGATCACTCGTAAGGCACCCAGGAGCTCAATAGAAAGCCTACTAAACAAACCCCGAAAATGGGTATAAGTCTCATCCTTCGAGGCCAAGAAAAACACCCAAGAATACCTCGAGAAGTCATCGACCACGACAATGACATACCACTTTCCTCCTGCTGACTGCACTCGAGCTGGTCCAACTGTGTACATATGGAGCAGTTGTCCCGGTGCATCGGTCATAGTCACTGTGACCGGAGGGTGAGAAGCGGCAACCATCTTGCCGTGCCAGCATGAAGTGCAAACAAGATCTTTGACTATCTTGAGTTTCGGCAGACCACGAATGAGGTCGTGGCCGCTAACTCAGGTCAAGTGGTCAAATCCAATATGACTAAGTCTCCTATACCAGAAAGTAAGGTCGCGGGACTCAGAAGCAACTAAACGCCTAAGCGGATCACCAGAAGACTCAACAAAATCAACACGAAAGATCCTCCCATAACGAGACATCCCGCAGATCAGACTACCCGAAGAATCAAGAATTTTGCAATTGTTTTTCTTGAAGCTCACCTCATAACCGTCATCGATAAGCTGAGAGACTGAAAGCAAATTGTACTGCAGCTTACTAACCAAGGCAACATCTCTCAAAATAAAAGAATCATTAACGCGCATAGTACCTTTCACGATGACGCGCCCAGACGAGCATCTCCAAAGGTGATAGACTCATCACCTGGAGCACGGGCTAAGGAAGAGAACCAACGAGAGTCTCCGGTCATATGACGAGAACAACCGGAGTCCACAAGCCAAACCTTTCCCTTCCCAACCCGGCGAACCTGAGTCAAACAGAGAGTAGAGGCTCAGTATTGGGATAAATCAAGAATGATTTTGGCACCCAATACTGAGTAACACGTCGAGCAGAAGAAGTAGCCACACACGACTGACCTCTATCTACCCTACGCTTTCTGTCGCTCAAAGAAGCAGAAGGTCTACGTGTAGACCTGAAGCTGTTGCTGGGTCCGACTGCTACGGGGGAGCGAGTCGGAGCACCAACAACACGCTGAACTCGCCGCGGGTAGCCATCTCGACGGGGAAACGAGATCTACCCTCAGAACGGCGGAAGTCACGACCAGGAGCATATCGAGGACAAAAAACTGAAAACTCGGAAAATCCAAGTCCTCGATGATGCCCAAACCCATCAGTAGAAGCAACTCTCGACCTCGTGTCCGTCTTAGGTGCACTCAAGGTCTGGGGCTGACCCTGAATTAAGAGCCTCGACACGGTCTCTACACGCGATCTTGGTGCGTCTAAAGCATCGCTCGACCGAGTGTCCATCCTTCTGAGAGAAGGTACCATGGTACTTCACCTTCTGAGAGGTAGAAGTAGCATGATGAGGCTTCGCCTTCTGAGAGGTCGAAGCGACAGGTGGAATCATCTTGCTGTCAGAAATCCCCTGGACAAAGCCCGCTGATTTGAATCGCACTTTCTCATATATGGGCTCTATCTCGATCACACCTGCTGCTAAGGGTCTAAAAACGGCAGGTGGATGCTTCCTCATATCCTCATAAAAATCGTATCATAGACCTTGATTGAATTTGCAAATCTTTGATTGGTCTAGAATAAGATTAAGCTTCTTCTTGCCTCCTACAAACCTCTCGAGAGTGTTCATAAGGTACTGACACTACCAAAAGAGAGAGGTGCAAAAGAAGCAGGGGGAGAAGAGACAGCAGAAGATAAGGAAGTAGAAGAAGAACCAACAGCAGAGGAACGAATGGCTTGTGCACGCACAGCCGACTCGGAAGGGACAGTCCTACTGCTAGCCAATTGGTTCACGTCGCTAGGCGTCTCTACCAAACCCTCATTCTTCTTCCCAACAGCACACACATTACAAGCAGATGGTTGCTTCTCTAGAAGGCCCTTAGTTAGCTTCAAACATTTTTCATCCAATGCAACCAAGTCAGATTTTAGTTTGTTATAATTATTACATGGTAAGCTAACAGGGTCCTTAGAAGCAAACTTAGCCAATTTGTTATTATCATCAACTAATTCTTGAAACTGCTTAGAGACAGATTTAAGTTTAGCATTCAGCTTAGGACAATTCACACATGAAGCAATAGGCTCAAGTACAAAAGCTTGTAATTCAGCAATCTTATGATCTGCCTGTTTTAGGTTCATCTTCAAATTATTACAACTTTCACAAGTCTCGGGCAGATCGAGAAGCATGGTATAAACACCTCTAAAAGCATTGTCCTTATCCTCACATGAGGTGCAAGAGGTAGTCTCAACAATGGAAGATGAAATAGCAGCAGTCCTACTCATTTCTAATTCAGCTAAAAGACTAACATTCTCCACCTTAAGCATATCAAGCTTAGAAGACAGACTATCATGAGAGGTCCTTAGCTTCTCCATATCACCAAGCAAAGCACAGCATGTATCACATTCGTCACGGGAGGGAACAGATATAAGTGAAGTAAGCTCCCGTGACAATCGCTCTACTTCCTTCTCTAACTCACAACACCTAGCTCTAGATCTAGCATGAAATCCTCCAAGCTTAAGAAAAGCTTCATTAAGTTGATCATAGGAGGGGTATACCTCATCGGAGTCGGAGTAGACCTCGCTGTCGCTGATGTCGCTGATCTCGCCCTCAAGGGCCATGAAGCACATGCCGCTGAAGTCCTTGCCATCCTTGGGATCTTGCTCGTCTTTCCCATCTTCGTCACTCCACCCCTCCACCTCGCTGAGGTCAAGGTCGTCGAAGGCGGTGAGGACGCGATGGAAGAGCTTCTTGGCTTTGCCAAGGTTGCGGAACTTCTTCCCTTTGCTTGCGGTCTTCTTGAAGCGGTTCTTGTTAGTGTAGACGTTCTTGCTCGAACCGCAGGAGTCGTTCTTGCCCTCCAACTTGGGGCAGTTTGCCCGAATGTGGTTGGGGCCACCACACTCGAAACAAATCACTCGTCCTCCTCTCTTTCTCTCTCTAGCCCTCTTGTAAGCATGAGAAAATTTTCTGGCCAAGAGAGCTAGTTGGGTCTCCGAGAGCTGATCTAGATGCTCATCATCAATATCACACAGAGTAGCTAAGGAGAAACCCGAGAGAGTGTCAGCAGAAGAACCAGAGGCAGGACTGGGATTAGTGACCAACGCCATCGATTGTGACTTCGACTTGCGAGAGACAATGTCAATCTCGTGAGTCTTGAGGCGTGAGTACAACGCATCAAGAGTCAAAGTCGAGAGGTCCGTGGTGTCTTTAATGGTGGTCACATTCATCTCCCACACACGCAAATCCAAGGTCGAAAGCATTTGACAAGCGTTGTCCGAGTCGGGGTATGTGAGACCGATCGCTCGGAGGTTGCTCAAAATCTTATGAAATCTCGCAAAGCACTCATCAAGGGACTCTCCAGCAAGCATTTCAAACTTATTGTAATCTCGCTTGAACTGGTCCTATCGTACCATTTTTATTTGGGTGGTGCCCTCATGGTAAGCATCGAGGGTCTCCCAAATATCAAAGGCCGACGAAAGATGAGAAATACGATCAAACTCATTTCAGCTCAAACCTTGGATGATGATGTTCCTTGCCTTAGCATTCGCTTCAACATCAGCCATGTTTTCAGCATTGATGTTCTCATCGGCAGGAACAGCAAAGCGAACTTTGACCTTGCGTCAAATCACATAGCCCTGAGCCTGAATATAGGTCTCCATCCGACTTTTCCAAAAGGGATAGTCCATCCCATCGAAGATCGGGGGCTTGGTGGAATACTTATCCGTTCCCATGGCTCACAGACCGGTTAAAGATCTATAAAGAAGAGCTAACCGGCTCTGATACCAATTGTAGGATCGGATATGGCAACAGAGGGGGGGGGTGAATGGTGCCTCTTTTAAAAAAAGACCCCTCAAAAGTATTCACGAATGAATCTCCTTTCCAATAGCTATAAAAAACTATGAAGAGGAATACTCATGTCTTTTGGAACTCCTAAACACACACGAGAAAGAAGCAATGAAGAAAAATAGCTCAAACAACATTTTCCAGAGGGGCCGGTCTGACCATAGTTCAAAGGGAGGTCAGACCTGTCTTATAACGCCGGTCAGACCGCCCTTATAACTCCGGTCAGACCGCCCTTATAACTCCGGTCAGACCGTCCTTATAACCCCGGTCAGACTGGTCCTCGGGCACAGCAGCCTGAAACTTTTTTAGCAAACACTGAGTTCTTCTCAAACATGGAAATTTTGATCTTTCTTCTTTTCTCCTCAAGCCAAAAGGTCAAGAACATGAACTAAATAGCAGAGAGACCTTATGAATCAAATGAATTCATTCCAAAAGCAATGAATCAAGATTTATGCTAAAACTGAAAATGGAGTTGAGAATGAGGGTAATTTCAAGATTGCTCACCATTCTCAGATCTTTTGCTCATGACCTTTTGAATTCAGATAAGCAATGTCAAGGAGACTTGAAGACACTAATATGGAGCCCTCTTATAAAGGGAATCAGAGGATTCAACTATCCCCTGACATGAAACCCAAGAAGACAAGAAACAGAGGAAATGAGCAAAATGGAATCTTTGGATTTTTCATTGAACTCTAGGGAGTTTATCTGACCAAATGGTCTTGAAACATCATCCCATCGCAGAGCAATCCATTTTGCTACTCCTTGCTCAAAGAATCAACTCAAACTCAAGAAATCATCTCAGACCAGAAAGAGCAGAACAGGACTGAAACTGAAACTTATTTCAGAAAAGACTTAAGCAACCTCAATCACTCAGATTCTCATTGATATTGAGGAAGAGAGATGAATGATTACAGATGTTTAGCTCACATCCTTCTCACTACATGCTTGAGAAAGGATTCACCACATGGTTCACTCAAAAGATGCCCACGCAGGAGCTCTCACAGTGAACACCCTCAACCACACACCCAGTGCACTACACTCTTTCCATTTCTTGCTTGAATGAACTGAACATGCTGCCTCCACTCCACCTTTTGAAGGCACAAGCTCTGCACCAAAGAAGAAATTCAAGAAGAGTCATACAAACCACACTCCATGCCTCACACATACTTGAGGCAAAAAGTCAAAGCACTCTTTTGGAGGGAAACAACCAGCCCTCCAAACCCTTGCTTGAGTCAAATCTCCAATTTTCCCCTCAAGCACCTTCCCGGAAGCTTCCCGCAACCAGCACCTTTGACCGACTGGACCTTGACTCCTCCCTGAGCCTAGTCCGGTCCGCTTCGTTGCACACGACCCCACCCGGCATCCTGACCATCTGGACCTCAACTCCTCCCTGAGTCTAGTCCCGATCTACTCGCCGCTGCCCGTCGTGTCCACCCGACACCGACCGAGACCTCCGACTCCACCTGAGTCTAGTCCTGGTCTGTTCCGTCGCACACGACCGCAACCGACCTCCAAACAGTTCCGAACCTCCGACTCCACCTGAGTCTAGTCCCGGTTCGCTCGTCGTTGCCTGTCGTGTCCATCACCGGTAGCTTCCGCTCCGGTTCCTCGTCTTCCGACTCGCAACCACCTCACCAGCCTCGATTATCTTCGGCATCCTGGCCGTCTGGACCTCAACACCTCTTGTGCCTAGTCCTGGTCATCCTCGCCTCACCATGACCTAGCTCCGAAGTCCTGCAGTCACACAGACAAGCAAACCGTCACATAGAATCGCATGAAATAGCATAAACCATATTAGCACAAGTAAAGGTACTCAACCCTATAATACCCAAACCAAACTCAAACTCACTTAACCAACCGTCAATTACTCATCACCAACATGGGGATATCTCCACATGGTCTCTCACGTGCCCACGGTCATGGTCATGCTGAGTAAAAGTTTTTCATGGATTAGACTTTGTTTTTGAAAAATGTTTTCGAAAACCTTGTGGATGGATGGAATCCACGAGAGATGAAAACCTTGCAGATGGATGGAATCCGTGAGAGATTGTAAACTGGTGGATGGATGGAATCTATCAGAGTTGTGCAGTGAAAGCGTGTGGATGGATGGAATCCGTACGTGATCTTTTGGAAACGATGGGTTGGTGTTTGATCGGAGCCTGCACTAATGGTATTATTTTTAACTACAAGCACTGTTTTACTTATTGTATTAAACTCATCAATTTCAATCTATTTATTGTATTTTTTAAATGCTATTTTATGCAAACTAACCCTATAAGCCTTCCATTGAAGCCTTTATCATTATGATGCATTTTCTCCGTGTGATTTGCGGAGTACAAGTTTGTACTCACCTTGCAATCTCCATACAGAGGAAGATGTCGTCGACTACGGTGAAGATCTGGACGAGTAGGCCGCGTCTTACTGTCGTTTGCCTGTGAGCAGGCTTGGGCTTCGCTTCTTTTCAGTTTGCTTCCGCAGTTATTTGCTTTATTTATTGTTGCCAATGGGCGTTGATGTAAGATTTGGCCATAGGGTCGTACTCTTTTATTTAATATAAGAAGTCATTTGTGCTTGGTATTTATCTTTGTTGTCACTGTGTGCACTAGCTGATCCTGGACTAGTGCGATTTACACAGAGGATCCAGGAGTCGTTTCTCTGGGTTCCGACAAAGGTGATATCAAAGCCATGACGACACTAAGACGTGACCGTAGGTAGAATAGAATGGCTAAACCCTAAGGACTTATTTTAAATAAACAGTATTTCAAAAATTTATATATGTATGTATATACATATATACATATGTATGCTTATTCTTACCCCTCAATCTTTTCTTTCTCTCATCCCTCGACTCTTCCTCTTCCTTAATGCAATCATTCAAAAACAAGTTTTTGACTCCTTTCTCCTTTCAAATGATTGTAGATGAACACTTTTGATATTGCACCAACTGATGGATGGAGTAGGGGCCTTCATCGACTGCTTCGTCGTTTGGGTTTCCGACGCCGAGCCTTTTACGTACATAAAGAAGATCGTCATGAAGACCAGACGATGGGACATCACCTCACTCTACTCATCACCAAGCGAACTGGACAAGGAAATCTGCATCTCTGCTTCAAGGGAAATGGATACTCGTTTGGGAGAGCCAGGCAAGAAGCCTCTCGTAAAGCAGTTCTTCGCCTCTGCTGCCTTTTCAGCCTCCGCATTGAGGGATCTCGTGTTGTATCTCGAGAGCCACGCAGGATGACTCCAAGACGACCCTTACCCCTTTAGGATGAGTTGTTAGGCTAGTAATAAAACGTTGTTATGAGCTGTCAAGCTGTCTCTTTTATCGGCAGCCATAACTATTACTTACAAAAAAATTATTAAAGGTTTTAATAAAGTTGAAGTTTTGTTTTGGGTTGCACAAAATATCCCCTATTCCTCCTTTTGCCTTGAGTCTCTTCTCTCCTAATTCTTAAAAGCAACTAGCAGATTGTGAACACAAGGAACAACAGCAACGACAACCTGAATGGAGTACCTGGAAGTCAGCCCGTTCCTCCGGGAAATGAACCTGATTGGGCTCAGATGATGGAAAACCAGAACCAGCTTATTCAGCTACTAACACAGACCATCAACAGCTCTGCACAACCGGCTCCACTTGTGCTAGCTCAAGCCCCACAATCAAGGCTATCGGAGTTTATGAGGTTGCGTCCCTCGACCTTCTCCAGCAGCACTGAACCCATGGACGCCGATGATTGGCTCAGTGCCATAGGCAAGAAGCTGGATATTATCCAATGCAGTGATTGGGAAAGAGTTCTGTTTGCTTCACATCAGCTGCATGGACCATCATCAGAATGGTGGGACACCTACACTGCCGCTCATGCCAATGCTCAAGCTATCACTTGGAATGAGTTTATGCAGAACCTCCGCAAAGCTCATGTTCCCACTGGCACCGTCACTCTCAAGAAAAGGGAATTTCGAGCACTGCACCAAGGAAGCCGCTCTGTGAACGAGTACTTGCAGAAGTTCAACCAGTTGGCATGCTATGCACCTGAGGACGTCGCTATAGATGAAGCCAAATCGGAAAAGTTCCTAGAAGGACTCAATGATGACATATCGGTTCAACTTCTCTCCGGTGATTACGCTGATTTCCACCAGCTTGTCAGCAAGGCGATTCGCCAGGAGTCCAAGCATCAAGAGATGAAGAATCGTAAGAGAAGGATGCATACTCAGCATGTGAACTCAGGAAGCTTCTCCAAAACCAGAAGAGCTCCTCCTCAGGCCAATAGATTCCAGCCTTCATCATCAATAGGAGAGCTAGTTCCCACTGACACTTCTCCCAATACTGAAGACAACAAGGTCTTGAAGGACCCAAACCCTGCAGCAGGAATTACTTGTTTCAATTGCCACGAGATGGGACATTATGCCAGCAATTGCCCCAAGAAGTAGCAGGTGGTAAACAATGGTACCCCAGGAGCATCGACTGCCAACAACCTGCAGGCAGCAAATAGAGGACCGAAGAAGTTCATGAAAGGACGCCTGAATCAGATATCAGCTCAAGCCATGCAGAGTAAGATCCAAACCCATTTCTTTGCTAGCCAACCCGAATCTCGGGGACGAGATTCTTTTTAAGGGGGGCAGATTGTAACAGCCCAGGTTTTTATTAAAATAAAAATAATTAATTAATTAATTAAAATTAAATTAAAATTAAAATACGTATTTTGTGCCTAAATTTTAATTTGGTTTTGCCCTGGATTTCTATCTTTAAAAAAGCTAGATTTAAAAAGTATTTTAAGTGAAAATCTAAAAAATATTATTAAATAAACTGATATTTTTATTTTCTATAAAAATCCTAATTCAAATTAGTTATTTGGATTTTATTTGCTTTTCTGAGTTTTCATGAGTTTAAAATCTAATTTTGAAATTAAAAAGTATTTTAAGTATGAAAATTAAATACCAACAATAGTTGGGAATATTTTTATTAAGTCCAAAATGTCTCTAGGAAGTTCTTTGAATTTTTCTGGAAATTTTGGAAGTTATTTCATATTTTTCTGAGCTTAAATGAATTTCCTTTGCTTTTCTAAAAAATCCATAAACCAGAAAATAAATTAAAAACCTCTCCCCTCCCCTCCAGTCGCCACGAGAACGGCCAGATTCCGCCCGTGATCCTGCCTAGCCCCCTCATCCGCTTGACACGAGTGCGGCCCGGATTCACCGTGCGCACCGCCGCGGCCCATCCGCTTGCCCACCCTTCCTCCCTCTGAGCCGTCTGATCTACATTCGACGCCCGCGTGTCATCCTCCCTCTCTCTCTCTGACCACCCGACCCCACCTGTCGGCGCGCTCCCGCTCCCTCCTCTCTCCTTCTCCCCGGCCCTACCCGGTAGCCGCCCCTCCCCTCCTCTCTCTTTGCGCGCAGGGCCCACCTGTGATCCCTTTTCCCGCGCCCGTCTTCTTCCTCCCGCACCCGCCGTCGGCCGTTGCGCCCACCTCTGCCTATCCCGGCCTCCCCCACCCTCCCCCGCGCGCCGCCCACCTCCCTCTCCTCTCCCGCACGACGCGCGCCCACGTTCCCCTCTCTCCGCGCCCCCACTTCCCCCATTTCCGCGCCGACCGCCCGTAACCGCCGCACGCCCGCGCCATCTCTGGCGACCGATTCACACTGGCCCACTCCCCCTCGCTCCTATTTAACCCCCCCGGGCACCCCCATCTTCCGCACCACCTCGCCCCGCAACCCTTTGCCTCTCTCGAGCTTCCCACCGCCCTCGCGCCGTGCGCCTTCGGCCCCGCCGCCGTCGCCAACTCTGGCGAAGAATCGCCGCCGCCTCTGGCGTCTTCGCGCCTCGCCGATGACCCCCTCGGCTTCCTCGCCTTGCCGCGAAGCCCCCTCCACTCCTCCGTCGTGCTCCCCGGCCACCGGAGCGCCGCTGCGCCGTTGGACCCGAGCGCCCTCGCCGCCATCCATTTCCGGTAAAGTCCCGCATCGCCCCCGCATTCCCCTCCACGCCCTCTCACCCCTCCACCCCCCGCCGCCGGTCGCCGGAGCTCCATCGCCGCCGTGTCCGAGTGTCGCCACCGGTCGGCATTGCCTCGGGTTCCCACGTGGCAACCACGTGGCGCCACGCCCTTGGCCACCTCGGCAACCCCCGCCCCCGTCAGCGCCATGTGCGCAAGACCCACCACCCGTGCCACCTCGGCCAAATCCACTCGCTCGTGGACTCGGTCCATGGACCGAGTCCCACCTGTCAGTCGGCCCAGTCCCTGGCAGACGTCATGCTGGCACATTAAATCCGAGTTTTCCATTGAAAAATAATTCAGCCGAATATTAAATCCCTGCTGACGTCATAATTCAGATTTTTCTTTAGAAAAATAAATCAAGAAAATTAATCTTTTTCTTTTTCTCTCTTTTAAACTTCCCAAAGCCCGTTCTTCTTCGTCCTAGCTCCGATTGAGCCTATTCAAATTTCTAAATTCATCAAAAATTCCCCTCTATCCATTTCTGACCTCAATTCAAATATTTGAAGTCAATTTAAATTTAATTTTAATTTATTTGAATTTGGTGGGTTATTTTCACGTGTAGACTTTGACGATTCGGGAAAATTTTTCGATAAAAATTCACACCAAGCTGAAGAGCAAGGCAAGTCACACTCCTTGATCATGTTGATCCCAGTTTTCAAAATAAAGCTATGTTGTTTTAAATTATTCTGCATGCATATTTCTATTCAACGTATTTCAATTCAGATTTAAATTTAGTTATTGCCTACTTGTTAATACCTCCATTGTTATTGAATTCCTTATACCTTGTCACCCAAGATCAAACCCTAGTTAGTACATTAGTATTGGCTAGAGATATTTTACATCAAATGCTTAGACTGCTTAGATATAATCTTGGATTTGGGATACTTTTTCACATGAAATGACAAACCTTTTCACATAAAATGATAAGTTTTTTGGTTGAACTCTTGACTTTGGTGAGTCAAGGAGGTTTGTGAAATATTTTGAAAACAAAATATAAAAACTGATTTAGACTTAGGCAATTGGATAGTTGGTGGGTGCAGGTAGCCTGAGGCCTGGTTCCACCACTGCCACCAAGTACTAAGATGATATACATCGTCTTAGCGTTTACTCAAACTGCACACATGATAGTTGCGAATCCATGATGGTGAAAATTTCTAAAACCACCCTCCAAAAGGGGTTCTAGTAAAAAATGGCAGTCTAACTCTAGGTAAGATGAGAGGACCTTAAAATGACAGTCTAACAAACTATGCCATATAGCATAAGGGACGCAATGGGAAGAGTTACTTGTAGTAGTTTGTGCCATATAGTAGGTAAAAGAGCCTACTTAAGTTATATAACCGTCTCTAGTTATATGTGTGACCCTTTTAACCATTGCTCTGATACCACCGAGACGCCCCATGCCATTACCGAGGGGTAACAACACTTAAGCAATGAATTATTATTCGTTTAGCTAGTGGAACACTGCTTTAACGAATAATAAGTCCATCAGAGTATTATAGCAAAGCTAGAGATAACATTTTCTTATTACAGTACTTTTGCCATGCAGGGCTAAAGTCTTTAAATATACATCTTCCAAATTTACAACAATTCTATAGAACTTTTACAAAAGTTCTTTTGTAGGCTCTAATTATACAAATACCCAATACAACTACTTAAATATTGTAATTACTGGAGACGAAGCACTAAAGGCAGCTCGCTAGTTTCACTTGCCCTTAATACAGGCAGCATCTCCTAGGTCTGAATATCCCACGTTCAACCTGAGGTAGTCTCCAGCCAGACAGGGATCTAATAAAGGAATTTACTAGTAAGGATGAATACAAATGTACCCAGCAAGTGTTAATAGCAAAGAAATACACTGTATGACTCATCTCTTTCTTGTTATCACAATTGCTAGTTCATCTCTTTCTTTAGAAAACATATTATCAAATTAAGTGAAAATTTCAAGTTTTAATTTTTGAAGATACTACTAATCACTCGATGAGAAGAAAGACCCATGGTAGTCTCCGTAGCCTCTAATCCAGAAGACAAGCATGAATTCATGATTTTATTTTACACTGCGCAGGCTTGTGCCATTGTACCCATAGCTACTCTAAGCTTTCTTGAAATTAGGTATCCCATATTTCCTTTGATGCGGTGCCAAGTTTAGAGTATGAAATATTTTCCATGTTATGTTATTAAATCTCCACACATCTATTTTTCATCGATGTCCCAAGACGCTTACCCAGCATCCACCGACTTCGAATAGCGTTGGTTGGGCCGGTTATTCCTTCACCCAACACTCTACCTACGCTAATATATGTGTTTGGGAATCCCTCACTTTTGGACTTGTGCTACCAATCATGAGTTCCTCCATCACAACTCACACTACAGTACTTACCCGCTGTGAAGAGAATAACAACGTAACAGGGTAGCATTTTCTGCCCGCCAAAAATGGGAAAATAGCTGGTACTTAAATACGCCCCCTTTCTGAGTGAGAGTTTATTGGTCCTTATGCTCTATCCACATGTAAAGGGTCTGCCTTCCCTCTCTTTCCTGACTAGGGCACCCTTTACTTGTCTAATATACTCTTTCTCATCTCTTATATCTTATCTCATCTCATACCTTACCTCTTTTCTTGTCTCATTTATCCGGATTTATTTTGAAATACATTTTTAATGCACACAATAATATATGTTGTAGGGATTTAGTTTTTAGCAAGTTAAATAACTATGTAAGTGATCGAAGGATAAGCTTCCCTAGAATTTAACAAATTCAGACCCAGGTAGGATCGAGTGAAGCCCTTCCCTTGACTTGAATTGTTGCCTGCATTTAGTACGTAGGCTACGACTACATTTATGAAAACAAAAGGATGCAATATGCTGATGTGCTTGTGCTAGGGTGATGCTGTGGTCCAGTAAATTGAGTGCAGTAATTAATTAAATGTTATTCTATACTTGCTGCTAGTGTGAGTTTATGTGGCTTATCTAAGGGACATAGTTGGCATTTTGTTTATTTTTGGTCATCTACTACTTAGACGCGATTAAATGGGTACGCACATAAATATGACCGCAAAGATTATTCCTATTTGATTTTATGCAAGCAAATATGCCTAATCGATTTTACGCAGGTGTGCGCACATTTATTTACCTCTCTAAATAAAGTTGGGATAAGTTCTATTTATATCAGGGCACGCGTTTGTTAATAACGGATCTGGCCAGTCCGTTTTAAGGGTGACATTTACCGGGTGTTGTTTAATTCAGTTATCTTATCACGATTAAATTATTTGTAATGCATAGTTTTATTTGTATAATTTAATGATTTTTATCAAAGATTAATTTATTTATAATTTCTCATATTATTTTCATATTTTCCCCACTATCTCTGTCACATGCGTTCCCATGCTATCCTCAAAATTAATTTAGTTAATTTTGGATTTTTACAACTTAAATGCTATTTAAATGTTCACGTACAATTTTAAATCACCGTGTACTATTCTAAATCGTCACTTATTATTCTAAATTATCGTGAACAATTTTAAATCTTCTAACAACTATTGATTTATTTTAATAATAAAAAATAATTACTAGTGGGTTTCTACAATTTTTACGTGACTAACAAAATTATCTTGGTATTTAAGCACGCACCAGAATAATTTAAACGGCAATATACCAATTTAATCGGTATGCTGACAATACTAAGTTCATTTTTAAAATAATCACAAATACTGATTAGTGGTATTTTACAATTTAACATGGTTAGCATAATTTTATTTAGTAATTTAGTATTCAATAGAAGACTTAGAGTTAAATATTCACGAATATGAATTTATTGTGCGCGTTTACTCTATCTCCTCCTTTTCTCTCTGCTCCCATTTCCTTTCTCCTGTGGCTATGGCCACTCCCTCCCTTCTCACTCTGTTCACTCGGCTAATTGCTTTTGCTGGCCCCATGCTAATTAACTTTTCATTAATTAACCCTGCATTAGTTACACTAATTATTTTTATTAATTACTCTACACTATTTATTTACACTAATTATCTACATTAATCATTTATACTCATTAATCTATACTAATTATTGACACTAACTACTCTCCTTTATTAATTAATCACTCACCTAATTAACCACTTTCCTAATAAATTTCTTGCACTAATTAATTCTACATAATTTTCTTACACTAATTAATCTATCTGAATTAACTATACTAATTAACTATACTGCTTAATTACTCTACCTAACCTGTACCGTGCAAAACACACATGCACGCCCACATAACTCACTTCTAGCTCCTAGCTACTATCACGACTGCTAGCTACTACTTTCACCAGTTGGCACTACTACCGGTTAGCACTCCTTTGCCTTATCTTCTGCTTGGCTTATCTTCTTCCTTTTTCTCCGTTGCTTCACTTGCTTCTCTCCCTCCAGCCGAGCTCCTCCATTTCTTTCCTTTCCTCGTTTCCTTCCCCTCTTGTTTTCCTTGCTCCACCAGCCGAATCCTCCCTACCGCTTGTGCCGCCCCTTGCCTCCTCTGGCTCCGGCCTCCCTGCACCAGTCTCTGCTCTTCCAGCCGCTGGCTTCCCTGCTCGGCGGCTTCTCCTGGCGCCGGCAGCCCGGCTGATCCCTGCTTCTCGGCTCCGGCGCCTGCAGCCCATGCGCCTCCCTGCGCCGGCCGCCCTTCTCCGGTGACTTCGGCTCGGCTGACCACCTCTCGGCCACGGCCTCTCCTCCTGCTCGGCTACGACTTGCCTCTGGCCTCCCCTGCCATCCGCCTGCACCATTAGGCCAGCCTCGGCCGGCTTGGCCTCCCGGCGTCGCCTCCTACCCTTGCTGGCCCATGGCCTCCAGAGCCTTTTCCCCTTCCCCTTCTTTCCCTTTACTAATTTATTTCCTTATGTTCTTAGTATGCTTTTCGTTATTTTTAATTTGTGAATTTGATTTGTTGCTTGCTTAGTGATTTGAAGGATGGTGATGGTGGCGGCAGTGGTAGAGCCAGAATTTTTTTGATGAGGATGCAAATTTAAGATGTACTCTAACGCCACAAGTATACACAAGTATATTGTTATTACATGATTTCAAGTTTTATATTCAAAATTTGCCAAATTACTATAGAAAATCTCTCTAAAAATTATCATTTGGAATAAATAATCTTATTATATGTAAACATATATTCACTACAGAAAGAAACTCAAGAGAACTTAAATTAACCATAAAAATAAGGTTAGAGCTAAAGAGAAGTTAGATTCATCAATGACAAGTAAATGACTTGGAACTAAATAATATATAGAAGTACTATTTTACTACATTGCAAGTTTGAGTATATGAAAGTTAACATAAAAAAACTTACGTAGCAGCCGCTCCTAGGATGCTTCTGTGCCTTTTCAACTTGAGCAGAATGAGCCTCCGGGGAGCGCAGCGGCAACAATGAGTTGCGCCTATACGTGAGCTACATGCCTGAGCTCAAGCTCGGCTGGTAGCTAGGGCACACTTACACTAGGGTAGAAGCCTGAAGGAAGGATTTGGCTGATTGTCGATTAGGGAATTACTGTCCGACCGATGTATATCATGGATTGGTCTGAGGAAGTGAGGATGGCACTTGGGCTTAACTTGGGTTTGATTCTCTCCTGAGGTCTGTTGGGTCTAATAGGCTACCAGAATTATGTTAGTATCTGTAGTATATACTTTGTGTATTAAGAAAGTATATATTGAATTTTTTGCAAAAATTTTGGGGTTGCAACTACACCCCTATGCCCTATTGTGGCTCTGCCACCGGGTGGTAGGCAACAAAATAAGGCTTGCTACAACGGGGCTTGGGGCCTTTCCGTACGCCGAGGAGCACGTGACGGCTGTTGGGTGCATGTGCGTGGCTTGCCGGTGATGGCACACTACGGTCTCATCTCCGTATACTCCTTTCTCTCTACTTCCTCTTCTTTGTGATGTGGACATGAGACCAACTATGGATGAATGGTGGGTGTGAGAGGAGGGTTTGGGAGTGCATTTGCTCCTCTGTGATGTGCCTGTGCTATGGTGTCGTGATGGACTATGGGGATGTGTTGGGACCATACTTGGCTCAGTTCAGTTGGGGATGGGAAGGTGATAGCGATGTCTGTGGTGGTGACGCTCTCCATGTGTTCCCATTAGTTCTTCCTATCCTCTTCTTCTCCCGGTCTAGTTCGACGTGGTCCCGGTGGTCCTTGTCGGCTCCAGAGAAAATTATTTCGTTTTGTAATTTATTTCGGTGGGTAACAAAAGAGACGAAATGACTAAAATTTTGTTATTTCGATAAAAATTTTGGTAAAACGGTTTGAATCAAATTTGAATTCTAAACCTTAAAACTAGGGATAAAGAGAAGGTAAAGCGCTTAGCAAATGCAGTCTGTTCTCTGGTCTGGTGGTAATTGGTTATCTTCGTGAGGAGGGTGGCGGGTTCGATTCCTAACCAGCCCTATTTATTATTTAGGGTGAGACCCACTGTAAAATCCCAAAAAATTGGTGTGGGTGGGATTCGATGACTAGCCATTGGGCTGGAAAGAATATTGTGTTCGGTAAGGGCTTTAATATCTTTTAACCCTTCATAATTCAAACCAAAACAAAAATATTTAGATGAAATGTTTTCTTCGTTGGGTAGCAAAATTTCTGAAATTTCGGTGACATTTCGCCAAAATTGTGAACCCTGATCGGCCCTTGGTCTGTTGGTCATCACGACTTCTGTCTTCACGTCGTTGGTCTTCCCTGTCTCCATGTGGGCTTCTCCCCTCCTGGCTTTACTCCCTCACCACCTCTCTATGGCTGCTCTTGGACTTTCATTGTGGTGAGGCTTTCCTTGGCTTGGTTCTCTATCTCGACCAAGAGAAGGAATGAGAATGTGGTTCTTTGCTTTTCCTTGCTCTCTGGTGGCTCTGGTGCTTTTGTGTTGGCTGAGCAAGAAAATGAGCGGGTTCTCTTGCTTGGCTTGGTTGGTCTTCGGTTTGGGGAGAAATGAACTAAGGGAAATGAGGTGAATGCTTTGTGGGTGGCTGCCTTAAGTTGAGGGAGGAAGTGGCATGCTCCTACTCCCCTCTTGCTTGGCTATGTACTTGTTGGCTGTGCATTAGTCTTATCCCTTTTTCTCTCTTGGCTAGCTCCGAATGGGTTGGGCTTATCTCTTGCTCCCGCTCTCTCTCTCTCTCTCTCTCTCTCTCTCTCTCATGGCTTGGTAAAATTTGAGGTTTTACCGCGTGGGCTAGGCTAAAAGCTAGTGGGGTGAAAATGGCACTGTACTTCGGTTTTTATACGACGTGAGGTAAGACAGTAAAAATGAAATGTGATATCGGATTTATTTTTCATCGGATGATGAGGCCTATTTTAAGTGAGAGACGCTGACCGGCCTCGGACGGTCTGGGAACCTCAATGAGTACTCTTTGATTCGGCATTCTAAAGTCGAAGGGTTCTGACGGCAAAACCTTTTAGTTCTTTTAGTTTTGTTCTGTCTTTTTCGGCCTTTTGCCATTTGTTTTTTTGCAAATAAAATAATATTGGTTGTGCTAATTTAACAAGATTAATATAATTGAAATTGTAATGTAGTTATTTATATTTTGGAAGCGATTATTTTGGTTGGGATCGGGAATTGTAATCTGAGGGAAATTATGAATGTAACTGATGTAATTATAATTATTTAAGTTTCAGAGATGATGGCCTTGGTTAGAGATCGAGAGTTTTAATTGAGTGTAATTTGATATGTAAATTATGTAATTTGGGCTATGGTATTAATGTAATATGGACTGTTAATATTTTTATTTGATTCAATGAACGATTTTAATTATTGATTGATGGATGGAATTAATTGTTATACATGAGATGTGGATACTTTATTTAACTTAAGTTGACTTGAAACCATGTGGGTGAGTTCATAATTGAGATTTGCAATTTGAGATGGCTTGTAGATTTTTAATTAGTCTTGTCTTGAGGAAGTTTTAATTTATTCAGAATGTTCTGCATTTTTAAGAAAAATCCTGCACAATTTCGTTATTCAATTGCTTAATTAAATTTTATTAACCTTAATTTAGTAATTAGAAAGGATTAGAAAATACGGGTTTTCTCGCTGACTAATTATCGCATTGATTCTGCAAAGCAAATGGGTAACCTTTGAGGTGGTATGTTCGTACTCGTAACCTTTTGACATGACGTCGCTTCTGCCATGCATGCCACGTCGTACGTTGGCGAGTAGCCGCGCGTTCTATTGCCGTTACGACGGCAGACAAGCAGGGAGGTCCTGGGGAAATCGGACTTGTCATCCGGGTTGGTTCAAACCGCAGCGAGTAGAGTTGAAAAGGTCGATAAAGACGGAGAGGATGCAGCCATCATATTCTTCATCGTCGGAAATCGGTGAAGCGATCGGTACTTTTGGCCTACCCAGCCGGCCGGAGTGGGAGACAGAACACTACATTTAACAAGCTGTGATGGACAGTCAATCAAGATATCCCGATACTCACTCACTTGCGTTATAGATTATAGAGAGACAGATACTCACTTGCGATTTTGACTGATATAGATATTGGGCTTTTAACGTGTAGATCGTTTAACTTGTAGACTCTATCTTGAGAAAATACTCCGTTTAAAAGCTAGATACTGTAGCAAAAGCCAAAAACCAATTTGGAAAGCCCAAAAGAACATGACCAGTGTGACATATGGTTGCCTGGTTTGGGCTAGGTCAAACCGCAGCGAGTAAAGTTGAAAAGGTCGCTAAAGACGGAGGATGCAGCCATCATATATGATTCATATTCTTCATTGTCGGAACTCGGAAATCCGCTTACTGACAGGTGAAGCGATCGGTACTTTTGGCCTACCCAGCCGGCCGGAGTGTACATTTAACAAGCTATGATGGACAGTCAATCAAGATATCCTGATACTGGAATATGCTATAGTGTGACACATGGTTGCCTGGTCTGGGCTGAGGTCAAACTGCGGCGAGCGAGCACACGCTCGAGAGTGACTGCACGCGGTACCTGAGAATAATTAAGAGACAGCTGTTTAAATTTCATTTTTTATGTAAGAAAAGGAAAGACAGCTCGAGGGTGACTGGAGTAGAATTTTTTTTTGGTAAGAAAAGAACGGTTGCGTCGATCAGACTACGTCAATCAGACTACCACAGATAGCCAATCGCCATCCTAGATCCATACGTCATGGGCCTATCTACAGTCTCTCCTATTTCAATGTATTTCTATATTTTTCTTAATAATAATTTACATAATATTTAAAGTATAATATATAGTGGATAAATATTACTCATTTTTTATATGTTTTGAGATTAGTGTTTTTTAGAGAGGAAAGAATAAAAACATTTCTCTTGTGAGAAAGATTCGGAAGAGTCTAGAACCGCGTACGTATCCTAGAAGAAGACAAAGTAGACGAATGCTACAGTAGCTACTCTTAAAGAAGACAGTCTTGTTGACAGAAAAAGAAGGTATGTCCGCTGTGTTGTGCGCACCCAACTGGAAACGTCGGACGGACAGCCAGGTACACGTGACCGTCCAACGCGTCGTTTCCGTGGGCTCCCCGACGCGTCACCGTACCATTTAAATGCCGCACTCAGAGCTACCAACGTGCGACAATTCGCGCAGCCTTTGCTCGCGCTCATTAGCTCGTGATACGCTACGCTGGCAGCCAACATGTCGTCGACGTCGCCGCCGCCTGAGCCGCGCGTGCAGCAGTCGCCGTCGGGCGGCGCGGTGGTGGAGAGGAAGTACAAGGGCGTGCGGCGACGCAAATGGGGGAAGTGGGTGTCGGAGATCCGGCTGCCCAACAGCCGCGAGCGGATATGGCTGGGCTCGTACGACACGCCTGAGAAGGCGGCGCGGGCGTTCGACGCGGCGTTCGTCTGCCTCCGAGGCCCCGGCGCCGAAGCCGGGCTCAACTTCCCGGGGTCGCCGCCCGCCGTCGCCCGCACCTGCGACCCGCAGGAGGTGTACGCGGCCGCAGTTTCGTACGCCAACCGGGAGGCTCCACCCGCCGGAGCCGCCACGGCTCTGCGGGAGGAAGCAACTGATGGTTCCACGGCGCATGACGACGTGCCAGTGCAAAGCGTGGTGGTGCCCCCGCTGCATGTTCCCTCGGCCGAGGGCTTCGACTGGTCGCAGTTGATGGAGAACCCACCGCCGCACTTCTCGCCAACCGTGATGAGCAGCCATGCGTCCTTGCCGATGTCGCCGACGGCGGCGGACGACATGGAAGAGAACGACAATGGTGCATGCCCTGGTCTTTGGAGTTTTGATTATGATGAAGACTGCTCGTACTTCCGACATTAGCACCCAACGATCGCAAACGCAGTAGTGTTTGATACTCGCTTCGTGCTTTTTCACCTAGTGTTTTAACTTTAACTACTATTTTTAAAATTTTATACTAAAATACACTAATAAAATTATAATATTATGAAAGAATTTTCAGTGATAAACCTAATGATACAATTTTTGTATATTAAATTTAAATAATTTTAAGTTTACTAATAGTTAAACTTTATAAAATTTGATAACATAAATTCTAGAAAAAAAACGGAGTGTATTTTTAAACTTTTAGCACATTTTTCGGCCACCTGTCAGTATCATCTTATGACGTTGACGCCAATCAACTAGTCAGTCACCGCATGCATGCTTATTAGTCCTGTTCATTACAGTTTCTCCTCCTTATTTTTATTTTTTTTCTAATGATATGATTTTTTTTGCTTTTTTCTCTTATTCTTTTTTATTATTCATAATGATATAACTTTTTTATTTTTAAATTTAATTACGCTAAAAATCTATCGGTATTTACAGTATATTTTCAACTACTACTGTAAATAAAAGTCATAAGTCAATACTTTTAAGTTCAAATAAGCACCACCTATACATGTCTGTTCATCGTGAGCAGATTGATATGCTGTAGCACCCGTGGCCTTGCAAGCATGCTAGGTTCAGTGCACATTTTCTATTTCTGGTTTTTTGAGAGATGGAACATGCATTTTTATTTTTATAGGAAAATTATAAGGTCTGAACACAAAAACTTTACATAAATTTAATAGAAAACAGTTTAATTCCCGGCAAGAAATAGGAGAAATACCCGTGTTCTAAATATGGCCTAAGTTATGCATGCATGCTCACTGATAGATGTTTTATCTACTTGAGTGCTAATTAAAGTATAGTATTTTCTTTTGGCTTAATTTCCTTAAAGACCGTGTGCGTGTGAATTAATAAGAATGCTTTGCAGAATGAAGAGTGAGACCATGTGGGAGGTCCTCTCATGTATGATAAGTAATTGATACTTTGATTTAATTGAATTTGGAATTTGAAGTTTGTTTCTAGAAGAAGTAAAAAAGTTTCGAGGTTGTTTGGTTTTGGACCGAATTATTTGAGTAGGGCGGACAATCTGGGTCGACAGATCATTGTGGCGTACTATTGATCTAGAGAGTGTTTCTCTATGCTCGTTAGAAATTTACACAGAGACGGATGATTCAGGACAACCCGTACATTAATCCAGAAAGGATGACTTTTTTGCCCATGGAATTTTGTACATCGGCCAATCCAAATATACATTCCAAAAGATGTTGTGAATCACATGTACGGAGAAGGTGAGAGAGCCACATGAGAAACTACACGAGTTTGTGTTCCACCTTTCCTTCTATGTACATGTGGAATTTACTTGCATGTGATTCCATATGTACATAGAGGGAAAGGTGTTTGAATATTGGTTTCAAAGTAAGCTGAAAGCGTGTCTCCGTCATCCCATCATGTAAGGGTGGATCCAGGCTCATGATAGCTTAGGCTCTAATTAGAGACGTGCAATATTTATCAGGGCAAAACTCATATAAATTTAGGATATATATATATAACTTTTGTTTCCTAGTTCAGATGGTAGGGACATCTGGATGTTTGTAGCACAGGGCGAGGTGAAATCGTAGGTCCGTCGCTACCCACCATTACATCTAGAGATCTATGATTTCACGCCGAACGGAGACGAAATTAAGCCGTGTCTCCGTCAGATCGGCCGGCCACCGTGCCATGCAATTAGGTAGCGTCCACGCACCTCATCTCAAGTCTACTCTCCATTATTGATCCAAGTTGTTCCAACATGCATGCATGCTAACTAATTGGCACTCGATCCTGTCCGTATCGCAGGGCATGCATGCTAGCCGGTGGGCTTTCTTTTAAGGCGCATGGCTTCATGCAGATATTTATAACTCTACACGGTGTTTCCAATCACACTAAGGTCCGCTTCGCAATTATCCACTATCTAGGCCAAGGCTAGAACCGATCAGCGTATTTACGCTGTTTCTTCGCCATGTTACGTCTATACTTCGGGTGCTTTTTTTTTGGGCTTGTGCCGTATGACTTTCAGTTTGTGGCTTTTGAATTCTGACTATTCATGAGAGAAAGTACGAAGAGAGATAGTCTTATGTGACTTTGGTCGATATAACTGAAATTAGTACAGTATCTACTAACTAGTAGACCCCGTCTTGAAAAAAATACTCTGTTTGAAATCTATTTACTGTACATAAACTATAAGCAAAAAAACAAGCCTGAGCCATCCAGGTGACTTCACAAAAAAGGGTAGGTCTTGGGGAAGTCAAGACTTGTTGTACGGGGTAGGTTCTGTAGGACCGATATGGTAACAGAGGAGGGTGAATGATGTCTTAAAATTTTTCAATAAGTTTTCACCAATCAATCACTCAAATATCTATGAGAATCTATAAAGTTCAAGAACCCAAAATTTCAAAAAATCTCGGTGCTATAGTAATTTCAAACCGTGAATAATGAAAAACACAACTATTTCAAATAAAAAATATATATGAAACTTTTGATCCATAGATCAAAAAGTCTTAAAAAACTTGAACAAAGATTAGATCATGATCTTAAAAATCTATCCCAACAAATTTTTTTTGAAAGTACATAAGAGAATTAGGATCTTTCGGTTCATCAAGTTTTACTGCACTAAGACTGGACCAAAACCTAAAATTGAGCTAACTCTTACACAAAGCTCCAAATCATTTAAAATTTGGTATACACCTTCTCTAGTATGTCAGAAACCTATTCCAATCAATGATTAAGAAAATCGTTGCCAAAGTTCTAACCTTTTTCTGTTTGAAGGAATGTTGCATCAAAACTGGGAAAAACGGTAAATATGACTTGCTCATGGGTGGATGATGGTTAAGATGGCTCTAGATGTGTTCCCACAAATCATAGGAAGTAAGAACACCAAAAAATTCGACACAATAGCTAGATCAATAAATTACTCGGAGATGCTAAAAAGAGCAAAAATCAGGCTTATTCATGAAATTGTCAACCAAATGCCTATATAGGTGAAGATTGATTTTCAGAGATCATATCTATCTTTTACAAGTCCTTAGCACAACAAGAGCAAGAAGGAGAGAGAAGGACAAAAGTAACCAAATCAAGAGTAAATCAATCAACACAAGATAAACCCATGCAAGATGAACAAGAATTGATATATTGCTACTTTAGTATGAAGGTTTTACCGCCACTCCAATTAAAGAACAAGATAGCACACCACAACACTCGACTTCTCTCAAACCTTAACCCTAAAACTCATGAACTTAATGAGAGGATGATTGGATGGTTAACTAGCTAGTTTCCATCCAAACCAGGTAAATAGATAGAGCAACTAACACCTATCTAATTTTTAGTGGGTACTATCCACTTAACACATAAGGGAAAAACCCGACACCTCTATACACACGTGTTTTAACTCATACACTATACTTATACACACTTTTCAAAACGCATAAGCCCAAATCTGCTATGTCCTTAGTCTTGATCCAACTTGATCTTCTCAGCTTCTCCATGACCTAAACAACTCTCCTAAGCGCCACGGTTTTGATTCAAGATAGTTTTCGGTATTTTGGTCAACTTATCAAGATACTCTTTCTTGACCCGGAGTTCATCTTCCATTGCAAGCAATCACCATGTTTGCCACGTGTATGTGTACTACTGATTTGCCATGCATCAGTAAGTCTCTCCCATTCCGATTCACACCGAACCACACCTCACTTGGACTGAGCAAGCCACATGGTGCAACCGATCTGTTGAACTTCACCTCAATATTTTTCACATTCCTTGTGCCATGCTTAAGCTCATCTATCTGACCTAACATCTCTGATCATTTTGGACCCCAGCTCCTCTATGAACATAGCCCCGATCCTCGCTGTTGACCATGATTGACTCTAAGCGACCCTGCACATCCAAAGAATAAAAAAAATCATTTTTGGGCATAAGTTATTCATTACTTGACCCATGTTAGCTATAATATACATCATGCAACATATATCCACTGACCTATATCAAACCAAACTGTCCTGTGACTTAAATCCCCAAAAACCACAATTTAGCCGAAAAGAAAATGCTTCTACTGGTCAGAACGCCAGGGCTGCAGCAAAACTGAAAACTATTTTTTTTAACAAAATTGAAATCCCAAAACCTCTAATATAACAATGGTTCATCACAACAAAAACTTGGATATTCTCATATGGTCCTTCATTCTCTCCCTTGAAGAACTCATTGATAATTTCTCAAAAATGCAATTACGAGGTGATTTTAGAATTTAGAGATAAAATTTTACAAATAAAGCTCAGAATGGTCACAAGAGGAATACAAGACTGAAAATGACTATATGAGGCAGAAATATATTGAAGTATTGAAAATGGCAAGTTTTTCATAAAAAGCTTCAAATCCGTCAAATGTATTGTGAAATCTAACTCTTTGTCCATATGAGAGAAGAATTGTTCTATTTGATCTTGACCATGGTGAGAAGAGATCAAAAAATCAAGAACATTACATCTCCAACTTAGCAAAATTTTGCATAAAAACTTCAAATCATACTCTAGATATAAATTTTTACCAATCTTTCTCCCCATTAACATTGGAGTCATCATGATGCATGAAAGAAGTAAAGCATAAATAAAATGAAATAGCTGTAATTTAATTCATTTTTAGCATAAGAAGCCATAAAAATTATCTAATGTGACTCTACAGGTAGTACACCAAGCCATATTATATGAAGTAGTTATCTAGATCATGTCAAACTATATATAGCAAAACTAAAGAAAATAAACAATAATATGAAATTAAATGGATTTTAGCGTATCAACTTGCTCAAGATCATAGTTTAGCAAAAGGTATAAACAATGAGACAAGACATGTCAATAAACTAAATAGAATCAAGAAGCTACAATCGAGTCTATTTAGGCCCTGTTTGTTTCGGATTCTAGGCAAGCTAGCTACTTCTAGTAGCCAAAATCTCTCCCAAACAGTCCAGCTTTTGGGCCAGTTACTGAGAATCTGAAAATCTGGGGAAAGCACAATTGTACTGGGACCGAGAAGCTGCAAAAACCCAGCTTCTCACAGATTCTGCAGACTAGTGCCATTAAAGTTCAGGTTATTTACCCGCACTTCTCTTGCACTCATTTCTTCTACAAACTTTCTTGGAAGCAATCGAGAGAAATCATATATTCATATGTGCTAGTCACAAAGCTTAATTAAGATGCCAACTCCGAGCCTTAGTTTATGATCTTGTGTTACTATGTTTGCTTTGCAGGAGATTACCGCAATGGAGGAAGACCTCAAGACCAAGTCCGAGCTCATTGCCAAGCATAAGAAACTCATTGAAGGGTGGCAGAAAGAGCAAAAGGACCAGCTGGGAAAGCACGTCACTGAGCTCGAAAGAGTGTGACTCGGCAGTCTACTTTTCGAGTTTCCTTTGCAAGAATACATAAACTCTAGGTGACCAGATGTTAGGATTATGCCTTGGAAATTTGTGTACATCAAGTAGACAACCCACCACGACAAGTTTTTAGGATCTGACTAGTCATCTGAACAGACAACTGGTCTGTAATGTTGGGCTCTTTAAATTGCTCCGAATCAATGTTCGATTCAATGGTGATATGTGTGCTTTTCGTGATTCCATAGCTAACGGTTTGATGGCTTCAAGAATATAGATAGTACCATAGAAGTTCCTTTTGATGGTGATATGTGCGCCTTATATGCCTATGAACACCTTTTGTACGTTCCTTTTGTATGGAGACATGGTAGTTATCCATATTAATATTTAAAATTATAATTTGGAGTCAAATTTATTGTCATGAAATTTTAATATTAGTTTTTCAATGTTTGAACTAAGTACTACAAATTTACAGCATGGATATCTCTTCTATCCATGCATAATCAGGACATCTACTCACCTAAGGGCATTTCAGTCAATATATCTATCAGGATACCAGCTGCACAGTTAGAATCCAGGATGCCAAACAGGCTAGCTACTCAGACCAGCTGCTACTCAGACTAGCCAGCTACTCAGAATCTCCTGCTAGCTACTCAGACCAGCTAGCTACTCAGAATCTACAGCTGAAACAAACAGGCCCTTAGAGTGCTATAAGTTTAATGTTGAATCATTTTATTTATGCACTTAGAAATTAGAATTAAGCATAATTAACAATTTCTCAAGCTCAAAATCGGATATGTCGTCTGCTACCGTTTCAAAAAATATAGATAAAAATCATTAGTCGAAACAAAAAATCATCAACCGCAACATAAAAAAAATAGGGCCATTGAACCTTTGGGTGTTCATGAATCCTGAAGCTTTTAGAACCATTCACCATCCCCATCCCTCCAGCCGTTGCGTGCGGCCGTCAGTGAAGTGATTTGGACTAATTATCTATTTGTCCATCGATGGATACACCACCGAAAGGGAAGCGTACTGCATTTGTGGACACCATATATATAACAGAGAAGCAGCCAGGTTGGCGTTCACATACAGCCAGGTTGTCTATCGATGGATACACCACCGAAAGGGAGGCATACTGCATTCGATGGATACACCACCTGTTTCGTCTCCAGATGTTGTTACGGCCAGCAGGCTAGTATATTTTAGCCGGTGAGATTCCTTCCCTGGTTTTTACTAAGGCAAAACTGGAACCGGATGTTTATGCCTTAGATGCAGATTATTGCTCCAGGATCCATTATGCGTCAAGTGAACGGCGAGGTGTAACTATAACACATTGACAGTCCTATGGCAGCAAAGCTTCCTTCCGAAAGCAAAGGGAACAATAAGGAATGCCTAAATCCTAAATGAAAGTAGAAGTTCAAGGTGTTAGGTCCCCGGCGACGATCACCAGCGAAAACCCGAGTACAAACACACACAAACACAACTAAAACACGGGAGATTTTTGTGCTGCGTCAAGCTGCCACGTTTTCTGTTTTCTCTTCTCCTTTTATTATGCAGAGCAATGCAAAAGAAACGGGAGCATCGGAGCGCTTCTCGCGTCGTGGCTTGGAACGCGTGGCACGTCGCGAGCTATTCTCGCCACGACTTCCTATGCACACGGCGTCCACAGACCGGAGCTTGTGCGCATGCAGACATGCAGGCTTAACTAACACATCTCCCCCTAAACTTGCACACTTGCTTGATGTCGACGAGGCCAATCTTGGAACGTAGCTCGATGAACCTGCCATGCACAAGTGCCTTCATCAGGATGTCCGCTAGTTGCTCATTGGTGCCAACTGACTCGACCTTCACCCTGTCTTCCTCAATGCACTCTCTGATGTAGTGATATCTTGTGTCAATGTGTTTACTGCGATCATGAAAGACAGGGTTCTTACTGAGCTGAATCGCGGACTGGTTGTCAATCTTCAGCGTGATGGCGCCGGCCTCCTCTCCTCTGAGTTTTGCAAGGAGCCGCACCAACCACACGCCCCTGGCAAGCAGCTGTTGTCGCGGCGATGTACTCGGCTTCACATGAAGACAGTGCCACGACCTTCTGCTTTTGCGATTGCCAAGTGACTAAGTTGTTGCCGAGGAAGAAGATGCCTAACGTGCTCTTGCGGGTGTCGACGTCGCCCGCAAGATCACTGTCGCTGTAGCTGACAAGGTGTGCGGCTCCTCTCTTTCTCAGGTAGTAGCAGCCGTAGTTGATTGTGCCAGCGACATAAGGTGCTCGGTGGTGGGCTTCTCTATGAATCTACTGACATAACCCACCGAGAACGCCAGGTCTGGTCTCGTGTTCACCAGATAGCGTAGCGCACCAACAATCCTTTACTCAGTAGCATCAACAGCAGGGGAAGTGCTCAACTTACTGAGTTTGAGGCATGACTCCATGGGAGTGTGACTGGCATTGCTCCGAGCCATGCCTGCCGCCTTGAGTATCTTCACCGTGTATGCTCCTTGACTCACGGTGATGCCGTCATCGGTCTGGTTCACCTCTAGACCCAAGTAGTAGCTCAGCAATCCAAGATCGCTCATTTGAAACGTGCCCCTCATCTCCTTCTTGAAGTGCTCAAGCTCGACAGAGCTTCCCCTGGTGATGACGAGATGGTCGACATATGTGCCGACCACTAGCCGGTGCTCACCCGCACCACGGATGTACACCGCGTGCTCGGAGGCGCTGTGCTGGAACCCAAGTGACACCAGGGAGGCGTCCAGCTTGGCATACCAGGCACGCGGGGCTTGACGAAGACCGTAGAGCGCCTTGATCAAGCGCAAAACCTTATGCTCTTCGCCGGCGACTACGAACCCTGGTGGTTGTGCGACGTAGACTTCTTCTTGTAACTCACCGTTGAGAAATGCAGACTTGACATCCATATGGTGGACAACCCAGCCTTCGTTCACCGCATGTGCCAGCAGTAGGCGCACAGATTCATGTCGTGCCACTGGCGTGAATACCTCATCAAAATCAATGCCCTGCTGCTGCACGTAACCCTTTGCCACGAGCCGTGCTTTGTATTTGGTGATGTTGCCGGCCGCGTCCTTCTTGGTCTTGTAGACCCACTTAAGCCCGATTGGGCGCTGGCGTGGTGGTGGGTCGACGAGCCGCCAGGTACTGTTGGACTCGATTGACGTCATCTCATCGAGCATCGCCTGCCGCCAGCACTCATGTTGCTGCGCCTCTTGGAATGACGCTGGTTCCTCAACGCTTACCAGCAACAGGTCCTCATCCAGTTTGTGTGTGGCCAGTCCCGACGGTGTCACCGGTCCCAGCACGTTGTCGACTCTGCAGAACCATAGCGGGGCGTCGTCATGATTGGAGTCGAGCACCTCTTCTGCTTCCGATAGAGGTGAAACAAACTTGACCGACGGTGCGCTCGTGGGTGCCATCGAGCTTGGTGTGGATGTATTCGCGCTTGCCGCAGGTGTACTTGGTGCGGATGGCGTCATTGCTCCATCCGCTGGTGCTGGCTAAAACGTGGTGATCACGCTAGGCTGGACAACGGTGGTGTACTCGATGATGAAGTGGTCATCGACGTTCACCGCTTGGTCGGCGGTCCACTGCCACTGCGCCAGCTCTTCGAAGACCACGTCATGGCTTATGTGTATGCACCTTGACACTGGATCGTAGACGCGGTAAGCCTTGGATCCCGGTTCGTAGCCGACGAAGATCATGGGCCGACTGCGATCGTCCAGCTTCTTGATATTGGGCATGGTGATTTTTACGTGTGCCATGCACTCGAACATGCGGAGGTGGTGCACGGCCGGCGGGCTCCCAGTCCAGAGCTCATAGGGGGTCTTCCCACAGATGCCCTTGGACAACGATCGATTCAGGAGGTACACGGCAGTAGTTATCGCCTCCCCCCAGAACATACCTGGCAGGCCCTTTGCCTTGAGCATACTGCGTGCCGTGCCCACCACCGACTAGTTGCGCCACTCAACGTCGCCATTTTGTTGCGGCGTGTAGGGCGCCGTGAGCTCACGACGCACACCCAGTTTAGCGCAGTACTCATTGAGGTTCGCCGCTGTGAATTCTCCCCCTCTGTCTGTGCGCAACGCACGGAGCTTCTTGCCGCTCTTGCGCTCGGTCGCCACTTGAATGCGCTTGATGGCGGTCGGTGCAGCATCCTTGGCTGGCAACAAGGCGATCCACATGTACCGGCTGTAATCGTCGACGAGCAGGAGGAAGTAGCGGTTTCTACTAGGTGTCTATGGCGAGATTGGGCCACAGAGGTCGCTGTGCAACAGCTCGAGGTGCTCGATGGAGCGTGTCAGTGCATGCTGCGGGAAAGGTGCGTGGCGATGCTTTCCGGCGAGACACATCTCACACACCTGGTCGACCTGCTTCAGCATAGGTAGGCCACGAACCAGCCCTTCTCTTCCCATTTTGCGCAGCGCGGCAAAATTGATGTGCCCGAAACGGGCATGCCAGCACCATGCATCTTCTCTGCCGCGCGCAGCTAAGCAGACCGGCTGTGCAATGTTGATGTGGAGCACGTAGAGCTGGCCTGAGCTCTGGTGGATCTTGGCGAGCAGGCACCGCTGCTCGTCACGAACGCGCATCACACCATCCTCGATCAGGACTTGATAGCCACACTCGTCGAGCTGGCTGACGCTGATGATGTTGGCGGTGAGGCGCGGGATGAAGTACGCGTTGACAAGGGCGCGGTGCTCGCCGTTCTTGCACGCGAACAATATCGTGCCACATCCCTCGATCCGGACGACGGAGCCGTCGCCGAACCGTACCGAGCTAGTGATGCCCGTGTCGAGGTCGGAGAACGTTGCCCGGGACCTAGTCATGTGGTTGGTGGCCCCAATGTCCAGGATCCAACGCCAGGGATCCTGATCCTCTGCGCCGCCGAGCGCCGCGAAGACCTTCTGCTCCACCAGCTCGACCGTGCCGCGTGATGAGTTCGACGACGACGGCATAGTCACAGGAGGTGGTGGTAGCATTGGGACCAGGGTTGTCGCGACGCGGCTAGATCTGTCGCTCTTCTCATCGGGTGGGGAATGACAGGGCGGCGGTGACAAAGTGGTGGTCGAGACGGCGCCGCCCTGCAACAGGAGTAAAGTTGGCTCGTCATCCTGGGCCACATGGACCTGTTCCTCCTTCTTAGGCTTGGTGCGACATTCCTTGGCCCAGTGGCCAGTTTTGCCACAGTTCCTGCACTTGTCGCCATTGCGTTCGGCCAAGAGCCCACTCCATCCGAGCTCCCGCCGCCGCCGCGACCTTGCTCCTTTCCGCCACGGTGCTTGCCACGACTGCTTGAGCCGCCAGCGCCGCGGGAGCCTTCTTGCTCCTTCTTCTTGTAGCACTTGAGCCACTCCTCCGTGAGATAGAGCTTGCCACAGCTACTCTGGGGGGACGGAGGCTCGTGCTCGTCTTCTACCGCCTTCAGCCTCCTGGTGATCTCCTCCACCGACAAGGTTGAAACGTCGAGTAATGTCTCAATTGAAAGAACAAGTTGTTTGAACCTAGGGCGAGAGATGCGCAGGTACTTCTCGACAACCTTCTGATCAGGCTTGGGGTCGCCGATGGTGGCCGACTGGTTGACGATGCTGGTGAGGCACATGGCGAAATCCTCCACCGCCTCACCGTCACAAAACGAGAGTAGCTCGTACTCCCATCGAAGCTTTTGCGTGCTGGTCTTGCGGATTCAATCATCACCGATCCACGTCGTCCTCGCAGACTGCTTAGTCGCGAGCGTGGAGATCATCTCGGGGGGGGGGGACAGCGCTACAAATGGCGTCCAACACCATCCTATCTTCGTGGAAATCGACATCGCCAGGCTCGATGGTGTTCCAGAGGCAGCGTGCTTGCAGCTTGATCTTCATGAGCAGCGACTAGTCGTTGTAGTTCGTCTTGGTTAGTAACGGGTAGCTTGCCGACCCGCCCGTCTCCTTGACAATGCGGTGATACACTTGGTAGCCGCGATTGTCGTTCCCGCCATAGCCCGAGGAGCGGCTGCCGGATGGAGGTGTCTGCGCTGGCGACATCGATCACCGGCGCGACCAATACGTGTGTCCTCGAGGCATGAATGCCCAAGCGATCGCACGATCACGGGTCCAAGCCCTAAACCGAGCTCTGATACCAATTGTTAGGTCCCTGGCGACAATCACTGGCGAAAACCTGAGTACAAACACACACGAAAACAACTGGAACACGGGAAAATTTTGTGCTACGTCAAGCTGCCGTGTTTTCTGTTTTCTCTTCACCTTTTATTATGCAGAGCAATGCAAAAGAAACGGGAGCGTCGGAGCGCTTCTCGCGTCGTGGCTTGGAACGTGTCCATCCCCACGCCTGCACGATGCGTTCACATCCGCAAGCTTTGGCACGTCGCGAGCTATTCTCGCCACGACTTCCTACGCGCACGGCGTCCACAGACCGAAGCTTGTGCGCATGCAGACATGCAGCTGACTAACTACGTGTACAAGGCTTAACTAACACAAGGCACCTTCATTATTGCTATTTGAAAAAAGAAAGCTTGTCAGCAGAGCCTCTCAAATCTCTGAATACTGCAGCCTGTAATCAGAGAAAACAGCAGTCTGAATCGTGCCGGGCGAGGAACAGTACTTGTCAGACTTCAGAGTTTTGGTGGAGAAGCAAAGTTAAAAAAACTGGTTCAGTTTGACAGATGCGATTTTTGTGCTGCGCAACCAACTGCAGCTTTTCTGTTTTCATCTTATTTATATGCTGAATACAGGAAAAGAAGTTACATGCATGTAGTGGGCCGATTCTCACTCTCTCTGATCCGAGAATGCAGCTCCACTTCAGAACTAAAAGACTCAGTTAACAGAGACTTATTTCTCCCGCTGTGACTTCCTGAAAACAAACTAACAGTACCTACTCTGAAAAGAAACTTAAAGAAAACATGCAGTGCTAAAAATACTGAGAATGCAGTAAAATTACTAACAATCACTCCCTAATTTTGCTGCACTTCAATCATTCCAAGTCTTCTTCTAATCTCCTGAAAGCGAACACGTCCGAGCGGCTTTGTCAAAACGTCTGCCAGCTGATTTTCTGAACTGACAAACTCTAGCTCGATCTTCCCTTCTTCAATACACTGCCTAATGAAGTGGTAGCGCGTATCAATGTGTTTGCTCCGGTCATGCAGCACTGGATTCTTGGACAATGAAATTGCTGATTTGTTGTCAACCTGCAGTTTGAACTTCTCAGGTTCTGTCAGCAACATTTCAGAGAATAATCTGCTTAACCAAACCCCTTGGCAAGCTGCTGCAATGGCTGCAATATATTCAGCTTCACAGGTTGATAATGCGACCACCTTTTGCTTTTGAGACTGCCAGCTAATCGGGTTTCCATTCAGCAAAAACAGCACTCCCGAAGTGCTTTTCCTGTCATCTACATCACCCGCCATATCGCTATCGCTAAAACCAATTAGCTGTAGTTCTCCATCTCCTGCCCTCCTGTAGTGATAGCCAAGGTCCTTTGTTCCTTTAACATAGCAAAGAATATGCTTTAATGCTGCCATATGCTCAGCTGTCGGCTCTTCCATAAACCGGCTAACATAGCTCACTGAAAATGTTAAGTCCAGCCTCGAATGCACTAAATATCTCAGGCTTCCAATCAAACTTCTAAATAGTGTAGAATCTACAGGAGGACCTTCACCTTTCTTGCTCAATTTCAATCTAGCATCCATGGGCACATGACTTGAATTGCAGTCCACCAAACCGGCCTTCTCCAATATCTTTTGTGCATATGCTGACTGACAGATTGTGATACCATCTTTGAATTGATGTACTTCCAAACCCAGATAATAGCTAAGCTTTCCAAGGTCACTCATCTCAAACAATCTCTTCATTTCCTCCTTTAATTTCTGGATTTCCTGAGGTATTGGCCCGACAATGACTAGGTCATCAACATATATGCCAACTAGCAAGTATGAACTGCTTGTACCTCTTCTGTACAGGGCATGGTCTGAAGAACATCTCACAAAACCGAGTGAAGTGAGAGTTTTGTCCAGCTTTGCATTCCACGCTCGCGGAGCTTGCTTCAACCCGTACAGTGCCTTGTTGAGCCGCATTACTTTGTAAGGATTGTGTTTATCTCCAAAACCCGGTGGTTGAATCACATAGACTTTCTCCTGCAGTTCTCCGTTCAAAAAGCCAACTTTACATCCATGTGATGTATTTCATGCCCCTTCGCTGCAGCAAGTGCAATCAGCACCCGGACTGTCTCCATCCTCGCTACTGGAGCAAAAACTTCCTCAAAATCGACGCCGTGTTGCTACACATATCCCGTGGTGACCAACCGAGCCTTGTATTTCACAATATTTCCCTGAGCATCTCGTTTTACTCTGAAAACCCACTTCAAACCGATTGGACGGTGTCCTTGAAGAAGGTCTATTGCACACCAGGTGTTGTTGTCTTCAATGGACTTTAGCTCTTCCAGCATTGCTTTCTTCCAACAAGTGTGTTTTTCTGCCTCTGACAGAGACTCAGGTTCTTCGGCCATTAACAAACACATTTCATTGAATGACTCAGCCAGGTTCTGCACAGCAGTATTGTCATACAAGTCTGCCACCGTTCGGTACCGACGAGGCCCTTCTGTAGTGGCAGATGATTGCACACTTGGTGGAGAAACAAACCGAATACCTGCTGGATTTGTTTCAGGTACTACAGACCCTACCGCATCAGACGACAACTGCTCACTTTCAGAGCATGACCTTGGTATGAGGTTTGAACTGGGTGTTGCCATCCCGGTTTCAGCTTCATTTCCATTTTCTGCTGCATCTGAGCTTTTTGTCTCTACACTCCTGGCATTTGCACTCCCAGTAGATGCAAGTACACTGTTTACTGGACAATAAAACCATCCCTTGTATTGCCTGAAAACTCATCATTTCCGGTAACTTGCCAATCCCAACTGGATTCCTCATTGAACACAACATCGCGGGAAATGTGAAGTTTGTTACCGACTGGATCATACATCCTATAAGCTTTACATCCCGGTTCATATCCAAGCAAGACCATTGGTTTACTTCTGTCCTCCAGTTTCTTGAGATTAGGCTTGGTGTTCTTCACGAAACCGACATAACCAAATGTTCTGAGGTGATGAACAGAAGGGCTTCTACCATACCATGCTTCGTAGGGAGTCATACCTTCGACACTTCGAGTCGGGGCCCGGTTGAGAAGATACACAGCAGTGGTGACTGCCTCCCCCCAAAAGCGACCCGGCACTCCTTTAGCCTTGAGTAAACTTCTTGCCATTGCGACAACAGTTTGATTTTGCCTTTCTACCACGCCATTTTGCTGTGGCGAAAACGGAGCTGTCAGATGACGTCGAACTCCCTGCTCTGCCCAGAATCGGCCGAACTCCACTGAGTTGAACTCTCCTCCTCAGTCTGTGCGAAATACCTGCAACTTGGCATTACTTTCCCGTTCGGTTGCAGCCTGAAAGTTCTTTATTGCCTCTGCTGCTTAATCCTTGGAACTCAGCAAAGTAATCCACATATACCGCGTGAGGTCATCTACAAGGAGGAGAAAATACTTCTTACCCCCTGGAGTGATCGGCGCAATTGGGCCACACAAATCACCGTGGACCAGCTCTAGTGTCTTCCTTGCTCGATAGTGTGTTTCATCTGGGAATGAGGCTCACCTTTGTTTTCCTACAAGACAGCTATCACAGATCTCTTCCACATGTCGTATCTTGGGAAGTCCTCTCACCATTCTGTTCTGTGCCAGGTTCCTCAATGACTGAAAACTGATATGCCCAAACCGAGCATGCCACTTCCAAGCTTCCTCTTTGCAGCTGGCTTTCAAACAAACAGGCTGTGCCAAAGCGAGGTTCAAGACATACAGACGTCCCTTTGACCTCTTCACCTTTGCAAGCAGTTGGTTCTGCTGATCAAGTATTGTCAACACCCCACCTTCAACATGAATCTTGCATCCCCGTTCATCTAGCTACCCAATATTGACAATGTTGTTTCTGAGCCTTGGAATGTAGTAAACTTCTGTTAGCATTCGTTGATCTCCATTTGCACAAGTGAAGATTACAGTACCACGGCCACATATCTCCACTAGGGACCCATCTCCGAATTTAACCGTGCCCACCACTCCTGTATCCAACTCTGCAAACAGTTTCCTTGAGCCTGACATGTGGTTTGTTGCCCCTGTGTCAAGAAACCATTCATCATCACAACTTTCTTTTGGATTGTCCAAATTCACCTGAGCATGCATCTCATTCAGCTCCACTTGCTCGGTGATTCCCTCAGCACTCCTAGTGACACCACAGACTTGAGCCATAAGAAGAGTCGGTTCATCATCTTGAACCTGGGACAGATTTACCTGCTCCTTGCGCTACCAGCGTGGTGGTTTTCGACACTCCTTGGCGAAATGCCCAAAGTTATTACAATTGAAGCATTTTACCTTGGACTTGTCTCGTTTCGGAGCCGTGGCAGCATTATCTCTTGCGTTGGTGGAGAACCTCCCTTGGCTTGACTGCTTGTCACTGCCTTGGTTCTGGTCTCGATAGTTCCTGCCTCCTGACAAATGAGAAGAGCTCCCTTGCCTGCCCTTTGCATGAGCAAGCCATTCTTCTTCTGTAAGCAGTAAACGACCGGCTCCATCTATATGTTCTCCTCCACTCCACCGGTCTTCAACAGCTTTTAGTCTACCAGTGAGTACTTCAACTGTCATGGTACTGAGGTCCAAAAACTGCTCGATTGAAATTGCAACTTGAGAGTATCTGTCGGGCACAACACGCAAGAACTTCTTCACCACCTTCTCCTCTTCAAGATCATCACTAAGAAGGCGCATGTTGTTCACAAGACCAGTAAGCCGCATGGAGAAATCTTCGATCATCTCACTTTCTTTCATGCAAACTGCTTCAAATTCCTAGTGCAGTGCCTCCCAGACGCTGTCGGCTCCCATACGCATCGTCCGGATAGCCTCCCACGCCGATCTGGCTGTGTTCTTGGTTGCTAATGAAGCCAGCATCTCCGGAGGGACTGCTTGCAGAATGGCAGCCAGCGCCATCCGATCCACGCGAAACTTGGCGCCACCTGGTTCAATCGCCTCCCACACCCCTTGCGCTTGGAGATTCACCCTCATCAGCAGCGCCCAATCATTGTAATTGGTTCACGTGAGTACGGGATATCGCAGTGATACCCCCGTCTCCCTTGGGGCCGTCTGCGCCACCAGGTCCTGGCCGCCGTATGCACCAGGAATCATCACGCGCGAGCTTCCACTGTTGCCTGTTCCAGGGTACCGACGACCACTGCCGCCAGAGCTCCTCGTATGGGTGGGTGACATGGATCTTCCTCCTCGCACCATCGCCTCAGGTTCGATTACAAACCGCTCTGATACCAATTGTCAGCAGAGCCTCTCAAATCTCTGAATACTACAGCCTGTAATCAGGGAAAACATCAGTCTGAATCGTGCCGGGCGAGGAATAGTACTCGTCAGACTTCAGAGTTTTGGTGGAGAAGCAAAGTTTAGAAAAACTGGTTCAGTTTGACAGATGCAATTTTTGTGCTGCGCAACCAACTGTAGCTTTTCTGTTTTCATCTTATTTATATGCTGAATACAGGAAAAGAAGTTACATGCATGTAGTGGGCCGATTCTCACTCTCTCTGATCCGAGAATGCAGCTCCACTTCAGAACTAAAAGACTCAGTTAACAGAGACTTATTTCTCCCGCTATGACTTCCTGAAAACAAACTAACAGTACCGACTCTGAAAAGAAACTTAAAGAAAACATGCAGTGCTAAAAATACTGAGAATGCAGTAAAATTACTAACAAAGCTCACACACTTCAGCTTTCATCTCGAGCTTGAGAGGAAACACATACGAGGACGGTCCGGAGCTCTAAGCTTGCATCACTGCACGTAGTGATCAATGGAGGGGAAGCAATGGCGCGGCCACCAACCACTTGGTCTGCCTCCCGTTGCGGGCGGCACAGCGAGCCCTGATATGATGCTGCCCAAGGCCATTTAATTTGCAGCCCATCGTTCCAATTAACCCGCCGCTGTCCGCTGAAGCTAACGAGGCATCAGTACATGACGAGCCGATCAGCCGGTGTAACACCCCCGTTTCTAAGAACGAAAATGTCGTTACTTTCCGTAACAGCCCAGAAGTTCAATTACGGACAGAAGAAATACCATGCCTACTCACGAACATTTAAAAAGAGTTAATTTAGTCAAAATAAGACTTATCAGTCAATTTTAACAATTTTAAGGGCGCCCAAACCCAAAACTTAACTTACAATCAGAAGAACCAACGAAAATTCCACAGAAACGTTTGAGTACGGTCGCAACCCTAGCGTGAAAACTTGTATCATTTTTTCTTCTTCTAATCTCTGTGTTGGGGGAAAATAGAGCAAGACTGAGTACAATCAACCATACTCAACAAGTCACACGGGAAATGCTTTTTAACTTCATGCAAGAGTTTACCATGGAGTAGGTGGGAAAGATTTATTATTGTATGTGGATGCAGTTTTAGCTGTAACTCATTTTTAGATATAAAAGAAAGATAACTCCATTAGTTAAAAAGGGGGTTTCAAACTTGATCATTGATATTCAACATTCCCAGATCATTCTCAAATCTACTTATGCTTTGTTGTTGGATTCACCCATTAAACATAGTTTCATTTACCGGAAGCACGGCGTATTCAAATACCATTATTTCATGACTCTGTAGAGCTGCACTACTTTACCCACAAGATCTCTCAACCCTCATGACTGAGTTGAGAAAACAAGGTTGTTCACTGCTTAATTCTTTATATAGCCTCCACCCAGTAGGTTTTTGATCTCAACAAGTTCGGATGACCCCACGGATCTCGTCCGACTTGTCGCAGACCTACAATTGTATGGTTAACCACCTCCCATACGAACTCACCCTCTGTCTCCCCCGCCAGTTGCAGAGGTTCAATCGAATTTGAGCAGCTACTAGGCCTGATTTGACAAAGTCAACGCTTGTGGTAGGGCGAGTACTATGTTCTTTACTCAGCATAAGGGTCTAGTCCTTTTATTTTTACTAAGGCAACTTCCATGCACAAACCCATGTTCAGTGCCTGCGGCACTGCCACCAATCCACAGCCAAGCCTCCACCCTAGGATAAGGTCTTGGGATCCGGCCCATTTGTGGCCTTCTGCGATCCTCGCTTACCCTAGATCCACTTTTTAACAGCCAAGCCTCCACTCTTAACAGTGGAAAGATTTTAATGAGTTCCTAACTACCATGAGTACATTATTATTATACTTAGTATTAGTATATCATGTCAAGGTGAATATGGCCATCAAGTTAATCTGGGCTTTTTCAGATGGTAGGATATAACTAATATCATGTCATTCTAAACGGTTATTGTACATGAAATAACAACGCATAAATAGCATAATGAAAATATAGATAAATGAATAACTTAAGGAATGTAGGTTCAACATGATCAAACACATGTGACTTGCTTTGCGGATTTACAACCTCGACAATTTCATATTATTCAATTTCTTGATCTTGAGCTTGATCCGAGGTTTCTTCTTCTTGAATTGGTCGACTCTCGACGTCGTGTGCCAGCGTAAAGCAAAGAAATAAAATTTAATTCCACACTCAAAGAAAATGAGATAGGAATAAATAAATAAAAATAAAGAAATAAAATCCAAGAAAATTCAAATAAAATGGGTTTAGGGTTTTTGGGAGGTTCAAATGGTGAAATGGGCTTGAGAAATGGGTCGGCGGGCTCGAAACGGTTGAAATGGGTATATTTTTTTGTATTTTTGGGCTTTAAAAAGGCTTAACGGGTCTGGTTACTATTCATCGCGGTTATTCACTCTTCATTGTGGGCGGGTTACTATTCACAGTGGGCCAGTTTAAACACTATCAGGTTGGTTACTGTTCATGGTGGGTCGGATTCAAAGGCTAACGGGTGGAATTACTGTTGCTTGCGGGTTTCGGTTCTTCGGGCGCCCGGCTTTACGGGT
This sequence comes from Dendrocalamus latiflorus, assembly GCA_017311315.1. Taxonomy (NCBI): domain Eukaryota; kingdom Viridiplantae; phylum Streptophyta; class Magnoliopsida; order Poales; family Poaceae; genus Dendrocalamus; species Dendrocalamus latiflorus. The sequence goes on from CM029618.1 coordinate 4,474,776, forward strand.
CGAATGAACAGTGCCGCCCGGCACTGTTCTTCTTCTCTAAGTGCACGCGACCAAAAAACAAAGCAAGAGGAGCAGCAACTACCGGCGACACTACGGGGATTTGTGACACCAACCGAGACCATGGACGGGTTTGTGGGGTTGCCAGGGTTCCATTTTGGGGTTCGGTTGGTGCGGAAAGGCCGGCGATTGCCGCCGGCGAGCCGTTTTCTTCTGCGGGAAATTTGAATGGTGTAGGGCGAACGGAGGCCTAATTAGGCGGTCGGGCTGGTGCTTGGGCATCAGTGGGGCTAGGGCAAGATTGTGGGAGTGGCGGTTTGGACTGGGAAGGTCGAGTTTGGGCTAGCCACGGTAAGGTGGCTTGGCCGTGCGGCGGCTCTCGATGCTGGGGAAGAGGGGTGCTTGGGGAGCTATGGTGATGGTTCGGGAGCACTTCTGGGTGCCTGAGGGAGCTACGGGAGTAAGGAATTGAATTGCAATTGGGTAAATCGAGGAGATTGGTTTAGGGCTCACTTTGGGTTTCTTGGCAATTGCCGGTGGTGGGGGTGACGGCGGAGACTTTGGGGGTGTCCGTCTGGTTCTAGGGGGTGATGTCTTCGAATGGAAAGGCTCGGTTGCTTAAATAGGGCGACGAAGGCGGTTCGACATAGTGCCTTGGCCAAGGCGACGGCGGCGCGTGGCCTGGCCGGGAGAGTTCGAGGAGATGCAGTGCGACGGTCGGAGGGGGTGAAGCTAGCATCTCGGGCGACACTATGCAGGGGTCAAAAAGGCAGGGCCGCGTCAGGTCGGCCGGGAGAGCTCGAGAGGATCGGGAGAGGAAAAACCGGGGCGCGACGGCAGCAGCAGCCGGTATGGTCTGACACTGTTTTAAGGGTACTTAAGAGTGGTGTACGGTCGCTGACAAGTGGTGCAAGGCTGGCAACGGCGAGAGGACGGGAGAAGGCATGGGAGATCGGAGGAAAGCTCGGGCGGTGCTGAAAACAGGGGCGACGGACGGTGGTTTTGTGGCCGGCGGGTGATGCACGACAAAGAGGGGGCTAGGGGCTGCCAGGCTAGTATGTACGGTGCTTGACAACCGAACAGCAGTGTGGAAGTGCGAGAAGGTGCGAGAGGGCGAGAGAGTGTTCGGCGGCGATGAAAAAAATCAAGCGGCGGCAGAAATATCTTGACAATGAACAGTGACAGCACGAAAATGGGTTAACTGGAAAATTTGGCAGGGAATTTAGGGCACATTTGGCTTGGTTTTGAGTTGATTTGGGCAAGGAATCAACATGAAACAAATTCAAAAGAAAATTTTAAATTTCTTGCAAATTTCGGTTTGTTTCAGCCGGCCCGCCGTTCTCCAGCACGCTCTTCACGGTGGCCTGCAACCCCAAGCGCCGCTGCGTCGTCGACATGCACCCGCGTGGGTCAAGAAGGACGCTCGGCCATTCTTGGATGCCGGCATAAAACGTCGCTGGCTGCGTCGGCTACTTCGTTTGGGCTTTTGGCGGAAGCTTATCACTTCGGCAGGGACGACGGTCTAAGACAAATAGATGGGTGTAGGGGCAATACAGTATACTTGCCCTCGTCACTGTTTCAAGCCCGCTCTGAGCACTATGTACCAGCTACAGCTTCTATTTTATCTTCTTCGCGAGTCAAAATAAATAAGACGGTTTCTTAAAACAGATTCTCTAAATAATTTGTTATACTCAAATTTATATACACCATCCACTATCGTTTCAAAAGTATAGAAAAACTATTAACCAAAATTTAAAATTATCAACCGTAACATAAAAAAATAGAACCATCCCTCCAGCCGTTGCGTGTGGCCGTCAGTGAAGTGATTTGGACTAATTATCTAGTTGTCTATCGATGGATACACCACCGAAAGGGAAGCGTACTGCATTTGTGGGCACCATATACATAACAGAGAAGCAGCCAGGTTGGCGGACAGATTGGCCACCGATCGATTTGGCACTGCTGAAACGTGTGTCACTGCATCCAGCCGCGCCGAGGAATCTATGGCCCAGCTCATGCTGCCGAAAGAGATGTGAAGCCACTGCGACTGCTAACGTACGACACCAACATGTTGGAGCGTGCATCCGTGCGTGTGTCGAGGTTGCCCGTAATTCCAAGTTTTGTTTTTGAAACAGGGATAGAAGTCCTGCCACATTTCATTAACAGAGGAGAGAAAAACAAGCACCTATCTAAGGTGAACGAAACTACCTCTTACATACCAAAACAACCATACTACTGCACTTACAACTGATACAATAAGCCACCAAAACCATACTACTTGATCTATTGAACTTTAGCTGCACCGATGATGAGGCACCTAACTTGCTCACCTCAACTCACCTAAAACACCCATCTCGCTAGAACATAAAGCCGCCACACCAGCAACCAGAACATACCTATTGCTTAACCCTTTCACTTATTTGGTCCACACAAGGCTGCGAAAATCACACTTGGTGAGAATGAACCACTCAAGACTTCTATGCATCCTTGTCTATGGCACCTCCATCCACTTCATCATCCTTTCTAAGAATGCCTAGCTTCTTCATCCACAAATATTGTGCTTTCTGATTCATATCAAGACACCCAACTTTTGCTTTGCAAGCCGGGGAAGCGTTCTGGCGATGGATAAGTTGTTTAGATGATTTCCTAACCTTGGACCTTCCACCTTTGAGGTTGATGATTCAATAGGTGAACACCTTGATGAGAGAACTTGAGACACAATGGTTTCAGCCTGTATAGATCTAGCAAGGTCTTTCTTTAACAAGCAGGGTTCCTTTACCGATTCCAATGCAGACGAGATTGTATCATCAATTGGCGTAGGCAGCTTGGTTAATGATTCTCTAGGGGGTGGCCTAGTAGAGAGCACCTCGAAAGGTAATATACTTGGCATAGTCGAAGGTTCCCCAACAACATCAACATCTTGAGGCTCCGTTGTACTCGTGCACAACAAATTTGATGACTCCACACTGGGCATACTTTTATGTAGCAAAACTGAGAACTCTCTTGTAAGTGTCATGGTTGAGGGCACCGTCACAGGCGAAGGCGGTGAGGGCATCATCTGAAGCAATGAAAGTGATAGATCCTCACGACTATGAGTTAGTGTTGAAGATGAGTGCCCCAAGTTCTCCATGGAAGGACCACCACCACCTCCTGAAACATCTGAGAGAATCTGGACATGTATCTCCTTCCATGGAACCTGGAACTTATCATATATCACACAAGCAACTTCCATTGCGGAAACAGGCATGCCAGAAAATGAGACCAACATAGAGTGATGCTTTGTAGTGCTAGTAGTCAATGACAGAGGTGCAACCATAGAGGGATGCACCATGGAAAGTATGGTAGAGCACCTTGAGCGGGTATGAGGGCACCAACAAGCAAGGTGCCCGATGCCCTAACACCGAAGACAACAAGGCCGGTTTCTACAAACCGCAACCTGATGGTCTGTAGCGAGACAATTAAAGCACTTTCCGTGGAACCTTAACGAAGGGTGCAACCATGCCATCTTGGTCACCAATTGGTCCTTGGGATCTTGAGCAATGCACGAGTTTGGACATTCTGCAACTCGATGGCCGGTGGTGAAGCAATTGAATCACTTGCCGTTCAATCTACCTCGCAAAGGAAGCTCCTTAGCCATTGAGTGAGAATGACACGGGATGTTCTGCATGGTAGGATGCCAACCTCTCTTGTCAACCTGAGTCCGCCCTTCAGAGCCAGAGCCTAGTAGTAGACTTAGTGCACTTGTCTTCTCTCCACTTCCCATGCCAATATCAGAAGAAGTCTTCAAAAATTTGGTAGGGAAAATTCATTAAACAACTTGCGGGCGTTGTTTGATAGGGGTGGAGAACCTGAAGAATTGAGGGCAAACCGGTGAATTGTAGCGAAGGTCGGTGGAAAAGCGGCAGAAATGTGGGTTGAAGATGGTGGAGTGGATGGGCAACGGCGCCGGAGGGGCTTAGGCAGCCGGGTGCAGGGTTCACAATTTCGGCGAAATTTCGTTTATCTCGTCAATTTCGTTACCCTCCGAGAAGAAAACAACTCGGTCAAAAAAATCGTTTCGGTTTGAATTTTGCATCCTTAAGAGTTTTGGAAAACGGCCTAGGGAGCTATCAAAGCTCGTATCACAGTGGAAAAGTCTGTTGTCATGCTCCCTGCTGGCCAGGGATTGAATCCCACATCAAGCAAACACTTTTTCCCAATTTTGTCTCACTAACACGATGGTCCCACAAGCAAAAAAATCGAGTAAAAACTTCAGTTGCTCGTGGCGTGATTCGAACCCGGGTCAAACAGATGGCAAGGACAAGGTCTTCCGCTAGAGCAGAGCAATTCTTGCGTTGTACATGTGAATTCTAATAAATATATCCCATATTTAAAGTTTATAAATTCAAATTCGATCTAAATTTGACCGAATTTTTTACCGAAATGACGAAATTTCGTTCAATTCGTTCCTTTCGCCCACCTCCGAATTTTTTTTCAAAACGAAATTGTTTTCCCTGGCCGGGTGGAGTTGGGCAGCGATACACAACTCGGTTGCGCGGAGGGCAAAGTGGAGCTGGGGACAGCGCTAGTTGTGCAGTGGCCAAGGATGCTGAAGAGCGAGGTGGGCAGGAGAACCACTGGTGGGCCCTCCAGCAGGCGACGGTGACGGAGCTCTTAGATGGGAGTGAGTAGGTGAGGGGCGGCCATAGTGGTGAGAAGGGGGCGGCGGTGGAGGGGCGGTGTGAGAGTGGGTGGGTAGAGGCAGGGAAGGCGGCGGATAGGGCTGGAGCTGGTGCTAGAGTGATGGCTGGCGGTAGCAGGGGCTGAACCTTAGATCATCCGAGGGTCACCTCTGGAAGGTTCCCACGGTTCGCTCAGTCCGTATTTTACGACAACGAGTAAAGTTGAAAAGCTAGGTAAAGACGGAGATTGCAGCCATCATCTTCATCGTCGGAATCGGCTTACAGAAAGGAGAAGCCATCGGTACTTGGCCTATCCAGTCGGAGTGGCCGACAAAATAGTACATTTAATAAGCTGTGATGGATAGTCAATCAGAATATCTCGATACTAGAATATAATGTAGTGTAACATATGGTCGCCTGGATAGTGTTAGGTCAAACTGCAGTGAGTACACGCTCGAGACTGACTGCACGTGGTACCTGAGAATAGTTAAAGACAACTGTTTAAATTAACCCCACAGCCGTTTTCGGCTGATCATCTTTTATCAAGGGAAGATTCTATACATTTGGTCCCTTGACTCCTTACTCTATGGATCCTAATTTTCAATCTCAACTCAAAATCTGTAAAATTTATTTTACATGTCCAAGTATTAAGGATATCCAGTGCAAATGATGTCCCAAGGGTTGGTTTCAGGCCTTCAGGGGCGGTCGTAGGTGACATTATTGCCACAAGACAAAATTAGCTATAGCAATTGGAGATGTAAAATAGGCCATAGCACACCAACGCTACAGGGCAGCTTGAAGAAGTCAAGTCTTGTTGATTGACTGAAAAAGAAGGTACTTGTCTCCGTGGTCCCTTCCTCCCTGTCCCAACTGTACACGTTGGACAGACTGCCAGGTAAGCGCCCGTACACGTCACCATCCAACGCGGCTCCCCGACGAGTCACACCGAACCATATAAATTTCGCGAAGGCGCCGCGGCAATCGATTCGAGCTTTACCGATTTCGCATGCATACAGCAGCACTCGAGCCGAGCTACCAACGTGCGACAACTCATTCGCGCAGCCTTTGCTCGCGCTCATTAGCTCGTGATACGCTACGCTGGTAGCCAACATGTCGTCATTGTCGCCGCCGCCGCCGCCTGAGCAGCACGTGCAGCAGTCGCCGTCGGGCGGCCCGGCGCCGGAGAGGAAGTACAAGGGCGTGCGGCGGCGCAAATGGGGGAAGTGGGTGTCGGAGATCCGGCTGCCCAACAGCCGCGAGCGGATATGGCTCGGCTCGTACGACACGCCTGAGAAGGCGGCGCGGGCGTTCGACGCGGCGTTCGTCTGCCTCCGCGGCCCCGGCTACGAGGCCGCGCTCAACTTCCCGGAGTCGCCGCCCGCCGTCGCCCGCACCTGCGACCCGCAGGAGGTGTACGCGGCCGCTGTTTCGTGCGCCAACCGGGAGGCTCCACCCGCCGGAGCCGCCACGGCTCTGTGGGAGGAAGCAACTGACGGTTCCACAGCGCATGACGACGTGCCAGTGCAAAGCGTGGTGGTGCCCCCGCTGCATGTGCCCTCGGCAGAGGGCTTCGACTGGTCGCAGTTGATGGAGAACCCACCGCCGCACTTCTCGCCAACCGTGATGAGCAGCCACGCGTACTTGCTGATGTCACCGACGGCGGCGGACGACATGGAAGAGAACGACAATGGTGCATGCCCTGGTCTATGGAGTTTTGACTATGATGAAGACTGCTCGTACATCCGACATTAGCACCCAACGATCGAAAAACGCAGAAGTACTATGATATTTCTGAACTTTTAGCGCATTTCTTGAACACCTGTTAGCAGTGGCGAAACCAAGAATAAAATTAAGGGTGGCCTGAATCATTTGTCATCTAATGTCTGTGGAAATAAATATCCAATTAGTCGAGTATGCCTGATCTGCTATAATTTTATTTGGATTAAATTCTAGTCGAAACTTCTAGTCGACCCTTGCTGCCCCGGCTCGGCCCCCCTCGTCGCCCCAGTCAGACTCCCCCCGGGCCCGACCCCAGATCTGGCGGTCAACCTCCCCTCGGTCGGTGGCTTTGCCGGCTCGCCGCTAGATCTGGCTACCCCAGCTTCGGTCCGACACTCTGGCTCTAGCGGCACCCCCTTCTGTGCACGTGGTGCGTCCTCTCCCGGTCACCTCCAGCCCCCCTCTCTCTGTGACTCTGCGTTGTGGCAGCGCCGACGCCTCTCCTCTGGGAAGTGGGAAGTTGGGAACTAATTGCAATTGCTAGGTTTGTAAGTTGGAGTGGGTATTTTGGTAGGGCAATGAGATGAATTTGTTGAGCCTATTAAGGGTAGTGGGCTGCCCACTTGACTGGGCTTTTTTCTTTGTTTTTTTGTTGGGCCTCTCGCATCGACGTCGCCGGCCACCACGGGCGCATGAGGGGGGGTTGCCGCTGCCTGGGGAGGTGAGGCTGAAGCCTTACTAAGCCCCCACTGGCTTCGTCCCTGCCTGTTAGTATCCTCTTATGATGTTGACGCTAGTCAATTAGTCAGTCACTGAATACATGCTTATGTCTGTTCATCATGAGTAGATCGAAATGCTGTAGCACGGGGGCCCTTGCAGGCATGCAAGGTTCAATGCGCATTTTCTATTTCTGGTTTTTTAAGAGATGGAACACATTTTTTTTGAAGGAAAATTACAAGGTTAAGTTTAGAACGCAAAACATTTTACAGGAATTTCATAGAAAATAATTCAATTCCCCATCATGAAACAGGAGAAATGATCCCCGTGTTCCAAACAGGGAGAGGGCTTGAGAGATGAGAGCACTTCTATGTGTTCTACTCTAGTGGCTCTGTCCTCCCAATGGATTGTCTGTAAACATTCATCTTCAAGTAGAAATCAAATCTCTAAATTCGTCCAAGTTTTTTTTTCATATATTCAAGTGTTGATTTCTTGATTTGGCTTGTTTTTTTTGTATTTCTTCTCTCTTGATCTTGCTTGGCGTCAACGACGTGTAACTGATGGAAATATCTCTTGCATACCTGATCCCATCATCTAAGCACTTGTTCTTTGCAAGTTCTTAATTTTGCCTAGTTTTGTTGCTTCTTGTGCACAAGGGAGAAAATGTCTCAACTTTGGCAAGCTCTCGGTGAAATTCTTGTTGGATTAGCTTCTTGAGGTATTAATCCTAGTGTGTTTGAAGTTTCATTTCATTTCGAGCCATGGATTGAAAGTTGGGTCGTTTTGTTGTTTGAACCAGGTTAATAGTGCAGCACAACTTTGAGAACAAAATGGTTCCAACTTTCTTATTTTCTTGCAAGAACTCTTGGTGCATTAGATTTCTAAGGTTATGATCTAGTTTTGGTCCAAATTTTAAATAATTTGAAGCCTCGATTTGAAAGTTGTGCAAGCTTTTGTATCGGGTTATACTGACCCAGATGATCTGACCTGACTCGGATAATCTGCCTCAATGTGTTTCAATAGCCCGTGTTGGCTGCTGGTTAGAGTTTTTTGTATTGATTTCCGCTGTGCGTCTTGATCTGGCCTTTGTTGCTTCTTATAGCTATTAGATGGAAGATCTTTTGGAATATCTTCGGAAAATTTTTAGTATCTCTTATTCACTCCCTCTAGTCGCCGGTCAGGTATTACAAAAATTTCAATTTGTTGGCCAAATATGAGAGAATTGTATACTCAAGTTTTGATAAATGAATCCACAATCTAGGGCTCGTTATGGCCCAATTTCCTTAAAAAAAACAACAGTAGATGTCCATCAATTTGGTAAAAAACAACAGTAGTTGTCCATCAATTTGGGCTGTTATGGCCCAATTCCTTAAGAAAACAACAGTAGCTGTCCATCAATTTGGACTGTCATATATCCGTAAAATCGAATAAAATTATAATATTAGGGTTTGGTGAGGAAGTTATATCTAGTTAGCTACCAATATTTATTTACATAGACAATCTTCTATCGGTGCGCTTTCTCGATCTGATCTACATACAGTGGTGGATGCAGGAATTTCAGGATAGGTGTTCGAAGTTATAAAAATATTTTTCAATACAAAACATAAAGATCAACAGTATAATAGTTAACATACAATTGTTCATACTAGGGATAATTTCAGACCATTGTCACTACAGTATGGTTGAATCTATGGTAGATTGGTAGTAACCGCAGTATGGTTGAATCTAGTCATCTGGACATGTTGATATTTTCATACCATAGTCACACACTCACATGACTCACATCATTGATCATTGTCATTTGTAGTTTTTCACAGTTCATAGTTCATACCATACTACCATAGTCATTTAGAAATTGGAACCATAAATTGTGACTTAGTCAGGTACAGAGGTGCTCACCAGTCGCCGGAGCGGTAGAGTTGGACTGCTGCGGTGCTGCCTGCTGGAGCCCAGTCTGGCGGTCCCTCGCAGGTGCAGTGGAGACGCCGAGACGATGAGACGATAGCCTGGCTTCAGGCGGTGGCGCGGTGCTGCAGAGCGGAGGCGCGGTCCGGTCGACCGGTCATGCGGCGCGGAGCTGGAGCCCAGAGGGCCGAAGGTGACACGGCTTGCGGCGGTGCGGCCACCGGTTGCTGGAGCTGCCGAGCTGGACTACTGCTTGCTGGAGCCTGGTCCTCCGCAGGCCGCAGGTGGAGTGGAGATGCCGAGACGATGAGACGACAGCCCAGCTCCGGGTCGACCAGGCGGTGGCGCGGTGCCGTAGAGCGGAGGCACAGTTGGCCGATCGTGCGGCGCGGAACCGGAGCCCAGAGGGCCGAAGGTGACGCGGCCTATGGCTGTGCAGCCACCGGTCGCCGGTGGTGGCTGGCTCTAGCCTCTAGCGGTGGTGTGGTGTCGGCGGAGGCGTAGAGCGGAGGGCCGGAGGCACGATTGGCCGGTCGCACGGCGCGAAGCCAGAGCCTGGAGGTAATGCGCAGATGCGGGTTGCTAGGGTTAGGGGATTGGGGAGGAGCCTGATGGGGAATCGGGGGATGGGGACCAAAGACACCGTGATAGGCCGCTAGGGTTAGGGGAATCAAGGAGCACAGATGGGGAATCGGGGGATGGGGAGACGCCGAGACGGGCCGATCGGCGCACCGCGCACAAAAATGGGTCTGGGCCACTGCTGCATCGTCCGGTTGGGCTGATCAATGAATAGTGATAGACTCATGGCTACAAAATTGTTATTTTGGCCCCGGGAGGCCCTGTACGTACGTAGATGTACTAGCGTGCATGCACCTCACCTCACCGCACCAACATGCATGCATGCTGACTAAATGGCACTCGATGCCGTCCGTATTGTTAAACACCAGTTACAAAAACTGCCCAATGTACAGTTATATCAAATGCACAGATGCCTTTCCATAAAGGCACCTTTTATACCACCCATTCATCATCTATATAAAGCAATGTACAGATTCAGAATAAAGGAATGAAAAGCAATCTTTCTGTCAATCACTTGTCTTAAACTCTTGCAATACGTTATCAGCACACGCATCCACACAAGTGCAAACAGAGACAAGAACAAAAGGTAAATGGCGCTTTGTGAGAACCATAAACAAGTTTTTCTGGAGATTCTAGCATTAGTTGACTCCCTGCATGAAACGCTGCACATCCTTCTTGCCCCTCTCCATGCGCAACCTCCACCATCACGGCCGGCGACCAACACCATCATCTCCACCGGCCATGGCTCTAGGCCGGATCGTCGTCGTCCAGGGGAGGCGCACGACGTCTTCTCACCAGCGCGGGCTCCACGCTATGGACCTTACCGGCGACCAGCGCACGCTTCCGCGGCAGCTAACCGCCGTCCCGGCCTCCGGATCCGCACTCCTCCACCAGCCTCCTCCGCAGAGGACGCCTTCTCCTCGACGTAGATCGGGAGAAGAAGGGAGGTGGCCGACTGCCCGGCGCGGCCCGGAGTGGCACGCAGCCAGCACGGCCCGGCGCCACCCGACCCGGCTCGGCAAGGCGTGGCGCAGCCGGAGGTGCTCGGCCTGGCCCTGGCTGGAGAGGCGCGGCGCCCAAGGCGAGACGCCGCCCGCAGTGCCTGGTGCGGCCGGCGCGCGGTGGAGGCGACGACGCAAGGCGGTGGAGGCAACCGGGGGCTGCGACACCTGTGGCCGGCGACTGCAGGCGGCAGCATGCCTGGCGGCGCCCACATGGCGCGGCCGGCGACACGCGGCGGCGGCGCCAAGGGCGACGGCGTGCGCCCTGCGGCACCGGCGGCGGCGGCGGCTTGCCCAGAGGTGGCGGCGCCCAAAGAGGAGTCGCGGGAGGGGCGGCGGACTAAGTCTTGTGATAATCTTGCAGACTTATTCACCAAGTTATTACCAACTTCCACATTCGAAAAATGTGTTCATGGAATTGGTATGCGAAGAGTACATGATTTGCAGATGTCAGGGGGAGAAATCTCCTAAGACTTAACCCGTTCAAATATAAAATTGTACTCTTTTCCCTTTATGAGTTTTCCCTCTAAGGTTTCTCATCAAGATTTTTAATGAGGCAATATGACAACGTAATCATAAATATATCTCCCTTTTCCCCCACAGGGGTTTTTAGGAGATATAATCAAATATATGCCATATCATTTTTCTCCTTAAAATTTTCCCACTGGGTTTTAAAGAAGTTTTTCATGGCATATCTATTCTATCGGTTCACCTCATATTTTTCACTACAGGGTTTCGGAGGAGTTATTTCAAGATAATGAATCAAGGTGATCATATGAAGATACATTGGTCAAGGGGGAGTGTTAAACACCAGTTACAAAAACTGCCCAATGTACAGTTATATCAAATGCACAGATGTCTTTCCATAAAGGCACCTTTTATACTACCCATTCATCATCTATATAAAGTAATATACAGATTCAAAATAAAAAAAATAAAAAGTAATCTTTCTATCAATCACTTGTCTTAAACTCTTGCAATACGTATCGCAGTGCAAGCATGCTAGCCTGCGGGCTTTCTTTAGGACGCATGGCTTCATGCCGATATTTCTGACTTCACACGGTGTTTCCATCGGTACTTGGCCTATGCAGTCTAAGTGGCCGACAAAACAGTACATTTAATAAGCTGTGGTGGACAGTCAATCAGGATATCCTGATAGTGGAATATAATGTAGTGTAACATATGGTTGCCTAGTTACTGTTAGGCCAAACTGTAGTGAGTACACTCTTGAGACCGACTGTACGCGGTGCCAGAGAGTAGTTAAAGATAGCCAGTGCAAATATTAAGGATAGCCAGTGCAAATGATGCCCCAAGGGTTGGTTTCATGGGCGGTCGTAGGTGACATTATTGCCACAAGACAAAATTAGCTACAGCAATTGGAGATGTAAAATAGGCTGACGTGGAGTTGAGAGCGAAAACTTAGATTAACATAGGAAAATTAAGAGGCCAAAAGGAAGGAGGTACGTCAATCAACAGACAGCCGTACGTCGCGGGCCCATGTACAGCCTCTCCCAATTCAGATAAAGATTCCGGAGTGCGTTTCCTACGTGGTTCCTTCCTCCCTGTCCCAACTGAACACGTCGGACAGACAGCCAGGTACGCTCCCGTACACGTCATCATCCAACGCGGCTCCCCGACGCGTCACACCGAACCATATAAATTCGAGCTTTACCGATCGAACCGAGCCACCAACCTGCGACAACTCGCGCAGCCTTTGATCGCGCTCATTAGCTCGTGATACGCGACGCTGGTAGCCAACATGTCGTCATCGCCGCCGCCGCCGCCGCCTGAGCAGCACGTGCAGCAGTCGCCGTCGGGCGGCCCGGCGCCGGAGAGGAAGTACAAGGGCGTGCGGCGGCGCAAATGGGGGAAGTGGGTGTCGGAGATCCGGCTGCCCAACAGCCGCGAGCGGATATGGCTCGGCTCGTACGACACGCCTGAGAAGGCGGCGCGGGCGTTCGACGCGGCGTTCATCTGCCTCCGCGGCCCCGGCGCCGAGGCCGGGCTCAACTTCCCGGGGTCGCCGCCCGCCGTCGCCAGCACCAGCGACCCGCAGGAGGTGTACGCGGCCGCGGTTTCGTACGCCAACCGGGAGGCTGCACCCGCCGGAGCCGCCACGGCTCTGCTGGAGGAAGCAACTGATGATTCCACGGCGCATGACGACGTGCCAGTGGAAAGCGTGGTGGTGTCCCCGCTGCATGTTCCCTCGGCCGAGGGCTTCGACTGGTCGCAGTTGATGGCGAACCCACCGCCGCACTTCTCGCCAACCGTGATGAGCAGCCATGCGTACTTGCTGATGTCGCCGACGGTGGCGGACGACATGGAAGAGAACGACAATGGTGCATGCCCTGGTCTTTGGAGTTTTGATTACGACGAAGACTGCTCGTACCTCCGACATTAGCACCCAACGATCGCAAAACCTAGTAGTACTTTGATATTTCTGAATTTTTAGCGCATGTCTCGGGCCTCTCGGCTACCTGTCAGTATCCTCTTATGACGTTGACGCCAGTCAACTAGTCAGTCACTGCATGCATGCTTATGTGTCTGTTCATCGTGAGCAGATCGAAATGCTGTCGCACGGGGCCACGCGCGCCCTTGCAGCATGCCAGGTTCAGTGATTTCATTTTTATACGACCAATCCAAATATATGTATTGCAAGAGGGATTCACAAGTATTGAGGGGAAGCTATTGATTCATTTATTTATTCTGAAGTCTGTACATCAATTTATAGATGATGAGGGGTGGCACGAAAAGATGTCTATTTGGTAAAGACACTTGTACATATAGAGACATCTATACATTGGTTACTTTATACTTTAACTGGTTTGTAACACTCCCCTTAACCAATGTGTCTTCATATGATCACCTTGATTCATCATCTTGATAAACTCCTCTAAAACCCTGTAGAAAAAAATATGAGGAGAACCGATAGAGTAGATATGCCATGAAAAACTCCTTTAAAACGCTGTGGGAAAATTTAAGGAGAAAATGATATGGCATATATTTGATTATATCTCCTAAAAACCCCTATGGGGAAAAGAGAGATATATTTATGATTACGTTGTCATATTGCCTCATTAAAAACCTTGATGAGAAATCTTAGAGGGAAAACTCATAAAGGGAAAAAGAGTACAATATTTATATTTGAACGGATTAAGTCTTAGTAGATTTCTCCCCCTGACATCTGTAAATCACGTAGTCTTCGCATACCAATTCTATGAACACATTTTTGGAATGTGGAGGTTGGTAATGACTTGGGGCCTGTTTGGTTGCCTGCATGAGCTGATGCAGCTGCATGAGCGTGGCCAGGCTGAGTAGAGAAGGTCCTTAGCCGCGTTTCTCCTCAGCCTGGCTCCAGTTGATTTTTTGCATCCGCTCGTGCAGGCTCTCACCCCGATGCAGGCAACCAAACACCATCTCCCTGCATGCGCTGGTGCGAGCGACCCCGATGCAGGCAACCAAACAGCCCCTTGGTGAATAAGTCTGCGAGATTATCACAAGACTTAGTTTGCAGAATATTTATTTCCCCACTCTCTTGCAATTCATGTGGGTAAAATAGTTTAGGTGCAATATGTTTTGTGATATTGCTTTTTATGTAACCCGTTTGCATTTGAACAACGCAAGCAGCATTATCTTCGTAGATAATGGTAGGTGATGTAATAGCACCTATACCACATGATTGTTGTATGTGGTTAATCATTCTGCGAAGCCATACACATTCACGTGATGCTTCATATAATGCAATTATTTCAGAATGATTAGTGGATGTAGCCACTAGAGTCTGTTTCGAAGACTTCCAAGAGATGGTTGTTCCACCGTGTAAAAATACAAAGCCTGTTTGATATCTGGCATTATGAGGATCTGATAAATAGCCAGCATCAGTATATCCTATTAAATCCACATTGTTATTCTTCTGAAAGAATAGACCGAGATCTTTAGTGCCTTGGAGATATCTAAAGATATGCTTTACTCCTACCCAATGTCTTTTGGTTGGAGCAGTGCTATATCTAGCATGTAGATTTACCGCAAATGCAATATTCGGCCGGGTGCAATTTGCAAGGTACATAAGCGCTCCGATAGCACTGAGATATGGAACCTCGGGTCCCAATAGCTCTTCATTGTCATCTCGGGGTCTAAATGGATCTTTGTCCCTGTCTAGAGATCAAACAACCATGGGGGTTTTCGATGGATATGCTTTGTCCATATTGAATTTCTCCAATATTTTCTGGACATAGGCTGATTGATGCACTAGGATGTCTGAATGAAGGTGCTCAAGTTGTATACCTAAGAAAAATTTGGTTTTACCCAAATCCTTCATTTCAAATTCCGTCATAAGATGATTACGTGCTTCATCTATATCTTGTGTGTTACCAATGATATTAAGATCATCAACATACACAGATATAATGCAAAATCCTGTTGAGGATCTTTTGATGAACATGCATGGGCAATCATCATTGTTGGAGTATCCCTTTTTGGTTAGGAACTCACTTAGTCGGTTGTACCACATTCTACCCGATTGTTTCAAGCCGTATAAAGACTTGTTCAATTTTACACAATACATATTGCGATTTGCATTCAGATTCAGAATTGAAATTCCATTGGAAAATTTCATATATATATATCCGAATCAAGTGACCCAAAAGATATGCAGTCACTACATCCATCAACTGAAAAGATAGATGATTTTTAACTGCCAATGAGATTAAGTATCGGAATGTTATTCCACTCATTACTGGAGAATAAGTTTCATTGAAATCAATGACGGGTCTCTGCGTGAACCCTTGTGCTACAAGCCTTGCTTTGTATCTCACCACCTCATTGTTTTCATTCCGTTTGCGGACGAAAACCCATTTGAAATCGACAGGGAATACTTTGGGAGGTGTATGTATCACACTGGTGAATACATTTTGTTGTAGGGGTGGCCCCCACCTAAACCCAGCAGGCCTGTTAGAAGGTTATAGGGCCCAAAATGGGGCATATGTAATGGCTTAAATACCCCTGACCGGGAGGTACCGATGTAAGGGCACAATTGTAAAAGCACAGCCTATATGAATATATATACAAGGGAAAGCTAGGAGGGAGACCAGAGGTCATCACTTTCTCCCAACTCTCCACTACCACATCTCTCTCTGTTTGATCTGTAACCACAACAGTTGGCGCCGTCCGTGGGGAGGACAGGAGAAGCCTGAAATCCGAAGAAGGATGGCACCGAAAAAAGCTTCGTCGACGGCGGCGAAGGGAAAGAAGGCGGCTGGGTCGAAGCGTCGCATGGGTACCAGGGCTTCGGCATCGGCTGTCGCGGGCGCGGGTGACAGCGCGGGCGCGGTGGTCGCGGACGTCGACGCTCGCACTGCGACGACCAACCCCGTCACTGGCGCTGCGACGACCGACCCCGCCACTGGCGCTGCGACGACCGACCCCGCCACTGGCGCTGCGACGACCCACCCCGCCACCGCCGCTACAACGACCAACCCCGCTGACGCGACAGCGACCAACCCCGCCACCCTCGCCGCAACGCTCGCCGGTAGCGCGGACCGGGCGGTTAGAGATAGCCACAACGGAGCAACCGAGAGCTCGGGAGCTCGCGAGGCGATCGTACCCGTGCCGACCCGTCCGCTGGGCACGCCGGCGGCCCCGCCCGCACCAGCGGTGGAAAGCGCCCTGCTGGCGGCCCTCAATGCGTTCCAACGGGAGCTAGGGGATCTTCGCGGGGCTGTCCGAGACATGCAAGAGGCTCGGAGCCAGCAGGCCGCGCTAGTAGTCGCGCCAGAACCCGCGCCAGAAAGGGCAGATAGCCGCGACGCCCCCACATCCAGCCGCGTGCCGCTGCGACGCGTCGATCCAGAGTCCCCGCTTTCGGCAGGACTACAGCAGGCGGCGTGGCCCGAAGACTTCAAATTCCCCAATGTCTTCGAGCCATACAAAGGCGATACGGACCCCCGCGAGTTCGTGTGCGTGTACGAAACCGCAATCGAGGCCGCGGGTGGAGACGACACCACAAAGGCGAAGGGACTCCCCCTCGTGTTGCAAGGAGTGGCACTTTCCTGGTTTTTTTACCATAGAGCCAAACTCCATCTACGCGTGGGAGCAGATCCGCGACCGCCTCCACAACAACTTTCAAGGAAACTATGTTGAGCGGGTCGACGCGGACCAGCTCTTCGCCGTGAAGCAGAAACCCTCGGAGAATCTCCGGGACTACTTCAAACGCTTCGCGAAGATACGCTGTCAAGTCAAAGACGTTAACGAAACCACTGTTGTCAATGCAGCCATACAGGGCCTTCGCCCGGGCCCGATGGCCGAGTACAACGCACGGAAGCCAATCAAGACTGTGACGAAGCTCTTCGACAAAATGGAGGAATACGCCAGGGCGGAAGAGGAAGCACGGCGAAGACAAGGTGACGACTCCGACACCAACCAGGCCGGTGGCTCGGCGAAAATCGAAGATCCGCCGAAGGACGGTTCTTCGAAGGGAAAACGCAAGCAGGAGTCGTCCAAGGACGCGCCCGAGTGCAAGGACGCCCCGCACAAGGAGCCGTCCGATAGGACCAAGCGCGGCCAGCAGAAGTCGCGGCGAGGCCGGTATGTCTTCGACATCGAAGGCGGCTCCGAAGAAAACGCTTCCGCTGGTCGTGGCGGTCGGGGGCGCCGAGGCCGGGGACGCGGCCGTGGCCGGGGCCACGAGGATAAAGGCCGTGAAGATTACGAGCACCATGGGCTGTGGTGCGAAGTCCACGGTCGCGGCACCCAAGACACGCGTGCGTGCACCTCCATCGCGGCGCTCCACCAAAGCGTCGCTAGGGATAGGAACCTGGAGGCACGCCCACCTATGGTGGCCCACGTCCAGCACCCATACGAAGCCCCCATGCACATCCAGGCACAAGGGACGTAGCCCCATGAGGGCCCTCTGCGAATTCAGGCCCATGTGCAGCAGCCTCGGGAGGGCCTCCTGCAGCTGCAGGCTCCGGAGGCAGCCCACCACAGGGTTATCAATGTCATCTCCGGAGGTTCCTCGCTGGAGTTCGCCTCGGCACGGCAGCGGAAGGCCTACGTTCGGAGGCTACACCACGTAGCGGCGTACCCAGCGCAGACACCGCCGGACTGGGCACAGCACGAGGCCACGTTCACACCCGCCGATGCCCAAGGCGTGGAACTTCCTCACCAGGACCCCCTGGTCGTCCGGGTTGTTATAGCGGGATGCGACGTGGGATGTACCCTAGTCGACGGCGGCAGCTCCGCGAACATCCTGTTCGCGGCAGCCTTCGACCAGATGGGGATCCCTCGAAGCCACCTCGGCCCATCGGGAATTCCGCTGCAAGGCTTCGGAGGACAACCTCTACGGGCGCTCGGGCAAATATGCCTTCAGGTCTCCTTCGGCCAGGACGACAATGAAAGGGTCGAAGATGCCACATTCGATGTCGTCGATCTCCTATACCCCTACAATACCATACTGGGGCGCCCAATCCTCAACTCCTTCGGAGCGGTGCCACATCACGGCTATTTATGCATTAAGCTCCCGGGGCCGCGGGCCATCATTACCGTCAGTGGCGACCAGGATATGGCCCGGCGCATCGAGTACGGCACCAGATATCCTCGTCGCGATGCTCAGCGGCACGCTTAGAATCGGCATCGCAGCGCGGGGACCCACGGCATCATCCGGGGACGGCTCGGCAAGCCCTACAGCTAGTGCAACTACCAGAGGCTTCAGCCGCGCCAAAGATGAGTGGTTAGTACCTCCGCCCTATGTAATCTCTCACCCGCGCAAACGGGAATGTAATAGAGTTCCGTTTGTCGCCAACCTCTTATCATTGTACAAAAATATGCGGCGAGAGCGCGCGGAGGCCTCGCCTACGCGCGTGCTCCCGGAGCATAAATAAAGACGCACGTACGCGTGTGCACTCTCCGTAGCCAGGGGTACGGGTATGAGTATAAACCAAAGATGCACGTACGCATGTGCACTCTCCGTAGCCAAAGACACGGGTATGAGTATAAACCAAAGACGCACGTTCGCGTGTGCACTCTCCGTAGCCAAGGGTACGGGTATGAGTATAAACCAAAGACGCACGTTCGCGTGTGCACTCTCTGTCAAAGACACGGGTATGAGTATAAACCAAAGACGCACGTACGCGTGTGCACTCTCCGTAGCCAAGGGTACGGGTATGAGTATAAACCAAAGACGCACATTCGCGTGTGCACTCTCCGTAGCCAAGGGTACGGGTATGAGTATAAACCAAAGATGCACGTTCGCGTGTGCACTCTCCGTCAAAGACACGGGTATGAGTATAAACCAAAGACGCACGTTCGCGTGTGCACTCTCCGTCAAAGACGCGGGTATGAGTATAAACGAAGACGCACGTTCGCGTGTGCACTCTCCGTCGAAGACGCGGGCATGAGTATAAATAAAGACGTGTGGGGGGACGCCTCTGCACGCACTCTACGGAGTATAAATAAGACGCGGATGTTCTCCCTGCGCACTCTACAGAGTATAAACAAGACGCGAATTCCGCGCATGCCATGGACGTCATCCTTGCGCATACTTTACGGAGTATAAATAAGACACGGATGCTGTCCCTGCGTGCTCGGCAAAACGCAAACGCAGCGCGAACCTTGCGTGACTGTCAATCGCGCACCCCCTCAGAGCGTCCAGGCTCGTCTTCGCGCACCACGGGAGATGTACGCAAGGCGCGCTATGGAAACCCAATTTCGAGAGCTTCAAGAAGTAGCGGCGTAGCGCGCCAGAGGCTGGCCCCAGCGAGGGCGCGCACGCGGACCACGAGGTACACCAGAGGCTACCCCCACTTTGGAGGGTAGGGGGACGAAGGTCCGCCTCCGCACGCGCCAGTCTACGGACTTTAAACAAGTCGTAGTGCGGAGGTCCGCCTCCGCACGCGCCAGTCTACGGACTTTAAACAAGTCGTTGTGCGGAAATCCGCCTCCGCACGCGCCAGTCTAACAGGTCGTAGTGCGAAGGTCCGCCTCCGCACGCGCCAGTCTACGGACTTTAAACAAGTCGTAGTGCGGAGGTCGGCCTCCGCACGCGCCAGTCTACGGACTTTAAACAAGTCGTAGTGCGGAGGTCTGCCTCCGCACGCGCCAGTCTACGGACTTTAAACAGGTCGTAGTGCGCAGGTCCGCCTCCGCACGCGCCAGTCTACGGACTTTAAACACGTTGTACCGCGGAGGTGTGCCTCCGCACGCGCCAGTCTACGGACTTTAAACACGTTGTACCGCGGAGGTCCGCCTCCGCATGCGCCAGTCTACGGACTTTAAACAGGTCGTAGCATCAACGACTGCCTCCGCACGCGCTAACTCTACGGAGTAATCAACACGCGAGCCCCGCGAGCGCACTGTCCGCGGCCACCCGTTCGACGGGCAGGAGACAGCGCTCGCACGACTATTCCACCAACAGCGCACTTTGAACGTGGGGATCTCGTCCCCGCACAACATGACCGCCCGAAGCACAGCATGCAGCGCATCTCCTAATCGCCAGGAGGTCTATATATTGGAAAAATCTTACAAGTACAGAGGCCCGCCAGCATCTCTGCCGCTCTAAGCAGCTATTCGGCAGGCTCGTCCTTAGCACGCGCTAAGGCCGGGGCTTCGCCAGAAGAAGATCGGCCCGCCCAAAAGTTCAGAGACTCCTCGGCCCTTCGCCAGCGTCGAAGGCGCCGCCGGGTCGCAAGGTCGGACGCAAGTAGTCGGCCCCAGCATGGAAGCTGCCCGGGACACAAGTGAAATAGTCAGAATTTGTAAAGCAAGCGCGTACTTCATTCACAAGAAAAGCGGGGGACATTGCAACGCACGCCTACACCTGGCCACCTCGGCGTCACACCTGTGAGTTTCTGGCGCCTTCGGAGGCCTCAGCGCCACCCTCGTCACGCCGCGGGACCTCGTCCAGAAATTGGCCGAGGCTCCCCTCCCCGTAAAGTGACTTCCGAAGCTCGACCCGCGCAGCGGCCTCCCCGACGTAATCCTAGACCCGCTCGTGGAAGTACTTGACGGCGCAACGAACAGCGCAGATGGCACCGGACATTACTCTGGCCCCGCCGGGCATCTCCAGCTGGGGGTCCTCCAGCCCGGCGACGTGCGTGCAACCGCGGTGCTGTAGGAGCGCGCACACCATGCACGATGCTACGTAAGCACAGTGGTTGCCGAAGGTCGTCGCGGCGCCGCACGCAATGTCGGCGGCATCTCCGATCCAGCGAAGGGTCCGAGACAGCTCCTCCGGGCCAAAGGCGCGGTCCGGCACTTTAGCCACAAGCCCTTGGAGATGGCTTTCCAGCGCTTGCATGGCATCCCATGAAATGACCGAAGCTTCGCCGAGCGTCCGATTCCGCTAGAGTTAAGGCAAGCTCGCCTTTTTCCTTCTCCAGCGAAGCGACCTGTTGCAGAAGGCCGTCCCGCTCCGCCGCAAACCCCTGCCGCGCCGCCTCCACAGCCGACTCCCGCGCCGACACGGCAAGTCCCTCGGCGTGCGCCTTCACCTCAGCGCACTCCGCTTCCAGCTGGCGGATGCGGGCATCCTGGGCAGAGCGGGCCCCCGAGGCTTCGCGTAGCTCCTCCTCGGCGACCCGCAGCCTATCCTCAAGCACCCTTTGGGCACGAACATAGGCCGCTTGCAAGGCCTGCCCTAGCACAAGTGTCTGCAGAACAGAAAGGCTTAGCAAGCTCAGCATGGCCAGGCATTGTCATATAAGTGCTTACCCTCACCCCCGACACCTCTAAGGCGTCCCCGAGACGCCCCACCCCGTAGGTCTGCAGCGCTTGCTGGCCGACGCTGGCAGCCGCGTCATCCACGATCCCACGCCACGCCCTCAGTGCCTCCGGCGAAGGCACGAAGTCCGCTGGGCTCGGGCGCACGGTGATCGCCCCGCCGGCATGAGGACCCCCATGTTCCGCCAAGGGCTCCTCCTCCGGAATAAGCGACGCTGCAAGCAGGGATGCAGGTGAGCACCGCAAGGCACAACGAAGAATACACCAGGGCAAACTAAGTCACCTTACCTTTAGTAGCGGAAGGAGGGCTTCGGGGGCCCGCCCCTAGTCCCAGGCGGGGTAGCGGCGGCGCAAGTCCCCGTGGAGGGCGCGGTCCTGCAAGGAACGGAAGCCTCCGCGTTCGGGGTCGGCGCTAACCGTTCCTGCACGGCGGACGGCGTGGCCTGAGGGGTGGAGGGGGCGCGCGCCGCAGGGACTTCGGCATATACATCGGAGTCCCACAAGCTCCCGATGCCCGTCGCCATGGTGAATCCCCTCGACGTCCGGTGGAGCTCCGGCCGCAGACACGGCCGCTTAGCCGGAGCAAGTGGCGATGACACCGCCCCAGTAGCCGCCGCCGAAGAGGCCCCCGCGGCTACACCACTCGTGGGCGAAGACCCCACCGTGGCAACCTTTGCGGAGGGCACCTCGGTTTTGGCCGCGGCTGTCGGCGAAGACCCAGCTCCGAGCGCCCCCGCGGAGGGCGTCTCCGGCATCATAGCGGCCACGGCTGAAGGCTCCACCTCAGCACCACCGGTCAGCATGAATCCTGTCTCGACGACCGCCGCGGGTGACGAGACTTCCCCTCTCCGGCTGCCCGCGGCGAGCCCGCCGTCCAGGGCACCCCCGAAGACCCTTCGCCCCCGGCGTCCGCGCCATCCAAGCCCGAGTCGGCGTACCTCACCGAATCTAACTCCGCGTCTGCCGCGTCATCGGGAACACTAGCAGCAGCAGTGGCACCTGCTATACCAAGCACGGCAGACGCTCCGCCACGTGCCCTATTGCGAGACGGCGCCTTTGTCCTCGTTGCGCCATTGTCTTAGTGTTGCGAGGGCGGATCAGCACGGTCCGGCACGGCAAGGCCCAAGGCCACGCACACGCGCTTTATCTGCCCCAGCCCCGCCTCAGCAGTAGCGGACGCGCGCTGCTCATGCTCCCTGCCGGTATACGGCCCGAGGAATACGCGCGCGGCACGCTCCGCGTCCTCCAAGCGAATCTCAGCAGCAAAGCAGGAGACAAGATTAACATGTAACGCACTCCGCGTGAACAAAGGGGGGATACGGTCGAGGCTTACGAGGACCGCAGGATGCCGGCAGTGAGCAGACCCACGGCAGAACATTATCGTCTCGACGCTTCTCGGCGGCGAGGCGCCAGTCACGGGCAAGCGGCGCCATGCCGTACATCGCGTACTCTTCGGCGGGGTCGTGCATGTTAAAGCAGGCGGCCACGCCTGCGAGCCGTCGGGCCCTCCGCCTGTCCTCGTCGTCGAGCGTCCAACCGGGCGAGGTCTTGAACGCGATCGGCCGGCCCGTGCATTCGAGGCCGCTCCCGCTCGCCACGCGGTGGTAGAACCACCGTTTCATCCAGTGAGACTCCCACTTCCCGCGAGTGGAATTCGCGGGGAAGAGCTTGCTGCAAGATGACCGAAGAATAAAGGTGACGCTGCCGAAGTTCGACAGCGTCCCGTCCTTCCGCTCCTTGGGCTGGCACCGTGCCTCGTGTAGGTAGGCAAACAACGAAGCACTGGGCCAGCACGCTCCCGAGCGCAAGGCCCAACTGTACACGGCGAGCCGGGCCACGGCGTTCGGAGTCAGTTGTGCCAGCTCCAGCCCGACGGTCCGCAACACGTCGCCACGATCGCCGCCGCCGGGATACGGAGCCCCGCGTCAAAAAAGGCGACGAACACAAGCGCCTCCGACTCCTCGGGGCGCGGTTCCGTCTCGTCGGCGGTGGGCAATCGTACCGCCTGGCGCTCGGACAACTTCCCCGCGCGCAGCAGCACTTGGATTGTCTTCTCGGTCACAAGCGAGGGGCCTAACTTGCCGGAAAACGAGCCTCCCTTCTCTGCCGCCAGCCACCACTTGTCCGCCGCCGCCGGGTCGCGTTCGCTGAGCGAGTATTTTACCTCGAGCGGTGAAGACCGCCGGCGAATGCTGCAAGCACCAGCCGCCTGGCCACGCTTGTCACCGGATGCCATCGCTTCTCACAGAAAGAAGAATACAGCGGTGAAGATACCACGGGAGTGTAGAAGGCGATGCAGGCGAGAAAGGGGCGTAGAGCTGCGGGGGCGCGGTTACGGGGGCTATTTCAAGCCACCTCACCCCGAAGGCTGCAGCTGAAGCGTCGCGACGGTCCGCGTGCCGGACGCACCCGCAGTCGTACAGAGGCTCGTCCTGCACGATTCCCCATAACCAAGGACGAAGCGTCGTGGCGGTACGCGCCAGACGCGGCCACAGCAGTGAGGACCGTCAGTGCGTGACGCTCCAGTGGCCTCCCGCCGCGTGGCAACCCCCGCACAAAATAGCTAGGGCACGCGACCCGATGCGCGTCTCTAAGACGGAGCCCCCGCCCCAGGAGGAGTACCCCCGGTCTTTGGCCCGACCTTCGCACGCAGTAGGGTAGCTTCCGGTGCTCGGACCAGGACCGCACCCAGAAGATGGCCCCATCACGCAAAGGCTAGATAGCTGGTCACAGCCGTGGACGAGGGGTCGAAGCCCGTGGCGGGAATACGTTCCGCCGCGTGCCCCACCCACGGGAAGGCAGGCTGCATGACACGACAGCCTGCCCTCTGACAGGCCAGGCATCGGCACGATTCCAGCCGCCATTAAAAGCGCACTACCAGACCGCGGGATCATAACAGCTTCAAAGCATAGCAGGACAGCCGGCAGTGACGGGGCGGCGTAATATGGCTAAACGCCGCATGATGCGCCATTCCTCGCCCGCCTCGTGTCCCCCTTCCCTAGGGAAGAGGTGAGCAGCCGCGATCACGCAACCGCTCACATCCCACCGCGCACCAGTTACAAGCCGTCGCGTGCCACGCACACGCCAGGGCGAGTCGCACGGTATGACAACCTAGCCCTGGCAAGCCAGGGGCCAGCGCGATTCCAGGAACCATTACAGCGCATACCGGATCGGGAGGTTGCAATCACCGCAGGCGCAGCGGTGTCCGCTGTGCGAAGTTTCAACTCAGACTACACCGTTGAGCCTCTACCGCGACAGGCTCCAGTCCCGGTTTCGGCTTCGATGATCGCGCGCCTACTTCGACCAGGCGCCAGCTCCGCTGCCACCCGTTCGAAGGGTAGGGGACGGAGCGCGCGCGCGCGCGCCTACTTCGACTAGGCGCCAGCTCCGCTGCCACCCGTTCGAAGGGTAGGGAACGGAGCGCGCGCGCCTACTTTGACTAGGTGCCAGCTCCGCTGCCACCCATGCGAATGGTAGGGGACGAAGCGCGTGCGCGCCAACCTCGACTAGGAGCAAATTTAAATATGGTTGCAATTCATATTGTAAATAAATTGCAATAAAATAATCTTAAATATGTAAAAGTTATAGAAATGTGCATGCACATTTATTTGAACAATTACATAATTTTCAGATCCTGTAGGGACTGAAATGCTAATTTATAAAAGTACAAACTGACGGGTACAATTATAAATAAGCATAAGGACTATAATGCAAATATTTATAATAGGATTTTATTTTACAATAAAAATTCTGCATTTTCTACGAAATAGAGGGGGGGGGGAAATGCAAAATTCTGAAAACCTGGGCTGCAGCCCATTTGACCTTTAGGCCCAATAGGGGAGGTGGGATTAAATGGGCCAAAACCCATTTGGGGGGCTGCATATAAAAGAGGATGGAGTGGGGAGGTTAGGGCTCCCCCTAACCCAAACCGCCAGCCGCCATTTGCCTCCACCGCCGGCCAGGCCGGGCCCCGCCGCTGCCGCCGCCGGCCGGTCGGACGGGCGCCGCCGGGCGACGCCTCGCCGCGCTGGCCTCCACGCCGTCGGCCGCGCCGAGCGCCGGCCGCCGCGCGCCTCCACGCCGTCTCGGGCGCCGTCGGCCTAGGGCGTTGCAACCACCGGCCGCTGCGGGCCGCGCCACCGCCGGTCGCGAGCGCAGAGCGCCGAATGCCGCCGCTGGTGGACGCACACCACGCTGCGCCGTCGAGCGCCACCGGCCGCGGGAGCAGCGCCGGCGCCTCGCGGCTCGTCTTGATGCTGCCACGCCACGCACCTCTTCCCGCCGTGCCGGCTGCGCACCGTGTCGCCGGCCATGGGCTCGGGCGTCGCCGCGCCGGCTGCGCTATGCGCCGGGTGTTGCCGCGCCGGTCGTGCCGGGCGCCGCCGATTCAGGCCGCCTCCTCCCCGCCGCCGGGCATGTCGCCGTCGGCCGCACCTTGTCGCCGCGCCACCGCCTCGCTGCGCCGCTGCGCCTCCGGGCTGCCTCGGCCATGGGCGCTGCCGCGCCGACTTCGCCGGCCTCTGGCGCCGCCTCCGCGGGCCGCATCGGGCGCCGCGCCACACCGCCGATCGGCCGCACTGGTGCGCGCCGCCGTGTCGCTGCGCCTGCCGCCAGGTCGGCCGTGCCGGTTCGCGCGCCGGCCGCGCCATGCCGTGATGACGCTTCGGACCACGCCGTGAGGACGGGCCGTGCTGTTTTGGCTGCTTCCGGCCGCGGGCACCGCCGTCGTCGGGCTCCGCCGTGCCGGCCATAGAAAGAACATTCATACCTTCTGTTTTTCTTTCTCTATGTCACTTGTGTGAATGTGCTGATAACGTATTGCAAGAGAGGACAAGTGATTGCAAAAGAACTGTTGATTACTTTATTCTGAATCATGTACATGGTAATTTATAGATGATGAGGGGTGGCAGGAAAAGATGTCTATTTGGTAAAGACACCTGTACATAGAGAGACATCTACATATTGGTTACTTTATGCCTTAACTGGTTTGTAACAATATGTATTCCAAAAGATGATGTGAATCGCATGCACGTAGAACGTGAGAGAGCTACATGAGAAACTCCATGAGTTTGTGTTTCTTATGTACATAGACAATCTTCTATAGGTGCGCTTTCTTGATTTGATCTACATATACTAGATGTAGAAGCACGGCGCCACACCGCGCTAGCTATCATGTGAATATCGAAGCAAAAGAGTTGCCGCGATATAGAGCTCTATATGTAAAAAACCGAAAGTAAGGACCCGTACATATTTATGAGAAAAAGGAGGTGTTTTTTCAAAAAGAAACAAGGACCTACATATAAAAAATAAGAACCTATACGTAAGTAGATAAGGTAGCGCACTACATTGTGCCGAACAAAATACGTAATTTAATGCGTTTGATCAAGCGAGAAATATTTGTCTCTATAAGTGTCAGTCGTGGTCAAATGGCCGGCCTTGGTCTAGGGCCGACTGTGGTCGAAGTGCTGGTTGTGGTCAAAGAAAGGCCGTGGTCGAAGGTCTGGTCGTGATCAAAACGTAGTCGAAGGAGGGCCATGGTTGAAGGGTTGGTCGTGGTCGAAGCGTGGTCGAAGGGCTGGTCCTAGTCGAAGGAGGGCATTGGTCAAAGGAGGTCCGTGGTCAAAGGGTTGGCCATAATCGAAGGAAGGCTATAGTCAACGTGCTGGCTGTGGTCGAACGCAGGCCGTGGTCGAGGGCCGGCTGTGGTCGAAGGAGGGCGGTGGTCGGAGGGCTAATTGTGGTTGAAGGGCTGGCTGCGGGAAATCCCTTCCTTGAATTGAGATTCTACTACTTATATTAGATAGTTAGATCAGTAGATGCTTTCTTGTAGCTCTACCTTTGAAATGAAAAGCACTTCTCTTGCCCATTCAAAAAAAGCACTTCTCTTGCCTAGTCGAAGCTTGGTCGAGGGGTCAGCCTTGGTCAAAGGAGGGCATTGATTGAAGGAGGTCTATGGTCAAAGGGCTGGCCGTGGTCAAAGGAAGTCCATGGTTGAAGTGCCAGCTATAGTCGAACGTAGGTCACGGTCAATGGCCAGCGATAGTCAAAGGGCCGGCCGTGGTCAAAGAGCGATCGAATGGCCGGAGTGCCAGCCATGGTCAAAGTGCCAGCGATGGTCGAAAGGCTGGCCGCCATGGTCAAAGCGTGGTCGAAGGGCCGGCCTTGGTCGAAACTGGTTGAAAGACAGTGCATGGTCGAAGGGCCGATCATGGTAAAAATGTCAGCCATGGTTGAGGGCCGACCGTGGTCGAAAGGCCGGCTGTGGTTGAAGCGTGGTCAAATGGCTGGAATGCCGGCCGTAGTCGAAGTGCCGGCGGTGGTCGAAGGGTCAGCCACTGTGGTTGAAGGGTTGGCCATGTTCGAAAATGGTCAAAGGGCAGGGCGTGGTCGAAGGGTAGACGTGGTCGAAGGGCCGGCTATGGTCAAAAATGGTCAAAGGGCAGGGCGTGGTCGAAGCGATTGTCATGGTCGAAGGGGGGCCGTGGTTAAAGTGCCAGAAGTGTTCGGAGGGCTTTGTTCGAGGGCAGGCTGTGGTTGAAGCGTGGTCGAAGGGCCGGCCTTGGTTGAAAAAGGGCCATGTTCGAAGTGCCGACTGTGGTCGAAGCGTGGTTGAAGGAGGGCATTGGTCGAATGAGGTCCGTGGTCGAAGGGCTGGCCTAGGTCGAAGGAGGTCCGTGGTCGAAGGAGGGTCGTGGTCAAAGTGCCGACTGTGGTCGAACGTGAGCCGTGGTCGAGGGCCACATTGGTCGAAGGGCCGGCCGTGATCGAAGCGTTGTTGAAGGGCCAACAGGTCGAAAATGGTCGAAGGGCAGGACGTGGTCGAAGCGTGGTCGAAAATAGTTGAAGGAGAGCTGTAGTCGAAGTGTTGGCCATGTTCGAAGGGTGGCTATGTTCGAGGGCTAGCCATGGTCGAAGTGTGGTCGAAGGGCGAGCCTTGGTCGAGGGAGGGCATTGTTCGAAGTGCCGACCGTGGTCGAAGGAGTGCAGTGGTCGAAGGGCCACCCGTGGTCGAAGCATGGTTGTACCAAAACTGAAATGGAGCACCACGGTGTCTGGGTAACAATCCTCCCTACCTTTGGATTGTTTTTATATGCGTGCAAGTGCAATGATATATAATATATCAGACAACGCCGTTAACATTTATTAATTCGAAAAGGCAACGATTTAGAAAGAAAGTCATTGATTTAGCATACTGAATTAATCATGCATGAAAAGGCTTAATCATAGATAGTGCCTCTATTATTTATACTATATATATATATTTCAAAAAATAATGTGAATCGTATGCACGTAAAAGGTGGGAAGCTACATGAAAACTAGACGAGTTTGTGATGCTTATATACGTAGAGAATCTTCTATCGGTGCACTTTCTCGATCTGATCTACATATATATGGTACCGGCCAGGACGCATAATTTATGTCTATATATGGTGTGGTCTAGCTATATATGTATCTATGCCAACTTTTGTTTATGTCAAGGTTTTGTTAAGGGCCTGTTTGGCAGAGCTCCACCAGCTCCAGATTCACAAAAAACAGATCCAGATTCAATTTTACCAGCCAAACACTTCTAGCTCCAGCAGCTCCACCATGGATCTGCTCCACGAAAACAGTGGATCTACCCCCAGATTTATGGATTTGGTGGAGCACCTCAAGGGGTGCTCCACCAACTCAAGTTTGGTGGAGTTGGGGAAAATTACCCACTATTGCCACTGGTTACACAAAAAACGGTTCGTTCTTTTCTTTTCCCCGCCTCCTCCCGGGCCTCCGCCTCCCCCGCCTCCGACCGCGTCCGCCTCCTCCCGGCCTCTGCCTCCCCCGCGTCCGCCTCCCCCCGGGCCGGCGCCACCTCCCCCGCGTCCGCCTCCGCCTCCTCCCGTTCCGGCGCCGCCTCCCCCGCCTCCTCCCGTTCCGACGCCGCCTCCTCCCGTGCCGGCGCCGCCTCCCCCCGGGCCGGCGCCGCCTCCCCCACGTCCGCCTCCCCCCGGGCCGGTGCCGCCTCCCCCCGGGCCGGCGCCGCCTCCCCCGCGTCCGCCTCCGCCTCCTCCTGTTCCGGCGCCGCCTCCCCCGCCTCCGCCTCCGCCTCCTCCCGGGCCGGCGCCGCCTCCCCCGCGTCCGCCGTGCGCCTCGCCTACGCCGCCCGGGGCCGCGCCTGCGTCGGCCGGGGTTTTTTTTCATTTTGCCCCCTGACGCGTGGGGCCCAGGTGTAAGTGAGATAGAGAGGGAGGTGGAGCTGTACCAAACACTTTGACGAATCCCAGATCCACGATAGAGCTGCTCCATGGTGAATCCAGCTCCAGATCCACCTTTTAGGTGGATCTGTAGCTGGTGGAGCTCTGCCAAACAGGCCCTAATTCCATAGATGTACTCCCAGTCCCACATAATAAAATCCACGTACGAAAGAGCTGCATGATCGATATGTTTAATTTTCTGAGAAGACATAGATGGCCAGCTTAATTTATGCGCCAGCCGTGCGAGTACATGTATAGCCACATCATCTCCCTCGTGGTGCACATGGATCTGCATATTCTATTTGCAGACACGTAGAACTAAATCTGCATGTCAATTAGAACCGAGAGAGAGAAAAAAGAAAATAATTAGCTAGATTTTCCACCATCTAATTGCTTTGAGATTCATACATCCACACTAACCTCTCACCTCCCAATTCATCCGCCCCATAGCCGCTATTTCATCCCGATCCCGCCACACCGCTCCCTCGTTGCCCTCCGCGTCACCCCCTCCTTGTCGCCGATGCCGCCTGCGAGCCTTCCCCTGCCACCCCTACCCCACCACCACCCGCAGCCGGCGGAGCCCTCACCTCGCCACGCCGCCCCTACCTCTCTTTGCTGTGTCGCACCGGCCCAACCTAATAGTTACTGTCTTCCCTCGCCGCCGCTTTTCAGCACCGCCCACTACTCTCCTACCCTGTTCGTCGCCCCCGCCATTGCCCACCGCCCCCGGCCTCTCCCTACGCTTGGGGAACGGTGAACCCTAGGCGTGGGGGTGGGATTCTCCCCTCAGGTCGCCGGAGAGGTGGAAGAAGCGGTCGTCGGCGAGGAGAAAGAATGGGTCGTCAAAATGGAGGAAGAATGGGTTGCCGAAATGGAGGAAGAAGAGGTCGTTGGAGAGGAGAAAGAAGGGGTCACTGCAGAAGAAGGTAGAGGTGACGGCGTATGAATCTTTGCGTATATCTAAAGGTAAGAAATTTAGATGATTATTTGGAAGAAAATATCTAGGTGGTATATATCAATACCCGGGAAAAAAACAGGCGCACGCATGCATATATACAGGAGTGAGGAGATGTCGTACGTCGGGAACAGAAGAATGCATTTGGCAATCCGCCGGGAGGCCCGGGACCAGGGAAAAAAATTTGGACGAAATTTCGCTATTGCGCCGAAATTTCGTTCCTTTCGTCCATGGGCGAAATAACACTATCCCAGTCAAAATTTTCAGAAGTATTCGAAATCGACCGGCGCGAGCTGCAAA
The DNA here is from genome assembly GCA_017311315.1 of Dendrocalamus latiflorus. Lineage (NCBI taxonomy): Eukaryota > Viridiplantae > Streptophyta > Magnoliopsida > Poales > Poaceae > Dendrocalamus > Dendrocalamus latiflorus. The sequence goes on from CM029618.1 coordinate 4,505,551, forward strand.
ACCAGCACGCACCCAAAATGCGCGGCCCACCAGGCGATCCAGGCACCAGTGACCAGACTCCCCCACGCCGCACTTCGCCGCCGCGCTCCCCATTCTAAACCCTAACCCCAGTCGTCTCGTCCGGTGGTGCATCCGGGCGGCGGCGAGGCGGAGCACGACGCGCTTGAGCGGGGCGTGGCAGGGGTCAGCGGCGTCGAGGAAGGCGAGCAGGCGGTGGCCGCCGAAGAGCGCGAGAGAAGGCATGTAGGTGCCGTCGAGCGTGCCGGCCTTGTCGACACTGGAGTCGTCGAGGAGGACGCGGAAACTCCGCGCGTCGAGGAGGGCGACGACCCGGGAGTCGCCGGAGATGAAGGGGCCGGGGGGCATGTTGACGCGCAGCACGGTGGCTCCGCCGTGGCGGGCGATGCGGGAGCGGAAGTACTCCTCCGCGCCCTGGAAGTAGTAGTCCAGGCGGTCGCGCAGAGTCGAGAAGAACGGCACGCCGTAGCCACCTGGTATCTCGCCGATCGGACGTTCTTGTGATTGCTGATGACGAAAAACGCTCATTTTTAGCATATTTATTTCCTAATCTTAATTAGATTTTGTATCCTCATCAGCCGAAATTGTGGTTTTTTCCCGTCCAAATTTCGGTTTTTTCGGTCAGAATTCGGCCATTTTTCGTTCTGCATTCGCACGTATTCCGCCGTAGCATTCAAACGACGCTCCAAAAATTTCGGACGTTCGTCAATTTCGTTGCTTTCGCCTGGGACCGAATTTTTTTCTGGCAACGAAAAAGTTTTCCCTGCCCGGGACCAGGGAGCGAACATACACGAAATCTCGTCTAGCCGCGTCTCCGTCAGACCGGCCGGCCACCGTACCATGCAATTAGCCTCACCTCACCAGCATGCGTGCACGCTAACCAATTGGCACTCGCAGTGGCGGACGCAGGAAATTTAGAATGGGTGTTCGAAGTTGGAAAAATATTTTTCAGTACAAAACATAAAGATCTACACCTAAGGTGGACAATTTGTGCCCAAATTATCAATTGGACGGCGGACAATCGACAATGTGTGATCATTTGTGCCCAAAATAGATTGTATGTATTCATGTTGTCATGCCTATACTAGACATTCATGCTGATATAACTCGGTAGCTCTCTTTCGATCCGCCATGCTTAGTCGATAACTCAGTTTAGATACCATGCCTCCCCTGTGGTATTGGTGTGAATTCTCCTTCTACCTAGTGGAGTAATTGAGTCGCCAGAAGGGAAGTATTTGCAGTTGCAATTCACTGCCTTATCTAAATACTAATAGTATCCCAAATTGGACAGCCTAAGTCACAACCCAAGCAAACATAATAGGTAGAGAAGGCAACCAACCGGTGGAGTTGCAGCCGTTGGTGGTGTCACCGAAGGTGTCGATGTGGAAGCCGTGGAGGCCCAGGGTGAGGCCCGTGAGCCTCGGTGGACGGGTCTTGGAAGAAGTGGAGGGCGCCGGCGATCGTGTTGTTGGCGTCGCCGCTCGGCCGCTGATGAGGGCTACGCCCTTGAGGCCGCCGGATCTCCCTGCCATGTCTTGTGCGTCTCCCTCCACCGCCATCAGGTCCAGGAGGAGCGGCGGAGCGACGAAGCGGAGGGCCGGAGCCCGGAGGGCGGAGGCGCTGCCGCCGGTCGTGCGGCACGTCGGTGCGGGCACGGAGCCGGAGGCCCGGAGAGCCCAGATCTAACCGGACCCGGAGGGCCGGAGGGCGGAGGTGGCGAGGCGCGGTCGCCGGCGGAGCGGAGGGCGGAGGCGGCGAGGCCCGGTCGCCGGCGGGGCGGAGGGCGGAGGCGGCGAGGCGGAGCGGAGGTTAGGCTTAGGGTTCGCGCGATTTGCCGTCGCCGAACGCAAATGCCGATGGGGTTTCGGGGGGGGACCGGGACAGGGACCGGGGTCCGGGAGTATCGGCAGGCCGCGCGTGAAGCAAAATGGGCTGGGCCCTTTCACGCGCGGTAGCGGGGCGCGGGCTGCTGCGTTTCCCTCGCCTCTCGGGCCGAATTACAGGTATAAATAGTTCATTTGGCCCATTTTTATATGTATATATATATATATTATAACTTATATATACTAGTTTTTTTGCCAAAAAATTTGGATGTTCAACTGAACACCTATGACCTACTGTAGATTGGAAAGCCGCGAGGCGCGACGCTAGTTTGGGGAAAAGAAAAACTTTAGACGCGGGACCACGGGACTCGACCTTACAGCCATCCAATCTACCCTACTCTATAATACACCAAAATTTTCTTTACTAAATCCACCCCCTCAACCACTCCCACAGTCATGCCTAATCTAAGTCCACCCAGATTTATGTACCAAAGTAATCCAACTTCATACGAATGAATGGCCTGGATCTCTTCTCAAACCTTCTTCTCTTACTCATTGAAGATCCTAAGGCCAAAATCATTTGGATCATGCACATCATTTAACCTAGAAACCGCTCCGTTTTCCCCTGTGCCCCCGCTCGACCTGCGCTACCCCTTCCCTCCGCCTCCCCCATGCCTCCTCCGCTCCCTCCGCCTCCCCCGCGCCTCCCCCCTCCTCCCCCGCGCCTCCTCCGCTCCCTCCGCCCTCCTCCCCCACTCCTCCCCCCTCCTCCCCCGTGCCTCCCCTCCCTCCGCCTCCCCCATCCTCCCTCCGCCTCCCCCCATCCTCCCCCACGCCTCCCCTCCCTCCGCCTCCCCCATCCTCCCCCGCGCCTCCCCCCATCCTCCCCCGCGCCTCCCCTCCCTCCGCCTTCCCCCATCCTCCACCGCGCCTCCCCTCCCTCCGCCTCCCCCATCCTCCACCGTGCCTCCCCCCATCCTCCACCGTGCCACCCCCCATCCTCCCCCCATCTCCGCCTCCCCCGCGCCTCCGTTCCCGCCGCTCCCCCGCGCCTCCGCTCCCTCGCCTTCCCCGCGTCTCCGCTCCCACCGCTCCCCCGCACCTCCGCTCCCCCCATCCTCCCCGATCTCCGCTCCCGCCGCTCCCCCGCGCCTCCTCTCCCTAGCCTTCCCCACCACCTTCCAAGGGTGAGGCGATACCTCCCAAGCCATTGGTGGCGACCAAGCCCTACATGAGATATGGCGGCTGCCGCAGTGCCCTAGGGGTGAGGTGGTAGCAGCCGCAGGAGCCCTAGGGGAGAGGTGACCGGAGGTGCTCTCCCGTCTCATGGGATCCGGCCTCGAGCAGCTCATCCAGCAGCTTGCCGAGAACGAACCCAACCGCTACGGCCCCCCGCCCGCCACCAAGTCCGCCGTCGCCGCCCTGCCCGACGTCGCCGTTTCCGCCAGCATGATGGCCGCCCAGAAGATTGTCAACAAGGTGGCTGCCCAGAATAACTGGATTGGGTTCAACAAGGAGAACAAAGGCGTCATTTTCAGAAGGGTTAGTGAGTACTTCAATTTCTAGCTTTTTTCTAGGTTCATTTTGATCTGTTTCAGTTCGAATGTAGATCGGTTCGACGCGTTTGAGAAGGCACACCGGCTGGACCAGAACTCCATCGGTTGTGGCGTCTGGCAGTTCTAGACGGCTCTACTCCAATGCCTTGAGAATGTGGGACACATCTCACTCTATCCCCCACCATATTTATTGTTTGCATGATCTAGCTAGGGTACGTTGTGTTTCCATTTGTTACTTTGATACTTCTCAATTCACACATGTGTGCTTGCTGTTTTTGACTTGCCAGTGGCTTTTTATATGGCCTGCATGGTTCCTAATAACTTTGTACCCCCCCTCCCAGAAAAAACACTGAAATTAATGTTGTATTAGCTTTCATTGCTTGGAGGATAAGTAATAAGTTTTGTTTGGTTATTAAGTCTAAGAGAATTCAAGTAACATGCTGGTAACCGAGCTAATATAAAGATAATCATTAGCTTAATTTATTTGTCAATGTATACAGGAGTGGTCCAATGTTATCAAATGCAGTTTAAGCGTGATGGTGTCTGCCTACTTTTGGTTTGTATTGTCTGCCTACTTTTGGTTTGTGCTATCTTGCAGTTTACATGATTTTTATATGAACACTAAACTCATTAGATTTTTTAATTCAATACTACAGTTTTGCTTGGGTGATAATTTGATAACAGCTAGCTGATGGTCAAACTGGATAAATTTAACTTAATCTAATGACCAAATTGGAATGTGATCAAGCATGCAAGCTGAGTTTACTAATACTACCTGGTAGATAAAGCACATTGTTCCAGTAATAGAATGGTGTGCTGCGTTCTTCTTTCTTTCTTTTTTCAGATGATGTGCTGCGTTCTAATTACTGTATGTTAATTCACAACCAAACTGTATGTGTGTGTACCTGCAAGGCACATTTAACATTTTTCGTTTTTTGGGGGCAATGAGAATGAGATAAACTGATTTGAGCTTATAACATCGTCATGATTCGACTCAATAGATCAGTTTCCCGCGATAGCATATTTTATCATTTACACACATTCCTGTTTGTCATGATTCCTGTTTACACACATATATTTACTCGACTTCTTTTTTCAAATGATTCAATTTTACCGATTTGCTCCATGCTAAAAAAAATAGAGATCACCTGGAAATGGACTTGAGTCATTGGAAGAAAGGGGAGAATGTAACCCTTTTTTTGGTTCAATTTTGGGGAGAAAGATATAATGAATGTACAGTTTGGTATATGCTATAATCATGTGAATATTTTTTTGGTTAGGCAGATTTTTCACAGCTATCAGAATTTTCTTTACTAAATCCACCCCCTCAACCACCCCCACAGTCATGCCTAATCTAAGTCCACCCATATTTGTGTACCAAAGTAATCCAACTTCAGATAAATGAATGTACAGTTTGGTATATGCTATAATCATGTGAATATTTTTTAGTTTATTGAGAGGTTGACATCAGTTGATTCACACACGAACAACTCTAAACATGCTCCTTTTGTGACTCCCCTTTGCTCAGTCTTCCCAGGCTTTGTAAGTCTTCCCAGGCTTTGTAGCTACTTCAGGTCATCCATTTGTAATTTACATCATGATCTTATCCTCTAGAACACTTTCAGTTCATAAGAACATATTAATGTTAAGTTATACTAGCAGCTGCCAGCAAAGTCCATACAGATTTTTGCGATCTTTTTTTGTTAATTGTTCAAAGTAATTATATCGCTCCTGTACACTAGATTAAAATGGACTAGGATTAAGAAAAGTACATCTTCTAAGGAACATGAATACAAGGTATACAGGCTCATTGGGTAGCTTTGTCTTGTGCTTTGTTCTGCATAACATGTTTTCTTTACTAGATAGTGGGACATAAATAGAAAGAAATCATGAAGCATCTTCGAGTTCCTTCTATCAACTTTTGTTTTGGTGAACTGTCTATGATTATTTTCATAAGCTACATTATTTCCATTCAAAAAAAGGTGAGCATATATCCTACCGTATGGAAACAACCGATATGGAAGGGAAATATCGGCCAGCATGCAAATAAAAGCATGTTTCCATACACTAGATTATGTCCATGCAAAAACATGCTGAAGATATGCGCCAGTCTTCATATGGTTATTTCCATAAGCTAAATTATTTCAATGCAAAAAAAAAAACTGGTGGATGATAATTTCATACGCTGTGCATCTTCCTGGCTATAAGTAACATGCTCTACATTACATGCGACCCAGATCAACAAAGTAGTTTGTACCTGGTAATATTTTTGGGTTCAAAATTTCTACCACTGAATTTCGTTCATTTTTGTGTAATGTTTTACTTGAATTTTAATATATGTTCTTGCATCGCAAATGTTCAGAATGTTGATCCGGACTATTAACTTTTTCTCTGAGGCCGCTTCCTTCCCCACGTCACTACACCGGCATCGGCTGCGTCTTCGCCAACAAGATCCTCGACCGCCAGCGCATCCCCGCCATGAAGATCGACAAGTAGGTATGTCCTGCATTAAGCCAATTGATTTCTTGGCTGCCGGCCGGTTGATGATTGGTTCCCAACTGCTCCCCACGACGCATCCCCTCTTCCCCTCGCATTCCTCTCACAGAGGGCTCCTTGAAAGTTGAACTGTGACTTAATTAATTATTTTAGTGTTCAAATGTCAAGCGAAAAATTTTAGAAGCTGGAGTTTGTATGATACTAATCTCAGCACTTATCCCATCAATTCTCTTGGCATTGATTTAGTATTAGTCTTATCTTATCGGATAACATAGTCAAAGTCAAAGTTAACCAAAGTGGTGGTGCAGAAAAGCATTTGGATTTAATAGGGCAATATTGTTTAGAATGAAATTGCACATGAGTTTGAATTTACTAGGACCGTAATTTACTTGTGAGGTTGAAAATATTGTATGGATTCTTGTCAACACTATTCTCTTGCTTTTTCAAGCTTTACCATTAATATGACCTCTTTTGTCCGTTTGTAATTTTCCATTATATGCTATTCTTGCAAGATAGCTGGTACTTCAGTGCATTTTATCTTGGAGGGAGGATGTCCTTCAAGTTGTAACTATGACGTGAGTTTCTTTGCCCTTATCAGTTAGTTTTCTTGTTTTGGTGCGTTAGATCTGTTCTTGATCCATGTTGTTTGTGTGGTTATGCCAAAGACGGGCTCTATGAAAAAGATTTTAGATTCATGTGTTTGGTTAATTGAGCTATTCAGGTCATACATTTAGTCGTATGTTATATTAGAGGTAGGTTATATAGTCAAGCATAAACAAATATCTTTCTTTTGAGCAACAATATATAACTGCAATATAATATTTACTCATAAATTTTATTTTCCGTTGCAAAATGCCAGCTGACTTTATTGTCTTCCATGTTCCATTGCATGGCGAAGATCATCATCATGAAATTAGATTGATTAATCTGACTGTATGCATGTCTCTCAAGTGCTTAGCTAAATAATACTATTTCATCCTTCATTTCCCATTCACTCCTTTTTATTTTTTGTTCATCATTGCCTCTTAATTGACTGGAGGATTTCTTTCACCCCTGAAACAGCTTGATGACCGAGTTATCGATGTGGTGATAACTAAACTATTCAGCAATTATAGGAAGTGATGCAAATTTTTGTCGCGCAAACATTGCAAATTTTTGTTACTCAAACATAGTTTGAGGTATAAAATCCTTATCTTATTTTCTGAAAAAAGCCTATTGTTCTCTCTATGTACATTGTGCTGATGATTTTGCAACTGCAGAAATCCAACAGGTGCACAGCCACAGGAAGTGCAACATCGAAAGATTTTGTATTTAGGTCTATATCTTCTCATCTGGGGTGAAGCAGCAAACATCCGATTTATACTAGAGTCTTTGCTACATCTTTCACAATGTAACTTGTACTTTCTTAATTATCATATCAAGTAGCAAAGCTCATTGCAATAATATATCAATATCTTCCAATGTGTTCAGATGGCATATGAGCTACATGGGTTGCTTGCTGGAAATGTTAGTATTGTGACTGGGGAAAATATGTCTACTACTTTTCCATAGACTATAGTCATTAGAGATGTGCTGTTTGCATTGTATTTATTTTCCGTTGCAATGCATGGGCATATGACTAGTTATACGTAGAGTTCAAATTAGACTCGAATGGTTCGATCTTAATAATACAATGAGGCTACGATGGAGGGGCACACCGATACGTATGTTCGTGTTTTCTTTGCACGAGGGACCCACGAGGCAACGAATTAAACGGATCGTCAACTTACAGGAGCTATTTCGGCAAGAACCAATGCACAGGATCGAGACTGAATTCAAGAAGAGTCCGACTAGAATGATTAATGCAAATTTGAAGAATCTGGAGCTCTGCCCAACTACAACAGTGGGAAAATCTACAGAGAGGAGCAGAAGCATGCTTCAAGTAAAGCAATGAGCGTTGTTGGAGCGTACACTAGATGAATAAGATAAAGCCAGCCGGTGGCTCGATGTAATTCAATCTAAGATTCCTATGTGCAGGTAGGTACATATCAGCTACCCTAACTATGTGGTAATTTTAGGTATATACATCTCTTTGAGCGGTCCATATTTTTCAATCAACAGATCAGAGTGTAATTTAGATTTGTGCTAATCTACGCGCAAACTTTGGTGCTGGTGCATGCACACATATGGCTCATCTATTTGTTTAGGAAAAAAAGATGAGATAGCGTATAATTAGGTCTCGGAAGCATTGGGTCTATGGAAAGATGGTAAACTATATTTACTAGTAGTGTGCCCGTGCTAACGCTACGATAAAATACAAAACAAGATAAAATTTGTAAAAAATAAAACGAACAATCAGATTCATTAATCCAGTGTCACACAAAACTAATGCCTTATCATACCTACTATTGCAGCCAATTAGACTTCTCTAACTTACAATTGTTTAGAAGCTTACAGTTGATGTTCAAACTTCAGACATTGAATCCAAGGACGTGCCGCACCTGCTGCTTGATCTGTGACCGGGGCGATGACGACGTCAACATACCAGACAGCGCCGGCGCCGACGGGATCCTCGTAAATGCCGCCTCCTCCTCCTCCTCCTCCCCACCCCGCGCCGCCGCCTCCTCCCCCGCCTCCTCCCCGTTTCCCCCGTTCTCCGCGTCTCCCCGCCGCCTCCTCCCCCGCGCCGCCGCCTCCTCCTCCCCTCCCTCCCACCCCACGCTGCCGCCACCTCCTCCTCCTCCCCACCCCGCGCCGCCGCCTCCTCCCATCCTTCCCACCCCGCACCGCCGCCGCCTCCTCCTCCCACTCCTCTGCTCCGCTGCCTCCTCCCCCGCTCCTCCACTCCGCCACTGCCTCCTCCCCCACCCCCCCACTCCTCCGCTCCGCCAATTTTACCACCCGATTTTAGAACATGTAGTATGATAAAATTTTAAAATCCATAGCTGACTCAATGTGCAAACGCTAATCTTGTGAAATAGACAACGTGAAATAGACCAACATAATAGATGCGAATCAGACAGCAGGTTGACAATACAACATCCATATCATGCTTACAGGTCATGAAATCTCATGAGCTAGGAGCAGACAACGACAACCAATTCGCAGCCTAGAAAGGATAAAAGCATGCCTTCAGACAAGAATCAGTGTGTATTGAAATACTGAAATCATGGAGCTGTCACAATTCCAGCTTTCCAGTACCATGAGTTGATGGGAGATCATGAGGGAAAAAACACAACTGTAAAGCCGGCACGTTTTGGACGGTAGGAGTTACTGTAACAAATGGATGCAGAGCAATAGAAGGGTCATTTTACATCAAGAGAGCATACAAAATCATCAACTTGCTCAGGCACACATGCTGGGTCATTTTACATCAAGAGAGCATACAAAATCATCAACTTGCTCAGGCACACATGCTGTGTTTTTTCTTTTGAAATTAACCAGACTTAAAGTCACACTTTGGTGGGAAATAATCTTAGTTTCTGCCCCCTCAGGCTTCAGAATATTCATGCCTGTCCATATAAACAAGTAGCATGATGAGACTTCACATATTGATTAATAGCATTGAGTACAAAGTGACATTGCATGGCTAATGTTTTGCTCAGGCAGACAAATGGTACAAAGCAATCCAACTAAGATATTATTCCCAATGATACATCTTCACCAACTTGTGTAAAAAAAAGCCAAGCATAACCAATTTACAGTTATACACGCATCATGTGGAAAGATTTTCCTTGTTATAGTCTTGAAAAAGATGCCCACACTCTTTAGGTTTTATTATTGTCACTTTTTTTTATGGATCTTCACTTGTGAATTGTGATGGAATAAGCATACAAATACAGATACAACTCCATACAGTATCAAGACTGACTACAGAACCCTTAAGAGCGCTCACACAATCAGATAAATTTCGACTAACCTCATAGTTTGAATCATAACTCGGTATCAAAGTACACATTAGACTTATGCAGGAGATACACTGGTGATGGTGATAAGAGACTGCACTTGAATCTAATTAAGAAGCTTGAGAAAATAGGATAGATGCAAATTTTAAAACAATTCATCAGCTGTTTTGTCAAATATAGTTAAATGAAAAAAATGCATAACTTTAAAGCATAGATGCAAAGTTATACCAGCTTCCTTTTCTTCTTATGTCTCCTTTTGCGACGTTGTTTATGAGCATCAGAATTTGAACTTAGATTGCTGTTATGATCGCCAGGCAGATTTGGTGCTCTCCTGTTTTTTAATGAGTCACCACTTGTGCTGTTTGAAGTATTGCTAGAGCTGGATAGCACATGTTTGTCCACAATTCTAGCTCTATTTGGTGCTAATGAGTGTGGTGGTGGCATAAGAACTCGAGCATCCCTCTGCCACTGCAAAGCATAATAGGTAGGGTTAAGTATATGGGGAAAAGCTACGACAGCTAATTGAAGGAGCTTTAAACACACTGCAGAGAACAACCTGGTTCTTTTCATCGCTTGACAAGCCAGATGCTGCCCTACCTGAAGCCCTGGAAGCTGGTTCTCTACAAAACATTAATAACATTAGGATACCTGCCCTTTTGATGGAACATTTATGCCGTGGCATATTCACTATAACATAAGAGCCTATAGAGGGACAAATTAAAAGACTATGATTCAGACTTAACAAAATAGTAAGAATAAATTTATTAGGCAATATGATATATATTCATTATCCAGCATAATATGAAATGATTCTACACTATATGATTTAAACTGTACAGCAGTCAGCAAAATACAGAGTATGTCAACGCTTTTATCAGCACTATAAACTTGTATCTTGACAATGCTAGATTTCATAACTAATTGAACAACACCACAATTGTTACAGAGTTCACGGTACCATTTCTTATGGAAAGATTATGCCCAGTCTATTCTGTCACAAAACAAGGGTGGTAAAATTTTATCCACTCCTCCGCTCTGCTGCTGGACACATCTGCTGCTTCGGTTCTGCCAGAACGGCATGGCTGACTCAATGTGCAACAGCTGAGCAACTCGATCCCCAAAGTCATTGAAGAGCAGCTCCCGGTAGTTCAAAACACCAAAGTAGCTACTATGTACAGCAGTCAGGAGACCTGAACGGAAAAAGATGTAATTTCAGATGAAAATTGCAGAGGTCCAAGCGATGTCCATAACAAGGTTGCCAATTCAAATTTGCCTATGTGCTTGTTCAAAGCATTCAAGGCGAAAACATCCAACCCATGGCTAATGACAATCATTAGATGTATCAATATCAGAGGCACTTGATATATCAGATTATCGACAAGTTTACATCTGTCATTTTAAAATATTGAAAATAAAAAATATGCATCACAAATAATGACATCAACATCAGAGGCATTCCACAAAGAGATTATCCGTGTCACATGTATGCACTGTGGGATATGATGACAAGAACCGAAAGGGACGGGCACAATTAAGCTGGGAGCCCCCTTTGTTCATACATATCTTCTTTTGCCTTTTTTCTAGCCTATCTTCTGGCTTTCCTATGCCACATGAAAAATGGAGATCATAAATATTGATATCCATCTCCCAACAATCAACCATTTGGACAGAGAAGGCAAAATGGACGGTGGCAGGCACAACAACACACATTTCCCTACACAGTCCGGTCCATACAGAAAGGTCTTTTTTCTTTATCGTACCAAGCTGGAATAGGGAAGGAGAACTCACCGTCTCCGCGATTGTTGGTGCGGGCGAGCTTGAACAGCGTGTAATTCGCATTACCGAGCCGCTTCTCGTACATGTCCACGAGCTCATCGTTCCCCAGCCACACCTCCTAAGACAAAATCAAGACAATCACATCCATGTGTGTTCATTGTGCACACACCCATGAAACAAAGGAAATGAAGAATCGCTCAATTCCCCTCACCTGGAGGCAGATGATGGAGGAGCAATCGACGAGGAGCCGGTCGATGATCTTCTCATTCCGGCTAAACCAGTAGGCCCTGTACTGGCTCTCCCTGCAATTCTGGCCCGAATGCCAACACTACCGTCGCTCCACCAATCCAGGAAACCCCAGCAGCTAGTCCTCCCAAACATGCTAAATTGAGTGGATTCCGAGGAAGGGGAAGGAAGATCCAACTCACCTCAGAGTCCATGCGCTTGTAGATCAGCGCGAGGATGTTGAACGTGGTGCAGGAGACGCAGTGCTCGTCGCGCCCCTGCAGCAGCAGCGGCCGCCGCCGGTGGTGGTGCTGCCGGTCCCGACCCTGCTGCCGCCGCCTCGCGCCGGCCTCCCTCCGCTGCTTCTTCGTCTGCCCCCAAACCAACAACCAATCTCAGCAACTCAAACCCACCACACCCCCAAGAATCAACCTCCAAACCGACAAGCAACCCACGAACATGACGCAGCTGAAGAACCACACATTGATCGATCAGCGATCGATTGCTCACCATTGCGATGATGGGGAGCTGGAATCGGAGACGACGACGAAGAGGACGCGGTGGTCGTGTGTGGTCTCGGTTGCTTCTTGGGTTGGAGGACGGGGGGAGCGGCGGGAGTGGAGGCGCGGGGGAGAGGCGGAGATGGGGGAGCGGCAGCATGGTGGAGGATGCGGGGAGCGGAGGGGAGGCGCGGGGGAGAGTCGGAGATGGGGAGCGGCGGCGCGGTGGAGGATGGGGGGATCGGAGGGGAGGCGCGGTTGAGTTTCATGAAAAATAGATTTTACCGTAGATGTAATGAATCGAAAAAATCCCCCACCCTCGCCAGAGCAGTGGCCTCCATGCCGATGCGACGCACGGCGGGAGGGATGGCCCCGAGAAGCTGCGGTCCGAGGCGGCCGCCGCACGGGAGATCGGCCGGAGCCAACGGCCACCCTTCCTCATCACCGCCGTTCCGAAAGGGCCGCGGTCTCGGTCGATGCGTTCATCGGCCACCGCGAGTGGGACGACTGGAATGGTAGATTCGAGCGCTCGCCTAGTCGTCTTGCATGCTCCGCCGCCCAGACGCGGTAGTCTCACACTTGAAGTTGGAAATGGAGGGGAGGAGCAGTTACGTGAGAGAGGTGGTGGTGGTGGGGAGAATGGCGAGACGGAGAGAGGAGAAGGCGGCAAAGGAGCGGGGGGGGAGGCGGCGGAGGAGGAGCGGGGGAGGAGGATGCGAGGGCGGCGCGGGGTGGAGAGGAGGTGAGGGCGGAGCGGCAAAGGAGGGAGGGTAGGAGGCGAGGGTGGAGCGGCGTAGGAGGGAGGGGAGGAGCGACGGGCGGAGCGGCGGCGAAGGAGGGAGGGGAGGAGCGACGGGATTCGGAGGAACGGGGGAGGAGGCGCCGGCGGCGCGGGGCGGGGGGAGGAGGAGGCGCAACAGGTGAACGTGGGGAGAGGGTGCGGGAGGGGGTGGGGAGCGGAAGTGGTTTTCTGGGTCAATGATGTGCATGATCCAAATGATTTTGGCCTTAGGATCTTCAATGAGTAAGAGAATAAGGTTTGAGGAGAAATCCAGACCATTTATTTGTATGAAGTTGGATTACTTTGGTACACAAATCTGGGTGGACTTAGATTAGGCATGACTGTGGGGGTGGTTGACAGGGGTGGATCTAGTAAAGAAAATTTTGGTGTATTATAGAGGGGTAGAGATAAGCACAAACAACAGGTGAGATTGAAGGCATCTTTTTTATTTGAAGGCAAGAAATCCCATGGTAATCCTAAAAAAATAAACAGTCTAGAAGTTCTCTCGTTAGGTGAAGATTAATCATAAATAGGTATTGAAGTTGTATAAAAATATACAATTGTATTTTCATCATATGCATTAGAATGTATAACAAAAGGACTTAACCACTGTAGGACCGGTATAGCAATAGAAGGGGGTGTGGGGTGAATGGTGCCTTTAAAATTTTTCTAAGTATTCTCCTAATATTCACTCCAATAGCTATGAGAAGGTATAAAGATCAATGAGCCAAAAATCCAAAAAAATCTCGGTGCTATAGTGATTCCAATCCATGAATAGTGAAAATAGCACTATTTTAAATCCAAAAATTATCAAACTTTTGATTTATCAATTCAAAAGACTTAAAAACTTGAACCAAGACTAGTTCATGACCTTAAGAACCTATCTCAACCAAAAAACCTAAAAAAAACTTGAGAGAATTGAGATCTTTTGGTTTGTAAAATTCTACTGCACCAAAGCAGGCCAAAACCTAAAATTGAGTTACTCTCAAATCAAAACATTAATTCATTTGAAATTTAGTATGCACCTTAGTCTTGAATATCAGGAATCTATTCCAATCAATGATCAAAAAAATCATTGCAAAAGTTCTGACTTTTTTCCATTTAAAGGCAGGTTGCGCAAAATATAGGTCAAAAACGAAAAACAGTGAGCATGATTGGCTCGTGGGTGAATACCATTAATGTACTGTTCATTCACATGGTTCTCAACGTACATCCAGCTTCGTCTATCTACGCTACACATGTAACAAATGGGTGTCAAATTGGATTATTAATGTTATTATAGCAAATCAGACTAGCTACTTAATTACACACATCTATAGTAGGTAGCTAGCAAGCTAGCCATGTATTCATGAAATAATAATAATATTAAGCAATAATATATTTAGGTAAACTAGGAGTACTTATCCATTCTGAAATTGAGCAAAGTATCATTATCTTGCTAAACCTATTTAGCTAGCTAGTTAGATCTAAACAAAAACCTAGCTATCATCTCATTCTGTTACAAGGCGTATAAGTTATTAGAAGCAATTGAGTACTAAACTTTGATCACCAAGAAGGCATATATAGATCTACAAGCGATATGTTTTCACCAAACTTCCCAAAGCCGGCCGCCTCGCTCCACCAATGCAGCGCAATAAAGACAGATCTGTGTCGAGACCACGTACGCCTGCTATTTAATAGCGCAGATTATCCTAGACGGTTCCAACCACAAACCGTATATGATACAACACTATCACAGATGGTTCGTATTAATAACCGTCTATGATAATTCACAGATGGTTATTCATACAAACCGTCTGTGATGTCCGTAATATCACAGACGATTTATTATAGAAACTGTCTGTGATGTCTGCAATATCAGAGATGATTTTTTATATGAACTGTCTGTAATGTCCGTAACTTTCACATATGGTTATTAACACGAACTATCTGTGATGTCTCAATTATCACAGACGGTTCATGTTAATAACCGTCTGTGAAAATATCACAGACGGTTGTTAGTATAAACTATCTGTGATAGTTTAAGCATAGACAGTTCCCTAAGAATCGTCTGTGATGTAGTCGTATAGTATAGTCTCTTTTGTAGTAATGCTTGTTCCATGAAGGGGAATTGAATTATTTTCTATGAAATTATGTAAAAAAATTGCGTTTCAAACGGGGACCTTATAATTTTCCTACAAAAATAAAAATGCATGTTATATCTCTTAAAAGACCAGAAATAGAAAATGCGCACTGGACCTGGCATGCCTGCAACGGCCCGCGTGCTACAGCATTTCGATCTGCTCGCGATGAACAGACTTAAGCATGCATGCAGTGACAGACTAGTTGACTGGCGTCAACATCATAAGAGGATACTGACAGGTGGCCGAGAAATGCGCTACAAGTTCAGAAATATCAAAGTACTACTGCGTTTTGCGATCGTTGGGTGCTAATGTCGGAAGTACCAGCAGTCTTCAGCATAATCAAAACTCCAAAGACAAGGCCATGCACCATAGTCGTTCCCTTCCATGTCGTCCGACGCCATTGGCGACATCGGCAAGTACGCATGGGTTGGCGAGAAGTGCGGCGGTGGGTTCGCCATCAACTGCGGCCAGTCGAAGCCCTCGGCCGAGGGAACATGCAGCGGGGGCACCACCACGCTTTCCACTGCCACGTCGTCATGCGCCGTGGAATCATCAATTGCTTCCTCCCGCAGTGCCGTGGCGGCTCCGGCGGGTTTAGCCTCCCGGTTGGCGTACGAAACCGCGGCCGCGTACACCTCCTGCTGGTCGCTGGTGCTGGCGACGGCGGGCGGCGACTCCGGGAAGTTGAGCCCGGCCTCGGCGCCGGGGCCGCGGAGGCAGACGAACGCCGCGTCGAACGCCCGCGCCGCCTTCTCAGGCGTGTCGTACGAGCCGAGCCATATCCGCTCGCGGCTGTTGGGCAGCCGGATCTCCGACACCCACTTCCCCCATTTGCGCCGCCGCACGCCCTTGTACTTCCTCTCCGGCGCCGGGCCGCCAGACGGCGACTGCTGCACGTGCTGCTCAGTCGGCGGCGACGATGACGACATGTTGGCTACCAGCGTAGCGTATCACGAGCTAATGAGCGCGAGCAAAGGCTGCGCGAGTTGTCGCACGTTGGTAGCTCGGCTCGAGTGCTGCTGTATGCAATGGCAAATCGGTAAAGCTCGAATCCATTGCCGCGGCGCCTTCGCGAAATTTATATGGTTCGGTGTGACGCGTCGGGGAGCCGCGTTGGATGGTGACGTGTACGGGAGCTTACCTGGCTGTCTGTCCGACGTGTCCAGTTGGGACAGGGAGGAAGGGACCACGGAGACGAGTATGTTCTTTTTCAGTCAATCAACAAGACGGACTTCTTCAAGCTGCCCTGTAACGTTGGTGTGCTACAACAAGGATACGTACGTGGCTGTCTGTCCGACGTGTCCAGTTGGGACAGGGATGAATGGACCACGTACGTGATACGCACGTGGTTCTACTATTTACATGTGACTAATAAATTAATTAAGAATTTAAATTTGCATCAAAATGATTTAAACGGTAGTACATCAATTTAATCGGTACAAATTTTAATCTATCGACAATACTTTCCTTTCAGTGGTGTATCCATCGATGGACAATTAGATAATTAGTCCAAATCACTTCACTGACGGCCACATGCAATGGCTAGAGGGATGGTTCTATTTTTTTTATGGTATGGCTGATGATTTTTGGTTTTGATTGATGGTTTTTTCTATACTTTTTGAGAGGATAGCGGACGGCCTATATGATTTGGAGCCTAAGAAATCATTTAGAGAATCCACTTCAAAAAACCGTCTCATTTGTTTTTAACTCTTGAAGAAGGTAAAATAGAAGCTGTAGCTGGATATGCAGCGCTCAGAGTAGGCTTGAAACAGTGGCGAGGGCAAGTATACCGTATTGGCCCTACACCCATTTATCTGTCTTAGACCGTCGTCCCTGCCGAAATTGTTAAAGTTGATCCGAATTCGTACCGTGCCCGTGTAGGACACTTCATCGCCTCATACCAGATGTAGCATGACAGGTGTATGCACAGGTTGTATCAAATGTATTGTCAATGTGTAGCAACTGACTCTGATTCATTTTCTTTCCGTATGGGACCCTTTTCTCTTACACTATATATATGTATCCCAGTAGCCCATAGGAAGAGCAAACGCTCCATTGTAAACTCTCTGCATTATAGTGATTTGCCTTCGAGCGCCCGTAGTTTTTTCCCACAAGGGTTTTTCCCGCAAGTCTCGCGCAACGCGTCTTCGCCTCCGAGCCGGACAGGATCGAGTGCTAATTAGTTAGCATGCATGCATGTTTGTGAGGTGAGGTGAGGGAATATAGACATAAATTATGCGTGCAACATGCATGTATAATTGCATGGTACTGTGGCCGGCCGGTCTGAGAGGTAGCGTGCATGCACCTCACCTCACCTCACCTCACCAACGTGCATGCATGCATGCATGCTAGCCTGCGGGCTTTCTTTAAGGCGCATGGCTTTCCAATCACACTAGGGTGGTCCGCTTCGCAATTAGCCACTATCTAGACCAAGGCTGGAAAGCGTATGTACGCTGTTTCTTCGTCATGTCACGTCCTATATATATATACTTCCAAGCCGTCCAGGTGACTTTACAAAAAAGGGGGGGTTGGTTCCAATTGCATGCAGCGAGTAGTAAACGCGTGAGAGTTACTGCACACGGTAACCGATCGAGAATAACGACTGCACGTGGCATCGGCTGGCTTGGAGCCATCACCATCTAATTAGGTGATGAGATATTGAGAACCATGGGGCGATAGAATTCTTTGCTCACTAATTGCAGCGAATGCAGTCTAACTTAAGCCGGAGGGAATTTTTCAGCACAACTCTGAACTGAAAAGTATTTATTTGGATTGTAGTTTACAACGGCCTTTCTGAAAAACTTTGACCTACATAGTAAGGTAACAAGATATTTTGGGGCTCATTTCTTTGTGTAGATTTTTTTTGTTAAACCTTACAGATGAGACTGTGACACGGTTAAATATATACGGCCAACTCATCGTTTTTTTTTTGCAATACTGATTTCAGGTTGAACGGATTCTTAAACCCAACCCAGCTTGACCCGTTACGATATCCATATGTATAGCTTGTTCTTTCTGAACTTAATTTGAAGTAGGTGTTGCTATTTTCCAGTGCTGTTCACAAAAGGACTGCCACCCTTGTCATCCAGCACCAATCTTGGGACATATCATTTTTTTTAGGCAAACAAGAGAAAAGAATAAAAGCAACGTAAGTCGAGTTCATATTGATAAAAATTCTTTCCATATCTTTGTGTTTGTTTGTTTTTCTCATGTAGTCATGTGCATCCACAAGTAATTGTGCGTGTAGGATTTAGTGTTAGGTTCCTACATATACGACCAACTTATCATATTTTTTTTGCAATACCGATTTCCGGTTGAACGAATTCTTAAACCCAACCCAGTTTGACCCATTACAATATCCATATGTATAGCTTGTTCTTTCTGAACTTGAAGAAGGTGTTGCCATTTTCCAGTGCTGCTCACAAAAGGACTGCCACCCTTGTCATCCCAGCACCAGTCTTGGGACAAGATTGTGCTGGTGAGAAATAACGCCCATGAATGTGTACGTTCATCATTAGTTTGTAGTTGGTTTGCACTTTCATTTGTGCTTACAGGTTAATTAGTCACGTTTGGTATCTTTTTGATAGCATCAGATTTCTTCTGTAAAAAATGATAAACACTCAAATGGGAGTTTTCTAGCTAGTACTTGATCTTGTGTCTCTGAACGACCTTCTTCATATTATTAACTATCGGTTCTGCAAATAAGACCCGAGGCATTCTGCAACTTTGTCACCATTGCCATATATATGCTTGTTCATACTCATGCTCCATAAGAAAATTAACGCTGTTACTGTCATGGTGATCCTGACTTGCAGAGATGCCTTGTTTTCAACTAAATACCTGTGATCAGGAGTGAAGAATCGTTTTGCATGTGATATTTTGTAGGTCATGCTTATTGCTTGTTTACAAGAGATAGTGAGTCGGCATCCAATTGATTATTGAAAATGCTTTTCTTTCTCCATTCCTGCATTTTTCAGCTATTGGAACGACTGCTCAAATTGTTCCGACCAAGCGTGGTGGTGGGGCAGGGGGGGGGGGGGGGGGGGGGGGGGGGGGAGGCGTGGGTTGAGCATGCTCGGGGGTAGGTCGTCGAGCACCGCGGTGGAGGCAGGATATGGGCCAGGACAGAGCTCGGCTAGGTACAGTGGCGGAGCTGAAGACGTGGCGCAGGCTGCACCTAGCAACGGCGGCTCGGTATGGGTTAACATGGTTTTTCATCCATAGCAACATACGGCTAGTAAAGCGATAGAAAAAAAAAGGCCATTGCGTTTGCTCTCCAGGAATAGAAATTAGCATATTAATCGGTGAAATAAGAGAAGGAACTATACCGTTGGGATCAATTAGACATATGATAGAGCTTCTTAATAGTTGAATACAACTCTAATTTCTGAGCTATGAAACCATAGTATATAGACACGTATTCTGCAACCTAAGAGAAAGAACAAAACAACGTAACCTAGGAGGATACATGTATCATAGAAGAGTTCAGCAAGTTATAAATTAAGCCATTACATTAGTTGTGTTACGATCGGCACCTCATGGCGAAACATGCAGACATCAACTCAAGCCATATACATAGATGTTGCTATTTCTTTTAGCTTTGCATGCATGAGTTCGTAGTTGTTACTGCTGCACATGTTATCGACTTCGACTCTTTTTTTTTTTTTCTAGCAAACACGTGCAGCAATTTATCTTGCTGCGGTGATCAAGTTGTCGAGGTGAGCATATAGGGGAAAGCCGCGAGTTTCGGGAAAAGAAAAACTTTAGACGCGGGACCACGGGACTCGACCTTACAGCCATCCAATTCAATTGTACGTAGAGTTCAAATTAGACTCGAATGGTTCGATCTTAATAATACTGTTGAGAAACCTAGATCTGAATTTGAAGTCTTGGTTCATAGTATACACCTCACCACTAGGCTATGGCCCCGTTTGGCACAGCTCTAGCTCCGAGATCTATGCTGGATCTGTAGTTTGTTGACTAAATTAAAATGATTTAAATATTTTTATTTAATATATAATATAAATGAAATGAGTCATGTAAATGCACTTAACATGCCTGCAACTCTAGATCCAGAATTTCCTAGAGCTACAAATGACCAGCTCTAGGAAATCTACAGATTTCCTAGAGCTAGAGCTCTGCCAAACGGGGCCTTATATATAGAGTGTCTTATTAGCTATTTTGTATACGTGAAAAGAGAAACCAATAAAAAAAGACCAGGAGTTCTCCCCCTATCTTTGAGTTTTCAATCTACTATTTGTATCATCTGTGTTTGATTATCTCTTTTGCATAGGAGAGGAATCGATTGTATTGGACTCGCCAGCGACGGTTCCTCAACACATTATCAGCACGAATCGCTCCGGTGAATCGAAAGGTAATCATCGAAGTATTAGTAGATTGAAATTGTCTACATCTAGTCGCTTTAAATTCCGCAGATTTCGCATTCTAGATTATTTTCTATGGTGCAAATCCGCTCTAATCTACCACGAGCAGACTTGAAGTCACGGGCATAATGTCGATCGGTAGATTATATGAAAGGGTAGATATTGATTGCATTGTAGATTGAAAAAAAGAGAAAAATGAAAAAAAAAATCTCGCACGGCCGAACATGCCGTCGGCCTCGTACGGCCGCTGCGCAGGCCCGTAGCCGCGCCGGATTGTTGTCGGCCCCATACGGCCGCCGCACGGTAGCGCCGCTGGCCCGCAGCCATGCCTCCCAATGCTCCGGCCGTGCACCCCCGCACGGGCCGCTGCCGCCTCGACTGACGGCAACCATCTGAACTTAGCGCCGCCGCCTGAAGCCATAGTCGACGTCGCCCGTGCCCGAAATCACTGGCCACCGTGCTCGAAATCACTGGCCACCGTGCTCCGTGCCTAAAATAGCCACTCGGCCTGCTAGTGCATGAAGACGCTCGCCACCCGAAGTTGCCGACTTCTTCCCGCTGCCGCTGCGCCGGTCACCGATCGCCCGAAGAAGGCCCCACCACTGATCTGCTGTCACACTCGACGCCGAACCCGACGGCACCTGAAGGTCACTGGCCGCCAGCCGCCAAATTTTCCCTTGTGCCCGAAGCTAACGGTGGTAGCCACCCCCGCACCTCGCCTAAAGCTGATGGCCACCGCGACTGCCGCCATGCTCGAAGTCGCGCCCGCCGTCGCTGGCCGAAAGCCGCCACTGGCCACCACCTCATTCCTGTGCCCGAAGTCAAGGCCGACCCCACCGCTGCGCTCAGCCGCCGCTCACCACGCGCTTTGGCCACCGGCCTCGTGACGGGCCGCTGCTCCCGCATGGGCCGCCGGTCGCCCGTGCCTCTTGTCGTCGCTGCGCGCCCGAATGTGCCGTCGCACGCTCAAAGGCGCCGTTGCCGCCAGGCATGAACAGGGGTAGGGGAAACCCTACCCCTGTGCCCCATGAAGCCGGCTGGTGTGGGCCGAATGGGCCAGAAGAAAGTGTTAAAGTAATTGTGACAATGTAGAGAGAAACTATTGCTTTTTTTTTTGATTATGAGGACTGTACAATACTTTATAGATGATGATAGGGGTAGAAGAAAGGTGTCTGTTTGGAACAGACATCTTTACATTGAGTAACTGTACATTGGGCATCTTTCAGTCTTGTAACTGATTTCTAACACTCCCCCTTGACCAATGTATTTTCATATGATCACCTTGATTCATCATCTTGAAAAACTCCTCCAAAACCCTGTAGGAAAAATATGAGGAGAACTGATAGAGTGGATATGCCATGAAAAACTCCTTTAAAACCCAATGGGAAAATTTAAGGAGAAAATGATATGGCATATATTTGATTATATCTCCTAAAAACCCCTGTGGGGAAAAGAGAGATATATCTATGATTACGTTGTCATATTGCCTCATTAAAAACTTTGATGAGAAACCTTAGAGGAAAAACTCATAAGGGAAAAAGAGTACAATATTTGTATTGAACGGGTTAAGTCTTAGGAGATTTCTCCCCCTGACATCTGCAAATCACGTAGTCTTCGCATACCAATTCCATGAACACATTTTTGGAATGTGGAGGTTGGTAATGACTTGGTGAATAAGTCTGCGAGATTATCACAAGACTTAGTTTGCAGAATATTTATTTCCCCACTCTCTTGCAATTCATGTGGGTAAAATAGTTTAGGAGCAATATGTTTTGTGATATTGCTTTTTATGTAACCCGTTTGCATTTGGACAACGCAAGCAGCATTATCTTCGTAGATAATGGTAGGTGATGCGATAGCACCTATACCACATGATTGTTGTATGTGGTATCATTCTGCGAAGCCATACACATTCACGTGATGCTTCATATAATGTAATTATTTCAGAATGATTAGTGGATGTAGCCACTAGTGTCTGTTTTGAAGACTTCCAAGAGATGGCTGTTCCACCATGTAAAAATACAAAGCCTGTTTGAGATCTGGCATTATGGGGATCTGATAAATAGCCAGCATCAGTATATCCTATTAAATCCACATTTTTTATTCTTCTGGAAGAATAGACCGAGATCTTTAGTGCCTTGAAGATATTTAAGGATATTCTTCACTCCTAACCAATGTCTTTTGGTTAGAGCAGCGCTATATCTAGCAAGTAGATTTACTGCAAATGCGATATCCGTCCGGGTGCAATTTGCAAGGTACATTAGCGCTCCTATGGCACTGAGATATGGAACCTCGGGTCCCAATAGCTCTTCATTGTCATCTCGGGGTCTAAATGGATTTTTGTCCCTGTCGAGAGTTCGAACAACCATGGGGGTTTTCGATGGATATGCTTTGTCCATATTGAATTTCTCCAATATTTTCTGGACATAGGCTGATTGATGCACTATGATGCATGTATGAAGGTGCTCAAGTTGTATACCTAAGCAAAATTTGGTTTTACCCAAATCCTTCATTTCAATATTCCGTCATAAGATGATTACGTGCTTCATCTATATCCTCTGTGTTGAGGATCTTTTGATGAATACGCATGGACAATCATCATTGTTGGAGTATCCCTTTTTGGTTAGGAACTCACTTAGTCGGTTGTACCAAATTCTACCCGACTGTTTCAAGCCGTATAAAGACTTGTTTAATTTTACACAATACATATTGCGATTTTCGTTTGGATTCGGAATTGAAATTCCATCGGGAACTTTCATGTATATGTCCGAATCAAGTGACCCATAAAGATATGCAGTCACTACATCCATCAACTGAAAAGATAGATGATTTTTAACTGCCAATGAGATTAAGTATCGGAATGTTATTCCACTCATTACTGGAGAATAAGTTTCATTGAAATCAATGCCGGGTCTCTGCGGGAACCCTTGTGCTACAAGCCTTGCTTTGTATCTCACCACCTCATTGTTTTCATTCCGTTTTGCGGACGAAAACCCATTTGAATCCGACAGGGAATACTTTGGGAGGTGTATGTATCACATTGGTGAATACATTTCTTTTCTTGAGCGAGGCTAACTCATCTTGAATTGCATCCTTTCATTGATTCCAGTCCGAGCGCTGTTTGCACTCTGCCATGGTCTTGGGATCTGGATCATTTTGAAGGTTGTTTGCAATTGTTGTGGAGAAATAAATATCGACAATTGTAGTCTTACGATCGTATGATTCTCCAGAATCAGTATAGTTTGTGGAAATTTCTTGGACCCCTGCTGACTCAATGTTATTTCCCAAAACATGTGAGTCGGGGTATTCCGATGTCCCAGGATCAGTAATTGAGTGCACTGTTGATCTGGGTTTAAGGATCCTTTGGTGTCTATCAACTTGAGGTTGATCTGCATTTACATTCTTTTGTTTCCTTTGTCGCTTGTTAGAAGTTGTATCCGCCATTTGTGCCGTACTTCTCCCCCTCTTATTTTGAACTGGGAGTTGAGTGGTATTTTGCGGTACCTCCACTCTTTCAAGTACATATTTGGCAGGATTATAGGATTTTGTGACACCCTTATAATCAGTAAATGCATCTGGCAGGTTATTTGCAATGTTTTGCAAATGAATGAGTTTCTGAACTCGAAGTTCAGTCTCTCTGGTACGTGGGTCTGAGGCAGGAATGCCTTGAACATTCCAATTAATTTCCTGGCATTCAGTTTGGTACTTGTTGTCTCCCCCTAATGCCGGGAAATATTCCTCATTGAATATGCAATCAGCGTACCGGGCCGTAAACAGGTCCCCTGTTAGGGGCTCGAGGTATTTTATGATTGACGGAGATTTATACCCAACATAGATCCCAAGTTTCCTGTGCGGTCCCATTGAGGTACGCTGCGGTGGTGAGATTGGTACGTATGTAGCGCAACCGAACTTTCGCAGATGGGAAATATCTGGTGGATTTCCACGTACTAATTGTAGCGGGGAAGTGCTATGATAAGCAGTTGGACGCAATTGTATTAAGTCAGCAGCGTGTAAAACTGCATAACCCCAACATGATATTGGAAGTTGCAATTCTGTAATAATGGTCTTGCAATGAGCTTGATTCTCTTGATAAGAGATTGTGCTAAACCATTTTGTGTATGAACATATGGAACAGAGTGTTGAACTTGTATCCCAAGAGCCATACAATCATCATTGAAGGCATGAGATGTAAATTCAGCAGCATTGTCTATTCGAATTGATTGAATTCGATACTCAGGATAATGTGCTCGTAATTGGATAATTTGACCAATTAATTTAGCAAATGCATGGTTTCGTGTGGATAAAAGACACACGTGTGACCATCTAGTAGATGCGTCAATGAGAATCATGAAATATCTGAACGGTTCACACAATGGTTGTATAGGACCACATATATCTCCTTGAATGCGTTCAAGGAATGTAAGTGGTTCAGCTCGGATTTTAAGATAAGAGGGTCTTAAAATCAATTTTCCGGTGGCACATGAAGTGCACGCAAAATCTGAGGATTCCGGAAATTTTGTTTTGAGGTATGTATGACCAATTGAATTGCTAATAATTTTCCCC
Organism: Dendrocalamus latiflorus; assembly: GCA_017311315.1. Taxonomy (NCBI): domain Eukaryota; kingdom Viridiplantae; phylum Streptophyta; class Magnoliopsida; order Poales; family Poaceae; genus Dendrocalamus; species Dendrocalamus latiflorus. The sequence continues at coordinate 4,530,680 of CM029618.1, forward strand.
ATCATTCCAATGCCTGGATGGCCAAGGCGATCATGCCATGTTTGGAATGTGTTAGTGTTTTGGAAAATTACTGTGTACGCAATATGTTGAACGAGTTTGATGTATGTATAGTACAATCCGGAGTTTAAAGATGGAATTGTATCTAGTACTTGTTTGCCATATCCGTTGTGTTTGGTTAAGAGGAGATATTCCTCTTTGTTGTCATTTCGGGTTTCAACATGAAAACCATTCTGGCGGATATCTCTATAACGAAGTAGGGTACGTGTTGAATCGGGATACAAGAGTGCATCCTCAATTTCCAATTGTGTACCCATAGGGAGAGTGATAGAGGCGCGACCAGAGCCTACTATCGTTGCATCGCGTCTAGCGATGGTTAAAACATTTCCTTTCCTCCTAGTAAGATTTAAGAAATATTTTGTGTCCCTAAGTATAGAGTTTGTGGTACCACTATCCACAAGGCATAATTCCTCCTCTATTAGATTGACTCCAAAAATCTATATACACAAAGAAGAATTTAATGAAATTCTTATAGTAGTATATAGAATACATACAAATTTCATTTTCAATACCAAATATGTTCGATATGAACAGCATGGTTGAACTCTCCCACAGATTTAAAATCTGTATGCGGAGGTGGTTCCACTCATTGACAGCCTCCGGTAGGATGACTGCTTTCTGCTGTTCATACCGTGTTTGAAGAGCAAGCCACAGAGCGCGTGGGTCTTCTTCCATCAGATACTCAGCCTTGAGATCAGGATGGATGTGGTTCCTTATGATAAATAAGGCATTGTACTTGAGAGGCTCAACCAAAGGAGCTACACCCTCTTGGGGAGCTGCAATTGCCTGGTACATTCCGCGCAACGATAGACTCACTTTGAGATCCATCGCCCATGTGGGGAAGTTGTGGCCTCAAGAGCGAGAGCCTCAAACTCTTTAGTAGCCATTGTGCCTACATATGTAGGGCCACAGATTTGTATAAATCTTTGGCAATGTTAAATAAGCAATGCGAAATGCAAGTAATCAAGGTAAACTTGAAATACATAAAGGGACATTCTCCTATTGTGGAACAACATAGTTAATCACCAATGGTATTAACATTATCGAATTCATTGTTCAACATTGAGTGCGCACTTTGAGGATGATAATCCCACGGTAGTATATTGATACTACCTTGTGTATGGCCAATGTGAAAAAAAAACCATGGTAATCACTTAGGTGTAGACCTTGTATAATTTATAATCAAATTGGGTACGCACGTTGAGGATGAAAATCCCACAGTAGTACTATGAGACTACCTTGTGTATTGCCAATTTGAAAATAAATAAAGGTAGTCACCCAAAAGTGTAGACCAAAATGTTTCAAAACTTGATATTGGGTACGCACGTTAAGGAATAAATCCCGCAGTAGTACTATAGTACTACCTTGTGTATGGCCAATATCAAAGTTAAGAAACTTTGTGTTATTCCAAAACGAGAGAAAATCAACCTAAAGCATTTGCATAAAAAAAAATTAAGTGCTTGTATGGTAAGCTAGTAAACGTAATATTTAAATTGCATAAGATAGATTGCAATAATTGATGTATGCCATAAAGAATTAATTTACATGAGGTAAATTAATGTGTATGGTAATGTTGTAATAAAATGCAAAATATGTGGAAAACAATATGAGTATTGTAATCCAAATATATATATACCCAAATTAAATATAACATGTGGTTATATTTATAATACCGTATAATCACAATATCGGTGGTGAACACCAATTTATTGTATGGCATAGCGTACAAATGAATGTAGCAAAGTGCCATAAATTGTGATTTTATGGTATTTATGGTAGGTATAATATTTTGCAAAAATTCCAAATTATTGAGTACAATGGTACTCACTAAATGGGAATTTTAAATTTGAAATTTGCGAAAGATAGCAAATTTAAATATGGTCGCAATTCATATTATAAATAAATTGCAATAAAATAATCCTAAATATGTAAAAGTTATAGAAATGTGCATGCACATTTATTTGAACAATTACATAATGTTCAGATCCTGTAGGGACTGAAATGCTAATTTATAAATGTACAAACTGACAGGTACAATTATAAATAAGCACAAGGACTATACTGTAAATAATACAATAGCAATTTATTTAAAATAAAAATGTTGCATTTTCCATGAACTATAGGGGGAAAATTGTAAATTTCCGGCAACCTGGGCTGAAGCCCATTTGGCCTTTGGGCCCATGTGGGAATGGTGGAAATTGTTGGGCTAAAGCCTAAAGCCCATGTATGGGCAACCATATATAAATGGAATGGGGGATTAGGGTTTCCCCAAACCCTAGCCCAGCCACCACATGGGGCCGCCGCCGCCTCCGCCTCGGGGAGCCGCTGCCGGCCGCCGCCGCCACGCTGTCGCCGCCGGCCACCTTCGCCGACCGGCCGCCTCCAACGCCCGGTCGCCTCCACCGCCGGGCGCCGCATCCACCGACGCCGCATGGGAGCCGCCGCCGGCGCGGTTGCTGGCCGCCGACCGCCGGCCCTTGGGCGCCGTCTCCGGTGGCCATGTGGGCGCCGCCGGCTCGGGCATCGCCGGCCTCGGCCGGCCTTGGCGCCGCTTCCTCTCCCGCGACACCGCTCCGGGCGCCGCCTCCTCCGGGCAAGCCGCCGCCGGTGCCGCGTGGCGCAAGCCGCCGCCGGCCTTGGCGCCTCCATCGCCGGCCGCCATCACGGGCGCCGCCGGCCGCTGGTGGGCCGTGCTGCGCCGCGCGGCCACGCTGCGTCGTCGCCTCCGGCCGGGGGGCGCGCTTGCCGGGCCGCGCCGTCTCCGCGTGGCTGCTGGCTCTTGGGCGCCGCCGGCTGCGGGCGCCGGCCCCTCAAGCGTTGCTGGCCGTCGGGGAGCCTTGCCACGAGGACGCGCTGCGCCGTGCTGTAGGCCACTGGAGCCTCGGGCTCGGGCCGCGCCACCGCGGGCGCCTCCACCGCCGCGCGCCATGGGCTCCGGGCCGCCGCCGGCCACGGGCGCCTCCGGTCGTGAGCGGCCTCGCCTTGGCTGGAGCGCCGCCGGCCGTGAGGACCGCCGTCGCCAGCCGTCGGAGGAAGGCGATGCCACGATTCGCTCAAGGAAGCGATCAATGAAAGAAACCCGGTGCCATTACCTTTTGTTTTTTCTTGTATGTTTCACTGTATGTGAATTGAAACCGTCGGAATGGCGTTGGCGTTGTTCCCGGCTCCGCGAGTGCACGCGTTGGCTCTCGTAGGCAGTTCTTCCAGGGCGGCAACTTGAATGCTTTCTCTGTTTTTCACTTGTGTGGATGGATGAGCGTGCGTGCTGATAACGTGTTAAAGTAATTGTGACAATGTAGAGAGAAACTATTGCTTTTTTTTATTATGAGGACTGTACAATGCTTTATAGATGATGATAGGGGTAGAAGAAAGGTGTCTGTTTGGAACAGACATCTGTACATTGAGTAACTGTACATTGGGCATCTTTCAGTCTTGTAACTGATTTCTAACAGAAAGAAAAGAAAAAGGGGGAGAGCGTGCTGGCGCCGACAATTTTGCAAAAAGGCCCCTCAAATTTTGGAAATTATAGGAGGGTCCTCAGAACTTTTAAACGGGTCCTAGATTTTGCAAATAAGCCCTGAAAATTTTGCAAATTGCGTGAAAATTTTCTCAAAAATTGAAAATTTGCGGATAAACCCTCAGAAATTGCAAAATTAACTGAAAATCATATTCCGGTAGATAAGGGCCTCGGGAATTCTAATTTTGAATTATTTTTAGCATTTGAAGCATGTTTAGCACCGTCATTATTATTTTCTATGTTTTACGTATTTATTTACTATTTTAATTAATCACAATTATTTAAATTACCTTTAATCACCGAAATTAACAGTAAAATTTATAGAAAATTCTGGAACATTACACGGATCTTTTGTACCTTTGTCCAATTTATTTACCTGTAGTAAATCTATGCATGTTTACTGGTAGTAAACTTATATATTCCTTTCATGCACATGTAGATGACAGGCATCATGAACCGGGAGTTCGAGGAACTGGCCCAGCATGGCCAAAACTACTTGACTTGGGCTTTCGATGTCGAGATAGTACTTGGAGATAAGAAGCTCCGCACTGCTATTGGGATTGGTGCACCGCAGGAAGCCAAACTCACCCCTAAGGAAAATGATCAGGCACTTTACTTCCTTATGCACTACCTCTGTCTCACTCTGAAGAATGAGTACATGGCATAGAAGAGCGCGATAGCTTTGTGGGCTGCACTTATGAAGCAGTTCGAGAAGCTAAAGTACACCAACATTCTTAGGCAGAGCAAGAACGGATCTGACTGAGGTTTGCTGATTTCAAAATGGTCGAGGAGTACAATTCTGCTCTGCACAAAATTTGTACTAATCTTCAACTTTGTGGCAAGCAGATCGTAGATGAGTAGAAGATTGAGAAAACCCTATCTCCACCTTCCACCCCCAATGCAGTGCAGTCTGCGCACAACTATCATCAAGACGGCTACAAGAAGTATGCTAAATTGATCGATATGATGTAGGTTGCAGAGGCCTAGGTTGAAGTTCTCCTCAAGAATTTTGTCGCACAGCCACCTAGGAGCTCTGCTGGCCGTGAAGCAACGCCAGGAGCTACAGGGTGCAAAAGCCTATACTGAAGAAAAGGGGAAGGAAGGGTAAGGCTACAGCCTAGAAAGGCAAGTCAGATACTCCACGTGAGAATAAGGCAAGCAAGCTAAAGCAGGACGGCAAGCCCTATGGTCAGCAAGACCAAACCTGCTACAAGTATGGCAAGTGGGGGCACTAGTCGCGGATCTGTAAAGAGCCGCAACACGTTATCTATGCCTTCCAAGCTAAGAAGAAGAAGGATGTCAAAGGGCGGCATAAAATCCACTTTGCTTCTGTTGAGGGGGAGAGTTCTGAGCAGCTGCCTGCACCGATAGAAGTTGACTCCATTCTGGCAGCAGCACCCCCTCTTGACATTGCAGCTGCCACCATGATTTCTCTGGAAGAGCATATCACCCCCGAGAAGATAGCAGCCAAAATCTCTGACTTCTTAGTGGATTCAGTCTAATGCACAGAATGTATTTAGACTTTAATTGTCATTTATTTTATTTGTGGAAGGAATAAGTTGGATTTTTGCATGGATGGTACTCAAACAATTTTATTTTCTCGTGATGGTTGGATGATATTGAATAATTCATTCATTTATTCAGTTTATAATGGCATGATATGTTCTGACATTGAAGTATTTTATTTACGTGTTGATTGCCTTCTACTACATATTAATAAAATACTTTATATTAGAACACGTGTGACGTCCTATGGAGGAAGTGTGCTTAGCCGACAGCGGCATAACGAATACCATCTGAAGAGAGACAAAATTCTTTCAGTCGATTAGTAAGAATGCTGATAGCCTACAATAATCGCCGATTGCGATGCTTGTATATAGGTACAGGAAGAGCCACGATTATACTCCCAATGGGCACAACTTTGACCATCCAAAAAGCCTTATTGAACCCAGAATCGACTAGAACTCTCCTAAGTTTCAAGGATATTCGCGCCAACGGTTTCCATGTTGAGACTGAAGAACAGTATGGTAAGGAATACTTGCTCATTACGAATCATGAAGCAAATGGAAAAAGGGTATTAGAAAAACATTCTTCATTAGAAACTGGGCTATACTACACTAATATCAAGGCACGTGCACCCTATACTACCCTGAAAACAATATTTATAAGCTCTGAACTCTTCTGTCTCTGTCATAATAGATTAGGTCACCCAGGTCTTAGGATGATGAGAAATATAATTAACAATTCACATGGATAATATTAATGTAAAGAATTTCCCAAATCATGAAGATTTTGTGTGCCCTGCATGTGCCACTGGAAAATTAATTACTAGACCTTTTACTCTGAAGTGAAGGATGAAGTCTCTACTTTCCTGGAGCGCATCCAAGGAGACATTTGCAGTCCCATACAGCCACTATCAGGGCCATTTAAATATTTCATGGTGCTCATTGATGCTTTCTCAAAATACTCGCTCGTATGTCTATTGTCTACGAGAAACCATACTTTCGCAAAGCTGATCTCGTAGATAATTCGCATTAGAATGGACATCATATAAAGTCCATTAAAATGGACAATGCTGGAGAATTTACTTTAAAGGCATTTGATGATTATTACATGGCAATGAGAATTACAGTTGAGCATTCTGTACCACATGTACACACCAAGAATGGACTAACAGAGGCATTAATCAAGATAATTAAATTTATTACCCGACTGCTTTTACAGAATTGTAATTTACCAGCTACTTGTTGGGGATACGCAGTCCTGTATGTAGTAACTCTCATCAACTTTAGACCATTGGCATACAATATCCATTCACCTATGCAATTAGTGCAAGGGCCAGTACCAAAAATTTCTCATCTCTGAAGGTTTGGATGCAAGGTTTATGTACCTATATCCCTTCCACATCGTACTACAATGGGTCCTCTCCGAAAGACTGGGATATGTGTTGGTTATGAGTCATCATCCATAATCAGGTATTTAGAACCCATGACAGGAGATTTGCATACTACCCATTTCGCTGATTGCATATTTGATGAGAACAGTTTTCTAACATTAGGGGGAGGAAATTAACCCCTTGATGAAAAATATCAGAAAATTACATGGCAAGCCACGGGAATCCATGCATATGACCCCCGCACTAGTAAAACAAATAAAGAAGTCCAGAAGATCATTGACTTGCAAGCATTAGCAAACCAACTGCCTGACCACTTTAGTGATTTAAAGAGTGTAACCAAGTTGCATGTGGCTACACACAATGCACCGGAGAGGGTTAAAATATTAAAGAAAGTTGAAGGTATCTCTAATCCCGACCAGAGGCCTCAGAATAAAAGGACGAGAACTCCGGCCCCTCAAATCCTAAGTAATCGGGGACACCCAGTGAAAAAGGATAAGAAGGACTTGACACAGCTAATCACTAAAGTTCCCTAGAACCAGTAGAGGAGCCAGTTGAGACCTGGCACCAGTATGACACCTTTAGAAAAGGGCATACCGGATCTGAACATTCCTATGGAGGGAGAAATTAGCATAGATGTGTGCGCACACATTGGAGCTGAAAAACTAAAGAGACTTGCTGCCGCAACTGGAAGGTGATGTGAGCAAGTAGAAGCACAAGAAGAATCAACTCATGATAGGACAACAACCAATGATGATATCTACCTTGCAAAGAAAATTTCCACAATAATCGATCTTGATCCAGAGCCCGCCTCGCTCGCTGAATGTAAGAAAATATCAGATTAGGAAGATTGGAAAAAGGTAATAGAAACTGAATTATTATCTCTGAACAAAAGAGAGGTGTTTGGACCTATAAGCACACACCTCCCCATGTGCACCCTGTAGGGTATAAGTGGGTATTTGTTCAAAAGAGAAATGAAGTTGTAAGATATAAAGCAAGACTTGTTGCACAAGGTTTCACTCAACGTTCAGGAGATGATTATGAAGAAACCTATTCCATAGTCATGAGTGGAATCACCTTTAGATACTTAATCTCAATGGCAGTAAACCTGAACTTAGAAATGAAATTGATGGACGTGGTAACTGCATATCTTTATGGAAACTTGGATTCAGAAATTTATATAAAGGTAACTGAAGGTTTCCCTGTCCTGAACCAAGACAGAGCAAATAGAAATCTATACAGCGTGAAACTCAGGAAATCACTGTACGGACTTAAGCAATCAGGCAGGATGTGGTACAATCGCATAAGCGACTTTCTATGCAAGAAAGGCTATACGAACAATGAAGATTGTCCCTGTGTATTTATACGACGATTCCAGAATGGATTTTGTATAATCTCAGTATATGTGGATGATCTGAATATCATCGAGACCATGGAAGACATAAAGGAAGCAAGTTCTTACCTGGAGCCTGAATTTGAAATGAAAGATTTAGGTAAAACCAAATATTGCTTAGGCTTACAGCTCGAGCATGCCCATGAAGGAATATTAGTACATCAGTCAGCCTACGCCTAGAAGGTATTAGAAAGGTTCAGCTTTGAGAATGTATACCCATCGAAAGTACCGATGATCGGGAGATCTTTACAGCAAGATAAGGATCTGTACCGACCTAGGGAAGAGGGGGAGGAAGTTCTAGGATCAAAATTTCTATACTTAAATGCAGTAGGAGCATTTATGTATTTAGCAAACTGCACTAGACCGGACATTACATTTTCCATAAACCTATTAGCAAGGCATAGTGCAGAACCTACCAAAAGGTATTGGTAGGGAATAAAGGACATCTCTTGATACCTCCAAGGAAGTAAGAACCTTAGATTGTTCTACAGAAAGAATCAAGACTTGAATATAACTGGCTATGTAGATGCAGGGTACCTGTCGGACCCGCATACTGCAAGGTCACAAACAGGCTCTGTATTCCTATGTGGTAGAACTGTAATTTCATGAAAATCATCTAAGCAAAGTCTTGTAGCAACTTCGACAAACTACTCGGAAATCATAGCGCTATGTGAAGCCGCAAGAGAATGTGCTTGGCTCTAACAAATGATTCACCACATCCAGCAGTCATGTGGGATGAATATCATGCAAGCTCCCACAATTATCTTTGAAGATAATGCAGGTTGTATTGCATAAGTGCATACGGGTTACGTGAAGAGTCATCTCACAAAGCATATCAACCCTAAGTTCTTCTATACTCATGAATTGTGAAAGATGGACGAAATTAAGGTACTGCATACTAAGTCATGTGAAAATCTTGTAGATTTATCCAGTAAGTCACTACCAGCATCTAGTTTTGAAAGATGTGTACGAGGAATTGGAATGATGAGACTTAGAGAGGTGCAGAATTCAGGGGGAGATTTTTCTCAAGCTTGTTATTAAACTTGATCATGAAGATCGAGTGCCCAAAGAATAAATCCTGAAGATTAAATGAAATTTGGTGGATTGTACTCTTTTTCCCTTGACGAGTTTTCCTAGAGTTTCTTGGCCAGGGTTTTTAATAAGGCAATTCATGCAACACAGCATAACATGTATCATGTACTCTTTCTCTAAATTTTTCTCCACGGTCTGACTTTAACCACAGCCCTTCGACTTTGACTGCAGATCGACTTCGTCCACAGCCATTCGACTTCGACCACTGCCCCCTTCGACCACTATCCCCTTCGACCATGGCTCGGACTTCAATCACGGCCCTTTGACTTCGAGCACAGCCTGACTTCGACCACGGCCCCTTCGACCACGGCTTCGACTTCGACCATGGATCTTTGACTTTGGCCACGGCCCCCTTCAATTACGGCTTCAACTTTGACCACGGCTCCATGACCGCTACGACCACGTCCTTCGGGAGAGTTGTTATCCGACCAAATGGTATCGGTATTCAGATACCGGATAATTATCCGGTCGGATATCTGGTCGGATATTCGGTCGGATATCTGGTAAGAGCTAAGAATTCACCTTTTATTTTGCTAGTATTTATTTTTTTTGTCATGTTGGTTGGTTGAGGTGTGCAGTGTATAGAAAGTTTTCCTGGATCGTGCAAGCTTAAGTCCTCTAAAAGGAATATGACATTCAGTTGTGGCAACTATAAATATACAATACTAAAATAGTGTTTTATTTCTAATTCTGCTGCTTGTGCAATTGGAATCCTAAATTTGCTCATTAAGATCACTCTTCCTAGATATTGGAATGAAAAGCATGTAATCAGAGTATTATTAAACGATGAACTTTGGCATGCTTTAGTAAATGAACAGGTAAATTTCTCAAAAGTCTATTATCCACAATTGTCTACTATCTCTACCTTAATTTAGTAAAATTTCTTTAGCCTAGAAAAAGAAGATGCTGTCCGTCAAGAATCAAGATTCATCTTGAAATGCCACACCTCAATAGGCAATTTTGGGGGAAACGCCACACCATCTTCGGCTGATGAATTATAATCACTATTATGTACTTATTGTCGGGCCTCCGGATTATCAAACCCGGACCCTCTGTGTATTACAGCACTAGTCCCAGATCAAAGCTAGTGCACACAGTCAAACAGAATGGAAAACATCACCATCAACGATTTATTACAATAAATAAGAGTACTGACCACCGGGTCTCATTATTACAAAGGAGGTTTAAGACCTCGCACACAAGAAATAGAGCGGAAGCAAATAAAACTCGAGGACGACCCATCAATTCGCCACAGGCAATTGACTGGGGAAGCGCGACCTAGTCCTCCGGGAAGAATCCATCACAGCCACAAGCGAAGCAGTAGTCGTAGTCACCTTCTTGAGCTTCAACTTCCTCTGAGATTTTATTTTTAAGTGTAGCATGTGAGTACATAAAGTACTCCGCAAGTCTTGGGAAAAATGCATAGATGCAAGGCTTAACAAAGGAAGGCCATATGGTTCTTTTGCACAAAGCAATATTTAAAATCTCCATTACTACTAATTATTTTCGAAGGCATCACTTTAATGAAGTAAATGTTTTAACAGAATTAACTTTCTAGTGAAGGTTCCAACTACCAACACTAGCTAACCAATTACCATTGGTCAAATTTTAAACTTCGGGTTCCATCCACCCTCTCTGGCTCCATCCGCCAGGATTCCCTTCCGAGAGTTCCCTCCACCCTCGGAATACAAAATTTTTGATTTTAAATCAAAACCAGAAATCTACCATGTGAATGCATTCCTTGCCCGCCCTTGACCGTGGGCACGGCTATTCGAATAGTTTTACACTCTGCAGAGGTTGTACAACTTTACCCACAAGAGATAAATTATCTTAATAGTCAACATGCTTCCTTTGGCATGAGACCCAGATAAAATATCACAAAGCCTTTCACCTACTCCAGTATAGCTAGAGACCACCCGCTGAGGTTTCACCGCAGAAGGGTTAAATCCGCCCAATCTGAAGCCCCCTCTTGCGCCATATGAGTACAGTAACCCTGTCCCTCACTATGAGTAACCAGTACGCCCTGGCACTCAATACACCACTGGTGATATCTAAACTACACCTTTATAGGTTAGTTAGCTAGGTCGTACCCATATAGACTTGTGGTTGTACGGTTAATGCTCAGTTTGGACAAACACAAGCGTCGGTCCTTAATTGACTAGGGTGGAACATACACTTAACAAGTTCTCGTGCTTACTGCACCAACCCAAACAGCCATCCACCCTAATCTAAACCAACTTTCACATTTTTATTTTATTTTAAAATCACAGTGACAACTCCAATTGCCACTTCACTTTCAAACACAAGGATTTAATAATAAATCATAATTTCCCATTTTCAAGATTTTCCAAAGTTATTAGATAGCATGACTAAGCATTATCCTACCATACTAACATCAACAAGTAATTATAATACTCTCATTAATGAGACAAAGGAAATTCTATGGTGACAAGGGTACATGACAATCAATTCCAATGGAGGGCATAACAAGGTTGGATTAACTACTACCTTAAGATTTGAATTATCATTTTATGTAAATAGCAATGCATAACATTTAAAATAATTAAAACATTTCAAAATCATAGGTTCAAGATGATCAAAGGAGACTTGCCTTCTTGCAGGGTTTCTGGGTCTTCTTGCTGCTGTGAAGACGGATCGTCGACAATGTTGGAATCTACGCGAGGAAAGACGAAGCAACAAAACAAATAAATACAAAAGAAAATTCAAATAAAATCCAAAAATTCAACAGAGGCCATAATTGGGTAGATTATGATTTTAGATGAATTTAGAAATTTGAATGGCTGGAATTGGAGTTAAAATGAGAAAGTTATGCTCATTTGAAAATCTCAGATTTGAATAAATCGAGAAATTCGGAAATTTCTGACAGGTGGGACCCACTGGAGAATTAAATTTTAATCTTTTATTTTAATTCTGAGAGACTGACAGGTGGGGCCCACTGAACAGTAACCACTGGCGGTCACTGACATGTGGGACCCACTGGACAGTGAGCCCAATGAGTCAACCTCTGACACGTGGGACCCACTGGTCTTCGGGCCCACTTGTCAGAGTCCAGCACAGAGGGGTGGGACCCAGGCGGCAGTGGCCAGCGCAGGCCGGCGGCCGCTGACGGGTGGGACCCACTTGTCAGCCCGGAAATTAAACGAAAAACTCAACCTCCGCGCGCGGAGCCGGAGGCTCGAACGCGCGCCGAGGGAGTTACGAGTGAGCGCTGCTAGCCAGGGGAGCGGGGAGGCGTTGCCTACCCAATAAGGGTAGGTAACCCTCTTGAGGGGTACCTTCGGGCGTCCCGGGCAGAGATGATCGGAGGCGACGGCGCCGGCGGCGAGGGGAGGCCGGAGGTGCCCGGGTGACGCGTAGAATGTAATCCTGGCGCGGAGGGGGTTCGGTTGGAAGGGTCGGCGAAGCTTGGGGACGAACGGAGACGGTCGGCGACGAGGTGGCAGCGACGACGGCTCGGGAGTTCCAATGCGACGGCGCTCCGGTGACGGGGAGGGGCGGCCGAGGGGTCGGGGAGGACCGTCCGGGCGTGAGGAAGCTCGGGGAGGCGACGACGGGCTCCGGGGATGACCGAGGCGGCGAGGAAAGCTCGCCGGAGTTGGGCGGAGCTCGAGGGGAGGAGTGGCACGGTGATCGGGCTCTAGAGGGCTCGGGAGCTGCGGTGGAGTGCGCTGGGATGCGGTGCGGGAGAAGGCGAAGCCGATGGGGGCATTTATAGGGGCTGAGGGGGAGCAGGGGCGCGGCAATAGCTCGCCGTTGCTGGCGGCCGGAGAAGGAAGGTTTGGGGGAGGAAAGGAAAGAGGGGGGGCCAGAAGGAAGGGAGGCGCGGGGATTGGGGGATTTGGTCGCGGCGGCGTCCGGGACTTCCAAAACCGAGGAGGGCCGGGTAAGGCAAGGCGGGATCCGGCGCGGTCTCGGTCGGCCGGCGAAAAAGGAAAGAGGGGGGAAGAGAAAGGAAGGGGGCGATTCCGCGGGGGAGACGGATCCGACAGGCGGGGCCGGGGTGGCAACGAGAGCGGGACGCGTGCGGCTGACAGGCGGGGTCCGCGGGTCAGCGAGGCAAGAGAAAGGTGGGAGCGGGCGGCTGGATGACCAGCACGGGGACTCGGCTCATCCGAGCCGTCCACGCGTCGGGCGGGGAAAAGGGGAAGGCGGGGCTGGCTGTGCCGGGCCCGCTGGCAGCGAGGGAGAGGGAGGTGCGGCCTGGATCAGGCCGAGCGGCGACGTGGGCGGTCCTGGGCCGTCCACGCGTCGGCTGGAGGGAGAGGGGAGATTTTTATTTTTCAGAATTTGATTTCTAATTTCAGAAAAGGCTAGAAAATTATTTAGGCCTCAGAAAAATATGAAAATACCTCCAAAAAATCCAGAAAAATTCACAGAAGCTCCTGGACATATTTTGGACTAAATAAAATTATTTCCAACTACTGTTGATATTTAATTTTCATATTTTGAATTACTTTTTAAGCTCTAAAAATAGTTTTTAAATTCCAGAAAATCCAAAAAGGCAAATAAAAGCCAAGTAAAATCCAATTACCTTAAAATAATTTATTTGAATTTAAATTTTTCAAAAAGCCAAATTTTTGGGATGTGACACTTATGTCTAACAGTTTAAGGCTTAAAGTGATGGTGGTATGGTTTAGCATATATTCCTTTCCGTATGCACGTACTATCCGTCTACATTATCTGTTTTCGATCCGAAACCGTCAAGTATCAGTTCCGGCGACACCGTATTCGAAATTCCGAATATTCCAAATTCGTATTCGTATCCAGTTTTACCGTATCCGACCCCGAATCCGAGAAAAAAATATGGGTTAGGATACGGTATGAGCAATATCCGTTCGAATCCGAGCCGATTTCACCCCTACCTGGGACTATCTCGACCAATTTTGGGACACGACCCACTACTAGCAGCCGGTAAGGATGGGTTATAATACATTCCTCTACCAGTTTTGTTCTACGGCACGCACTAATAGGCTATGCGCGTACCGTAAATAGATTGACCGAGAGATCCACCCGCATGACCAGTGGAGTCTGGACTGCGAGGAGTGAGACGCCCAGATGGCATGCAAAAGGTTGGAGGAGTGGCGACACAGGAGATGCAAGCTCACCTGGAGGCTTACAAGCGCAAGGAGCACGAGGCTCGCGAGGAGGAGCGCAAGAAAAAGCATGAATTGGCGGCCAAGGCTAGGTCCACCAGCGAGGACTACGACACTGACCTCAGGAGAAATGGCAAATGGCCATGGTCCATGAAGTAGATCGGGCCATTCTGTAGTACTCCACCATCCTACCTACCAAGATATTCCTTTCTCAAAAATACGTGCATTCCTACATGATCTAGGTGCTTGCGTCGCTGTGTACACTTGTAGTACCGTTGTTGAAAACAAAATCCAATGAGCAAGATTTCTCCTAACCTGTGAAAATATTCTTTGCCATATATTAGACTTGCTCATGCAAGGGGGCCGCGGAAAGACCTTAAAAAAATCATAATGTTTGGACCTCTTTTTCATATTAAAAAATTCCTACAAAAAGTACATAAAAAATTTTAAGAAAAATTCAGAACAGTTACAATTACAAAAAATTACACAAGCAAGTACACTGTATCGGAAGGCTCCACAAAAACATTTTATTCTTTTTTGAGCTCATTTATTATATTTAAAAATTGTTACATAAAATACATTTGAATGGATTTTCTAAAACATTGGTATTGTAGGGCCAAAAAATAAAAAAAATGCATCGACCGAAATTCCGCATGTGAGACAAGGGTTTGACAACGTGCCCTTGTTCATGCTTGGACACCGCGGAGTCCCGAGGGCCTTTCCCAGGCAAAAGGTGGTGAGCCGACAGTTCTACATGCATTGTTGTACTCTTGCTACCTGTGCCACATGCCTCCTGGCTGCACTAGTCGCCCTGGCATGCTCCCCGGCCATGCTAGGTGTCTGGTGCACTAACCTGCCATGCCAAAGGGCTATTTTCGCAAAACAATTGACACCGAGGTCATTTCTGCAAATAACTTCTTCCAGGGGCTAGAAAAAAAATAAAATTTCTCATTGCCTAGGGGAGACCCAAAAGGTCTCTGCCCTGAGAGAGAGAGTGCACTCGATGAGAGCTAATAATGGAGCCCCTTAGCGCTGAGAGTCCATATCTCTGGAGCAGGGGAAAGTATCAGAACAAGAATTGTAAATGTTTTGTTATGATTACTCGGTCACATGTATATAGAAACGTGTAATGACTGACGTTACGAGATAATCATATCTTATGGGTAAAATTGTACACCTCTACACACTACAAGAAATTTGAGCATCGGTGATGATACGTATTTGTCACAAAATCATGGATTTTTGTCATAAAATCATAATAGTGACGATTTTTGTGCGTCACTCATATCGTCACAGATTCTGCGTCATAGAATGTTAGTAGTGACGATAATTGCGACATCGTCATAAAATAGTACACATTTATGATGAATAAGATATCGTCATACAATAATATTTATGACGATTTACTAATCGTCATAAAATATTTTCTGTGACGATACCGGTATCGTCACCAAGTTAAAACATTCTATGACAATCGCTTTCGTCATGACATGTGGTCCAGGACGTGTAATTTATGTGTCTAGGACGTGTAATTTATGACGAAATTATTCATCATGAATATATTTGCAACGCCACAAAATTTAATCCAGACATACATGAATGACAAAAAACATCATGAACAGTAGCATAATTCTCCAGATAATCCCCATAGAATTGTTCCATCAAAGCATATAGTCACAGTTCCATTACAAAACTATATTAGCATAGTCACAGTTCCATTACAAAACCATATTAGCATATAGTCCCCATAGAATTATCCAATACATGCCATTACAACCATTGGTTCAACACAAAAGTGATCACCATAGTCACAGTTCCATCACAAAACCATATTAGCCAAATGTCACTAGCAGTAATAAATATGTCTTGTCAGAATGCATATTGCTACCATACTTCAAAATAAGTCTAGCAACTACACACTGTGACTACAAAGATGATCAAACTATTGATGATTGGCCCAGAAGCCGCAAAACAAGGGAATCAGTTTTTTCTTGCATTTCCTTGAAAATGGCCATTTGCTCTTCAATACTCTTGTTTGACTCTTTTGCTTCTTCAACTTGCCTCTTCAAAGCCATGATTTCTCCCTGCTGAGAGCTAACAGTAGCACGCAACTCTTGCTCATTTCGACTAGCATTCTCGATCTGCAATGTTTGTTCTTGAACCATTTCTTCAAGTTCTCTTATGCGTGCAGTAGAAGTGTGAGTGGTAGATTGGCTTGAACAGGCTGAAACACCCATATTCACCAAAAACTCGGTTGATTGACTGAACTCGGATAGAACTCCACCCACAATGTCATCTATAGATTTGGGTTCTTCACCTTCCTGTGGAGTTTCTTCCATTGTGGTTTCCATGGCATCCTAGCATTGAATAGAGACAATATAAACATGCAAGATAATGCTATGCTCCATTTGTAACATAAACAGATTGCATAATGCTTATCTTTGAATGTTGAAGACACAGCAAAGAAAAAATTGTGTATACACCTATAATATGTATTTAGCTCATTCTTCAATAAGTAATAACAGAACATTGTGTTGCATGGTTGTAGAAAATGAAAAAAAATTGAATATGACATACTTAAACAACAATTCAGTTTAGTTTTCCTTTACAAGGTGTACAGATCAACATAGCATTCAAATATATGTGTCACACACGCACATTTCAATATTTGGCAATTAATATACTTACAATTGCTTCCTGTGCAATATCACTATAACCCTTTTTCCTGCTAAAATGGCTTGCATTGAAAAGATCCATTGAATTAGGTTCTTCCCCATAATCTTGGACTTTCTACATTAATGATACAAATATTTCAGAATAGCTAGCTATGCAGTGTAATGAATTAGTCAACAATTTAGCTTACCATAGAGTATCTCTTAGCAACATAAGATTGAGAACCTGTGGTTTGGTGCAGCCTAACCTTTTCTCTATTTTGTTTATTCTTTTCACATGTTTCCTACAAATAGTAAGCCCATGTAATAAACTGTCAATCCTATGTATATTACTAACTTTTCCAAAAAAAAAGCTACATATATATCTATGATACCTTGTGCTTAGGATCACTCCACTTCTGCACAAGACTTGCCCAATCTTCTTGAGAAACATCTAGTGGTTTTCTTGAGAGTACTTCATTCTCAGGAACACCATCAAAATATTTTCGTTTCAGCTTATAGCGCTGTTGGCGTACCCCATCCTTGAGGAGAGCAGAACAAACTTTTTTGGTTGTATTATCAGATACATCCATATCAAAGCGAATCTGTTTAAGTTAGATAATAGTGTAAGATCAATGCACTTAAAATGGCACAAATTATCAGATTATTCTGCTTGAAGAAAAAGTTTCTGTATTATAAATTTGGAACTAATTCTTTGCAGAAATTTTCTACTTCTAGTCTCTTTTTCTGTATCATTTCCTTAGTTACTATGTATTGGTCTTGTGCACTCAATACTCATAAGAAGTATTTTTTCTATAAATAAAATAGTGCAGCAAGAATAAAAAGACAGAAGCATGAGCAATTGTTCCTAACAAAGGTGGCTGAGGGTTGCACAAGCAATTCAGTATTAATCAAGGTGACATATTTAGTACTACAAAAAAATTTTACTTGAGGAAAAAGTTTAAACTTACAGCTAGATAACTCATGTGATCTTTCAGGATATCTCTATCATTGTTCTTCTTGTAATCCTTCCAATGCGGGTAGATAGGCATATGGTCCCTCACCAGTATGCCAGACTCCAAAGCTAGCTTTGCTGCTTGCAATGGCTGTTCAGGTCGTTTCTTCCCTTCGACAAATGTGAGAGGCATTTTAGAACCCATAGCTTTAGTAAGCTTGTTAAGCCCTCTTCCCCAAGTTGGCTTCCGATGTCCCTTGGCGCTTGGTGCTGCAACTCACAACATGTTTGCAAGGTACAAAGTAGATAAGAAATATAATGGATTAGAACTATGTTTGCAAGATACAAAGTGGAATGAAAATATGTTGCAATTTCTTACCTTCATCAAACTGTCCAGCATTATCAATTGAATTCATGCTAGAAGTTCCCTCATTTCCATCAGTAATTAGCTGAGTTGTCCTCAAAAGCATTGGCTTGTTGACTTCTCTTAGCTCAGATTCAGAATGTGACATAAGCTCTTCTTCCATTCTATTTTGGTTCCTTTCTTGAACATAAGTGTTAGCTGATGGTTCTGATCCTGACCTTGTTGACTTAGAACATGGTCCACCACCTAGGGAATTCCTTGATGCCTTTGGATTTCTTGATCCAGGAGCCATTTGAGAATACTTTGAAACCTACATAACACGCAAAAATAAAGAGAATAAATTTTCTACCATCAACAATATCAAAAGCAAAAGCAAAAGAATCCCGTAGAAATAAAATCAGTGAGCTGAAATAAAATCAGTGAGTTGTACTAGATGTAGAAAATATATTTTAAGTGAAGACCCTACACATAAGCTAAAGTTTACAAGAATAAGTGACAACCTTGAACCTAGATGATATGTTCGCTGTCACCGGCATTTCATCTTCCTATCCTAAACTGTCATCACTTTCATCTGATTGATTGGTGTCATCCTCAAGAGGGTCGTAGTCTGATGTGGATTCTTCAGAGTTATTTTTCTTGCTTGGCACTGTTCTGTAATCATCTTTTTTCCCTCTGCCCATCTCATCCAAAATGTTTTTTACATGACCTATGCCAAGTGATCCCATTCGTGCTATGTTTCTCTTGATATTGTTACGTCTCTCCTCCTCATATTTATTGATCGGCATTGCTTTACATGGTCCAATAAGGATAGTGTTAAATAAAAGCATACAAACTAACCATAGCTACAAATGATGTTATATTTGGTTCTTTATAAGTGAAAAATAGTAATTGAAGCCAACAACTCACATATCAATTATTAGATAATGAAGCATTGAAAAAGCATAGGCAGGAGACAATTTGAATAGACTTACCTAGGACACCTCAGTTCACTGGAAAGAGATTTCGTCCAGCAAAATAAACTCTACTCCTTATGTCAACAGGTTATGACAAATAGATCAACAACAAGGGATCAATTAAACCAAAAAGATACAACAAAATTGTCTAACATTACCTTAACATGCAGAGTCATCGCTCTGCAACCTCCATAACCATGCTCATGACTGCTGCATTTTCTACAGATGGAGGATACGAGCTAGGGTTTAGAGATTGGGAGGGGGTCGCCACGAGCTAGGGTTTAGAGATTGGGAGGGGGTGGCCACGAGCTAGGGTTTAGAGAGGGAGCGATCTGGGGAGGGAGGGGGGCGATCTGGGGAGGAGAGGAGGGCGATCTGGGGAGGGAGGAGAGGAGGGCGATCTGGGGAAGGAGGGAGAGGGGGGCGATGGAGGGAGGAGAGAGTGAGGGGCGACGGAGGGGAGCGACCTGGACTGGGCGGGAGGGAGGGATCTGGGGAGGGAGGAGAGGAGGGCGATCTGGGGAGGGAGGGAGAGGGGGCGATGGAGGGAGGAGAGAGTGAGGGGCGACGGAGGGGGGCGACCTGGACTGGGAGGGAGGGAGGGGGTGATTTGGGGAGGGAGGAGAGGAGGGCGATCTGGGGAGGGAGAGGGGGCCGATGGGAGGGAGGAGAGAGTGAGGGGCAACCCGCGACGGCGCGACCTGGACTGGAGGGATTGTTGCGCGCCAGTCTGGGATTTCATGCCCCGCCGCGCGAAAGTTTGGCGCGCATGAAAATTTTCGTGAAAAATTACAAGAATCATGGCATTTTGCGTGAATTATGTTAAATTTCTGCGGTAATTTGTAATTAGGAGGAAATCATGGCATTAAAGAGGGAAATTTGTAATTAGGAGGAAATCGTGGCATTTTTCGCCAATTCAACAAGTGGCAGTGCTATACTTGTGTACATTTGTAATTAGGAGGAAATTTTTTTAATTGCAGTACTAGCTGATATTTAAACCAGGAAAATTCTACATTTTTGCCAGTACGATTACAAGGTTATACATATATATTTTTGACGGGGTAGCAGCAATGCTTCTACAAAAAGCCCCTAGAGCAATGCAAGATTTTACATACAAATCTATTCATCAGTTTCATCATCATCAGTTTCATCATCATCAGTTTCATTTGCTGGGCTTTGTGGACAGTCATGACCACTGCAATATTGTTGCAGAGTGTCATCTGCATATTCACTGTCACTATCATCAGAAGTATCATCAGTGCTATTTCTAATATTATCAACTATTTCAGCATCAATTGTACAGCCATCCTCATCAATACGATGCAAATTCTCCATATGTGGATCAATATCACTCAAAATATGCTCTGTACCGGAGGAAATATCATCCTGAAGTGCAACATCAGGAGTATGATCTTCAGTTTCGGTCACATCATAGAGATGCCTATGCTCAAATTTTTGCACCATTTTCCACCCTTTACCAAGCTTTGTGTCATTCAAATAAAATACCTGTGCTGCTTGAGTGGCTAAAATATAAGGGTCATTTTTATACCAATAACGCTCTACATTGATGCTTCTAAAGTACCCATCATCTTTCATGGCTGTCTTTTTTCCTTCAAGATTATACCAGTCACATTGAAATAAAACAACCGATCGAGTAAATTGGTTATTTGAAGGATATAGCAGCACAATAATTTCATTAAGAACACCATAAAAGTCAATTTATTGATCTTTATGAGTACCCTCAGTCACGGTACCACTGTTCTGTGTCTTTCGATGTTTCTCACGACTGACAGTTCGATAGCAGACTCCGTTGGCAATGCAAGATGAGTAAATTTCAATTCGCTTATCTGGGCCACATGACAACGCATACATATCATCACTTACTTCCTCTGTCCCATCACACTGCAACTTTGCAATCTGTCCATAAAAATACAACAGAGCATGTTATGCAAATAAATAAACATACAATAATCTATATTTCTCTAAATGTGAATATAACTTACATGGTTCTTAAACCATTTTGCAAACCCCTTTTCCAGCCTTTGGTCAATATTAACTGCATTTTCACGTTCCAACTCTTCTCTAAAAAGGCTAAAAATTTACATAAAACATCAGCAATGGAGCCAAGAAAACATTTATGAAGAAAATGAACAAGGCAAATGTGAGTACATACGTCTTGTATTGATCAACTTCTGGACAATTGTTGAGCACATACCAAACCAATTTATCATAATCAGCATCATTATATGAAACCTTTGAGGCTCCAAGTAAATTAACACCAAGCCTAAAAATTGAGAGACCATCAGCTCGTATACTAGTACCTTGACAATTGTTTTGTCTTCCCTGCCGATTAAATCTTGTTTCTACATCACTAAAATATCTTGAGCAAAAAGTCAAGCATTCATCAACTATGTACGCCTCAGCAATGGACCCTTCAGGTCTAGCCCTATTTCTCACATAACGCTTCAGAGTACATAATCTCCTTTCAATAGGGTACATCCATCCATATTGTACTGGACCTCTAAGTAGTGCCTCATCAGGTAAGTGCACAGCCAAGTGTACCATGACATCAAAAAAGGCAGGTGGGTAAATTTTCTCAAGTTTACAAAGAATTATTGGAATCTCAGCCTTTAGTTTATGCAGAACATCCACCTTAAGAGTCTTTGAACATATTTGCCTAAAACGTTTCCTAGCTCACATATGGCTTCATATATATCATTACGGGTCATTCCTCGTAATGCAGCTGGTAGAATTCGCTGTAAAAGAATATGGCAGTCATGAGTTTTTAACCCTTGAACCTTATGCCCATCCATATTAACATATCTTGTCAAGTTAGCCGCATATCCATCTGGGAACTTAACATCTCTTAAAAATTCACAAAATGCAACCCTCTGCTCCTTTGTCATTGTATAGCAAGCATGTGGTTTTTCATATGAATCACCGCTCTGTTTTAAGTGTAGCTCCTTTCTGATACCAAGATCTTCCAAATCAAGCCTAGCATTGATAGTGTCCTTTGTCTTTCCATCAATATCAAGAAATGTCCCAAGTAAATTCTCACATATGTTCTTTTCAATGTGCATGACATCAAGATTATGCCGTAGTCTTAGTTCTGACCAATAAGTTAGGTCGAACAAACTAACCCTTTGGTGCCAAGTTGGCTTATCCTTATTTGCGCGCTTCCTCTTTCTATTGAGACTATGCTTTCCTGGTCTAACGTCTTTTACTTCTTCCAATTTCTCCAATAGCTCAGATGTTGTCAGACCCAGATTTTATAATCCGGAATCTACTGTGTCTAGCTGCACTATTCCCTGGATCAGTAGATAGTGCACACAGTTACAGTAATGGACATCAAATTACATATCATGCGGAAGTATAAATAAAATAGTAGATTTACTCATGGGCCGATTAGGCCGAGATCAATAAATTACAGCAGCGGAAGAACAAAGCACGCAGATGGGACCTTCAGGACATGCCCACAGGCAGTCAACTGGAGGTTCGCGACCTAGCTCTTGACATCTTCATCTTCTCTGCCAGCTTGTCCAATCTTGATGCTGAGGCGAGGTGATTTGATTCTTGATTCTGAATTTTGTCGCAAAAGCGAGCGTGAGCACTCCAACCCCGTGCTCCGCGAGCCAATACACATAATGCAAATAAATAGTATGCATGGCTTGTCAAAGGAAAGGCTCGGGTTGTTTTTATTTGCCATAAAATGCGTTTAGTAGCATTTCTATTGTTATATCATATTGTTGTTTTTGTGACCTAAAGACTCCTCACCACAAATGACATCATTGACTTAATCCACCAAAGACTCACGCTCTTTATTAACTGCTGTCTAAGACTCCCAACAGCGATTACCATAATTGACTTAATCCACCGAAATTACACTTCCTTTATTGAGTGCTCTCTAAACTCTAAATAACATGGGTCATCCTCTATTCAATCCACCGATCATATTATTTCTGTACTGGTTGCTGTCTAAGACTCCATACAGCAAGTGACATTATCCAATTACTCCACCGATTATACACCTTCTATATTTATTACTGTCTAAAACTCCAAACAGCGGGTGACATCATCTAATTAATCCACCGAACATTCCCATCCAGATTTCCTAACAATCCAATCCTTTTTATTATTGATTCAACTCCACCAGGAATATCATTGATCAAGCCTACGATTCAATATTGTATATCCACCAAGAATATCATTGATCAACTCTACGATTCACCATTATATATCCACCAAGAATATTACTAATCAAGAATTATAATCCAATACTTGTTTTATTCCTACATATTCCCGAAAATTCAATTAGATCATTTATCTAGCCTATCTATTCAACTGGACCCCACTAATTCATTTCTCCCAGAACCATACTAACTTTATCCCTATTATAATCACATGAATCCACCAACTTCTTTATGCAATTACCATAAATAGTCATCTTCTTTTCTTACGACTCCATTTATTCTTCCCGTATTTTATTTTATAAGAATAGAAATGCCACTAACTGAAATACAATACATATAAAATTTTCTGAGACCTAGCAGCTTTGGAACAAAACATAATGTTCAAGGAATATTAATATGAACTTCCATACATATGGCATCACACCATATGTCTAATATCACCATAATTTCTCTATACATACGGCATCACACCGTATAACATTTTTCAGCGTTATAGCCGCTTAACTTACCACTGGGACGACACCCAGGACAACTCATATCAGGGCTTTCCTCTGCCCTTCCACTTTTCCATTCCCATTTTCCAAACATTTTTAAATAGAACTATATCTAGTTAAGTTCCCATGTCTGCCCTTGACCGTGGGCACGGCTATTCGAATAGTTTTGACTCTGCAGAGTTTGTACACTTTCACCACAAGAGACAATCAACTCGTTGCCCCACACGATTCCTTAGACGTGTGGTTGAGCAGACCATCATAGTGACTTTTCAAAGTATCTAGTCCCTTCTGTCATCTCACCTTATGGGAAACTGCCCACTTGCGGTGGGTCCCATCTGTGCGCGGGATGTTTCCCCCAGCCACTACGCAGCTCGGGCTTCTACTTCCCGCAACGTAGGACAGCTGGGAAACTTCACCCCCCCACTGGTGTCCCTTCAGGCCCCCTTGCCATAGCGTAGCCCCTTCAATCCCCTACCAGTGAGATGAGTTCGGGGTTTCGATAAATTTACTTAGCCAAGTTGTACTTTACAGACTTGTGATTGTACTGTTTTACCTGGGAGGTCATGTCAAGATTCAGTCCTTAGTGGTATCTGGGTGGTCTACCACTAACCCACTTGGTGCTTCCACTGCACCACACTCACACCATCAAACCAATCCGCCCAGATATTTAAGCAAGTTGGAGATTTTGTAAGTATAAAATAATCTTGTCCAAATATATACCAGTCATTTCCACCATGACTGCCCAAACCAGTTTCTCATGATTAAAAATGACAATGATGTTTGGGACATTTCAACGCCCCGTGAGTATCTATGCAGAACTAAGCATAGCATATAATTAGGGACTTATTTTTGAAATGTTACTATTATAATTTTGCTAAGGTGACAAGGTTCACACATTCAAATATTTCAAAGGAGGGGTAATATTATTCAAAGTAAACAATGGGCATATAACTAGAATATTAAATTAAATATGTATTTGCATATAACATAACAGCACGCAATTTGATAATTTAAAACAAAGTAATTTGCAGAAAATGTAGGTTCAACATGATCAAAGTATTGACTCGCCTTGGTCACAGTGGTCTGGTGCTTGCTTATCTGGAGCTTCTAGGGCTGCAGCTTCTGTGTCTTCCTCCTGAGCCTCGTATGCTATTTTAACGTGCGCGAAAATTTGGATAAAACAAAAATCAATAAATCAAGCAAATAACACCAGAAATCCAAATGAACTTCAAAAATTATGATTTCAGTTCCATTGGATAGATCTTGAATTTAGACGAATTTAGAAATTTGTCTCATCCAATTTGGAGTTAAAATGAATAAGTTATGCCTATTTGAATATTTCAGTTCAGTTAAATCCCAAAATTAATAAATTTCTGACAGTGGGACCCACTAGTTATTTTAATCTTTTAATCATTTTATTATATTCCATAATGTGTGTATGACATGTGGGACCCACCAGTCAGCGAGTCTTGAATCCCAGTGGCTGACATGTGGGACCCCACTGTCAGTAACCCTGCATGTGGCTAGTCACTGACAGGTGGGCCCTCCGGCCTCTGGCCCCACAGGTCAGTGGGCTGCCCTGACAGGCGGGGTCCGGCTGTCAGTGGGCTTGCGGTCCCGCAGCGGCTGACGAATGGGGCCCATCTGTCAGCGCGGAAAATAAAACGAAAACTCGACCTCCGCACGCGAAGCCGGGGGCTCGAACGCGCGCCGAGGGAGTCGGGGGGAGAAGAGACGAGCGGTGGTAACCAAGTGAGCGGTGAGGCGTTGCCTACCCTATAAGGAGAATAAATCCTTTTGGAGTATGCCGTGGAGGGGGCCGGGCAGAGGAGTCGGGGGCGACGGTGGCCGGCGGCGAGTGGTGGCCGGAGAGGTTCGGGAGTTTCGTGAAATGCAGCCCCCGGCTGATGGTGAAGCTGCTGGTGAGGTCGGCGGAGACGAAGGGGCACGGTGGCGGGCCGGCGGCATGTGATGGCGGCGGTCCAAGGAGGCGGTCGACGCCGGCGAAGCTCACGCAAAGGGAGACCCGGTGAGGGAGGGAGTCGGCTTCGCCTGGCTTCCACGAAGCTCTGGGAGCAAAGAATTGCTCAGAGGTGGTCGGAATCAACGGCGGCTCGGTCGCCGGCCGTGAAGAAGAAGACGTCGCCGGCGGGGATTGAGGGCACTTCAGCTCAATTGCTTGCAGGGGAGGGAAGAGGGAAGTATTGCGGCGCGGTTGCGGCTCCCGGGTGGGGTTTTTATAACCGGGAGAGAGAGGCGCGCGGCGAGGCAGCGTCTGCCTCCGCCCTGTTCGCGCTGGCAGGGGGATGGACTCGATCTTCTCCGGGATTGCGTGGGAGGGAGGTGGCGGGAGGTTCTTTGAACCTACCCTTGAGGTGTGAGGGAGAGAGAGAGGGATTAGCTGCGGCAGAGGGAGCAAATGCGAGGGAGGAGCTGCGACGCGTGCTCGCGGAGGAGAGGAGCCGGGGAAAGAAGAAGGAGAGAAGAGAGTGCGGCGCGGGAGGGCCACCAGCCAGAGGGAGAGGGACTGGCGCGTGGGGCTCGCGCGGCAGTGAGAGAAGGCGCGGGGTAGAGACGGATGGGCCAGATGGGCCGGGGCGCGCATTGGGGCCGGCCAGGTGGCGGCCCGAGAGGAGGAGGAGGTGAGGATTTTCACTTTTATTTTTAAAGATTTTCAGAAATGCGCAGTTAATTGAATAAACCTCAGAAAATTATGAAATTACTTCCAAAAATTTCAGGAAAATTCACAGAAGTTCATGAGGACATTCTGGACTTAACAAAAAATATTTTCAACTATTGTTGGTATTTATTTTATTTTATTTATACATATACATACACATACATATACATCTTTATTTATTTGCCTATTCATTTTATATACATGCATATTTTTATTTCGTATAAATACATTTTATGTCTTTCTCATCTTTCTAGGCCTTTTGTAAATGTGTTTGCATGTATTTTATTCCAAGTATACTGGATCATCTTTTCAGATTCACATTTAAAACTTTAGTTCTCTATTATTTACACATTCTTCTTTTTGGTATTATTCATAGTAGTTTTATTTTTCAAAGTCTTCTTAAATTTTTGAATCCTTCACCAAAATTCAGAAAATCGCCATAAAATCCAAATTTCAACAGAACATATTGCCAAAAATAATTCAAGAAATCCATATTTACAAATTCAGATTTTTCAGGATGTTACAGATGTTGAAAACTCTCTTGGTTTGCCCTTCTTTTCATGCTTGCCATTAAATACTTTGCTTTTCCACCAAGGATGATTTATTGGAAGGAAACGGCGATGACCAAAATAACCAATTTTGTTCCTTAGAGCCTGCGATAGAGGATCTTCATCACAATGAACACAAGCAAAGTAACCTTTTGTGCTACGCCCAGACAACGTACCCAAGGCTGGATAATCGTGGATACACCAAAGAACTGCAGCATGTAAACTAAACATTTCACCAGTAAATGCATCATATGTCTGAATTCCTTTCCATAGTTCAAGCAAATCCTCTATTAATGGCTACAAGAATACATCAAAATCCTTTCCTGGAGCATTTGGACCTGGGATAAGCAAGGTCATCATAAAATTAGATTGATTCATGCATGCCCATGGTGGCAAATTGTACGGGATTACAAACACTGGCCACATGCTATAGGAGTTACTCATGTTACCAAATGGGTTAAAACCATCAGTGGCGAGACCAAGTCGGAGATTTCTAGCATCTTGTGCAAACCATTCATACTTTCTATCAAAATCTTTCCATGCCTCACCATCAGCAGGATGCCTCATTTCATTCTCAACAATCTGTCGCTTCAACTTGTGCCACTGAGTGTTCTCTACTGTCTCTTTAGACATGAACAATCTCTGAAGTCTTGGCTTCAAAGGAAAATAGCGTAGTACCTTCTGAGCAACTCGCTTTTTCCCATTTGGATCTTTCCACCTTGACTCTTTACATACTGGGCAATGATCATGTTTGGCATACTTCTTCCAAAATAGGACACAATTATTCACACATACATGAATTGACTCATACCCAAGCCCCAGTTCGCGAAGAAGAGTTTTTGCTTCATTATATGATTTGGGTAGTGCATTGTGAGCTGGAAATGCCAAGGACAGCAACTAGAGAA
The DNA here is from genome assembly GCA_017311315.1 of Dendrocalamus latiflorus. Classification (NCBI taxonomy): domain Eukaryota; kingdom Viridiplantae; phylum Streptophyta; class Magnoliopsida; order Poales; family Poaceae; genus Dendrocalamus; species Dendrocalamus latiflorus. The sequence goes on from CM029618.1 coordinate 4,558,486, forward strand.
GTGCATCAAAGGCAACATTGGTGATCCGATAATATGACTTGAGATGAAGTAGCTTAATAAGAAAAGAGAATTTTGTAAATTTGGCACACCCAGGGTAAAGTTCACACTTGGCATCTTCTAAAATCTTTCCAAACATTGACTGACTCTTATCCTTATTTGCGCTTGTGTACAAGTCACCTAGTAGTTCTGGAATTCCATCATCGTCATCATCATCTTGGTAGTCATGTGGAGCAATCTCATCAAGATAATCAGTGACCATTTGACAGGAACCTGAACTTCATGCCCAACATCTTCATTGCTTTCAGCAATAAGTGGTTCCCCATGATATATCCACCTAGTGTATGTACTGCACATGCCATAAATATATATGTGGTCTTCCACTTGAGCTAGATGTCCATACTTTCTATTATTGCATTCTGAACATGGGCAATGTATTTGAGAATTCACATCACACCGTTCCCGAACAAAGCGCATGAAGGTCTTCACACCCTTAATATATGCAGCGGAAAATTGCCTATCATTTATCCAAGACTTATCCATCTGAAAAATATAAGAGATACATTAAGTTTTTCAAACACATAGGAGAAAAAAACCATAAACTAATTAACATGTAGGGTTGAACTCAACTTTTTCTTAATTATAGTATTCACCACAAATATTTTACGAATATTTTTGAACTACCATCCTACAACAACCATTTTGCAACGGTTATTTTAAAAAGGTTGTATATGATCTGACCAACAAAAACAAATTTAGCCAATCAACTAATCTGATATTTTGAGATATAATTTCAATATCTAGCACAAGCATGCAATTTCATCAAGCTGTTCTACATAATTTGCACTTTCAATCCAGGCAATTTTCAGTTCCAACAAGATGTCAATATTTCAGTAACAAATTTGACAGAACTACATCTACAAAACTAGCAATTTTGCATAGGATCAAATATGTATACAACAATCAAACAATAAAATTGCATTCCTCAACTGCATAGCATCAATAATCTACATATACACACATTAATATTCTCCATCTAGCCTCCTGCCAGCCTTTTCATTGTGCACAGGAATCATACATATTTGAGGCGGCGCTGGCTTGGGGGAGACGGTGAGGCGGCGGCGACCTTGCTGGGGACGCAAGGAGCGGCGGTTCGCCTTGCCGGCGCGGGGAAGTAGGCCGGCGGGCCGTCCGGGGAAGATGGGAGCAGAGCCAGCGGCGGAGAGGCGAGGAGGAGGAGGAGGAGGAGGAGGAGCCGCCGGGTCGTGGGAGGTGATGAGGCGGCGGCGACCTACCCGGGGGGCAAGGGGGCGCGATGTCCTTGACTGCGCGGGAGGCGGCTGCCGTTGGGTCATGGCTAGTACTTCACAATGGCCCCATTCGCCCGAACTTTTTTTGACAACACTTTTTTCGTCATCCAATAAATCGTCACAAATAATAATTTCTTTTATGACGAATATAAACAATCATCATGGTTTTCTATATATTCTGTGACAAATTTTTGGTTTCGTCACAAAACTAGGCGTCGAAGGTACCGTCCCGCATATTAATGACGAAATTACTTGAATCGTCACGGAATGGTAGCTAATCTATGACATTTTCGTTTCTCATCATAACTATATTCGTCACTGATACTCAAATTTCTTGTAGTGACAGAGTGTTATAATCTATTCGAATAGCTGTGCCTTCGATCATAGGTAACGTGTGAAAATACAACAGTGTGTAGTCTTCATAAAATAGTTATTGGCATGGTGTTATAATAAATAAGAGGCTTCAAAAAAATGGTTAGAAAAATCATCTTGTTTGTTTCAGTTTTGAAAGAATTTAAAGTCAAAAGTCACAAAAATAACACAAAAATAACAAGCCATCGTTGTACACCGGGGCAGTGTTTCCACAGGTACGCTCTGCCACCACCTTACGTACCAGATACACCCAGTATCCATCACATGCATGCATGCGGTACATGCTCACTCTTCCATGTAGACAGACACTTGAGCAGCTGCTAGGCTGCCTGCTTGTTGAGAGACTGGTCGCATTCATGCTTCACGCCTTGACTGTAGCATCCAAGTCTATTCGTAAAAACTACTCCTTTCATAAATATACATTTACATGATTCAGAAGACGTAGAGTAGTCAAATTTCTTTAGATTGATTCTGTAAACATGATACTATTAGATTAATCAAAGAAAATATTTGAATTATTTTAAAACTAAAAATCATCGATCATAATCTAAAAGGATAGAACGATTGAACCTTTGGATATTCTGAATCCTGAAGCTTCTACAACCACTCACCATTCCGATCCCTCCAGCCGTTGCGTGCGGCCGTCAGTGAAGTGATTTGGACTAATTTTCTATCTGTCCATCGATGGATACACCGTCGAAAGGAAAGCACACTTAGATCATGTTCCAAAAAACTTTAGTTTTTGATTTTTTTTTGTTTTTCAGCTATTTAAATTAAAAGTTACTTGAAACGTATTGGTTTCTAATTTTGACTTTTGACTTTTTTGTTTTTTCTTTTTTCATTATTTCTTTGTATTGTCTGCGACGATATAATAATTTTTCTTAATTTTTTTCTTATTTTTCTCAAGAAAGCTAACAAACGTCATAGTACAATTTCAACCAAAAAATATAGCTAGAAGATTAAGCCCAAAACTAGTTGAAGCACCACTTGCATCTGTGGACACCGTATATATAACAGAGAGTGGACAAAGCCGCCTAGTTGGTGTTCACAGACAGACAGGTTGGCCACCGATTGATTTGGCACTGCCGATAGCATGGTAAACAAGCCAGATCAAGGCCTCATTTATTTCGGTTTAAGTTTTTGACTTCTGGTTTATTTTTTATTATTTCTAAATTTCGTCTTTTTCTTATTTTTTAGCTTTTTTGCCGGTTCTTTTTTCTGTATTCGTTTGCATTGTTCATAATGAGCTAACCTATTTTTTATTTTTATTTTTTAAATTTAGTTACACCAAATAAGCTACTATCAGCTTAATGTAATTTCAGTCAGCTACAGAACAATTTTAAGCATAAGATAATTTATTTTAGTTCAACCGAGCGGCACCCAAAGCGGCTGCCAATCCATTTGGCACTGCCGAAACATGGTAAACTTACCGGACATGCGTGTGTCATTTGCATCCGACCGCGCGCTGAGGAATCTATGGCCCAGCTCGTGCCGTCGAACGAGATGTGACGCCACTGCAGGCAACTGCGAACACCTACATGCTGCACCGTGCATCCGTGCGTGCGTCGAGTTTGCCCGAGCCCAATCTCATGGCTAATTGGTCAACCGAGTTATGCGTGACGCATCACGTACGCAACATACAGCGCTCCTGAAAGTAGCCTTCTCACTACTACAGAAAGGCTAATAGTAGACGGCAAATCACAGACGGTTTTGTGAAACCGTCTGTAATGTAAACTATTACAGACGGTTTTAATTTGAAGGCCGTCTGTGGTATTTGTGGCGGGAAAAAGGAGTATCACAGACGGTTCTTACTTCTGAACCGTCTGTGATACTGGAATATCACAGACAGTTTTTATTAAAAACCGTCTGTGTTGTGTCGACTATCACAGCCGGTTGTTGTTAAGAACCGTCTGGGAATGTTCACAGACGGTTTTTCACAAGAACCGGCTGTGATGTCCCTTTGTCTGTCATATTCTAGATCAGAGGTTAATATATAAGTACGCATTGCTTCTAATAACTTAACTACAGAACTACTGAGACAAGAGGTCACAAATTAAAGGCAAATTTATTAATTTCAATTAGAGGCAAATTTATTACAAAAGTCGCACAGGTAAAGAGTTTCCCAGATTGTATTCTTTTGGGCTTCGTAAGCTTCTTCTTCCACTTGGGGACTTGGAGGATCAGCCGCTAAATTCTCGAATGCCGTTAAGATTGCCCTTGTCCTCAGCACTTCCTCGTGCAGCCTGGGCAAATGATCAGCAGCATCCATAATGTCGTACAGGATAGCATGAAAAGATTCCTCAGAATCTGTCGTTTCTGCTTGATTGGCAAGGCTATCCATCAGTCTCTGCAATGCGTGTAGAACTTCTTCCGCATTGCGCACATTGTGGAGAAGAACCAGGGTGAGGGCTGTTTCCCTTTCTTGAGCGGCAGCGAGACGCCTCCGTCGACGGCGGAGGATCAGGTCAAGCTGACGGATGCAATAAAGTCGGGGAAGGAGAGCAGGGCGGGTGCGGAGAAGCTGCTCCAGATGCAAATTGTTGGCCGCCTGTGTAAGGTTCCGGCCGAACAATTCGTGATGAACAGATGAGAGGAAGGAGATGATCACAAGAACAGTAGTAGAAGCCATGTTGTATTAATTGTATATTGTATTGTACGTACGTAGAAGCTAGCTAGAGACCTGGATTAGGAGCGCATATTTAACCTTTAGCACAAACGGTTCGTATACCCAAACATGAATGATATAGACGCTTCGTATAATGATCGAGAGACGTTAATTAGACGATCGAAACACGAAGCGTTCTGGCATCGAAACACGCGCGAAGCGTTCTGGTATGAAGCTTATCACAGACGGTTTTTAGTTAAAAACCGTCTGTGATAATGACTACGGCATTTATTGCGCTGCTCAGACCGCATCGTCTTCATTTCGATCCAGATCTAGCCACTGCTGCGCACTTTTTCACTCGGGAGGAAGCTAGAGCGATTTCAGGCCAGTTAATTTGGTGGGAAGAGGCAGAGATTGAGCTTTGAATTAAGATTCAGACTTTCCTGTGGTTGCTGTAGATATGGTTAGTAATGAAATTTATTTATTTTTAATTGCATTACAATTTAGGTGTAAGTAATCCATGAGTGGTTATTGAATATGGTTAATTAATTTGCAAAATTATTGGTTATATAATAGCTATTGTGTTTGTAATATGAATTGAGCTAGGAAATTAAGTCTCAATATAATAAATGTGGCCGGTATATATGTAGTTATAATTAGTTATTCTAGATTTTAATACTAAGTTGTTATATATGTACGTAACGTAGGACCGAAGTTGGATGTATGCCGCGAGCCGTGTGAGTGAAGAGTACATTAATGGTGTTTCTGCTTTTATAAGAGCCGCCGAGGAGAATATGTTGAATAAGGGGGTGGAATATATGTGCTGTCCATGCACTGACTGCGAGAATTTGAAGATGTTTAAGAACCGAGGGCAAATTGAAGCGCACTTGATTCGGAGGGGTTTCAAAAAGGATTATACGTGTTGGACCAGTCATGGCGAAGTGAATGATCATATGCCGCCGGATGACATCGCCGGTGAAGTGAATGATATGCCCCCGGATGACATCGCAAGTAAGTGAATGACATGCCGCCGGCTGATGTCGATTGTGGCTCGGATTCGGATAGGTTGCACGATGATAATCTGGATCAGATGCTTCGCGATGTAGAAGAGAACTATGATGAGAGAGAGTATGTTAAATTCCGTGGCTTGATGGAGGACTCAGAGAAACCTTTGTACACGGGCTGCAAGTACACGAGGTTGTCGGGCGTGCTTGAACTGTTGAAATTGAAGGCAAGCAACGGTTGGTCCGACAAGAGTTTCACGGTGCTGCTAGGTCTTTTAGCGGACATGCTTCCGGAGGGAAATGAGTTGCCTAAAACCACGTATAAAGGCAAGAAGGTTCTTTGTCCGTTGGGAATGGAAGTAGAAAGAATACATGCATGCCCGAACGACTGTATCCTCTACCGTAAAGAGTATGCAAACATGCATGTATGTCCGGTGTGCAACACATCCCGATACAAACGTAACAATCAATCAGATGATGGCGAGGGAACAGAGGCGAAGAAAGGACCTCCTGCTAAGGTGGCATGGTATTTTCCTATAATTCCCCGTTTGAAAAGGTTTTATGCAAATCCAAAGGAGGCAAAACTGCTGCGTTGGCACTCGGAGGAGCGCAAGAAGGATGGAATGCTAAGACACCTTGCTGATTCCGCGCAGTGGAGAAACATCGATAGGAGTTTTGCAGAGTTCGGTGCAGAACCAAGGAATATAAGGTTTGGACTGAGTACAGATGGAATGAATCCATTCAGTAGCATGAGCAGCCGACATAGCACATGGCCCGTGACTCTCTGCATCTATAACCTTCCTCCTTGGTTGTGTATGAAGCGAAAGTACATTTTGCTGTCGATACTTATCCAAGGGCCAAAACAACCTGGGAATGATATCGATGTGTTCCTAGCACCGTTGGTGGAAGATCTAAAAGTACTGTGGAACGAAGGGGTACAGGTATGGGATGCATACAAACGAGAGAACTTCACTCTGCGCTCCTTATTGTTCTGCACCATAAATGATTATCCTGCCCTTGGTAACCTATCGGGCCATAGTATAAAAGGTGCCAAAGCTTGTACTCACTGTTTAGATGGTACCGAGAGTGTGTGGCTGAGACACTCACGCAAAACCGTCTACATGCGTCACCGCCGGTTCCTTCGGAGGGCTCACCCATACCGCAAGATGAAGAAACAATTTGACGGAGAGAAGGAAGACGGTTCAACTCCAAAGCATTTAAGGGGACGCGAGGTTTATGATATGGTTAAGGATTTAGATGTTGTCCTCGGAAAGGGACGTAAATTGAGGGCTCATGAGAAGAACACCTGGAAGAAGAGATCAATATTTTGGGACTTACCTTATTGGGAGTACCTAGATGTGCGGCACTGCATCGACGTCATGCACGTAGAAAAGAATGTGTGCGACAGCTTGATTGGTCTCTTACTGAACATCCGTGATAAAAACAAAGGACGGCGTCAACGCACGGCTTGACTTGGCTGATATGCACATCAGGCCTGAGTTAGCACCGACATGCACTGATAATGCACGAACGTACCTTCCCCCTGCGTGTTACACTCTGTCCAAGGCTGAGAAAACAGAACTGTGCCAGTGCTTGCATGGTGTCAAAGTTCCGTCTGGTTACTCGGGCAACGTGAAGAAACTTGTTTCGATGCAAGATTTGAAGTTAAATGGCATGAAGTCTCATGATTGTCATGTGCTGATGACACAGATGCTCCATATTGCAATTAGAAATATTTTGCCGATCAAAGTCCGAGAGACAATCATGAGGCTATGTTATTTCTTTAACACAATTGCTCAGAAAGTCATCGATCCCGAAGGACTAGATGCTCTGCAGGACGATGTGGTGATGACTCTTTATCACCTTGAAATGTATTTCCCTCATTCGTTTTTCGATATCATGGTCCATCTCATTGTTCACGTTGTGTGGGAGATAAAAATGTGCGGGCCCGTATTCCTACGTAGCATGTACCCATTTGAGAGGTTCATGGGAATTCTCAAGTCCTACGTACGGAATCGTTCTCGGCCGGAGGGCAGCATCGTCGAAGGTTATGCAAGCGAAGAGGTCATTGAGTTTTGTGTCGATTATATGGCTCAGATTCAGCCGATAGGTGTCCCTCAATCTCGTCATGAGGGGAGGCTGAAGGGTCTCGGAACTATCGGACGGAAAGCAATCACTCCAGATATGGACATGTATACTCAAGCCCATTTCACGGTGTTGCAACACATGACTGAAGTGACGCCTTATGTGGACCAGCACAAGGGTGTGCTTCGGCAACAGAATCCGGAGCGGCCGGATGTTTGGATCATGAGGCAACACAACCGTCGGTTCAACCAATGGTTGAAGGAGCAAATCGCTAGGAGCTTGCCGAGTGAGACGCTGACATGGTTGGCAAAAGGGCCGACATTTACAGTTGTGACATGGCAAGGATATGACATAAATGGGTACACATTCTATACGCAGTCTCAGGATGTCAAGAGCACTAACCAGAACAGCGGTGTCCGCATAGATGCATTCAGTACCGATGGGTCGAGAAACTCGTACTATGGCTTCATAGAAGAGATTTGGGAGCTCGACTATGTGGTTTTCAAGATCCCCTTATTTCGCTGTCGTTGGGTGCATCTCCCACAGGTGAAGGTTGACAAGTACGGTGTCACGACCGTGGACCTCCAACGTGTCGGGTACAAAGATGAACCATTCGTACTCGCCAATCAAGTTGTTCAAGTTTTCTATGTAACCGACCCGGCAAATAAGAAACGCCATGTAGTTCTTCATGGAAAAAGGAGAATTGTCGGAGTGGAGAATGTAGTGGACGAGGAGGAATACAATCAATTTGGCGAGTTACCTCCTTTTGGAAATGGTATAAGGGTCTACGATGAACAACGTGACAAAACTAGTTACGTACGCATTGATCATGATGAAGGGCTAATTTTTAAAGGAAATAAGCAAGTACAATAAGAATGTATATGTGAAAATGTGTGATGTAGTCAATTTTGAGATGTATATGTGAAAATGTGTGATGTAGTCAATTTTGAGATGTATATGTGAAAATGTGTGATGTAGTCAATTTTGAGATGTATATGTGAAAATGTGGGATGTAGTCAATTTTGAGATGTATATGTGAAAATGTGGGATGTAGTCAATTTTGAGATGTATATGTGGAAATGTGTGATGTAGTCAATTTTGAGATGTATATGTGGAAATGTGTGATGTAGTCAATTTTGAGATGTATATGTGAAAATGTGTGATGTAGTCAATTTTGAGATGTATATGTGAAAATGTGTGATGTATTTGAGAATGACAAAATGTATCAAGAAATACACTGTGTGAATGCAGCTGGTTGGTGTTGTATATGAATGAAGCTGTTTGGTAGTTGATATGAATGCAGCTGTGTAGTTATTGGTGGTCTTAATTGCAACAGCCGGCAAAGGCTTATCACAGACGGTTCTAAATTTAGAACCGTCTGTGATAACATATCACAGACGGTTCTAAGTTTAGAACCGTCTGTGATAGGAACCGTCTGTGATAGTAAACTATCACAGACGGTTTTTAACTCAAAAACGTCTGTGATATGTTATCACAGACGGTTTTAAGTTTAGAACCGTCTGTGCTAATCTTCCTACATATGCCCTCTCGCTAGGGTTTTCCGTGTGCGCTGCAGTTATTCGATTAGATCTAAATCCCGAGCCCGTCGTCGCCGCCGCCTCCCCGAGCCCTCGCCGGCCGCCTCCCCCAGCCCTCGCCGGCCGCCTCCCCGGACGAAGACGTCGCCGCAGCCTCCTCCTCCTCCGTCGCCGCCTCCCCGAGCCCGTCGCCTCCTCCTCCTCCCTTCTCCCCCTTCCCTCTACTCCACTCCTGATCTCTTTCTAGTGTATCTGGATAAAGAAATCTTGCGATTATTGCAAAAGATACATTGACCATTTGGGTGGAAAGAAATACATTGTGTCGTCAGGCTCATGACTGCCAATTTGAAGCATAGCGTAGCATCCGAGGCACATCTAAGGCCTGCAGCTGTGTCTTGAGGAATCCCAAGAGCTGGTCTTCAGATGTGGCATTCCTCAAACTATAAATTATGAATCTTATTCTCATAACCCATCTGAATACCAGCTCTTGGCATTCCTCAAGACACAGCAGCAGGCCTCGGATGTGCCTCGGATGCTATGCTATGCTTCGAATTGGCAGTCATGCGCCTGACGAAACAGTTGATCTTTCCACCCAAATGCTCCATGTATCTAGACAAAAAACAGCAAATGAAGCAAGTGACATACTATAGTGTTCCCGTTCAATGAACCGGATACACTAGTTTGTGTCATTTGCTTCATAGACCTTTGTTTGGGGACTTTGCTATTTGGTTTATAGTTTTAGCAACTAAAGTAGGTGCTAGGATAGGCACTTTGTTTAGACACCTTGTAGTAATAGTATTACAAAATTCAAGGAAATTTTAGTACAGAAGTTCAAAAAAAACAAATTCCCAGATTCTTCGGTGAGCAGCCGATATAGCCGACTTCTTCGGTGAGCGACTATCCATCTGCTTCTTCCCACTCCTTCTCTTCATCTCTGATCTCTGGATCACGTACGCCAGTAGCGATGATTCAGTTAGATGAATCATCGCTACTGGCGTACGTGATCTAGAGACCAGAGATGAAGAGGAGTGGGAAGAAGCAGATGCATAGTCGCTCACCGAAAAGTCGGCTATATCGGCTGCTCACCGAAGAATCTGGAATGTCTTTTTTTGCACTTTTGTAATAAAATTGACTTGAATTTTGCGGGAAAAAGAGGGACTTCATACATTGGTACATTGGTAAGATAGGCACATCACCCCCTCTCTATGTCCATATCACCCCCTCCCTTCTCCCCCTCTCCTCTACTCCTCTCTTGTCTTGCAATTCAATATGATTACTTTCTCATCTTATCTTAATAGACCCACAAAATGAGCAACATGTCACCCGCGCATTCTTCAACATCATCGCCGGAGGCGTCCGCTCCAACATCAAGACACCAAGGAAGAGGGCTATCAAAGAAGCCTGAGGGCCGACAGATCATCACAGCGGTGAATGCATCTGGGGTCCCTATCCTTCCTCGAAAAGCAGTAAACGCATTCCGAACCATGGTCGGAGTAGTTGCACGAGAACGAATTGAGATCACATACAATTCGTGGAAGAACGTGCCTGACACTCGGAAACGTGAGCTGTGGACCGAAATTTTGGCATCGTTCGAGTTCCCAGAAGAACACCTGGACGCTGTGCAACAACAAACCTACAAAGCGGTGTGCAAAGCATGGAAGAACTTCAAGAGCACGCTTGTCAAGAAATACGTGGAGACGGACGAAACGCCTGTTCATACATACCCATTCCTTGAACCACAATGGGAAGAGTTCAAGGCGATGAAAACGACCGAAGATTTCAAAAGTACAAGTGTGGCACACAAGGCCCTCCAGGCAAAAAATACACACCCTCACAGACTTGGCACAGCTGGGTATGCGGGTAAAATCGCGCAGTGGATGAAGGAGGATGAGCTGGCAGCTGCACAGGACATCGCCCCGCCGTTTTCCAATATCCCGGACGACCGCGCTCGAAATTGGATTAGAGCAAGGTCATCTACAACGACATCAGGGGACATCACCTTTCGAAACCCTTCAGACCAGCAAGTGACCGAGCGTCTGGTAAGATATCGATCGAACTACGTAGCTTGTAATTACTCCACAACTTCGTACGAATTGAAATGACATGTCGTGCTCTTGCAGGAAGAGCTGAGTTTTCAATCTACCCTGGGATCATTCCAGTGAACAAGGGAGAATGATATGCTCTCCGTGGCCCTGAAAAACAAGGAGCACCCGGGCCGTACGAGAGGCCTTGGGCTTTACGTTCCTTGGAAACATGGTTTCCAAGATGACTCCGACATGTATCGGCGCAGGAAGAGAAACAAAGCCGAGCGTGACGCACAGCTACGAGAAGAGCTCAAGGCATCTCTTAAAGAGGAGATACTGGGTTCGATGGCTGATATAATCAGAGATGAGGTGCGGAAACAGACAGAAAGTCAGCAGGCCGCCACCGCCGCTCCTGTGCTAGCTAGCCCGCACAACCATCCGAGTAGCTGCGCGTCCAATCCGACGCAAACCCAGTCCAAATTTCCTGTGGACGACATCCTGGTAATAATTATTACCTCTCGAATGCTTGCTCCATTGGTAGGCCTATTCGAGTAGCTAATTTTGTATCGTTATGTAGGAGCCTACGACATGCAGGCTCCAAGTGAGATATGGCTCCATTCCCTTGTACGCTGCTTGGGGCCAGGCATATTCGTCTGGTATCGGGGCCATGGTGCACGGTCAAGCTTTAGCGCCAGGCTTCGCAAAAGTTAATGTGGATGGTGTGTATGCCAATTTTGAGGTGGTCCCGCTACCGAAGCCCCCCAACGACGAGATCGTGAATCTAGGATAGGCCATTGGAACATTCATCCAGTGGCCCAAAACCGACATCTCCCTGGAGGCTTCTTCACCGGTGGCAGGACCAGAAGTGCAGTGCGAACCACAGCAACTTGCACTGGTGCCATCTCCACACGGGCAGTGCGAACCACAGCTACCTGCACCGGTGCTATCTCCACGGGTGCTATTCTCGCCAGACCAACTTGCACCGTCTATACCATTACAGTCGACTAGCATAAAGTCGACCCACACCCGAGGCAGTGGCCAGGGCAAATCAAAGACGAAGGATGGTGACGATTTTCCGTCCATGCCATTGGCCTGCAAATTCGTGCTAGGTCAGCCGATGGTAGTCCAGGAAGAGCTCCAAAAACTAGGACTTGGTTGCCAAAGATTCCACCTTTGGTATATGGAAGAGTCCAATAAGCCAGCGGCAGAACGGCGCTCAGGTATAACTGTCAAATTCAAGCCGGAACATTTCTTGCACGAAGTTCAGAAATGTGTCTTCGCGGTGACCTTTGACGATATATTTGACCTTTTCACGCTCAACGCTCTCGACGCCTCACTCGTTCGATGCTGGACACTGTAAGTCTGCACAATCACAGTCTCTGTTCACGTAATACCGATATATGTCACAATTTGTTGCTTTCCTATGTTATATATAGATTCATGCTGATCGAAGCTAGATCATCGAAATCACAAATTGGTTTCCTGGACCCACGCTTGGTCGCCATTGATACCATCATCGAGAATGCATCCTTCGTCGAGGACTATATTACAAAATCACTGCTGGCTCACCAAGATAAGGAATTTGTTCTTATGCCATACAATGAGCAGTTCCATTGGATTTTAATTGTAATTATACCAAAATGGAACAAGGCTATATACCTTGATTCTCTAAGTAAGAACAAATCCAAGTACACAGCTATCGCCCGAATACTCGATAGGTACGTACATTGTACATTGTACTCTTTCTTTCCTTCCGAATAACTAATCTAACTTTTTCGAATAACGAAGGTCGTTCGCCACATACGTTCAACAAACACGTGACTCGACGACAGGGGCCAAGGCCTTGAAACATGATCGCAAGTTTCGGGTATTCGCTAGCTACACATTAATTAATCATATACAACACATAGTAGTAATGCCACTTGATTTAACACATTATATTTTTTGCAGTGCCACCAGCAGGAGCCGGGCAACACATGTGGATACTACATGTGCCACCATATGAGACTACTCCTCGATTCCACCAAGATCACTAATTCTAAGGTTTGTCAATCTTCCCACATTTATTTCATACATGTCAGTTTTATATATGCGCACGTTGATATTCCTATTGACAGGCTGCGTCCATCTCTACATCTGCATTGACACAGCCGGATTTTGCAAAAATTCGAGGAGAGCTCATTTGGTTTTTGTCGTCAAAAGTCGTAAGATCAGATGGAGAGTTCCACTGCCCAGAATGATTTTTTATTGTAATTCTAAGTGCAAATACAGTGTAGATCTTTTACAATTGTGTATTTGTTAATGGATATTTTATTTCAACTCAATGAATTGATTTGCGAAATGGATGCTTTATGTTTGTGAAATGAAGTGCGTTGTCAATTGGATGTTTTATGTCTGTGAAATGAATTGAGATGTGAAATGTATCTGAAATGAAATGAGATGTGTGAGTTGTATATGTTTATGTCTGTGATTATCTGCTTGTTTCAGAGGGCATGGCTAGCATTTCCTGAGGCTAGCTATAAACAGAAATATATTCTGCTGGGGGAGGAGTATCACAGACGGTTTTTCAGTAAAAACCGTCTGTGATTATGCGATATCACAGACGGTTTTTCAGTAAAAACCGTCTGTGATTATCCGATATCACAGACGGTTTTGTACTAAAAACCGTCTGTGATTATCTGATATCACAGACGGTTTTTAGAAAAAACCGTCTGTGATTATCTGATATCACGGACGGTTTTTTCTAAAAACCGTCTGTGATATCAGATAATCACAGACGGTTTTTAGTACAAAACCGTCTGTGATATCGGATAATCACAGACGGTTTTTAATGAAAAACCGTCTGTGATATCGCATAATCACAGACGGTTCAAAAACCGTCTGTGATAACTTGGATTATCACTGACCCATAATTTCAGACGGTTCAGAAAACCGTTTGTGATGACGTTTCTGAACCGTCTGTAATGTGGATTTCTGTAGTAGTGTCTAGAGATCAGATATCTCTAGATGGTCAATATGCATGCACGCATACGCATGCTTGCGTGGCGCGAGCCTTTTCTTCAAACTTGTGCAACTTATGTTGAGTGGCTTAGAGCAACTCCAGCAGGGCCCCTACTTAAGCCCTCAAACCTAATATTTGAGGGCTTGAGACAAAAATAGAGGTCCAGCAGAGCCCCTACTAGAGCCCTCAAATTTGAGGAGCCCCTCAAATCCCCCCTTCAGCCCTCATTCCTGGGGCTCTAGACCAAGCCCTCAAATTTCTGTTGTAGTGGCGCCTCTTTCCCCTCCCGAGCGCCTCCCTCCCCGCCTGCCTCTTTCCCCGCCTCCCTCCCCGCCTGCCTCTTTCCCTATCGCCTCCCTCCCCGCCGCCTCCCGCCCCGCGCGTCGCCTCCCTCGCCGACGCCTCCGCCCGCCCGCCCGCCCGCCTCCCTCGCCGACGCCTCCGCCCGCCCGCCTCCCGCCCCGCGCGCCTCCCTCCTCGCCCGTCGCCTCCCTCGCCGACGCCTCCGCCCGCCCGCCTCCCTCGCCGACGCCTCCGCCCGGTCGCCTCCCTCGCCGACGCCTCCGCCCGCCTCCCTCACCGACGCCTCCGCCCGGTCGCCTCCCTCGCCGACGCCTCCGCCCGGTCGCCTCCCTCGCCGACTCTCCGCTTCCCCGCCTCGCCCGTCACCTCGCCGTCGCCCGTCGCCGACGCCTCCGCTACCTCCTTGCCCGAATAGATTTGTCAGGAGTGGGTCCCATGTGTCAATGTGTGGTGGAATAGATTTGAGGGCTTAGATTTGAGGGGTGTTGTTGGAGTAGAAGTAAAAAAATTGGGCCCTCAAAAGTAGGGGCCCTCAAATAAAAAGTAGAGGCTTAGATTTGAGGGCTACTGCTGGAGTTACTCTTAGTCAATTGAGTTATGCTCTCATGCGTCACGCATTACGTACGCTACACACATGCTTGTCATTCCAAGCCGTCCACCAGGTGACCCGTAGTACTGCTGGTACGATGACAGATAAGCAGGGAGGTCCTGGGGAAGTCGGAATTGTCATCAGGGAGGGTTCAAACCGCAGCCGTCATCTTCATCGTCAGAATCCGCTCACGGACGGGATAAGCCATCGGTACTTGGCATATCCAGTCGGAGTGGCCGACAGTACATTTAATAAGCTGTGATGCACAGTCAAATCAGGGTATCTGGACTGTATACTATGGTGTGACATATGGTTGCCTAGCTGGTTAGGTCAAACTGTAGTGAGTACGCGCTCAAGAGCGACTGCACACGGTACATCAGAATAATTAAAGACATTTGTTTAAATTAAACCCACAGCCGTTTTCGGTTGATCATCTTTTATCAAGGGAAGGTTTTGTACATTTGGGTGCTATTTATTTCAGTTTCTTTTTACTGTTTGGTACTGTAACTGTCTTATTTTGCACTATAGCTGCTAGTAACTTATTTGGCATAATTAAATTTAAAAAAGTTAAAAATAAAAAAGGTTAGCTCATCACAGACAATATAAAGAAATACGAAAAAAGTAAAAAAACCTAAAAACCAAAAAGCCAAAAAAATGAAATTAATAAATTAGAAGTTAGAAACTAAAAACCAAAAACTAAAACCCAAACGAGTGGAGGCTAATTTTCAATCGCAACTCAAAATTTGTAAAATTTATTTTACATGCCTAAATATTAAGGATAGCCGGTGCAAATCATACTCCAAGGTTGGTTTCATGGACGGTCGTAGGTGACAAGATTGCCACATGGCAAAATTTGTTACGCCTGGTTTCATGGACGGTCGTAGGTGGCATGATTGCCACATAACAAACTTAGTTACGGCAATTGGAGATGTAACGTAGACTGACTTTGGAGTTGAGAGCAAAAATTAGATTAACATAGGAAAATTAAGAGCCCAAAAATAGGCTTTTCTAGAAAAGTACGGAAATGCGTCAATCAACACAGCCAATCTCCAGCCTAGATTCATACGTCGCGGGCCCACCTACAGCCTCTCTCAATTCAGAGAAAGATTCTGGAGAGGGCAGAACCGTGAGCACACACGAACGCTACAGCCTGTAGAAGTCAGTGTCGTTGACATATAGAGAAAGGTGGGTTTTTCTAGATTTGGTTTATCACTTTTTATTTTAGTAATTAATTTTTAACAGTATATTTTTTAAGACGAAGTCTATAGATAATTGTAATACATACTGTACCAAGTTCAATTATACCGGCTAAAGTCATATGCGCCTGTTTCCTTCTGTATTGTTTCTTACGAACAGATGGAATTTAAAAATTATAAGTAGAAAACTAAAACTACAGTCCAAAAGAACTCTATCTTGTCTGTGTGGTCCCTTCCTCCCTGTCCCAACTGAACACGTCGGACAGAGCCAGGAAAGCGCCCGTACACGTCACCATCCAACGCGGTTGTCTCCGTGGCGACGCGTCACACCGAACCGTATAAATTTCGCGAAGGCGCCGCGGCAA
The DNA here is from genome assembly GCA_017311315.1 of Dendrocalamus latiflorus. Taxonomy (NCBI): domain Eukaryota; kingdom Viridiplantae; phylum Streptophyta; class Magnoliopsida; order Poales; family Poaceae; genus Dendrocalamus; species Dendrocalamus latiflorus. Next base: position 4,574,875 of record CM029618.1, read on the forward strand.
TCGATTCGAGCTTTCCCGATTTGCCATTGCATACAGCAGCACTCGAGCCGAGCTACCAACGTGCGACAACACGCGCAGCCTTTGCTCGCGCTCATTAGCTCGTGATACGCTACGCTGGCAGCCAACATGTCGTCGTCGTCGCCGCCGCCGCCGCCTGAGCAGCACGTGCAGCAGTCGCCGTCGGGCAGCCCGGCGGCGGAGAGGAAGTACAAGGGCGTGCGGCGGCGCAAATGGGGGAAGTGGGTGTCGGAGATTCGGCTGCCCAACAGCCGCGAGCGGATATGGCTCGGCTCGTACGACACGCCTGAGAAGGCGGCGCGGGCGTTTGACGCGGCGTTCGTCTGCCTCCGCGGCCCCGGCGCCGAGGCCGGGCTCAACTTCCCGGAGTCGCCGCCCGCCGTCGCCAGCACCAGCGACCCGAAGGAGGTGTACGCGGCCGCGGTTTCGTACGCCAACAGGGAGGCTGCACCCGCCGGAGCCGCCACGGCTCTGCGGGAGGAAGCAACTGATGATTCCACGGCGCATGACGACGTGCCAGTGGAAAGCGTGGTGGTGCCCCCGCTGCATGTTCCCTCGGCCGAGGGCTTCGACTGGTCGCAGTTGATGGCGAACCCACCGCCGCACTTCTCGCCAACCGTGATGAGCAGCCATGCGTACTTGCCGATGTCGCCGACGCCGGCGGACGACATGGAAGCGAACGACAATGGTGCATGCCCTTGTCTTTGGAGTTTTGATTATGACGACGACTGCTCGTACTTCCGACATTAGCACCCAACGATCGCAAAACGCAGTAGTACTTTGATATTTCTGAACTTTTAGCGCATTTCTCGGCCACCTGTCAGTATCCTCTTATGACGTTGACGCCAGTCAACTAGTCAGTCACTGCATGCATGCTTATGTGTCTGTTCATCGTGAGCAGATCGAAATGCTGTCGCACGCGGCCACGCGCGCCCTTGCAGCATGACAGGTTCAGTGCACATTTTCTGTTTCCGGAGGATCATATGGCCAGTTGGGCAAGCCAGTAGGACAATCTCATCTGATCCGCAACAAACATTTTAGCATTCATACGCGCTCAGTGAGCGCCCCCTATTGTAATCTCTTCGCAATACAAGAAATACCCAAACTTGTATAAACCACTTTGTCTCTATCGTGTAGTCTGGAACTTGAAACAGTATAGTGATTTCATTTTTATACAACCAATCCAAATATATATATTCCAAAAGATAATGTGAATCGCATGCACGTAGTAGGTGGAAGAGCTACATGAGAAACTGCACGAGTTTTTGTGTTTCTTATGTACATAGACAATCTTCTATCTTCTATCGGTGCGCTTTCTCGATCTGATCTATATATACTAGATACGGAAGCGTGGCGCCACGTCGCGCTAGCTACCATGTGAATATCGAAGTAAAAGAGTTACCATGATACAGAGCACTAAATGCAAAAAAACCGAAAGTAAGGACCCGTACGTATTTATGGGGAAAAAGAGGTGTTTTTTAAAAGAAACAAGGCTCTACATGTAAAAAAATAAGAATCTATACGTAAATAGATTGGGTAGCGCACTACATTGCGCCGAACAAAAATACGTAGTTTAATGTGTTTGATCAAGCGAGAAATATTTGTCTCTATAAGTGTCGACCGTGGTCGAAGAAGAGCCGCGGTCGAAGGGCCGCCTGTGGTCAAAGCATGATCGAAAGAGGGTCGTGGTGGAAGGAAGGCCGTGGTCGAAGAAGTGTCGTGGCCAAAGGAGGGCCGTGGTCGAAGGGCTGGTCGTGGTCAAACCGTGGTCGAAGGGTTGGTCTTGGTCAAAGGAGGGCATTGGTCGAAGGAGGTCCGTGGTTGAAGGGTCGGCCTGATCAAAGGAGGGCTATGGTCAAAGTGCTGGCTGTGGCCAAACGTGGGCCATGGTCGAAGGAGGGCGGTGGTCAGAGGGCTAACCATGGTCGAAGTGCTAGTCGTGGTTTAAGGCGGGCCGTGGTTGAAGGGCTGGCTGCGGGAAATCCCTTCTTTGAATTGAGATTCTACTACTTAGATTAGATAGTTAGCTCAGTAGATGCTTTTTGTAGCTCTACCTTTGAAATGAAAAACGCTTCTCTTGCCCATTCAAAAAAAGAACTTTTCTTGCCTAGTCGAAGCGTGGTCGAGGGGTCGGCCTTGGTCAAAGGAGCTTATTGGTCGAAGGAGGTCCATGGTCAAAGGGCCGACCATGGTCGAAAGAGGTCCGTGGTTGAAATGCCAGCCGTGGTCGAACGCAAGTCGTGGTCAATGGCCAGCCATAGTCGAAGGGCCAGCTGTGGTCAAAGAACGATCGAATGGCTGAAGTGCGGGTTGTGGTCGAAGTGCTAGCGATGGTCGAAGGGCTGGCCGCCATGGTCGAAGGGCTGGCCTTGGTTGAAACTGGTTGAAGGGCAGTGCATAGTCGAAGGGCCAACCATGGTCGGAATGCCAGCCATGGTCAAGGGCCGGCTGTGGTCGAAGCGTGGTCAAATGGCTGGAATGCCAGTTATAGTCGAAGTGCCGGCGGTGGTCGAAGGGCCGACCACCGTGGTCAAAGCATGGTCGAAGGGCCGACCATGGTCAAAAATGGTCAAAGGGCAGGGCGTGGTCGAAGGGTAGGCGTGGTCAAAGGGCTGGCTGTGGTCAAAAATGGTCGAAGGGTAGGGCGTGGTCAAAGCGCACGTCATGTCGAACGAGGGCCATGGTCGAAGTGCCGGAAGTGTTAGGAGGGCTTTGTTTGAGGGCAAGTCGTGGTCGATGGGGCGGCCTTGGTCGAAAAAGGGCCGTGTTTGAAGTGCCGACCGTGGTTGAAGTAGGGCATTGGTCGAAGGAGATCCGTGGTCGAAGGGTCGGCCTAGGTTGAAGGAGGGCCGTGGTCAAAGTGCCGGTCGTGGTCGACTGTGAGTCGTGGTCGATGGGGCGGCCTTGGTCGAAAAAGGGCCGTGTTTGAAGTAGGGCATTGGTCGAAGGAGATCCGTGGTCGAAGGGTCGGCCTAGGTTGAAGGAGGGTCGTGGTCAAAGTGCCGACCGTGGTCGAATGTGAGTCGTGGTCGAGGGCCACATTGGTCAAAGGGCCGGCCATGGTCGAACGAGGGCAACGGTTGAAGGGCCAGCCGTGGTCAAAGGGCTAACAGTGGTCAAAAATGGTTGAAGGGCAGGGCGTGGTCGAAAATAGTTGAAGGAGGGCCGTGATAAAAAATAGTCGAAGGAGGGCTGTGGTCGAAGTATTAGCCATGTTCGATGGATGGCCATGTTCGAGGGCCGGCCATGGTCGAAGGGCAAGCCTTGGTAGAGGGAGGGCATTAGTCGAAATGCCGGTCGTGGTCGAAGGAGTGTAGTGGTCAAAGGGCCACCCGTGGTCGAAGCATGGTTGTATGGCCGGATTGCTGACCGTGGTCGAAGGGACGACCATGATCGAAGCATGGTCGAAGGGCCGACCGTCATGGTCGAAGGGCAGGCGTGGTCAAAACATGGTTGAAGGGCTAGCCATGGTCGAAGGGCATGTGTGGTCGAAGGGTCGGTTGTGGTCCAAAATGGTTGAAGGGTACGACGTGATCGAAGGGCGGGCATGGTCGAATGGCCGGCTGTGGTCCAAGGGTAGGGCGTGGTAGAAAAAGGTTGAAGGGCAGGGCGTGGTCGACACATCGTCCAAGAGTATGTCGTGGTCGAAATGCCGGGCGTGGTCAAGTGTCGGCCGTGGTTGAAGGGCTGGCCTTGGTCGAGGGAGGGCCGTGGTCGAAGGGCCGGCCTTGGTCGAGGAAGGGCCATAGTCAAAGGACGGTGAAGATGACGTGGTCGAGCTCGCAGTCAATCATGGAGCCGTGGATACGGATCATGTGTACCATCAGAACCAAACCAAATCCTGAGAAAAATCACATGTATATTCCAATAATTATTTGTCAAAACGAAAATGAACAAAAACCTAAAAAATCCTCAAAAATCATCGAAGAACCTGCATAGGTCTTGCGGAGTACGTCCCAACGAAAATCGGAAGGCATGCGGAGGAGGAAGGGAGAGGAGCTCGATGGCTCAAAAATCATTCGTGAACCTATATAGGTCTTCTTGAGAACCTCCAATGGAAACTGGAAGGCAAGCAGAGGAGGAACAGAGAGGAGTTCGACCGACAGAGGTGGAGCAAAATCTTGTCGAAAACCTCCAACCGAAACTAGAAGGCACACGGAGGAAGAGGAAGGAGCTCGACCGGCGGAGGTGGAGCAAGCGATGCCGGTGGAGAGTGATAGTAGTAGACTTGGGGGAGGGACTGAGACGGCAGCCGGTGAGAAGGAATCGGACACGTGGATGGAGGATCGGATCTATTCGACCGGAAGGCACGCGGAGGAGGAGGTTGACCCGTGGAGGCAGAGCAATGTCTTCTTGAGAACTTGCAACAGAAACCGGAAGGCACACGGAGGAGGAAGGGGGAGGAGGTCGACCGACGGAGGTGGAGCAAGTGACGCCGGTAGAGAGCAGCAGTAGATCTGGGGGAGGGACTAAGATGGCGGCCGCTACGAGGGAATCGTGAGAAGAGATAGGTAACGGGCCTGGGACACACGGATGGAAGGACATATCTATTCGACTGGAAGGCACACGGAGGACGGGGGGGGGGCAGCTCGATTGGTGGAGGCGGAGCAAGCGACGTCAGTGGTGAGCGGAAGTAGTAGATCTGGTCTAGGGAGTGAGACGATGGGCACTGCGGAGAAGCTAGCTACGGTGTGCCACTAGGAAAGCGACGCACCACAAGGAAAGCAACGCGAAGATTTGCGAGAACACATGGAGCTGGGCGCTAAGGCGATCTTGCAAGTGCGGCGATCAGACGGACAGCAGCGAACGAAGGGCGTCGGAACTATTTCGGCCAACTCGGAGGGCTTGTTTGCAAACCGGATGACGTGATTGGGCTAGAAGGCCATTTTTGGGAAAATAAGGATTTGTATGTAAAAAAAGGACTGAATGTTTTTTTCGCATTTCTTATAAGGTGGCACGCTAGGCGACGGAAATCCCAGTTTTAATATAGTTAGTATATGGTACCGGCCAGGACGCATAATTTATGCCTATATATGGTGTGGTCCAGCTATGTGCCATGTATGTATACCATCTTTTGTTTCTGTCAAGGTTTAATTAATTCCATACATGTACTCGGTACATATTAAAATCCACGTACGAAAGGCTGCATCGATCGATATGTAACATTTTCCTTTGTCGTTTACTTTCATCTGATTTGTACAATGATTAGCACCTGAAAAGGCATAGATGGCCAGCTTAATTTACGCAAGCCGTGCGAGTATATGAATGTCCACATCCATCTCCCTCCTGATGCACATGGATCTGTATATTCTATTTGCAGACACGTAAAGCTAAATCTACATGTCAATTAGAACCGACAGAGGGAAAAAAAAAGAAAATAATCAATCAGATTTTTCACTATCTAATTACTTTGAGATTTATACATCCACACTAACCTCTCATCTTCCAATTCATCCGCTCCACAGCCGCCATTTCATCCCGATCCCACCATGACGCTCCCTCGTTGCCCTCCACACCACCCCCTCCTCGTCGCCAACGCCACCCCATCCTCTTGCCGTAGTAGCTCCGCGCGTCTCCCCCTGCCACCCCCACCCCTCTACCACCCGTGGCCGACGGCACCCCTACCTCGCCACGCCGCCCAATACCCCTCCTTGCCGTGTCGCACCCACCTAACCTAATAGCCACTGTCTTCCCCAACCGCCGCTCTCCGGTACCGCCTACTATTCTCCTACCCCACCCGTCGCCCCACCACCGCCCACCACCCCCGGCCTCCCCTTATGCCTGGGGAACGGTGAACCCTAAGCACGAGGCGGAATTCTCCCCTCGAGTCACCAGAGAGGTGGGAGAAGTGGTCGCCGACGAGGAGAAAGAATGGGTCGCTGAAATAGAGGAAGAAACGGTCACTGAAGAGGATGAAGAAGGGGTCGCTGGAGAAGAAGGTGGAGGTGGCGGCGTACGAATCTTCGCGCATATCTAAAGATGAGAAATTTAGATAATTGTTTGAAAGAAAATATCTGAGTGATATATATCAAAATCCGGAAACAAACAGGCGCATGCATGAATATATACAGGAGAGACGAGATGTCGTACGTCGGGAACAGAAGAATGCATTTGGCAATCCGCCGGGAGGCCCGGGACCAGTGAGCGAACAGACACGAAATCTCATCTGGCCGTGTCTCCGTCAGACCGGCCGGCCACCGTACCATGCAATTAAGTAGCGTGCATGCACCTCACCTAACTAATTAGCACTCGATCCTGTCCGTATCGCAGGGCATGCATACAGATATTCCTGACTTCACACGGCGTTTCCAATCACGCTAAGGTCCGTTTCGCAATTGTCTACTATCTAGAGTTCTAGACTAAGACTAGAACCGATCAGCGTATGTACGCTGTTTCTCCGCCATGTCACGTCCTATATATTCTTCCAAGCCGTCCAGGCAACTTTACAAAAAAAAAAAAAGAAAAGTGTGTAGGTCTTGGGGAAGTCAGACTTGTCGTTCGGGTTAGCTTCCAATTGCATGCAGCGAGTAGTAAACGCTTGAGAGTTAGTGCACACGGTACCGATCGAGAATGACGACTGCACGTGGCATCGGCTAGCTTGGAGCCATCACCATCCAATTGGGTGACAAGATATTTTGGGGCCCTTTTCTTTGTGACTCATCGGTTTTTTTTTTTTTTTTGCAATACCGATTTCAGGTTGAACGGATTCTTGAACCCAACCCAGCTTGCACTACTACAGAAAGCCTCATAGTAGACGCCTCATCACAGACGGTTTTGTGAAACCGTCTCTGATGAACACTATTACAGACGGTTGTAATTAGGAGGCCGTCTGTGGTATTTGTGGCGGGAAAATGGATTATCACAGGCGGTTATTACCGAAGTATCACAGACGGTCTGTATTAAAAACCGTCTGTGATAATTCACAGACGGTTTTTAGTTAAAAACCGTCTGTGATAATGGCTAAGGCATTTATTGCGCTGCTCAGACCGCATCTGTCTTCATTTCGATCCAGATCTATCCACTGCTGCGCACTTTTTCACTCGGGAGGAAGCTAGGCGATTTCAGGCCAGTTCATTTGGTGGGAAGAGGCAGAGATTGAGCTTTGAATATTCAGTCTTTCCTGGTTGCTCTAGATATGGTTAGTAATGTAATTTATTTTTTCTTTAATTGCATTACAATTTAGGTCTAAGTAATCCATGAGTGGTTATTGAAGATGGTTAATTTGCAAAATTGTTGGTTATATAATGGCTGTTGTGTTTGTAATATGAATCTAGCAAATAAAGTCTCAATATAATAAATGTGGCCGGTATATATGTAGTTATAATTAGTTAATCTAGATTTTAATACTAAGTTGTTATATATGTACGTAACGTAGGACCGAAGCTGGATGTATGCCGCGAGCCGTGTGAGTGAAGAGTACATTAATGGCGTTTCTGCTTTTATAAGAGCCGCCGAGGAGGATATGTTGAATAAGGGGGCGATATATATGTGCTGTCCATGCACTGACTGCGAGAATGTGAAGATGTTTAAGAACCGAGGGCAAATTGAATCGCACTTGATTCGGAGGGGTTTCAAAAAGGATTATACGTGTTGGACCAGTCATGGCGAAGTGAATGATCATATGCCGCCGGATGACATCGCCGGTGAAGTGAATGATATGCCCCCGGATGACATCGCCTGTGAACTGAATGACATGCCGCCGGCTGATGTCGATTGTGGGTCGGATTCGGATAGGTTGCACGATGATAATCTGGATCAGATGCTTCGCGATGTTGAAGAGAACTATGATGAGAGAGAGTATGTTAAATTCCGTGGCTTGATGGAGGACTCAGAGAAACCTTTGTACACGGGATGCAAGTACACGAGGTTGTCGGCCGTGCTTGAACTGTTGAAATTGAAGGCAAGCAACGGTTGGTCGGACAAGAGTTTCACGGCGCTGCTAGGTCTTTTAGCGGACATGCTTCCGGAGGGAAATGAGTTGCCTAAAACCACGTATAAAGCCAAGAAGGTTCTTTGTCCGTTGGGAATGGAAGTAGAAAGAATACATGCATGCCCGAACGATTGTATCCTCTACCGTAAAGAGTATGCAAACATGCATGTATGTCCGGTGTGCAACGCATCCCGATACAAACGTAACAATCAATCAGTTGATGGCGAGGGAACAGAGGCGAAGAAAGGACCTCCTGCTAAGGTGACATGGTATTTTCCTATAATTCCCCGTTTGAAAAGGTTTTTTGCAAATCCAAAGGAGGCAAAACTGCTGCGTTGGCACTCGGCCTCGCCAATCAAGTTGTTCAAGTTTTCTATGTAACCGACCCGGCAAATAAGAAACGCCATGTAGTTCTTCATGGAAAAAGGAGAATTGTCGGAGTGGAGAATGTAGTGGACGAGGAGGAATACAATCAATTTGACGAGTTACCTCCTTTTGGAAATGGCATAAGGGTCGACGATGAACAACGTGACGAAACTAGTTACGTACGCATTGATCATGATGAAGGGCTAATTTTTAAAGGAAATAAGCAAGTACAATAAGAATGTATATGTGAAAATGTGTGACAATTTTGAGATCTATATGTGAAAATGTGTGATGTAGTCAATTTTGAGATGTATATGTAAAAATGTGTGACAATTTTGAGATGTATATGTGAAAATGTATGATGTAGTCAATTTTGAGATGTATATGTGAAAATGTGTGATGTAGTCAATTTTGAGATGTATATGTGAAAATGTGTGACAAAATGTATATGAGTATTGGCATTTATGTATATGTGTGATGCACATGTGATGGTTGATATGAATGCAGCTGGTTGGTGTTGTATATGAATGCAGCTGTTTGGTGGTGGATATGAATGCAGCTGTGCTTATTGGTGTTGTCTTAATAACTACAGTCGCAAAGGCTTATCACAGACGGTTTTAAACTTAGAACTGTCTGTGATATCAATAAAACAGACGGTTCTAAGTTTAAAACCGTCTGTGATAATATGACTATCACAGACGGTTATACACTTAGAACCGTCGGTGATATTTATACTATCACAGGCGGTTTTAGACTTGGAACCGTCTGTGATATTAATATCACAGACGGTTTTTGAGTTAGAACCGTCTGTGATAACCTCCCTATATATACCCTCTGGCTAGGGTTTTCCCTGTGCGCTGCGCAGTTATTTCGACCGCCTCCCCGAGCCCCTCGCCGGCCGCCTTCGTCGAGCCCCTCGTCGCCTCGGCCTCCCCGAGCCCCTCGCCGGCCGCCTTCGTCGAGCCCCTCGTCGCCTCGGTCTCCCCGAGCCCCTCGTCGCCTCCGCCTCCCCGAACCCTCGTCGACCGCCTCCCCGAGCCCCTCGCCGGCCGCCTCCGTCGAGCCCCTCGTCGCCTCGGCCTCCCCGAGCCCCTCGTCGCCTCGGCCTCCCCGAGCCCCTCGCCGGCCGCCTTCGTCGAGCCCCTCGTCGCCTCGGCCTCCCCGAGCCCCTCGTCGCCTCCGCCTCCCCGAACCCTCGTCGACCGCCTCCCCGAGCCCCTCGCCGGCCGCCTCCGTCGAGCCCCTCGCCGGCCACCTCCCCTCGATTACCGACTGCATTGTGAGCATTGTTTACTGCAGTAGCTTAATTAGTTTGCTATTTGGTACATATTGCTATTTGGTACATTAATTGTTTACTACAGTTGCTCGATGATGATAAAATCATATACTGAGATTGGTTCATTCAGTGCTTGAGCTCTAATAGCTGTCGGTTCATGCAGTTTTCAGGTTATAGCATGTTATTAAATTGATCTGTTAGGATTTAATCTTGACAAGTTAAAAGACTGAATTATTGGGCAAAGTTAACTTGTGTGGTCTTGATCTGTATGAATACTGCTGTTGCTTGTTGCTTCATATTGCTACCATTATATATGTATATATGTAGGTATGTATATGTATATATGTAGGTATGTATATGTATATGTATGTATATACACATATAGTATGTAGTATATAGTATAGGCACATAACCCCTCTCTGTGTCCACATCACCCCCTCCCTTCTCCCCCTTCCCTCTACTCCTCTCCTCTCTTTCGAACATTGAGCATCATGTTTCACTTTTCGTGCTTCCTCACTTTGAACATTCTCATCTTATCTTAATAGACCCACAAAATGAGCAACATGTCACCCGCGCATTCTTCATCATCATCGCCGGAGGCGTCCGCTCCAACATCAAGACGCCAAGGAAGAGGGCTATCAAAGAAGCCTCAGAGCCGACAGACCATCACAGCGGTAAACGCAGCTGGGGTTCCTATCCTTCCTAAGCAAGCGGTAAACGCATTCCGAACCATGGTCGGAATAGTTGCACGACAACGAATTGAGATCACATACAATTCGTGGAAGAACGTGCCAGACACTCGGAAACGTGAGCTGTGGACCGAAATCTTGGCATCGTTCGAGTTCCCAGAAGAACACTTACACGCTGTGGAACGACAAACCTACCAAGCGGCGTGCAAAGCATGGAAGAACTTCAAGAGCACGCTTGTCAGGAAATACGTGGAGACGGACGAAACGCCTTTTACTAAATACCCATTCCTGGAACCACAATGGGAAGAGTTCAAGGCGATGAAAACGACCGAAGAATTCAAAAGTACAAGTGTGGCGCACCAGGCCCTCCAGGCAAAAACACGCACCCCCACAGACTTGGCACAGCTGGGTATGCGGGTAACATCCCGCAGTGGAGGTTGGAGGATGAGCTGGCAGCTGCAGAGGACATCGCCCCGCCGTTTTCCAATATCCCGGATGACCGCGCTCGAAATTGGCTTAGAGCAAGGTCATCTACAACGACATCGGGGGACGTCTCCTTTCGAAACCCTGCAGACCAGCAAGTGTCCCAGCGCCTGGTAAGATATCGATCGAACTACGTAGCTTGTAATTACTCCACAACTTCGTACGAATTGAAATGACATGTCGTGCTCTTGCAGGAAGAGCTGAGTTTTGAATCTACCCTGGGATCATTCCAGGGAACAAGGGAGAATGATATGCTCTCCGTGGCCCTGGGAAACAAGGAGCACCCGGGTCGTACGAGAGGCCTTGGGCTTTACGTTCCTTGGAAACATGGTTTCCAAGATGACTCCGGAATGTATCGGCGTAGGAAGAGAAACAAAGCCGAGCGTGAGGAGCAGCTACGAGAAGAGATCAAGGAATCTCTTCGAGAGGAGCTATTTGCTCAGATGGGTGAAGTAATCAGAGAAAAGGTGCGGAAACAGACAGAAAGTCAGCAGGCCGCCACCGCCGCTGCTATGCTAGGTAGCCCGCACAACCGTCCGAGTAGCTGCGCGTCCAATCCGACGCATACCCAGTCCAAATTTCCTGTGGACGACATCCTGGTAATAATTATTACCTCTCGAATGCTTGCTCCATTGGTAGGCCTATTCGAGTAGCTAATTTTGTATCGTTATGTAGGAGCCTACGAACTGCAAGCTCCAAGTGAGATATGGCGCCATTCCCTTGTACGCTGCTTGGGGCCAGGCATATTCGTCTGGTAACGGGGCCATGGTGCACGGCCAAGCTTTAGCGCCAGGCTTCGCAAAAGTTAATGTGGATGGTGTGTATGTCAATTTTGAGGTGGTCCCGCTACCGAAGCCCCCCAACGACGAGATCGTGACTCTAGGACAGGCCATTGGAACATTCATCCAGTGGCCCAAAAGCGACATCTTCCTGGAGGCTTCTTCACCGGTGGCAGGACCAGAGCAACATGCACTGGTGCCATCTCCAGTACAAGACCAGTCGGTTCCACCACCGGATACTACAACGATGCTATCTCCACGGGCCCTATTCTCGCCAGAGCAACTTGCACCGCTGCTACCTTCAAAGTTGACTTCCGTGAAGTCGACCTATAGCCGAGGCAGCAAGGCCAGCAAGGGCAAAGCAAAGAAGACCAATGATGATCTTCCGTACCACCCTTTGGCCCGCAAATTCGTGCTTGGCGAGCCGTTGCTCGAGCAAAAAGCCCTCCAAAAGCTACCATATAGTTGCATGCAATTGCACACGTGGTATATGCAGCAGTCCAATAAGCCAGAGGGAGAACGGACTTCAAGTATCACTGTCAAATTCTCCGAGGAAGATTTACACCACAATCTTCAAGAGTGTACATTCGTGGTCGCCTTTGAGGATTTATTCGAGCTGTTCATGCTCAACGCTCTTGACGTCTCAATCGTTCGATGCTGGACGCTGTAAGTGTGTACAATCACAGTCTCCGTTAATGTCATACCGATAAATGCCATATCTAATTTTTTGCTTTCGTGTGTATATATACAGACACATGCTGATTAAAGCTAGAGTATCGAACTCATCAGCTGGTTTCTTGGACCCACAATTGGTCGCCAAGACTACCATCGACGTGGAGGCATCCCTCGTCGAGAGGTACATTGCATCAGGCCTGCTGAGTTGCCGCAATAAGGACTATGTACTTATGCCCTTCAATCAGAGCTTTCATTGGATTTTAATAGTAATTGTACCAAAATGGAACAAGGTATATTACCTTGATTCCCTAAGTAAGAATAAAATGGACTTCACAGTTGTCAGCCAAGTAATCGATAGGTAAGCACATATTCCCCATACATATCTACATTGTACTCTTTCTTTCCTTCCGAATGATTAAGGTTAACCTTTTCGAATTACGTAGGGCGTTCGCGATGTACATTGAAAAGGGAGGTGACTCGAAGCGCGGGGCCAACGGCCTGCTGACACATGTTCGAGATTTTAAGGTATTCGCTATTTCACATTAATTAATCCTATGCAACAGATGGTACTAATGCCTTTTGAACTAACACATTCCATTTTTTGCAGTGCCACCAGCAGCAGCCGGGCAACACATGTGGATACTACGTTTGCCAACATATGGAACTACTCCTCGATTCCTCGAGGGTCACCAATCGCAAGGTTTGTCACTCTTCCCATAATTACTTCATACTTATCACGTTACATATATATGTACATTGATATTCCTATCGACAGGCTGTATCAATCCCGTCAACTGCATTGAAACAATCTGAGCTTCGAGAGGTTCAATCAGAGTTGGCGTTCTTTTTGCTGACTCAAGTCATACAGCCAGAAGGACGGTTCCACTGCGCACACTGATTTCTTATTGGTCTTATCACTAAGTGTAAATGCAGTGTAGATCTTTTGTAACTGTGCATTTGTTAATGGATATTTCAGTTCAATTCAATTAATTGATTTGTGAAATGGATGCATGCTTTATGTCTGTGAGATGAAGTGCGATGTCAATTGGATGTTTTATGTCTGCGAAATGTACCTGAAAGCAAATGAGATGTGTGAATTGTATGTTTTTTGTCTGTGATTATCTGCTTGTTTCAGAGGGCATGGCTAGCATTTCCTGAGGCTAGCCAATAAACAGAAATAGATTTTGGTTTAGGAGGAAGGAATATCACAGACGGTTTTTAAGTAAAAACCGTCTGTGATATGTATCACAGACGGTTTTTCATTAAAAACCGTCTGTGATTATCGGTTATCACAGACGGTTTTTAATTAAAAACCGTCTGTGATATCTGATAATCACAGACGGTTTTTAATTAAAAACCGTCTGTGATATCTAATAATCACAGACGGTTCGAAAACCGTCTGTGATAACCTTCGATCATCACTGACCCATAAATTCAGACGGTTCAGAAAACCGTCTGTGATGACGTTTCTGAACCGTCTGTAATGTCGATTTCTGTAGTAGTGTTGACCCATTACGATATCCATATGTATAGCTTGTTCTTTCTGAACTTAATTTGAAGAAGGTGTTGCCATTTTCCAGTGTTGCTCACAAAAGGACCGCCACCCTTGTCCTCCCAGCACTAGTCTTTGGACATATCATTTTTTTGAGGCGAATAAGAGAAAACAGAAAAGCAACGCAAATCAAGTTTGTGTTGGCAAAAATTCTCTCTGTATTTTTGTGTTTGTTCATCTTCCCCATGTAATGTGCGTCTACAAGTAAACATGCGTGTAGGATGCTAGTGTTAAGTTCCAACATATACGACTGTTGTAGCTACAGGCTAAACAGGAAGAGAGGGAGATCGGTAGGAGAGGAAGAGAGCTAGATCTGGAGAGGTGGTGATAATGAGAGGATGCCCCCTCCCCTTTGCCCCTCCTGGGGGTTTTATATATATGAGTGGGGTAGAATGGGAGATCCCCATTCTGCCCCTTAGTACTTACAAATGATGAGGGTACATTAGTATATTTACACTGTTATATTCCTCTACACTATTGGGCTTATTACATGTTGGACTAGTTGCACGGCCCAGTCACGGGGGGTTGGGCCACCCCTACAACAGTACTCCCTCGACAGCAAGCGCTGAGGTCCCGATGGGCGAGCTGACGTGATCAACCACCCCAGCCCCCCGTTCCCCGACAGCAAGCGCGAGGGTGCCGATGCAACTGGTAGCTCGCAGACCCCAGAGGCAATGCCTACGAAGAAATCAGTGAAGTCGAGCGCCGAAGGTGTGCCGCCCCGCCGAGGCGATGCCTACGAGGCGGACAGCGGAGTCGAGCGCCGGAGGCGTGCCATCGAGCGCCGAAGACGTGCCGTCCCACCGAGGCGATGCCTACGAGGCGGACAGCGGAGTCGAGCGCCGGAGGCGTGCCGCGAGCGCCGAAGACGTGCCGTCCCACCGAGGCGATGCTTACGAGGCGGACAGCGGAGTAGAGCGGCGGAGGCGTGCCGCGAGTGCTGAAGACGTCCGTCCCACCGAGGCGATACCTACGAGGCGGACAGCGGGGTCGAGCGCCGAAGACGTGCCGTCCCACCGAGCTGATGCCTACGAGGCGGACAGCGGGATCGAGCGCCGGAGGCGTGCCGCGAACGCCGAAGACGTGCCGTCCCACCGAGGCGATGCCTACGAGGCGGACAGCGGCGTCGAGCGCCGGAGGCGTGCCGCGAGCGCCGAAGACGTCCGTCCCACCGAGGCGATGCCTACGAGGCAGACAGCGGGGTCGAGCGCCGGAGGCGTGCCGTCCCACCGAGGCGATGCCTACGAGGCGGACAGCGGGGTCGAGCGCCGGAGGCGTGCCGTCGAGTGCCGAAGACGTGCCGTCCCACCGAGGCGATGCCTACGAGGCAGACAGCGGGGTCGAGCACCGGAGGCGTGCCGTCGAGCGCCGAAGATGTGCCGTCCCACCGAGGCGATGCCTACGAAGCGACACTTTCCCCTTCCTGCAAAAAGTACGCGCGCGGAGGCAGGGAGGCGAGAGCGTCGTTCCCCTACCTTCAAAAACAGTGCCCGCGTAGAGCGGGCGCTTGCAGCGTAGGCCGAAGACGCTACGCGCGCGGAGGCAGGGAGGCGGAGCCGCCGTTCCCCTACCTTTAAAAACAGTGCCCGCGGATAGCGGGTGCTTGCAGCGTAGGCCGAAGATGCTACGCGCGCGGAGGCAGGGAGGCGGAGACGCCGTTCCCCTACCTTTAAAAACAGTGCCCGCGTAGAGCGGGCGCTTGCAGCGTAGGCCGAAGACGCTACGCGCGCGGAGGCAGGGAGGCGGAGCCGCCGTTCCACTACTTTTAAAAACAGTGCCCGCGGATAGCGGGCGCTTGCAGCGTAGGCCGAAGACGCTACGCGCGCGGAGGCAGGGAGGCGGAGCCGCCGTTCCCCTACCTTTAAAAACAGTGCCCGCGTAGAGCGGGCGCTTGCAGCGTAGGCCGAAGACGCTACGCGCGCGGAGGCAGGAAGGCGGAGCCGCCGTTCCCCTACCTTTAAAAACAGTGTCCGCAGATAGCGGGCGCTTGCAGCGTAGGCCGAAGGCGCTACGCGCGAGGAGGCAGGGAGGCGGAGCCGCCGTTCCCCTACCTTTTAAAAACAGTGCCCGCGTAGAGCGGGCGCTTGCAGCGTAGGCCGAAGGCGCTACGCGCGCGGAGGCAGGGAGGCGGAGCCGCCGTTCCCCTACCTTTTAAAAACAGCGCCTGCGGAGAGCGGGCGCTTGCAGCGTAGGCCAAAGGCGCTACGCGCGCGGAGGCAGGGAGGCGGAGCCGCCGTTCCCCTACCTTTACAAACAGTGCCCGCAGATAGCGGGCGCTTGCAGCGTAGGCCGAAGGCGCTACGCGCGCGGAGGCAGGGAGGCGGAGCCGCCGTTCCCCTACCTTCGAAGACTCGCGGTGCACTCCCTAGTGCGACACGTACGAGGGCGCGATATCCAAGTGTCTTGCCGCTTTAAGCGAGGCACTCCCTAGTGTCTCGGCCATATAGTAATTTTTATACTCCGTAGAGTGCGTGGGAATTCCAACCACGTCTATTTATACTCCGGGGAGTACGTGCGGGGGGCGATGCCCACACGTGCGCGGGACATCCGCGTCTTGTTTATACTCAGTAGAGTGCGCAGGGAAAACATCCGCGTATTATTTATACTCCGGAGAGTGCGCGCGAGGGCGTCCCCCCGCCGCGTCTTATTTAGAGTCTGTAGACTGTCGCGTGCGGAGCTAGGCTCAACGCTATGTCTTATTTAAAGTTCGTAGACTGGTGCGTGCGGAGCTAGGCTCAACGCTACGTCTTATTTATAGTCCGTAGACTGTCGCGTGCGGAGCTAGGCTCAACGCTATGTCTTATTTAAAGTCCGTAGACTGGGGCGTGCGGAGCTAGGCTCAACGCTACGTCTTATTTATAGTCCGTAGACTGGTGCGTGCGGAGCTAGGCTCAACGCTACGTCTTATTTATAGTCCGTAGACTGTCGCGTGCGGAGCTAGGCTCAACGCTACGTCTTATTTAAAGTCCGTAGACTGGTGCGTGCGGAGCTAGGCTCAATGCTACGTCTTATTTATAGTCCGTAGACTGTCGCGTGCGGAGCTAGGCTCAACGCTACGTCTTATTTAAAGTCCGTAGACTGGTGCGTGCGGAGCTAGGCTCAACGCTACGTCTTATTTATAGTCCGTAGACTGTCGCGTGCAGAGCTAGGCTCAACGCTACGTCTTATTTAAAGTCCGTAGACTGGTGCGTGCGGAGCTAGGCTCAACGCTACGTCTTATTTATAGTCCGTAGACTGTCGCGTGCGGAGCTAGGCTCAACGCTACGTCTTATTTAAAGTCCGTAGACTGGTGCGTGCGGAGCTAGGCTCAACGCTACGTCTTATTTATACTCCGTGGAGTACGCCGACGCTTGAGGCGACCGTGCGATTTAAGCCAAAAGCCGATCAAACGCCGCTGCACGAAAGAGGACGCAACAACAATAAAAGAGTTCGAGGCCAGGCCAGTAAACACGCAACGATGGCAATGAAAGCAGGGGATAAGCCTAGTCAAGTAAAAAATTGCAAAAGCAAATCTTGACAGGATATGTGCCATCGTGAAATGATTTCAAGGTACAGTACCTCTCCTGCCCACCTGGACGGACTTGGTTGGTGCAGAAGCGAAAGCCACCAACTAGGCGGATCTCGTCGACGCGGACTTTGTCTGCACAGGGTCCCTGACCGAGGTCTTCAAATGAAGCAGAGCCCATGGCCGAAGTGAACTTACATCGTCGGAGATGAAGCCTTCATGCATGCGTACATACTCGCGGAGGCTCTGCTGCAGCATGCTTGTCCTGGCGCGGAGACCACGCCAGGGCTAGGCATCTTGGTAACGGCTTCGGAGAGGTCGGCGGGGTCCCTCTCGACACCGGCTTCATCCTCCTCGAAGTCCTCGCCGAGGCGACCATCTCCTGCGCGGGGTTGACGCTAGCGCAGAGACTGAGGCCGTTCCCCTCCGCGTCGCCGAGGATGTGCTTCGGCCGCCCGTAGCCTTTGCGTCGCCGAGGATGGGCTTTGACCTCCGCCCGCCTTCGCGTCGACCAGAACGGGCTCCGACCGCCTGTAGCCTTTGCGTCGCCGAGGATGGGCTCCGGCCATCGCTCGCCTTCGCGTCGCCGAGGATGGGCTTCGACCTCCGCCCGCCTTCGCGCCGACGAGAACGGGCTTCGACCTCGACCCGCCTTGGCACCGACGAGGACGTGCTTCGATCACCGCTTGCCTTCGCGTCGCCGAAGCAGTGCTGCAGTCTTCGCTTCGGCCGTCGCTCGCCTTCGCGTCGCCGAGGACGGGCTTCGATCTCCACCCGCCTTCGCGCCGACGAGGACGTGCTTCGACCGCCGCTTGCCTTCGCGTCGCCGAAGCCGTGCTCCGGCCTTCGCTCGCCCTCGCGCCCGTCTTCGGCTGTGCGGAGTCCGCCACGGCGAAAGCTGACGTAGCGGCGTCAGAGCGAGGCCCGGCATGTCTGCACGTAGGCAATTAGGCTCGATGCAGGGCGAGCGCCGAGACGCGCGCAAAGTCCATCCCGCGGAGGCGGCGGGGAGACGGGGATGCCTGGCGGTGAAGCGCGCCTGGCGGTGAAGCGCGTCGGCGGTGGCAAAGTTCCGGGCCGAGGCTGCAGTGTGGCGGGGCGCGGAGCCCGCGGGTGCTTGGCGACGGCGAAAGCATGCATGTATGCCTGAAGCTTCTGGCCTCTTACTCGATGCTTGCAGCCTTGTCGCCGAGCTGCGCGACCGGACCCAGCCGGCGTGGAGCAAGCTGGAGGCTTCTCGGTCGAGGAGAGTCCAGCAGGGAGCGCCTCCACGTCCGAGAGCAAGTACCCCAGCGTGGCGGAGGGCTCCGCAAAGGCGCAATTGAAGGTGTCAACGTAGCGCTGCTCCGACGCGTTCATGGCGGCGTCGAGAAGCTAGCTGGAGCCAGACACCACCGCTTCACTTCCGGAGGCCAGGAACAGGGAGACGCGAGGCTTGGCGGAGTCGTCGAGCGAGCCGGGCTCCGCACGAAGACTGCCCCGCGCTTCACCAGCTCCGCAGCGCCCCCCACGCTCCCCCGCATCCCGTAGTGTAGGCACGGCGTCACCCCCTTGGACTACCTTATTAGGCCAACGCTGTCGCCGGCGGACACCAGCGGCCTCAACCGCAGACACCAAATGCCTGGGTAGGGCTATATTTCTCGGCTGGAGATGGAAACCTGCGCTGCATGTGGCGGGAGAGAGAAAAAATCGTGCATGCACGGACAGCTACAGCGGCTGCAAATATCTAACGCGGCATGCAGGTACGCACAAGGAGGAGCTGAAGCACTTTTTTTCTTTCACTGTTTGTAGTGGAGGTGATTACTTGCGCTTAATTATTACCCTTGACGCATAACTTGCGCGCCAGATGGGTAAAGCACTCGAACGCATGCATGGATGAAGCCTATGGATGGATACGCGACTACATGCATAGAGGGGTTTCTGATGCTGCATGGATAGATAAGGCATAATGCATGCATGAGGGATAGAGCATAGTGCATGCACGGATGGAAAAAGCACTTTACGCATGCATGGGCTTCGCGCCGGGGACCTCGGGCGGGAGAGTTCGCGCGTGCGTGGCGTCCCGCAGACTTGAGCGGACACCCCGGGCGCCAACACGATGGCTTCGGACAAGCTTCGGACAGCCCGGCGAAGGCTGCTCTCCGGCCTTCGGGGTGGATGGATGCTTCGCATGGATGGACGTAGCGCTCGGAGGCCACCACGGCGCGTCCCTGCGCTGCACCGAGGCCGGGACTTCGACCTCGAAGAGTCGCGACCTCGCATGTACGGAGCCCGTTTCATCTGTGTAGAGCTCATGGTCGGGGAGGTCCTCGTTTTGCGCGGAGTCCAGCGTCGTCGAGCCGAAGGCGTGCAAGCTCCTTGGCCAGAAGGATCAATCCATCTCCCTGCATGAACACCACCAACCAGGGGAAGATAACGGCAATATGGAGATGAGCGATTTGACTAGATCTACTCAATACGTCATCTATAAAACATGGCAAAAGTGTTACAGCAAAACCCATGCGACTAGATCTATTCAACACCGCGTCTTCAAAACAGATCGAGCAAACTACTTATCTGCCATCCCCGCTCCCAGGAGCGGAAAACATCCACACAGCTGCCGCTTTTTTTTTGAATGCTGGAGAAGAAATCCCTTCCATACGCAACTTCTAGTCGGTCCCTACGGACGGCGCCATCTGTTGTAGCTACAGGCTAAACAGGAAGAGAGGGGCATCAGTAGGAGAGGAAGAGAGCTAGATCTGGAGAGGTGGTGATAATGAGAGGATGCCCCCTCCCCTTTGCCCCTCCTGGGGGTTTTATATATATGAGTGGGGTAGAATGGGAGATCCCCATTCTGCCCCTTAGTACTTACAAAGGATGAGGGTACATTGGTATATTTACACTGTTATATTCCTCTACACTATTGGGCCTATTACATGTTGGACTAGTTGCACGGCCCAGTCACGGGGGGTTGGGCCACCCCTACAACAACGACCAACTCATCGTATTTTTTTGCAATACTGATTTCCGGTTGAACGGATTCTTAAATCCAACCCAGTTTGACCCATTACGATATCCATATGTATAGCTTGTTCTTTCTAAACTTAATTTGAAGAAAGTGTTGCTTACAAACGAGGGCGGGATATGGACAAACAAGTGAATTTTCCTTTACGCGCTATGTTGTTCTGCATCATCAATGATTCTTCTGCCCTTGATAACCTATCAGGGTTGAGTACAAAAAGAGTCAAAGTATGTCCTCGCTGTTTAGATTATTATGTGAGTGTGTGGTTGAACAACTCGCGTAAAACTGTGTACATGTATCACCGTAGGTTCCTTCTAAGATATCACCCATATTGCAAGATGAAGAAACAATTCAATGGAAAAAGGAAGACGACTCAGCTCCAAGGTCTTTTAGTAGAAAAGAGGTATACGGTATGGTTAAGGATATCGATGTTGTACTTAGAAAGGAATGCAAGTTAAGGACCCGTCAGAAGAACATGTGGAACAAGAGATCAATATTTTAGGACTTGCCTTACTGGGAGATTTTAGAAGTTCGCAATTGCATCAATGTCATGTACGTAGAGAAGAATATATGTGATAGCTTAATTGGTCTTACTGAACATTAGTGACAAAACAAAGTATGATAATAACATACGGCGTGACTTGATCTCTATGAACATTAGAACCGAGTTAGCACTGACAGAGATAGATAAAGGCCGAACGTACATTCTCCTAGCTTGCTACACTCTATCCAAGATCGAGAGAACTGAACTATGCCAGTGCTTGAATGGTGTGAAAGTTCTGTACGATTACTCTGCTAGCATGAAGAAACTTGTTTCCATAGAAGATTTGAAATTAATTGGCATGAAGTCTCATGGTTGTTATGTGCAATGACACAATTGCTTTCTATTGCAATTAGAAGTATTTTGCCGAACAAGGTTCGAGTGACAATCATGAGACTATGTTATTTCTTTAACACAATTACTCAGAAGGTCATCGATCTTGATGGACTAGATGCTCTACAGACCGAGGTGATGACAACTCTACGTCATAGTGAGATGCATTTCCCTCCATCATTTTTCGATATCATGGTCCATCTCATTGTCCAACTTGTGAAAGGATAAAGATATGCGATCTTATGTTTCTATGTCATATGTACCCGTTCGAGTCATATATGGGAATTATCAAGTCCTATATACGGAATCAATCTTGTCCAGAGGGTAACATCATTAAAGGTTATGCAACTGAAGAGGTCATTGAGTTCTACGTCGATTATATGGCTCAGGTTCAACCGATATATGTGCCTCCATCTCGTCACGAGGGGAGGCTAGAGGGTGTCGGGACCATCGGAAGGAAAGTAATAACTCCCTATCTGTATACGTACGCTCAAGCCCATTTTATGGTCTTACAACACATGACTGAAGTATCCCCGTATATTGATGAGCACAAGGATATGCTACACCAAGAGAATCCAGGCTGGTTGGAGGTTTGGATCACGAGACAGTACAACTGTCAGTTCAATGAATGATTGAAGGTGTGATTCACTGAGAAGTCATCAAGTGATATGCTGCAATAGTTGGTAAAAAGGTGAAAATTTGCAATTGTGATATGGTAAGAATACGACATAAATGAGTAGATATTTTATATAACAAATCAGGATAGAAAGAGCATAGTCCAAAACATAGGTGTTTGCATAGATGCAATTCATGAGCAATTCTTACCGCTAGCCCTAGCTCCTCTACGGGATTATAAAGGAGATTTGGGAGCTTTACTACATACTTTTCAAGATCCCTTTATTTTGGTGCATTGGGTCCAACTCCTATAGGGTGTAAAGGTCGACAAACACGACGTCACTACTGTGGACATCGAACGTGTAGGATACACAGATGAACCATTCGTACTCCTGTGGCAAGTTTTAATTTTTATTTAACTGACCCAGCAAATAAGAAGTGCCACATAGTTCTTCATGAAAAAAGAAGGATTGCCAGAGTTGAGAATGTCATGGATGAGGAAGAGTACAATCAATTTGACGAGTTGCCTCCTTTCAGAGATAACATCATGCTGAAGAAAGAACCAAATGATGAAGCTAGCTATATACGTGTAAATCATCATGAATGGCTTTTTTATAAAAGAAATAGTCAAGTGGAATAATCTCACACGGTGAACACTTATTTGAAAATTATTCCATTGTAATTAAGAAACTCGGTATGCAATTAAGAAATTACTCCATTGTAATCAATTCAATAATTAAGAAATTATTCAATGTGTGATTATCTGCTTGCTTGTTTTCAGTGGGCATGGCTAGTATTTCCTGAGGGTACCCAAAAAGTAGGATATCCTGTAGCTATAGAACGAACTATAACTGGTAGTTTAGTGGTACAAACTATCTGTGATATATGTATCACAGACGATTTCATAATACAACCATCACAGGTGATATATGTATGAGACAATTCCATTATAGAACAGTCTATGATATGCTACCATATCACAGACGGTTCAACCATCTGTGATAGTTCCTTCCATAAGAAGGGCCCTGCTAGGGTTTACGCCTTTACTCACTTGGCCACATCCTTTTGCACAGAATGTCGCCACCTCTCTTCTCGATGTCGCCGCCTCTCCTCCCAACGCTGCCTCTCCTTCCTCTCCAACCCAAGTAATGGCTCACTAATTGTAACATCCTGATTTTCAGAGCCTTCTTGGAGCTTTCAAAATAAAATTCACCAGTTAGATTTTTCTGGAATTAATAAAAGCTTAAACTGAAGTTTTATTAATTAAAAGGATTTAATATGACTAAACAGAACTTTAACATTTGCTACAACTATTTTATTTAAGTTCCTTGAGTCTCAAGGATTTTTCTGGATTTTTCTTGGTTTTTTCTGGAGTTATTTGCTATTTTCTAGAACTCATATGAAATTATTAGAATTTCTGAAAATAGAAAAGCCCTAAAAAAAATCCTTAAACAGTATCAGGCCGAGCCCACTACTGTTTTCTGGCCAAGCCAATCTCAGCTGCCCGATCTTGTCTTAGCCACACGTCGACCATCCAGCCCGTGCTTTGCACTGGCCTTTGGATCTCGCCAGGTGACATGTGTCAAGCATACGTGTGTACGCTCACTGTTGATCTGTACCATCTACAGCTAGTCATTCTATCCTCTGCTAAGCCATGTGTCAAGCATCCGACGTGCCAGCCACTTTTTATCATCTTCCTTAGGGACTCCTCCATCTCCCGAGTCTGTTTTACCGCTGCCGTCGCCTCCGCGTCTATCTCGACGTCTGTATCGACCCCGCTGTGGACTTTGAGCCATGCCCAAGTCGGCCATCCTCGGGTTTCACGCTATAAAAACTGATCGACCCCCTCGATTTCCGCATCTCGCAGAGCCGCTCACCCTTGCTCATGCGTCGTCGTCCTCACCGGAGTTCGTGAGCCGCCATCAACCTTCATCATCTTCGGTCGTTGTTCTCACACTGATGTCTTTGTCTCCGCTGCCATTCACCACCGCCGGTGAGTCCCCAGCACAGAACCTCACTGTCACCTTAGCCTCCCTCCGCCGTTCCACCCCGCCGGCCAACCGCCGCTCACGTCTCGCGAACGCTACCATCCGTTTGTCTGCCCGAAGTGTGTTCCAAAGAGATCTTATAGTAATAATATATGCTAAGATGAGAAAAAGAGAACCAATTGTCCACAAATTCTCTAGAAACTACTCAGGCTACTCATGTTCTTATTTCTTAACAACTACATTAAGAACATTAAAGTACTATTAGTACATAAAAACAACCATGTGCTAATTTTTATGCTCACAGCTCACTGTAATTATTTTTTGTAATATACCTAAAATTTGCAATTGATCATTCTAAAATCCAGACTACCTGTAGAATAGTTAGAAGAGAACAGGTCCCCATCACTATGGAAAGCTATAAGTCTCTTAATAATAGTACAACAAGAGCAGCCATAGAAGGAAATTTCAAGGTCGTTCGAGATCCTAGCAGAAGTCCAGGGGTTCGTGCGACAACAGGCATTCCTCACAAGGACAAAAGCGTGGAAGACCTTCAAGAGCATACTTTGTCATAGAGTATGTGAAGAAGGATCAGACGCCCTTGACGTCACCAGATACATGGGACACCTTTGTGTAGATGAAGATGACCACCAAATTTTAGGAGTGAAGTGCAACACATAAGGCTATCCAGGTACAAAACACTTACCCCATAGACTTGGCATTGCTGGGTACGTAAGTAAAATCCTGCAATAGAGGAGGGAGGACGAGGTCACAATTCGATCGAAGGCCTCCTCACCATTTGCTGAGATCACAAACGAGCGCGCCCAAAACTGGTTAAGAGCAAGGCTATCAACCACATTTTTAGCCATTGTCTCTTTCAAAAACCCCACAGATGAGGAAGTGTCATAATACTTGGTAAGATATGTTAAACTATCTATTTGTTAATAAGTCCATAACTTTATAGGGCCTAAAATAACATGATTGCCTCTTACAGCAAACATTGACTACCGAATCTTCCCAAGGTTCCTTCGAAGTAGTCAGGGAGAGGAATGTACTATCCAAGGCCCTAGAAAACAAGCACCTAAGTCACACACGAGACCTTGGGGTTTACGTACCTTGGAGGCAAGGATTCCCAAATGACTCTGAGGTGTATAGGAGCAGGAAGAGATCGAAGGGCGAGTGCGAGGAATGGTTAAAAGTGGAGATTCGTACAGAATTTTGAGGAGAGATAGCATCATTGAGGGAACAACTGAATCAAGTCCTCAACCATTTGCAAGCCACCTCCATTGTTTTGGGAGCCAGTCCCTCTCAATGTCGAAGTAGCTACAAGTCCACACCACTTTCTAAACATACCAGCGTGCACTTACTATATATCCACAACATCTATGTAATGTACATATCTAGAATGCTGCATAGGTAGACCTGTTGGATGCCTTAGCTAATTGTGTATCATTATGTAGGAGCCCACACCTTGCAACCTCACAATCAGGCTTGTTGGCTCTATTCTCATTGAGGTTGGGTGGGGGATGGCGTATCCATGCCTGCTAGGGACGCTGGTGCACGGTGCCCAGCTAGGGACCGATTTCGCAAAGGTCTAAGTGGACATTATACATGATATTTTGAGGGCTATCCCACTAAAGAACACCCCAAACGATGAGATTACGATACTAGGGGATGCTGCCAACACATTTGTCCAATGGCCCAAGAGGGACATCATCCTGGACCCTTCTGTGCTGGCATCTACCCAGCATGAATAACCACCCTTTCCACGCAACTATGTACAACCTGAGGCCTCTCCGACCCTCCCTTTGATATCACCACATGCACCTGATTCGCATCGATAGACTGCGATATCGGCTCCATGAAGACCACACCGCGCATAGATCAACAACATACCCAGTCCTCTTCCATGAAGAGCATATACAAGCGTGGCTGTAAGACTAAATCGAAGAACATCAAGACACCTCAAAAGCCTTAGACATTCTCTCTAGGAATGCCATTGGTTCCAGACACGCTCTTACCCCGCCTTGGAATGGGTTGCGCGAGTTTGCATGTGTGGTACGTTGGAAATACCAACAAGACGAGGATACAACGCCATACGAGTATCATCATCAAGTACACAGTGGGGTATTTTTTCCATGAGCCAGGCTTCTTCGTGATGGGCTTCGATGACCTGTTCGATCTCTTCAACCCCGACACCATCAACGCCTCACTTTTAAGATGCTGGACACTGTAAGTGTGTACAATTATGGTCTACATTTATGTCATATTGATAAATACCACAACTCCTTGCTTGTGTATAGACACATGATGCAACAAGCCACATTGGCAGAGGAGGGAGACACATGGAAGGGATCGCCACACTATGACATATGACAGTTTCTGGTATCCGCTACTACACAATAGTCCTATATCACACTTCATAATGACGCCTCTCAAACTTAACAAACCAATGTATATAGTTATATTTTTGCAGTGTCACCAGCAACTACAAGGCAACGCATGTGGATTCTATTTTTGCCACCATATGCAAAAAAATCACGGGTGTTGGGCCCAAGGTCCAGAGGTTTGTGAATCTCACAGCAATTATTTCCAACCTATATATATAGTGTAAATATCAGGGGCATCATTGTGCCCAGGCTCCATAGTCGAGAGTCATCTGATTGCTTTGAAACTTGTGCTACTTGTGGCCAAGGAAATGTGGATATTTCCCACATCAAAAGTATCCAACCCATCACAATTTTTTGGTCTTGTTGTTAGGGATACTTTCCATGCATGATTGATTCGGTTGATTGCTCACACGCATTCCTTTCTTTTTTTTGTTAATAGGCAAATTGAATCCATTTTTTAGTATATACCCTTTTTTAAGTGTTGTGGTATGAGCACAACAGTGGGTATATGGTACCCCTTTCCCTCTTGGGGGCTAGGGAGCCAATCGACAGAGAGAGAGAGAGAGCTAGTGAGTAAAATGAGTAGACCTGACCATCTCGCACCCCTCTTAGGGCTTTTTATACATGAATGGGATAGGATGGAAAATTTTCATCCTACCCCTTAATAATTACAAAGGGTGAGGGTACATTGGTACATTCCTTTATACACATATCTCTATGCTATTGGGCCTGTTGCAAGGCCTAGTAGTTGAACTTAACGATGATGGGGGCTGGACCACCCCCCACAACACTACTCCCTCGATAACAAGTATGGAGGTCCTGAGGGGCAAGTTGACATGACCAATTACCCCAGCCCCCTATCCCTCTACAGCAAGCATGAAGGTCCCAAGCGGTGAGCTGATGCAACTGCTATCTCCAGCCCTGGGGGTCTGGATGCTCTAAACTTGCCATACCAAGGTTCTTTCACTGATCAAAATGTGGTCATGGAGTCCCTCGACAGAGTCTTAAGCTGCCTATGTGGTCATGGTGGCGATGAAGGTGCAGCTGGAGTGGGGCCACCCCTCCGAGGTGATGCCTACGAGGAGGGTGGCGTGGTCCCCCAATAGAGCCAGACATCTCAGACGCAGGTGATGAAGTCCCACGCCAAAGCCGTGGGTGTCCCGTCAAGGTCCTGCCTCCAACAAGTGTGACACATATAGGTGGAGTCATGGATCAAGCTGTTGCTATGAGGCAATGCCTGTGAGAAGAGCGTTGAGGTCCCCTGACGCAGCCAAAGCTGCCCCGTCAAGGCCAAACCTCCGACGCGGGTGGTGCGTAGATGCAACAACGAAGTCACATGCTAAAGCCGTGGCCATCCCATCAAGATCCTACCTTAAACGAGGGCAGCACACATAGGCAGAGTCGCTGGTGATGTCGCTCCTCTAAGGTGATGCCTACGAGGAGGGTCGTGAAGTCCCAAGACGTAGCCAGCGCCACCCCATCGAGGTCAAGCCTCCAACACAAGTGATGCGTAGATGCAGGTGACAAAGTCACACGCTGAATTCGTTGCCATCCCGTCAAGTTCCTGCTTCTGACGTGGGTGGCACATATAGATGGAGTTGCGGGTCAGGCCGCCCCTCCAAGGCGATGCCTAGGAAGAGCCACCTCGTCGAGGCCAAGCCTCCAACGTGGGCGATGCATAGATGCGAGTGACGAAGTCCCATGCCAAAGCTGTGGAGCGCACGAGCATTGATGAAGTCGCGATAGCGACATGGTCATAGAATACTTCACAACTACATTGATCAGGACATGGTTGTGGGCATCGAGCGTTGACGAAGTCACGACCCTAAGGTGGTTGGATAGACGACAACGAAATCACGACAATGACGTGGTTGTGGAATGCCTTATGACTACGTCGATCGTGATGTGGTTGTAGGCGTCGATGATGTCACGACCCCGAGGTGGTCGGATGGGTGTTGACTAAGTCATGATCACGAGGCGGTCAGATGGTTGTTGATGAAGTCATGACCACGAGACGGTAGGACAGGTGACAACTAAGTCACGACCATGAGGTGGTCGGATGGATATCGATGAAGCCACGACCATGAGGTGGTCGTAGAATGCCTCATGACTACATCAATCATGACGTGCTCGTGGGCGTCGACAAAGTGGTGGTGGGATGAAGTATTGAATCACGCGCTCTGTCCCCTACCATTCGAACTGGCATCGACGAAGTCAGCGATGGGACAAAGTCTTGACGTGTGCACTCTATCCCCCACACTTTGGACTGGCATTGAAGTCAATGGTGGGATGAAGTCTTGAAGCGTGTGCTCCATCCCCTGTGTGAGTGTTGACAAAGTCATAACCCAGAGGTGGTCGGACGAGCGTCGACAAAGTCGCAACCATGTGGTGTCAGACGAGCGTCGATGAAGTCCCAACCACTAGGTGTCGGATGAGCATTGATGAAGTCAACGGTGGGATGAAGTCTTAAAGCGTGCACTTTGTCCCCACCCTTCGGGCTGGCATCGATGATGTCAGCATTGGGATGAAATCTTGAAGCACGCACTTCGTCCCCCGCACGAGCATCGATGAAGTCATGACCCCAAGGTGATCGGACAAGCGTTGACAAAGTCACGATAATGAGGTGTCAGATGAGCATCAATGAAGTCACAACAACGAGGTGGTCGGATGAGCGTCGATGAAGTCACAACCACAAGGTGGTCAGTCAGTTGTCAACGAAATCACGACCACAAGCTGGTCGTAGAATGTCTCATGACTACGTTGATCATGATGTGGTCATGGGCATCAACAAAGTCATGATCCCAAGATGGTCGGACGGTTGTCGACGAAGTTATGACCCTGAGGCGGTCAGGCGGGTGTTGACTAAGTTTCGACCACGAGGTGGTCGGATGGGTGTCAACAGTCATGACCATGAGGTGGTTAGACGGTTGTCGATGAAGTCGTGACTATTAGGTGTCAGATGAGCATGGATGAAATCCCAACCACGAGGTGCCAGACAAGCGTCAACGAAATCCCGACGTTGATGCAGTCGTAAAATGCCCCACGACTATGTCAATCAGGACGTGGTCATGGGTGTCAACAAAGTCACAACCCTGATGCAGTCAGATGGGCGTTGACAAAGTCGTGACCACGAGGTGGTTATAGAATGCCTCATGACTACATCGATCATGATGTGGTCATGGGCGTCGACGATGTCGCGACCCCAAGGGAGTCAGATGAATCTCGACAAAGTCACGACCACGAGGTGTTGGACAAGCATAAATGAAGTCATGACCGCAAAGTGTCAGACGAGTGTTGACGAAGTCTTGACCATGAGGTGTCCGCCGAGTGTCGACGAAGTCCTGACGATGATGCATTCGTAAGATGCCCGACGACTACGTCGATCATGACATGATCGTGGGCGTCAACGAAGTCGATAGCGGGACGAAGTCTTGAAGTGCGTGCTCCATCCCCCACCCTTCGGACTAGCATCGATGAAGTCAGCAGCAGGATGAAATCTTGAAGCACATGCTCCATCCACTGACGCATCGGACTGGTGTCAACGTAAGTTGGCGGTGGATGAAGTATGCACTCCGTCCCCACCTTTCGGACAGGCATTGATGAAGTTGGCAGTGGGATGAAATCTTGAAGCGCATGCTACATCTCCTGCGCGAGTGTCGATGAAATCATGACCCCGAGGCGGTTGAATGATTGTCGACGAAGTCACGACCACGAGGTAGACGGATGAGCCTTGATGAAGTCACGACCCTGAGGCGGTCAGATAGATGTCAACCAAGTCACAACCACGACGTGGTTAGATGGTTGTCGACAAAATCATGACCCCAAGGTGGTCGGACGGTTGTCGACGAAGTCACAACCACGAGGTGTTCATAGAATACCTCACAACTATGTCGATCATGACATGGTCATGGGCATCGACGAAGTCATGACCCCGAGGCGGTCAGATGAGTGTTGACGGAGTCATGACCACAAGGTGTCAGACAAGTGTCGATGGAGTCCTGACCATGAGTTGTCGGACAAGCGTTGATGAAGTCAACGGTGGGACGAAGTCTTCAAGCGCGCGCTCCATCCCCAACCCTTCAGACTGGCATTGACGAATTCAGTGGTGGGACAAATTCTTGAAGCACGTGCTCTGCCCCCCACGTGAGCATTGATGAAGTCACGACCCCAAGGCAGTTGGACGAGCATCGATAAAGTCGTGACCATGAGGTGTCGAACGAGCATTGATGAAGTCCCGACCATAAGGTGTCAGACGAGCATCGACGAAGTCCCGACGATGATGTGGTCGTAAAATGCCCCACAGTTATGTCAATCATGACATGGTCATGGGCGTTAATGAAGTTGGTAGTGAGACGAAGTCTTGAAGCACACGCTTCGTCCCACACCCTTCGAACTGGTGTCGATGAAGTCGGCGATGGGACGCAGTCTTGAAGCACGTGCTATGTCCCCACGTGAGCATCAACAAAGTCATGACCCCAAGGAGATCGGACGATTATCGACGAAGTCATGACCACAAGGTGGTTGGATGAGCGTCGAAGAAGTCACGACCCCGAGGCGGTCGGATGGGTGTCGACTAAGTCATGGCCCCGAGGTGGTCGGATGAGTGTTGACGAAGTCACGACCACATAGTGGTCATAGGATGCCACACAACTACGTCAATCATGACAGGGTTCTAGGCGTCGATGAAGTCGGCGGTGGGTTGAAGTCTTGAATCACGCGCTCTATCCCCCACCCTTTGACTGGCATCAATGAAGTCAATGGTGGGACGAAGTATTGAAGTGTGCGCTCTATCCCCTACACGAGCGTCGACGAAGTTAGAACCTTGAGGTTGTCGGATGATTCTCGACGAAGTCACAACCACGAGATGGTTGAATAAGCATCGATGAAGTAACAACCACGAGGCAGTCGGATGGGTGTCGACAAAGTCATAACCACGAGGTGGTTGGATGGTTATTGACGAAGTCACGACCATGAGGTGGCAATAGAATGCCTCTCGACTACATCGATCATAACATGCTCTTTGGAATCGACGAAGTCAATGGTGGGACGAAGTCTTGAAGTGCACGCTCTATCCCCTGCATGAGTGTTGACAAAGTCATGACCCTGAGGCGATCGAACGGGTGTCAACTAAGTCATGACCACGAAGTGGTCAGATGAGCATTGATGAAGTCACAACAATAGGTGGTCGGATGATTGTCGATGCAGTCACGACCACGAGGTGGTCATAGAATGCTTCACGACTACCGTCAATCATGACGTGCTTGTGGGTGTCAACCAAGTCGATGGTGGGACTAAGTCGTTCCCCATACGAGCATCGACGAAGTCACGACCCCAAGGTGGTCGGATGAGTGTCGACGAAGTTGCGACCACAAGGTGTTGGATGAGCATCGACGAGGTCATGACCACGGGGTGGTCAAACGATTGTCGATGAGGTCACGACCACGAGGTGGTCATAGAATGCCTCACGACTGTCAATCTTGATGTGATTATGGGTGTCGATGAAGTCATGACCCTAGGTAGCCAGACGAGTGTCGACGAAGTCACGACCATGAGGTGGTCGTAGAATGCCTCACGGCTATGTCGATCATGATGTGGTCATGGGTGTCAATGAAGTCACGACCTCGAGACGATCGAATGGGCATCAATGAAGTCCCGACCACGAGGCACTCAGACGGGTGGCTCCGATGCCAATGCATGGCGAACTCCCTAGTGGAATGCTGAAGCACATGAGGCTCACCAGGGTTATCGACAGTGCTGGGGACTCCCTGGTGGGATGCACGACGCGTGTCAAGCATGCGTTACGCATGCTTCATCCCGTGCTGCTATTTATGCTCCATAGGTTTGTGCAAAGGTTGTGGACTCCGTGCGGCTGTTTATACTCCGTAGAGTTCGCATGGAGTCCTGGACTCTGTGTGGCTATTTATATTCCGTAGTGTTCACCCGGATGCCGTGGACACCTTGTGGCTATTTGTACTATGTAGTTTACACAGAGGCCGTGGACTCCGCACAACTATTTGTAATCCATAGAGTCCGCGCAAAGGCTGTGGACCCCACACAACGTTTTACACTTCGTAGAGTTTGCGCGAAGGTCGTGGACTCTGTGTGGCTGTTTATGCTTGTAGAGTTTGCGCGGAGGACATGGACACCACGCGGCTATTTGTACTCCGTAGAGTTCACGCGGAGGCTATGGACACCGTGCGGCTCTTTGTACTCCGTAGAGTTCACGCGGAGGCCATGGACACCGCGCGGCTATTTGTACTCCATAGAGTTCATGCAGAGATGTGGCTATTTATACTCCGTATACTCCGTAGAGTTCGCGCGGAGGCTATGGACTCCACGTGGCTATTTATACTCCATAGAGTTGCCTGAGATGGCTATGTTCCTAGCGCTTTATACACTGCAGAGTACACCAGGGTACGAGGCCACTGTGTGATTTATTTATACTTTGTAGAGCACCAGGGCACGAGGCCATCGTGTGATTTATTTATACTCCGTAGAGTACACCGGGGCGCGAGGCCACTGTGCGATTTTTTATACTTAAGAGTTGCTTAGGACACACGAGGTTTCCAACACTTTATACTTGGCAAAGTACGCCGGGGCCGAAGCCACCATGCAATTTGAGAACCAATCAGTTTGAATAGCGGCCTGACATGAATGCTAAAGCCCACAAGTGCTAAACATCATTTATGCATACTACACGACTAGTTTGATGTTTCTCAACCTTCTTACCTTTATAACGCTTTCCTTCCTGTCGGTCCTAGTGGATCTCTTATGGCGGCAATTCTTCCTCGTGCAGCTTCTTGTGCGGTCCCCACGAACGGTGCTAACTGTTGTGGTATGAGCACAACAGTGGGTATAGGGTACCTCTTTCCCCTGGGGATATGGAACTAAGGGAGCTAGCGAGCCAACCGATAGAGAGAAGAGTTAGTGAGTAAAATGAGTGGACCTGGCCATCGTACCCCTCTTAGGAGGTTTATATACATGAATGGGATTGAATGGTATACCCCTTAATAATTACAAAAGGTGAAGGTACATTGGTATATTCCTTTATACACATATCCCTATGCTATTAGGCCTGTTGCAAGGCTCAATAGCTAAACTTAATGGTGATGGGGTGCAGGGCCACCCTCACAACATTAAGATAATCTAAATGTGAATTGAATTTCTGTGTATATACCCTTTTTTAGATAATGTGTGTGCATATACCCTTTTTAAGATAATTTGTGAGTTTATACCTTTTTTTAGATAATTGTCCACTAATCAAATTGCATACCTATCAATTTTCCTGTTAAGTATATACTCATACAAGTATATGAGTATATGGCCACTTATTAAATTGCACACCTATTGATTTTTTTTGTTAAGTATATTTCTTACTAGTATACGAGTATGGACACCAATCAGCTAGTTCAAACAAGCAAATTAGTATGTCCTTTAATTATTGATTATGCGGCATGCCAAAATAATTAATTACCTACCATGGCGCTGCATGCTAGAATTATCTATTGATTTCCCATTAATTATATACCATGGTGCTACAAGCCAAATCAATGACTTCCTTTCCAAATCAATGAATGCTAATGGGTTTGCCTGATATATTTCAAACCCACTGCATTTGCACACATCTAAAAGTAATTCAAAGACAGGAAGGCTCCTATATATATATATATATATATATATATATATATATATATATATATATATATATATATATATATATATATATATATATATATATATATATATATATATATATATATATATATATATATATATATATATATATATATATATATATATATATATATATATATATATATATATAGGAAAATTACATAATGCACCATGGTGCCTAGGCACCAACATCCGATACACGTGTATGATTGATAATTTTTTTGAGTTTGGGTATGAAAATGTTTTATACCCTTGATATATTTATGGTAAGTTAGTTTTGAACTCAGTTCAAACTAGTTTGAACTACTTTTGAGTTCAATGCAACTACAGTGAGTATATACCATAAAAATAGTTCAAACTAATTAAATTGAAGTTAAATTTAAATTTTTTCGGAGTTTGACATCTCAAATATACTTTTTTATGGGTATATGAAGATACCCACATCAAACGTTGCGAATCTCGAAGCAAATCAACGGGTATTGATATTGGTGCCTAGGCACCATGGTGCATGAAACACTCGTCCTATACACACACACACACACACACACACACACACACCCGGGTGTAATTACACCCACCTCTAATATACCACCTAAACAAACTTGAAATACTTCTTTATCACTTTAGATATATTTGTATACTAATTATAAGATACTCCAATGTGAACCACACGAAAAACTTGTAAATGAGTTCATAGTTTTTAGCGTATTTTGTGAATACCGTTATATACGCGCATAAAAAGGAGTATGTCGAAAAAATGTACATACCACCTCTGAAAAATTGTTCATACCACCTAGATGGTCTTAAATACTCATATACTACATGTACATACCCTCCGTTACGCAAGATACTCCCTACATTGCGAGATACGATATAGAGTGTAATTACACCCGGGTGTCGAAAAGAGGCTTCCTATATATATATATATATATATATATATATATATATATATATATATATATATATATATATATATATATATATATATATATATATATATATATATATATATATATATATATATATATATATATATATATATATATATATATATATATATATATATATGCTTAAGACTTTACTCTTCCTAGCGACAGAGGCAAGAAAACCACTTCAAGTACAACTCATATGAATGAACTTTCCGATATTTGAGGACGGCTCACCACCTTTTTAATGACGGAGATCATTCATCGAAAAGGAGAGTTTCACTGGATGGGGATGAATAAAATCCTCATGTTTAGTGGCAAACAATGTTTTTTCAGGTATCTATAAACATGTTGGATGAATAAAATCTTTCATGTTTAGTGGCAAACAATATTTTTTAGGTATCTATAAACATGTTGTAGCTGTATTATCACAATTCATATGTAATTAATCAGTAAATTTGTGTATTTATGATATATCTATCTATTTGTGATTAATATATATGTATCTATGATATCTGTGTATTGTATGATATATATATATATATATATATATATATATATATATATATATATATATATTGCTTGTTTTCAGAGGGCATGGCTAGCATTTCTTGAGGTTAGCTGAAAAACAGAAAAATTTTATGTATAGAATGAACTATCACAGACTATTTTGTGGTATAATCCGTCTGTGAAGGCTCTACTATCACAGACGGTTGCGACCAAAACCGTCTGTGATATGTCGGACATCACAGACGGTTCTATGTATCAACCGTCTGTGAATTTCTACATATAGCTTGCATGTAGTACTCTTCCTGTGGAAGCGTAGCTGGTAATTCATAATGCATTGAGACTAACTAGAGTATGTCGAATCAAGATTAAGGAGGAGATTGTTCGAAATAATCTTGATTTAAAATTAAAATCGAGTTCAAAACGCGGTAGAGTTGCCTCTGTGTGTTATTCAAGTTGAAGTCGTGACTAACTTGAAGTCAGAGTATGTATATTAGTAGGAGAGTATTAGTCTATATATTAAGAAGGCTTATAATCAATTTTGTAAGAGAAGAAAGTATTAGTAGGAGAGTATTAGTCTATATATTAAGAAGGTTTATAATCAATTTTGTAAGAGAAGAAAGTAAGAAAAAAGTTAGAGAATAGAGAAATTTGGAAATTATCTTACATTCTCTGTGTTTATTTTGTAATGTATAAGTTTTCTCTTGACCAAAGCCAACATACATATTGTGTTAGTTAGCTAGTGGCACACGCCGAGTCTTAGCAAGAAAAGCGGATCGAGTCCGCTGTGCGTGCGCGTTTGTTCTCTTTATCAACATGTACTTAAAGAGTTAGATGGGTGGAGCAAGAGAACAGAAGAAAAATGTAGTCCAGGATTGTGTGCATGTTCTTCAGTTCGTGTGTCTCGTTTTCATTTCTCTGTTCTTTGTGTGTATGTGTGTTCATAGAAACACGTGTGTGAGAGAAATCAGAGATTGATTTCTAGAGGAGTTATTCTGTTGGGAATGAGATACCCAAAAGAAGGAACAGAGAATACCTTAACAGATTTGAGTATGTAACTCAAAGAACAGCAGCACTTTTTCCTAGTGATCTGCTCGTACACATGTACACATGTAGCTCTCTAGCTTCATTAGTATTACGTCTCAAACTAGCTTCCTTTTCACACACCATACGTAGGGGATGACAGGCCTTTTGTAGGCATAAGGAACCGACGTATGCACAACCGACTTAATATTCTGTTGGGAATGAGATACTCAAAAGAAGGAACAGAAAATACCTTAACAGATGAACATGTAACTCAAAGAACAGCGGCACTTTTTCCTAGTGATCTGCTCGTACACGTACACATGTAGCTATCTAGCTTCATTAGTATTACGTCTCAAACTAGCTTCTATTTTCAAACACCATACGTAGGGGATAACAAGCCTTTTATAGGCATAAGGAACCGATATACCCACAACTGACTTAATATAGCTAACTAAGCAGATCACATACATTTTTACGGCAGCTCATATATGTACCTAGAAACTTCAAGCATTCACTGGCATTGCCGACATCAACATGTGTAAGTCAGCAGCTTAGAATTCTTTTCTTGTTGCCACATACTGTTGCTGGAAAAAAGTATCTAATCTTCTGCTAAGTAATGGATTATCCAGCTGACTAGCAAAAAGAAGCAACTAGCTAACTACAGGACTAATCCAGAGAATCTTTCACATGTCGGTCACTTCAGATAAATATCAATAAGAAAATGACTTAGTGCCAACAAACTCATTCTTAATTTATTTTCTTGAGAAATCTTTCTCTACAGTAAATTTTACTAAATAAAACCTTTATGAAAATATCTGCTAACTGAAATTTTATATCCAATCATTTCAGTTGCATATTTTGTTCTGTTCTTCTCATCAGAAGAACATGTACTCGTCATTTTGTAACTTCTCTTGTCTGCAATTTGTTTTCTTTCTTCCAATTTATTTATTGCCTTCCAATCTTTTTTCTTCTCAAACCTTTTGGATCTTATCTTTACTGAATTTTACCGAATCCTTTCGCTTTATAATTTCTTCAACTGTCGCAAATTACATAGCTTGTAACTCTCCAAGCTCCTAACATGTCTTGGTTGGCATAGTCAATCGCTCGCTAGCACTCAAGCTAGAACTAGATCCAAGTCATAGCAAAATCCAAACCATGGTAAAATTAAGATTTAAAAATTTTAACCATCCAAGCCATCGTAAATATACAGAGTTAGCCAAAATTTTGAGCATCTAAGCCACGGTAAAAATACAAACTTAACCAAATTTTGAGCATCCAAACCATGGTAAAATTACCTACTTTTTTAGCACTAGTACAGCTATCACAGACAGTTTTTACCAAGAACCATCTGTGATAACTGACTATTACAGATGGTTTTAGTTTTGAATTATCTGTGATAACAGACAATCACAGACAGTTCTAGTTCCAAACCATCTGTTATAACGGACAATCACATATGGTCCTAGTTCAGAACCGTCTGTGATACGGTTTTCACAGACGGTTAAAAACCGTTTGTGATAACTCCTATTATCACTGACCCATAAAGTCAGATGGTTTAAGGAACTGTTTGTGATGACGGTTCCGAACTATCTGTGATGAACTTTTGTGTGGTAGTGGACTTTTGTAAAAAAAACGGTGCAAATCTCGCAAGATTTCTACAAATTTCCTAAATTTCAAGCGGGACTTTAATAAACCGATGTCCACGTTAAGCTAGCGGCTGCTCATTTAGGCTTTTTTTTGGGTGTCTTGTAACTTATTTTGCATTGTAGTTAGCTTATATTGCACTGTATCTACTGGTAACTTTTTTTGGCATAATCAAATTTAAAAATAGAAAAGATCAGCCCATAACAGACAATGCAAATGAATATGAGGAAAAAAGAAAAACCAAAAATCCAAAAAAAATGATGAAAATAAAAAATAGTGAACTAGAAATCAAAAGTCAGAAGTTAAAACCGAAACGAGTAGGGTATAATAGATTTGATGTGGTCTGAGTGGCATAGCCATGGGCATGGACATGCCGGACATGCTCCTAAGTAATTGGGCTAAACTGTTTAAAAACTCAGCTTCACAGCAATGCACCGCCTTAGAAAGATATGCTACACAAGCGAGGGACAGGGATTAAAAGCTCAAATTGATTTTTTTTCTTCTTTTAGAATCAAATGCATATGTCTGTGATACTAAAATTTTTGTAAAAATTCTAGCCGGCGAAATTCGCCGGTAACTTGCTGTTCTAAAAAAGACAATAGTACATGATAACATGAATACTGATCCTAGTCTACGTCGCCCCGGTCTCCCCGTCCCCAATGGACACGTCGCAAGGACAGCCACCCGTAAATGTCAGCATCCGACGCGTCATCCAGGACTCGAGCTCCCAAAGTCCCAAGACCCAACGCGTCACTCTGAATTGTATAAATACCATGCGTCGAGCCACTTTACCTACGACACGACTCGCGCAGCCTTCACTCGCACCAAGTTAACGAACATGTCGTCGTCACCGCAGCCGTCAGAGTCGCACGGGTCGCCGTCGACCGGCGGTTGCGCCGCGGAGAAGTACAAGGGCGTGCGGCTGCGCAAGTGGGGCAAATGGGTAGCGGAGATACGGCTACCCAACAGCCGCGAGCGGATATGGCTCGGCTCCTACGACACCCCGGAGAAGGCCGCGCGGGCCTTCGACGCGGCCTTCGCCTGCCTCCGCGGCCCCGGCTCCGAGGCCAGCCTCAACTTTCCGGACTCGCCACCCTCCGTCGGCCGAACTAGCGACCCGCAGGAGGTGCGCGCGGCCGCGGTATCGCACGCCAACCGAGCCGCTGCACCCGCCGGCGCGGCCGCGGCTCCACCGGAAGCGGCTGATTCCCCCGCGCCTGATGACGTGCCCATGAGAAATAATGCGGTGGTGCTGACGGTGCAAGTGACTGCCAGGAGCTTCGACTGGTCGCAGCAGCCGCTCTTCTCGCCAAACGTGCTGGGGAGCCACGCGTTCTACTTGCCACTGTCGCCCACGGTGGCTGACATGGAGGAGAACGGCAACGGTGCAAGCAGGGGCGTAGCCAGTAGGGGGGCTTGGTGAGGCTTGAGCCTCACCTCCCCCCATGACAACTAACAAGCAAAGCAGAAGCGATTTTGTATATTTACTTGTTGCCTTCATATTGTTTGCTGCTTGCCATTTTGCTTGAGCAAAGTAAAGTAAAACAACAAGCAAAGCAATCAAAACCCTTCTGCCATTGGTAACAATCAACAACCTACTTTTAGTAATGCTTGCCATTTTGCTTGCTACTTGCTTACTTTTTACTTTTCTCTGCGCTCTAAATATTTTCATTGCTCGAGAGCAAAAGTTGCTGCTGATTTCCACGGCACGATTCCTTTCCAGTTTGTCAGAATCAAATTAAAATCATAATAAACTTATTTAAAAAATTATACTGCCCAGCCATATCAATAGGCATCATCCACAAAAACAACATCACTGCACATTGTCTCCTTCATCTTGTTCCATACTGTCTCCTTGGGCAAACTTTCCAATAACCTATTCTCTGCTATCCAAACTCTGAATCAAGTGGTTCAAAATTTGAAATTCATCTACATTTATATTATACTTCCAAGTACCTATTTTATACTTTTTATTTCATTTGATTTTATTTTGTTTGGGCAGCTTTTCACGTGTAGACTACGATGTTCCGAGTATGACTTCGTTAATCTTTCTCACCACCAGTATACTTTGAGCCCACCCTCTATTTTCTTTCTGGCTTCGCCACTGGGTGCAAGTACCACTTGTCTTTGGAGCTTTGATTCTTGTGACTCGTATTTTGGACATTAAGAGCAGATGACATCGGAATCGATCAAAAGCTCAAGATTTCATCAGATCCACTGACCACAAAGCTCCGTACGCCCTTCAGTAGTATATTTTAGCTTAAAACCTTAAATAATGCTAAATTAATGCGATGTATAGTAGTGGTATTTCTGTTCTCTAAGTGTACTGTCTGTTTGACTATATTTTGTCATGCTTGTTACAAAATTTGACTAATCTGTCAGTGAGTATAATCCATGGTACTCGATACAGTCATTCTCTTATACATGCGCCATGTGTTTAATTTGATGCAAATTGAATTATTAAAGGGGCACGAGATGATCTCAATAGAGATATATATGTATGTGCGTTATTATAAGAAGAGACACGTCCACACACTACAATGCCAACACAGAGAAATTTGATCATTTCTCACGGAGAAACGCTGTCTATACGTTATTGTAGCACTCCCCACCATGAATGGAACATTAGTGATCATTTCGGCTTCGGCTTTTAGCTTCCGGCTTATTTTTCACTATTCATAAATTTCGTCTTTTTCTGAACTTTTGGTTTTTGTTGAGCTTTTTTGCCTGTTCTTTTTTTCCGTATTTGTTTGTATTATACGTAATGGGCTAATATATTTTTTAATTTTTTAAATTTAATTATGTTAAATAAGCCTATGTCAGCTACAGTGTTTTTTCAGCCAGCTACAGTGCTTTTCAGCCATAAGCCGCTGAAAATAAGCCAAAATGATCACACCCATTCCAGAGTTAAGCAGCAATGCCAGAATATAATATGAAGTCGTCATCATCATTGACATGTACGGTCGTTAGATCTAGCCAACTGTGCCGGAGTGAAGGACAATACTGTTGATCCAGACATGGCAAAGTACGAAAAGTAAATGGGCTTTGTCAGCCCGATTCTACCAGGCATGTCTTGTTTAGGCTGGTACCTCGGTCTGGCATGATGTACACAGTAACTCTCGTGTGACAGTGCAGTAAATTATTTGTAATTGACAGTAAAGTTATTTGTGTTAGGGTTACTGCACTTTTTTGAGAATGGACTGGTGACTTGATAGTAAAATTATTTATGACTAGCAGTAAAACTACTTGTGACTAACGTAAAAATACTTATGGCTCAGCGACTGGCAGTAAAATTACTTATGATTTACAGTAAAATTATTTATAATTAATAGTAAAATCAACATGCCATCCGGATCTAATGGAACCATATCCTATCCGGATATATGCCGTGCCATACCCAACAACCCAGTTGGCCAAGTCCGATAGTCGTTCAGCACTCATTGTTCCTTCAACTATTGCCCTTTTTCCGCACTGTAAACTTTCCCCACTGGTATGGTCCAAATTAGTACACATATTTTCCCTGTTCTAGATTAATCACAGCCCAAGTTCTTGCGGGATTAAGAGGTTTGCGGTGGACTTCGTGTGCTAGCATTAAGTACTATTAACAAGTGTGTCATTACGTCTAGCTGAAGGCTAGAGCTGGTCGCACACTATACTGTATTCATGTTGATTAAGCAGTAGGTTTGTCGTAGAATTTCTAGGATTTGATATATCCCGTTAGCTTGCGCTTGCTAAACAGTAAGATTGACCATTAGCTCTCGTTCTTACAAAAAATCTTGCAAAGTTGTTATAAAGTAATTAATGAGGCATACGAACCAAGAAAGGTGGGAGCCACATGATGTAAACGTGCTGCACGAGTTTGTGATGCTTACGTACATAGACAATGTTCGGATCTCTTTCTTGGTCTGTACATAGGATGCGTTATTTCGGGTAAGCTTTTGCTTTCCAAAGAAATTAATTTTTAAATAAAATATTTTTTAAAAAATAAAAATCTATAAATTAATTGTAGTAGACACTGTTTCGATTTCATCTATATCTGTCAAAATCATATATAATTATCTCTCTTCGACTCTCTCGTAAATAGTTAGAATTTATGAATTCAAAATAAAAACTATACGATATAGCCCAAAAGAACCCACCCATATATCTGTTCCAGTTACATGTGTGTGATCTTTAGTTTCTTTATCTGCGCACACACACACACACACACACATATATATATATATATAAATATATATATATATATATATATATATATAGAGAGAGAGAGAGAGAGAGAGAGAGAGAGGTATGTATATATATGTGTGTGTATATATGTACACACACATGCACATATGTGTGTATGTGTGTGTGTCAATTGTTTTTTCTTTTCATAGTGAAATTTGAAATGGGGTTCTCCCTCTGATTTTTTTTAAAAATATATAGCTGTCAACATTTAACTCCAAAGACGTCACTACTACAGAAATCCACATTACAGACGGTTCAGAAACGTCATCACAGACGGTTTTCTGAACCGTCTGAAATTATGGGTCAGTGATAATCCAAGTTATCACAGACGGTTTTTGAACCGTCTGTGATTATGCGATATCACAGACGGTTTTTCATTAAAAACCGTCTGTGATTATCCGATATCACAGACGGTTTTGTACTAAAAACCGTCTGTGATTATCCGATATCACAGACGGTTTTTAGAAAAAACCGTCTGTGATATCGGATAATCACAGATGGTTTTTAGTACAAAACCGTCTGTGATATCGGATAATCACAGACGGTTTTTACTGAAAAACCGTCTGTGATATCGCATAATCACATACGGTTTTTACTGAAAAACCGTCTGTGATACTCCTCCCCCCAACAGAATATATTTTTGTTTATAGCTAGCCTCAGGAAATGCTAGCCATGCCCTCTGAAACAAGCAGATAATCATAGACATAAACATATACAACTCACACATCTCATTTCATTTCAGATACATTTCACATCTCAATTCATTTCACAGACATAAAACATCCAATTGACAACGCACTTCATTTCACAAACATAAAGCATCCATTTCGCAAATCAATTCATTGAGTTGAAATAAAATATCCATTAACAAATACACAATTGTAAAAGATCTACACTGTATTTGCACTTAGAATTACAATAAAAAATCATTCTGGGCAGTGGAACTCTCCATCTGATCTTACGACTTTTGACCACAAAAACCAAATGAGCTCTCCTCGAATTTTTGCAAAATCCGGCTGTGTCAATGCAGATGTAGAGATGGACGCAGCCTGTCGATAGGAATATTAACGTGCGCATATATAAAACTGACATGTATTCAGATGGGTTATGAGAATAAGATTCATAATTTATAGTTTGAGGAATGCCACATCTGAAGACCAGCTCTTGGGATTCCTCAAGACACAGCTGCAGGCCTTAGATGTGCCTCGGATGCTACGCTATGCTTCAAATTGGCAGTCATGAGCCTGACGACACAATGTATTTCTTTC
The DNA here is from genome assembly GCA_017311315.1 of Dendrocalamus latiflorus. NCBI lineage: Eukaryota > Viridiplantae > Streptophyta > Magnoliopsida > Poales > Poaceae > Dendrocalamus > Dendrocalamus latiflorus. Next base: position 4,618,285 of record CM029618.1, read on the forward strand.
CACCCAAATGGTCAATGTATCTTTTGCAATAATCGCAAGATTTCTTTATCCAGATACACTAGAAAGAGATCAGGAGTGGAGTAGAGGGAAGGGGGAGAAGGGAGGAGAGGAGTAGAGGGAAGGGGGACCCAAATGATTTCAAACTATATACTATGTACTATGTACTATATACTAACACAACAAGCAATATGTACCAATGTAAACTAAGCAACTGCAGTAAACAATGTACCAATGTAGTATGTACCAAATAGCAAACTAATTAAGCTACTGCAGTAAACAATGTAACAATGTAATATGTACCAAATAGCAAACTAATTAAGCTACTGAAGTAAACAATGTACCAATGTAATATGTACCAAGCATCAACCCTAAACACTAACAGTAAGCATAAAGCATCAACCCTAAATATGTACTAAGCAACTAACCATAACAGTATGAAGCATCAAGCATCAACCCTAAACACTAACAGTAAGCATGAAGCATCAACCCTAAATATGTACTGAGCAACTAACCATAACAGTATGAAGCATCAAGCATCAACCCTAAACACTAACAGTAAGCATGAAGCTCGGGGAGGGATTTGATGACCTTACGGTTTTGGTGACCTGAGGGACGGAGGAGGAGGAGGAGGCGGCGGCGACGGAGGAGGAGGAGGAGGCGGCGACGACGACGGAGAAGGAGGAGGCGACGGGCTCGGGGAGGCGACGGAGGAGGAGGAGGCGACGAGCTCGGGGAGGCGGCGACGGAGGAGGAGGAGGCTGCGGCGACGTCTTCGTCCGGGGAGGCGGCCGGCGAGGGCTCGGGGAGGCGGCGGCGACGACGGGCTCGGGATTTAGATCTAATCGAATAACTGCAGCGCACACGGAAAACCCTAGCGAGAGGGCATATGTAGGAAGATTAGCACAGACGGTTCTAAACTTAGAACCGTCTGTGATAACATATCACAGACGTTTTTGAGTTAAAAAACCGTCTGTGATAGTTTACTATCACAGACGGTTCTAAACTTAGAACCGTCTGTGATATGTTATCACAGACGGTTCTAAATTTAGAACCGTCTGAGATAAGCCTTTGCCGGCTGTTGCAATTAAGACCACCAATAACTACACAGCTGCATTCATATCAACTACCAAATAGCTGCATTCATATACAACACCAACCAGCTGCATTCACACAGTGTATTTCTTGATACATTTTGTCATTCTCAAATACATCACACATTTTCACATATACATCTCAAAATTGACTACATCACATATTTTCACATATACATCTCAAAATTGACTACATCACACATTTCCACATATACATCTCAAAATTGACTACATCACACATTTCCACATATACATCTCAAAATTGACTACATCACACATTTCCACACATACATCTCCAAATTGACTACATCCCACATTTTCACATATACATCTCAAAATTGACTACATCACACATTTTCACATATACATCTCAAAATTGATTACATCACACATTTTCACATATACATCTCAAAATTGAGTACAAGCTTTGGCACCTTTTATACTATGGCCCGATAGGTTACCAAGGGCAGGATAATCATTTATGGTGCAGAACAATAAGGAGCGCAGAGTGAAGTTCTCTCGTTTGTATGCATCCCATACCTGTACCCCTTCGTTCCACAGTACTTTTAGATCTTCCACCAACGGTGCTAGGAACACATCGATATCATTCCCAGGTTGTTTTGGCCCTTGGATAAGTATCGACAGCAAAATGTACTTTCGCTTCATACACAACCAAGGAGGAAGGTTATAGATGCAGAGAGTCACGGGCCATGTGCTATGTCGGCTGCTCATGCTACTGAATGGATTCATTCCATCTGTACTCAGTCCAAACCTTATATTCCTTGGTTCTGCACCGAACTCTGCAAAACTCCTATCGATGTTTCTCCACTGCGCGGAATCAGCAAGGTGTCTTAGCATTCCATCCTTCTTGCGCTCCTCCGAGTGCCAACGCAGCAGTTTTGCCTCCTTTGGATTTGCATAAAACCTTTTCAAACGGGGAATTATAGGAAAATACCATGCCACCTCAGCAGGAGGTCCTTTCTTCGCCTCTGTTCCCTCGCCATCATCTGATTGATTGTTACGTTTGTATCGGGATGTGTTGCACACCGGACATACATGCATGTTTGCATACTCTTTACGGTAGAGGATACAGTCGTTCGGGCATGCATGTATTCTTTCTACTTCCATTCCCAACGGACAAAGAACCTTCTTGGCTTTATACGTGGTTTTAGGCAACTCATTTCCCTCCGGAAGCATGTCCGCTAAAAGACCTAGCAGCGCCGTGAAACTCTTGTCAGACCAACCGTTGCTTGCCTTCAATTTCAACAGTTCAAGCACGCCCGACAACCTCGTGTACTTGCAGCCTGTGTACAAAGGTTTCTCTGAGTCCTCCATCAAGCCACGGAATTTAACATACTCTCTCTCATCATAGTTCTCTTCTACATCGCGAAGCATCTGATCCAGATTATCATCGTGCAACCTATCCGAATCCGAGCCACAATCGACATCAGCCGGCGGCATGTCATTCACTTACCTGCGATGTCATCCGGGGGCATATCATTCACTTCACCGGCGATGTCATCCGGCGGCATATGATCATTCACTTCGCCATGACTGGTCCAACACGTATAATCCTTTTTGAAACCCCTCCGAATCAAGTGCGCTTCAATTTGCCCTCGGTTCTTAAACATCTTCAAATTCTCGCAGTCAGTGCATGGACAGCACATATATTCCACCCCCTTATTCAACATATCCTCCTCGGCGGCTATTATAAAAGCAGAAACACCATTAATGTACTCTTCACTCACACGGCTCGCGGCATACATCCAACTTCGGTCCTACGTTACGTACATATATAACAACTTAGTATTAAAATCTAGAATAACTAATTATAACTACATATATACCGGCCACATTTATTATATTGAGACTTAATTTCCTAGCTCAATTCATATTACAAACACAATAGCTATTATATAACCAACAATTTTGCAAATTAATTAACCATCTTCAATAACCACTCATGGATTACTTACACCTAAATTGTAATGCAATTAAAAATAAATAAATTTCATTACTAACCATATCTACAGCAACCACAGGAAAGTCTGAATCTTAATTCAAAGTTCAATCTCTGCCTCTTCCCACCAAATTAACTGGCCTGAAATCGCTCTAGCTTCCTCCCGAGTGAAAAAGTGCGCAGCAGTGGCTAGATCTGGATCGAAATGAAGACGATGCGGTCTGAGCAGCGCAATAAATGCCGTAGTCATTATCACAGACGGTTTTTAACTAAAAACCGTCTGTGATAATAAATTATCACAGACGGTTTTTAGTTAAAAACCGTCTGTGATAAATTATCACAAACGGTTTTTTATAAAAAACCGTCTGTGATAAGCTTCACCAGAACGCTTCGCGCGTGTTTCGATGCCAGAACGCTTCGTGTTTCGATCGTCTAATTAACGTCTCTCGATCATTATACGAAGCGTCTATATCATTCATGTTTGGGTATACGAACCGTTTGTGCTAAAGGTTAAATATGCGCTCCTAATCCAGGTCTCTAGCTAGCTTCTACGTACGTACAATACAATATACAATTAATACAACATGGCTTCTACTACTGTTCTTGTGATCATCTCCTTCCTCTCACCTGTTCATCACGAATTGTTCGGCCGGAACCTTACACAGGCGGCCAGCAATTTGCATCTGGAGCAGCTTCTCCGCACCCGCCCTGCTCTCCTTCCCCGACTTTCTTGCATCCGTCAGCTTGACCTGATCCTCCGCCGTCGACGGAGGTGTCTCGCTGCCGCTCAAGAAAGGGAAACAGCCCTCACCCTGGTTCTTCTCCACAATGTGCGCAATGCGGAAGAAGCTCTACACGCATTGCAGAGACTGATGGATAGCCTTGCCAATCAAGCAAAAACGGCAGATTCTGAGGAATCTTTTCATGCTATCCTGTACGACATTATGGATGCTGCTGATCATTTGCCCAGGCTGCACGAGGAAGTGCTGAGGACAAGGGCAATCTTAACGGCGTTCGAGAATTTAGCGGCTGATCCTCCAAGTCCCCAAGTGGAAGAAGAAGCTTACGAAGCCCAAAAGAATACAATCTGGGAAACTCTTTACCTGTGCGACTTTTGTAATAAATTTGCCTCTAATTGAAATTAATAAATTTGCCTTTAATTTGTGACCTCTTGTCTCAGTAGTTCTGTAGTTAAGTTATTAGAAGCAATGTGTACTTATATATTAACCTCTGATCTAGAATATGACAGACAAAGGGACATCACAGCCGGTTCTTGTGAAAAACCGTCTGTGAACATTCCCAGACGGTTCTTAACAACAACCGGCTGTGATAGTCGACACAACACAGACGGTTTTTAATAAAAAACCGTCTGTGATAATCCCAGATTATCACAGACGGTTTTTAATAAAAACCGTCTGTGATATTCCAGTATCACAGACGGTTCAGAAGTAAGAACCGTCTGTGATACTCCTTTTTCCCGCCACAAATACCACAGACGGCCTTCAAATTAAAACCGTCTGTAATAGTTTACATTACAGACGGTTTCACAAAACCGTCTGTGATTTGCCATCTACTATTAGCCTTTCTGTAGTAGTGCGTACGTCCAAATCCACATGAAGTTGTACCGATCGATATGTTTGTTTGCGTTTTCTCGCTTGTTTACTTTCGTCTTCCACCTGCAGATTTGTACGATGGTTAACACCTAAAATGAGATAGATGGTCAGCGTTTTTTTTTACGCGTGAGCGTGGATGTTTGACTGATTAATAACAAAAGACTACAGGCCTGTTTGGTTCATGACCAGAAGTTGCCTAGCCACAAGTTAGATGTGCCACAGTTTTTAGGTAGCTGTTTGGTTCACTGACGTAACTGTGGCATGCCACACTTTCTTAGCACCCGGCCCCATACGTCATAGACTCAGTTTCTTGCCAAACTTTGCCACAAGTGTGACTTCGATTTTGTTAGCCACACTTTCTGTGGCAGCCACATATTGCCTAAGCTTAGGCATGGCAAGGTTAGGCACCAACCAAACAGGCCCTACATCTTATGCATGTAGGGGTGGCAACGGCCGAGGGGTCCTGGGGAGGGTCCCGATCAACCCCGCTCGTCCCGTTAACCTTGTCTCAGGGGACACGGCCCCCCACCCCGTCCCAGCAGGGACCGACCCCATGGGGGATCCAACGGAGATTAAAACAAACTAAGATATTTTTAAAAACAATAATATGACTTTATTTATTAATTTATAATTATTTAGGTATCTTTTTTTACAAAAGATAGTTTAAAAAATATATTTTAACATATAGATTCAAATTTTAGTCTAAATATAGAAAAAATAATACAATCTTCTATATTAAAAAACTATAATATATTATTTAAAAATATTTTTTTTATTTTTTACCATGTCCCCGTAAGGCCCCGCGGTGGAGGACGGTCCGTCCCCTCCTCGCTAGCCTAGCTGGGCCCATCCCTGTTCCCCTGTGGAGGGAGAGCACCCCATGCCCCCATCTCTGACGGGGGAATTCTCCGTGGGGCTGGCTCCTGTGGAGGAAATTGCCACCCCTACATGCATGCATGACTAATGCATGTATTACAGTGGTGTATAGATAACATCATTTGAGTTTTTTTTATAACAAAGAATAGTCAAGTTTTCATTGCTTAAACCCTTCGTCCAGTGGATGAAATTACGCCCTCCTTTTTACTTTTGCTCTTCCTCCCTATAATAATTCTATAAAGTCTCAATATATGACGGTCCCCTACATTTTTTTAAAGCATCATATGCATCTTCAATATGGTACTCCAGCGAGCTCGCAGTGGTCACCAGTCACTACCACAGGTTCACAGCTAGCTCCTCTTCGGAAGAAAAAACAACCGTACCAAATGCCTACGTAGCTACGTCCTGTACGTGTTGGCAACCGAAAGCATGGTTCATTTGTACTCCCGAAGTACTTACTTCAGTTGTCATATCTTATATTTTAGAAAGTATCTTTTATATATATATATATATATATATATATATATATATATATATATATATATATATATATATATATATATATATATATATATATATATATATATATATATATATAAAAGAACATAAGACTATCTAGGTGGTATACATTTTTTCAGAGATAGCATGTACTTTTTTAGGTATACTTCTTTTTATGTACAAATATAAATGTATTTATAAAATAAGATATCTTATAATGTGTACCACATCGAAGTATCTTATAATTAGTATATGAGTATATATAAAGTAATAAAGAAGTATTTAAAGTTCGTTTAGATGGTATATTGAAAATGTGAGTAACTACATATGAAAGTAGAAGATCTCTCTCTATATATAGCCAGTGAATCAGCACCTCATGGTGACGGCGACCGAGTGGGTGACGAGGAAGTGGTGGTCTGGTTGAGGTAGGGAATAAGAGAAAGAAGACATAGGCAATTTGGTCCATAATAGTATATCTCAAAACAGAGCAACTTTGTAGTGGTATATTTCAAAACCTAAGCTCTGTACTGGTATATCTCAAAATCGAGATCTTTACAGTGGTGGTATCTAATTATTTCTGTATTTATCTAATTATTTCCTTTTTTTTGTCTAAGGAGCCTTTCGTACCACATTCAACCCAGATATATTCACGGTCCAAATTCTCTTCCTGCCGAGAACTTGGACGCCTGAGCAAATGCGTCCGGAAGACGCCACTAACTACTAGTATTTCCGAGTGCTAGACTCTAGACTCCGCAAATTCTTGGGAGCAAAACGAGTGGCGCTACAGAACACACGTACGCATGTGCCAGTTCATTGTCCTTGCATGCCGGGAGTCCCATCTTAATTTTAGATCAAGTTCTCTGTTCCTGAGTAAGAAAAGAACACAGGAGTCCTCGTCCCACCATGCATCGTGTTTAGGGCTGGATAACGAGCTGGCTCGGCTCGGCTCGGCTCGGCTCGGTCTGGCTCGGTAGATAACGAGCTGGCTCGAGCTGGCTCGTTATAACTAACGAGCTAAAAAGCCAGCTCGGCTCGGCTCGACAAAAAGCTCGAGTTAGCTCGTTTGGCTCGTGAGCCAGGGCAAAAAAATATCTCCATCATATATTCATCCATGGAAGTTTGGCTCGTTAGGCTCGTTAGGCTCGTTTGGCTCGTTTGGGTACAATAGAGTACAAATTAATACATGCATGGCTCGTTTGGGTACAATAGAGTACAAATTTACACATTAACACATGCAATAGAGTACAAATTAGGTCCATGGAAGCAGCATATGCATATCTAAATTCCTGGAAGCATGGCTCGTTTGGCTCGTGAGCGGCTCGCGAGCTGGCTCGAGTTGGCTCGTTATAGCTAACGAGCTAAAATCTTGGCTCGGCTCGGCTCGTTATCCTAACGAGCCGAGCCGAGCCGAGCCGAGCCAGCCACGAGCCGAGCGAGCTAACGAGCTTCGAGTTTTTCGTCCAGCCCTAATCGTGTTGATGTGCACATGCGGACCGTTATAATTTCAAGAAATACTATCCAACGCTATACTATCAAAATTGATTCTAACAGCATAGCTTCTGCTCCTCTGACTGCCCTCTCCTCCTCCTCCTCCTTCCTCTCCCCTATCTTTGTTGCCTCCCTCCTCCATCGCCGCGGCGACACGCCGGTCACAGCTCCACGTGCCTTCGCCCTGCCCCCGCCTCCTCCTGCGGTCAGCAATGAGCTCACTGCCTCGTCACGCCATCGGCTCTCTAGCAGTGAGTCTCGTCCTCATCGGCCATTCCATCCAACCTAACATTCTTTCAGCTCTTACCTTGCCAATCTGTCCTCCGACGCCATCCATTACCCATCGTCGGCCGCCGTCACTCATCGCCAGGTCACCGCTGCCCCAGGCTCTCTCTACAACTAGGGGGTGTGGTGAACCTGTTGGCGGCGAAAGTGCCACCGTCGGTTATCGCATAATAGCGAGAGTGAGCGGGCAAGAAAGAAAGGAGTGAACAAGAGAGTAAAAAAAAGGCTAAGAATAATATACCATTTGAATGACATATTATTCCTTAGTTTTTCTCCATGATTTCACGGCAAATAAGGACGAAAGCCGTGACACTATGCATCAGTGCGGGCGGTCACTGCCTCACTGGGCACACGGGCCGGGGAAGATGAACAATTCAAGCACTGCCGATGCACCTAACCTGCATGTGCGTCCAGGGACAATGGATATAATCAAGTGTCCCAGGCAACACGCACTCACCTGGACCGTCACCAGGGACGTCATGACCGATCCCTGAAAGGCTGGACCCGTGCATGTTGCATTCACATGCAGATCTCAAATCTATCCTTTCTACAAGTAGTTCCAACATGCTAATCTATTACTATCTATTATTAGCTGATGCAAGTTGACATACGGTGGCTAACGAAAGGGATAAATATGCTTAAAATTCTAAATATTAAATTTAAAACATCTATACTTAATCTAGTTGACCTAATTTTAAAGACTTAGATTTGATATAGTTGACTTAGAGTATCAGAATTTAAAATTATTCTCATAAAAAGGAAAAGACACCTAATGAGAGAAAAAGAGAAAAATATCAGACTTTTTGTCACGGTGTTTTACATGCGTAAGGTTTTCATGACTCTGCATAGGAAGTGCTTCACTGCTATCAGTAAAAGTGAACCAAATAAAGTTTAAAGTACGACGAGGGTTTAACATGCAATTATCCACCCCACTAGTGACATCGTTGTTTTAAGATCTATGTTATCCGTGCGTACACCGTAGAAGAAGAAAAACCCTAATAGTTCTCCCGTTACATTGAAAAAAGAACTATAAAACCCCGTACTGCTTCTTTTGAACACTATACATCAGGCTCTGCTAGTCTACATAGTAACAACAGTTTAAAGGTAGTTTTATAGCTTAGGTAGATTTGGTGATGTCAAATTTTGCTGTTCTACTCTGTAACTGATTCCAAGCTTGGGCGTCGTATTGAAGGACTATGTAAGAAGATTTAGAATATTATTGTGATGAATCATTGTAAGTTTGTGAAGCTGAAATTTGAATTTTGTAAAGTTTATATTTTGTTAGGTTTGTTGTCAGACTAATCGGTCTGACCATTGGTTTGTTTCCGGTCAGATTGCCGGTGTGTTGCCGGTTAGACCGTAATAGATGGTATGACCGGTGTTTTGTTGGCAGTTACAATTTTTCAAAGTGGGTTGCTTGCATTATGCTCGACCAGTCTAATTGGCCCTTGATTGTCGGTTAGACTGGCCCTGAGGATCATTTCTCAGATTTTGGGAATTTAGTTTTGTGATGTTTTGATATTTGTTTGGTTAGTGTATCTATGTTGTATGAAGCATGTTTTTAGCTAACGTAAGTTAAGTTGTAAAAAACTTATGTCTGAAAATGATTTCGTTATCTTTGGATGTATAGGGAAGTTTATAGTCAATCATAGTTAATGGTGAGGATTGGGCTACGCTCAGGGAGGAGACGAGGTCTAAAACGGTCAAAGATGTTGGGTAAAATGGTTGAGTTCAATCATGGTACAAGGACGACGAGAGATATTTAAGGAAAGGTTTAAACGACAAGTTGCACCAAGTGGTTTGATTAGTCCAAATGAGTCGTGGTCCGGTGGAACTGAAATAAGCGAGACTTACTAACGCATGGTAAGCTAGTGGTGCACATACACATGATAACTATGGTGATTTCTTGCAAGAGAAGATGAAGACAGAGTCAAAAAAGGGTATTTTGGTAAGTTTGCCAAATACTAAAAACTATGTTGGATCAAAACTGCAGTGATTAAGTGGCGTTCGGAAAAGCGGTTTAGGTTAAGGAGATATTGAGAACATAAAGTGGATCTAAAGCTAAAGACTTAGCAGATTTGGGCTCATGTGCTTTAAAAAGTATGTATGAGTTGAGTGTGTAAGTAAAACCCATGTTGTGTGGGGTTAATGGGTTCCCCCTGAAATGCTAATGGATAGTATCCATTAGAGTTAGATGTGGGTTAGTTGTCTCATCTATTTAACTGGTTGAGATGGATGCTTGCGAGTTAACCATCCAATCATCTAGCCATTCATTTTCCAACCTTATGTTTTAGGGTTAGGGTTTGAGAAGGGTGAGTATTGTAGTGTGTTCTCTTGTCCTCTAGATGGAGTGGCTGTAAAATATTCATCCTTAAATAATAATATATCACCTTTATTCATCACTCATGGTGTTTTTTGGTTGATTTTCTCTTAGTCTTGTTGGTTTTGATCTCCTCTCTCCCCTTCTTCATCCTATTTTGTGGCAAGGATATATAAATGATGGAGATGACTTATGGAGATCATATCTCATTCATCTAAGCACCAAGTCTTGTAAGATTTTGGCCTAATCTAGAAGTTTCTTGTTCTCAAGGTTTTTGCTTCAAATCTTTAGGAGTTTCTGCTTGTTGTAATTTGTGTGAATATATCTAGAGACATCTTAGCCATCCTCTACCCATGAGCAAGTCATATTACGAGTTTTTGATTTTTGCCCAGTTCTAGTGCAACGTTGCTTATTCTCAAGAAATGATGAAACTTTGACAAGGATTCAAGCGATCCTTGGGTGGAATAGGTTTCTGAGACTCTGGGTAAGGTGTGTGCAAAGTTTTATCTTATGTGGTTATGGATTTTGGGTGTTGTACCAAAAGTGGTTTGGACTGGAGCTGATTTTCTATTCTAGGAACAAGGGAGCGGCCAGACCGCTCCTTAGCCCTATCAGACCGGTCGTTGGTCAAACCGCTAGCTTGCCACCGGTCAGACTGCTAGCCAGTCAGACAACAAGGGCATCGTCAGTTAGACTATAGCTTTGTGGTCGGTCATACCGTCCAGGTGCAAGAGCTTGGTTCTTTGGTTCTTGATACTGTTGCTTTGCTCTTGGCTTTTTAATTTTAATCTTCATAGCTCTGTAGCTACCAGAGTGAAGAATTTGAGAATACTTTGAGAAATTTTATGAGGAACCATTCACCCATATTTGTTGCTATTGCGGCCCTATAATGGTATTAGAGCCCGGTTATCTCTTCTTGATTGATCTTAATCAGTCTTAGAGTCATGGCATTAGACAAATATTCAACCAAGTCACCCATTTTTTATAGAGTTGATTCTTCTTATGGGAAGTCTCGGATATCCTCATACATCCAAGCCCAAGGGCATTCTATTTGGCTTAAAGTTTAGAATCCTTTTGTTGTGCCTACCGAGATCAATTTGGCAAATACTACTTATGTGAAGGCAAACAATAAGGCATGAAACTTTTTGATTTAAGGGCTTAGTTGATCTGAGTTTAAATGAGTAGCTCATTTGGCATCTGCTAATGAGATCTGGAAGACCCTCTCGGATTACCATGAGGGCTTGATCGCAATTAAGGAATTGAGACAAAAACAACTTAAAAAAGAATACTCTAAGATCGAGAAAAAGCCTCTTGAATCTTTGGATAAGTTGTGGGGAAGGTTTAACAAGATCATCCATGGTTTGCTTGTTGTTGGTGTGTCTTATTCTGATTTTGATAATACACGCCAGCTGCTAGGTGCTCTTGATGTGAATGTTTGCAGGATGAAGATTACTTTCATCAATGACAACATTGTCATGAGCGAGCTTACCATAGATAACCTCTATTCGAGGTTGAAGATACATGATATTGACTTCATCTCACGTCTTCCCAAAATAGAGTCGATGGCTCTTGTAATTGACTCTACTCAGTGTAGCTCTTCTAGTCCTTTGGACTTTGATTCTTCCAGTTTTTTGTTGTCTGCTTTGCATTCCTTGAATTATGAATAGCTAGAGAAGTTTTCTGATGATGGCTTAGTACTCCTATCCACTAAATTCACAAGAGCATATCACAACATAAAGAACAAGAAGAGGAGTGGTCCTTTCACTTCGAGTGTTGTGAGCCAAACCATATTCGAACCTAGTGTCCCAAGTTGAAGGGCAAGGAGAAGGACTGTCAAAGGCGTCCTCAAGCTCGTGATGTGAAACCCAATTACCACAAGTTCATCAGGTGGGTCCTTGTCGCTCTCGATAACATTAACATGAGCGATGTAGACTCAGAGACTGAGGATAATGAAGATGACTCCAGGAGCAAGAAGAAGCCCAAGACTTCATTAGTATATCTTCATGGCCAAGGGTAGTGTCACCGACATCAACACTTCTGATGACGATGAGCACTAAAGTGATTCCGATAAATTATGCCCATCTTCTAAACAGATGAAATTTGCTCTTGTTGTAACTGAATAAAAAATTAAAGAAACAAGCTAAGATAATCAAGAATCAGTATTTTAGGACTGACAACTTGAATCTAGAAATGGATAGACTCAAGTTCATAACTCTTGATGATGAAAACTATGAATATTATTTATCTTTCATGATCAATTGGCTAGATTGAATCTTTTGTTGTCAACCAACTTAAATATGCTTTGGATGAACTAATTGCTCTCAAGTCTAGTAATGAGAATGATTGCATCTATGCTATGCCTTAGATGTTGTTCCTTTTTCATGCTTAAATTGTGCTTTACTTGAACTAAAACTTCATAGTGCCACTAAAGAATTGTTCAAGCTCAATCTTGATCATACTTGCTCTGATTGTGAGGTGAGCAAACATAAGATGAAAGAAATGACTAAAATACTTTTTCATTCTAGGACTAAATCTTGTGAAAATTACTCTAAACTTACAACAAGACTCTTGAGAGCAAATGTAACATAAAAAAATTTTATCCATGGCTGCATCTTAGAAAGTGATTGATTCTATTTCCTGTGCACTTTGTGCTGAAATTAGAACTAACTTAGATAAGATGCATAAGACTTTTAGAGTCAAATTCAACGAGCAGTTGGGTAGGATTAGAGAAACCCCTTGTGTGCCTTGTGAGGCTTTAACACTTGAGATAGTTATCCACAAAGAGAGATATGCTAGGGAATCCAGGACCACTAAGTGTGCCACATGTGAGAATTTAGCCAATGAGAATGACTACCTCAAAAAGACCCTTGAGAGATTCTCTAGTGAGAAGAAGAACCTCAACATGATTCTTGACTAATGTAAGGTGAGTGTGAAGAAGCGACGACTAGAATTCAATTCTCTGGAGTATTCCAAAAACCACCCACCTAAAGTTGTGAGTGTTGTGGAGAGTGGCAAGTTTGAGGTCAAACCCCCAAGTCTTATAAGATAGTTTTTAGGTTAGCTGGATTTGCCTAAACCTCTTCTAACAAGTTAGGTGCTTCTACTTCAATAGGTCAAACCCCTCAAAAGGTCAAGTATCATTGCACCTTCTGCAAGAAGAATTGTCATATTGTTGAGTTATGCTTCCAGAGGATCAAGTATGAGAGAAAAAAGAGCATGTGTGCTTTGAGGTTTATTAGAGGAGTTCCTTCACCTATTAGTGTCTCTAGTGCTAGGCCTCTAGTATTTCCTTCTAGATATAAGTCTAATTTTGTAGATGACTTTTTTGACTCTTTTGGTGGAGCTAGGCAATGTTTTGGGTTAGAATATCGAGAGGATAGACTATGGGTAGCATCAAAATAGGGAAGTACCGGTCTTTTGGTAGGCCGATGTGGAAAGGTCTAGGTAGTTCTCATGTGCATTTTCATGAATATACTGCTAACCATTTTATTCATGCTTCTACTGTTGTTCCTAGACGTCATGTGATTCAGTACTAGATTCGTAACTCTTTCATTTCTAACCCCAGTATTAAGGCACTAATGTCTTCTACTTATGCCCTATAGATCCAACAAGCGAGGAAGGAGGACATGTGGCTTGTTCACTTCTAGTGTTCTCAACATATGACCAGAGATTCTTGTTGGTTCTTATCCCTCACTCGTGCATCCAACGATGAGTTGATTATGTTCGGAGAGGCTTCTATTGGAACTGTATTGCCTAATGGCACTGTGTGGGTCAACAACAAATTCATGCTGAAGAACATTGCTTTGGTATGTAAGCTAAGGTATAATTTATTGTCTATTTCCCAGCTTCTTGATGAAAGTTTAGATGTGAGATTCAAGGTTGGGAAGCGTAGAGTTCTAAATTCATCTTGTGAGCCTGTGTTTGGGATTTCTAGGTTTGAGAATATCTTTAGTGCTGATTTTAGTAGCTTTTCTAGCTCTAGCCATAAGTGTCTTATGGCTTTTAATTCTCATGATCTAATGTTGTGGCATTGTAGGTTTGGACATATAGGCTTCGATCACTTGACTAGAGTTAGTAGCAAGCACATTATTAGAGGATTGCCTAGTCTTAAGAGTTGCAAGGACCTAGTTTGCACACCTTGTAGATATGGCAAGATGATTTCTTCTTTGTAACATCCCAAAGATTTAGTTTTTATTTATTTAAGTTTTTCTAGAATTTCTTTTCCCTTTTCCTTTTCTTTTTATTTAAGCCTAGAGCTAGGAAAAAGTCTCCATGGGTCTAATTGTAGCCCAATGGGATTTCTTTTATTTTTCTTGTGTTCCCCCTGCTTCACAGTATTTATTAGAATTTTCTTCAAATTTTTGGCTCTTATTTGCTATTCCCTAAGCTTTTCCTGAATTTCTTGGCCTTTACTTAATTCAAAAATACAATTAAATTGTCAAATAGTTCTGGGCCGAAACATACTCCATCTCCCAGCTTGTTTCTCTTTTTCTCCACCCTGACCAAACCTCTTCCCGCTCATGGCTCAGTCCACGCAGCCCACAACCTTATCTCTTTTGTGCACGCACCCTTCCCCACTGCCACGCGGGCCTGCCTGCCAGTCGCCCTTCTTCCACCACCAACCTATGGCCACCCGTCATCCCCATCCTCCCACCTTCCCTTCTTCTCCCCTCTCTTTCCTTTTCTGTGCTAACGATCGACTCCAGCCTGCCCTCAATTTTCCTTCCCCGCCTCCTCCGAATCTGGGAACCCCTAGCTATGTGTGATTCAAACCCCCGAATCACCACACCATCCTTCCTTCCTCACGCCCACTCCTTTCTTTCTTCTTTTCCTGAATCAGCGCTAGCATGAAATCTGGTGAGCAATTGCCGCCGCCATGCACCCGCCACTGGGATATAAATACCTCTCCAAGTAGCCTCGTTCCCTCACCCACCACAAAACCTTCGCTCATTTGTGGCTCCCAAGCATCTAAGCTCTACATCACCGTGCTCCCTCCGTTTCGACCATGGTGTAGCTCCAGCGAGCAATCATCGCCGCTCCAGCCACGCTAGAGCTTCGCCACCAACGCCAGGAGTTTCTTCGTGCCCTTGCGACCCTCGTCTGCCCCTCCGCTGAGCTCAAGCATCGTCGAAGTCCTCCCTCTGCCGGAAGTCCCTTGTCGTCTATTCCCTTCTTGCCGCCGACTGCCTCTGACCATGCTCATGCCTTGCATCTGGGTAAGACATGTTCCTCTCAACTCCCACTTGCGTTTATGACTCTCGCCACCCTCTATCGTGGACCTCAACATCGGAAGCCTCCCCACTGGCCATGCCACATCAATGCACGAGTCGACGTGGCACCACTCAGTGCGCCACCTCAGTGCCACCAAGCCAGCCTAGCCGATTTGCCACATAAGTGTTGAACATGGTCCACTGTGAACCATGTGTCATCCATGGACCCAGTCCATAGACCCAGGACCACTCATCAGCCTCTCTGTTATATTTTCTTTTAAGAAAATAATTTGGCCGAAATTCAAAACCCTGCTGACATCATCATGATGCATTAAACCCAAGCTTCCTTTAGAAAAAATAATTTAGCCAAAATCAATAATATTTGCTGACATCATAATTACCTTTTCCTTTAGGAAAATAAATCCAGAAATCTCATTTAATCATTTCTTTCTCATTTTCTTAGTTTCCAAACTTCTGAGAGCCCGTTCTCCTTCATCCTAACTCCAAATGATATAATTCTTTCTTCTAAATTCATTTAAAGTCCCAATCTATCTATTTCTACCAATATTTTGGATTTTGGAGTTTATTTGAATTTTTATTTTGAATTTTATTTAGTTTGTTTAGTTATTTTCATGTGTAGACTGCGACGTTTCTGAGGAGTATTAATTTGACGACTCTCACCAATTCACGGAGTGGGAAAAGTTACACGCCTTGACTATGTTGATTCCAGTTTACAAATAAAATTATGTTGTTTTAAATTGTTATGCATGCTTATATTTATTCAATATATTTCAATTCTAGTTTTAAAGACTTAGTTAATACCTATTTGTTATGACCACATTTGATATTGATCACCTAAATACCTTGTCACCCCAGAATAAAACTCTAGTTAATATACTAGTATTGGCTGAAAAATCTTGAGCAAAGCTTAGCTTGCTTAGAAATAATTCTAGATTTGGGATACCTTTTCACATAAAATAATGAGTTTTAAAATGTATTCTTGGCTTTGGTGAGTCCAGAAGATTTATGAAATATTTGACAAGTAAAATAAAAAATGGTTTAGACTTAGGCAAATGGTTGCTTGGTGACACAGTGTGGGTGTTTGGCACAAGGGGTATATGGAAAGTCTGCTTAAGTCAATTAGGGACCGGTCTGCGAGCTACTGCTATAAAGCCACATCGCACTACCACAAGGTTGTTATGGGACAATTCTAGCTAATTAATTTATAAGTTCCAACCTGAGTCTCACTATAGGTTGAATATGAGCACGACGTAGGCCACGAGAAGTCTCACACAGCACAAGAGGGGCCCCAATCTTGTGGATTCTTTATTGGAGTGAAACCTTAGTGATTGCATGGCCAGGTTGACAACTTTGTATTGTGAAGGCCTTGTTACAATTTTCTCAGTTGCACGCCTGCAGAAGCGTGTAGTGGCCGATGTTATGAGTTAATCATATCTTTTGGGTAAAGTTGTACTACCTCTGCAGAGTGTATAAATTGTCATGGGTAGCCGTGCCCACGGCCATGGACAAGCTGAGTAGAGTTTTTCATGGATTAGACTTTATTTTTAAAAAAACTGGTTTAAGTAGAATTGTTGGAATCTTTTTGGAGAAAGACGGTCTAGGAGGGATATCCATGGTTAAGTTTATGTTAGGTTGGACTACACTAATGGTATTAATTTGCTTAAAATACTATTTTACTTATTATATTAAATTCAACGGTTTCACATCTATTTACTGTATTTATTTATATTCAGCTTTACACTCAAATAACTCTATATGCCTTCACTTGTTGCCCTTACATTAATAATGCATTTTCCTGTGTAACTTACAGAGTACATTGTTGTGCTCACGCTTGCTTAATTATGTTGCTCGGAGGAGGACGACTTTGACTTCCTTGGTGATGAACAATGCACTTGGACGGCTCTTGTACTTAGACACCGTTGACCCTTCTAGATTTCAGTTTGCAGGAGGGAAGTAGTATGTGCTTGTTATTGTAGATGACTTCTCTAGGTATTTTTGGGTGCATTTTCTTACTTCCAAGGATGAGGCATTTGGCTACTTTAGGGAATTGGTTCTTGGATTAGCTGTAGATCTTCTAGGAGGTTTGAGAGTCATTAGGAGTGACAATGAAACTGAATTTAAAACTCACCTTTTACCACTTTCTATGCTAAGCAAGATCTACATCATTAGTTCTCTTCCCCTAGAGTCGCCCAGCAGAATAGAGATGCAGAGAGAAAGAATATGACTCTTGTAGAGACGGGTAGGACCATGCTAGTTATGCATAGCACCCCTAGGAGGTTTTGGATTGATGCAATTTCCACTACTTGCTATGTGTCCAATAGGGTGTTATTGAGATCACCCTTAGGCAAGGCTTCTTTTGAGTTAACATTCAGTCGCAAGCCCAGCGTCTCTCATTTTAAGATATTTGGTTGCAAATGCTTCATTCTAAAACATATCAACTAAGATAAATTTGAATCCAAATGTTATAATGGCATTTTTCTTGCATATCCTACTCATTCTCATGGCTTTTGTATATTAAATTTGAATATTAATAAAATCGTTAAGACTTGTGAAGTCACTTTTGATGAGGCTAGTCCTGTTATTAGACCCGACAATGTAGGTATACATGTACATAGTGATCAGAAGAGCATCTTCATCAACGACAACTTTGACTTGGATGATGGGGATCCAATCCCTCTACTTGCACATCCTGAGATGGTTGGAGAGCCTGCTTCAACTCCAACCTTGCTTGAGCAGTCTTCTTCCATCTTCACCAACACAGCGAGTGGCTCTGCTACTACCTCCAGGGCCCATGAGGTAGAGGCTACGTCTACACCAAGATCACCACTTTATATTCAGTGACAACACCCTCAGGAGCACATGATTGGGGATCTCTATGAGCAATTTACTCGCTCCATGTTTATCTCCTCATATTCTAATGCTCATTCTGCTTTTGAGCCCCCAAGATATCACCTATGTTATACATGATTTCTCTTGGATCAATGCCATACAAGAAGAGCTTGAAAACTTTGAGAGAAACACAATCCAAACCTTAGTTAGACCTCCTCCTAGTCATAATGTAATTGGTACAAAATGGGTTTTCAAAAACAAGTAAAGTGAGGATGGGTTGGTAGTTTGCAATAAGGCTAAACTTGTAGCTCAGGGCTTCTCCTAGGTAGAGGGCTTAGACTTTGAGGAGATTTCTGCACTTGTAGCTAGATTAGAAGCCATTCACATTCTGTTAGTTTTTGTAGTGCCTAAGGATTTTAAGTTGTTTCAAATGGATATCAAGAGTGCTTTTCTGAATGGTTTTTGTAGTGTCTAAGGATTTTAAGATATATATATATATATATATAGTATAAATAACATAGGCACCATGATACTCAGACTCTATAATTGAGACTTTTCATCCATGATTGATTCAGCATGCTAAATTAATGACTTTCTTTCAAAATCGATGCATTTTCAAATCAATGCAAGTGCAATGATATATAATATCAGGCAAAACCGTTAACATTCATTAATTCGAAAAGACATCGATTTGGAAAAGAAATCATTGATTTAGTGTGCGGAATCAATCATGAATGGAAAGTCTTAATTATAGATGAAAAATCACAATTATAAAACCTGGGCATTATGTAAAAGTTATTTTTCATATATATATATATATATATATATATATATATATATATATATATATATATATATATATATATATATATATATATATATATATATATATAATATATATATATATAGGAAAATTACATAAGGCACCTGGGTGCCTAGGCACCCACATCAAGAACCGTCCGATACACGTGTATGATTGATAATTTTTTGAGTTTGGGTATGAAAATGTTTTATACCCTTGATATATTTATGGTAAGTAAGTTTTGAACTCAGTTCAAACTAGTTTGAACTACTTTTGAGTTCAATGCGACTACAGTGAGTATATACCATAAAAATAGTTCAAACTAATTAAACTGAAGTTGAATTTAATTTTTTTCGGAGTTTGACATCTCAAATATACTTTTTTATGGGTATATGAAGATACCCACATCAAACGTTGGGAATCTCAAAGCAAATCAACGGGTATTGATATGGGTGGCTAGGCACCAAGGTGCATGAATATATATATATATATATATATATATATATATATGGGAGTGATGGCATGCAGTAGCTAGCTGGACGGACTAGCTAGATATGCGTATCTAGCTAGTCCGTCCAGCTAACTACTGCATGCCATCACTGCCAGAATCTGCAATTTGCCATTCTTATATTACCTCCCCTTCTTCGTCGTTTTTCATTGCTCTTTCGATTGATCGGACGACTTTTGCCTCTGCTTTTGCTCTCGAGCAAACATGTGTACGATTAACACCTGAATGAGACATAGAAGGTCGATCATTTGTACGTGTGCGTGCTAGCTGCAGCGTACGATTAGTGCTTATATATATATATATATCGCCGACCAGTACCCAGGCTAATCGAGCTGCGCCCAATCAGATCAATGTTGGCCGAAATTACCTCGTCAACTTCGAACTCCCTCGCGCGTCGACCCGTCCAGATCGGAGACCTCGCCGGCCGGTGATGTCCAGATTCTCTGTCACCATCAGATTTCACGTACCCATGGAAACCAATGGCAGTGTAGAAAGTTACGTTCATTCCGCCCTGGTGAATGTATCGGACCACTAAAACTGGACTCTTGTGTTAGGGAGGAACAGAGCGGTGCTTCTCTCCTAGAATATTAACGGAAATTTTGAAGTAAATAATAACCGCCTGATTTTCAATCACCTGGTACTCCAAAACTGACAGTACTGCTAGAGGATTTACTCGATTTAGTCTTTGAAGAGAGTAAAATCACATTAAGTTAAAGCCGTGTCATCGTCCGACGTACCGGCGACTGCGCGCGGCAAAGAATATCAGAACAGGCCCGCTTTCTGGCACTCTTGGCGGCGAACACGGCCGAGGAATTAAAACCTCACTCCTGTCCTTGGGGAGTGATGTGTCCCATGTGTAATAATCACCATCTGATCATCGATAGGAGTGAGCTGTAATTTTCATGATTTAGATTCCAAGCCACTAGAACGACCAGCAGCATCTTTTCTGACTGTGACACTACCTTAACAAGTTCTACTGACATAACAAAGATAGTGAAACCAAATTTTAATTAACTACCGAGTACCACTAGTTAAACACATGCACATCTGATCAAAAGGGGAAAAAAAAAGTTGAAGACATATGCACAGATAACCATTCCTCCTCTAAGACGCTCCTGAAGTTGCGTAGGTTCTTCTGATTGTGTGACGTACAACAGTTAGCTGTGTTCCGGAAGAGCATCCAGGTAATCCTCTTCACAAACACAGGGGCAGAACCACCAGGAGGCGCTTCATCATGCTCTAGCCTATCCTCTGATGGCCGGAGCCCCCATCCTTAGTGGTGGAACCACCACCGGGGCAGCTGCCCTGGGTTGCCCGGAGGTACCCATAGACCCCTGGTGCTTGTCTTTGGCGGCGGTCACCATGGGAAAGGAAGGGTAGAGCATGGAGGTTTTTGGGGCTGTGGAAGCATGGGTAGTTGCAAGTAACTTGATAACTCTAATCCCTCCAAGAGCCAACACCAAGTCACGGGCAGCCAGAGCCCCCCACGCACACGAGCTGCGGGAGGCACGGTGATTTCGTGCTGCCCTTGCTGGTGGCAGCGCAGAGGGACATGGGGCAGCCAAGAAGCAGCATTTTTTGTATTTAAGCCCTTTTTTTGAAAAATATTCACATTTAGACCCCTGGTGGTTTTAATTCCGTTTTTGGACCCAGGGGGTCGGAGCCGTGGATCACGGCGCTGAGGTAACACGTCTCGGCGCCGTGATCGATGGCTCCGAGGCCCCAGGCCGGCACCAGCGTGGCGACCCGCGTGGTGCCGACGTGGCAGAAGCTCGGCGCCGTGATCCACGGCTCCAAGCTCGGCGCCGTGACTCGTGGCTCCGACCTCGGAGCCGTGGATCTTGGCGCCGAGCTCCCTGCCACGTGGCGCCTGGCTCCCTGCCACGTCTGCAGACACTCGGCGTCTAGGGTTTGCACGGATCAGGTTTTAACGTTGTCGCAAAAAAAATTACTAGTTGTATTTTGTTAATTTGAACTGTAATGATTATAAGTTTTGTTAATTTTGTAGTTGTGAATTACAAAACAATTTGAAAAAATTGTAAAACAAGTTTATGTTGATTGGCTCGTTGTAGATGCATAAAAAAATATGGTAATTTTTTTAGGAACGATTGTGCGTAGAACGGTCGATATATAAAATGGTAAGTGTCTTTTAAGGTTTGATTCCCGTGGTTTTTGTAAGGTTTGTTATTTTGTAGTTGTAATATGGTAATTTATGTTCATTGCAGGTTGGACATGCAAACCAAATTAAGCTAAATTTTTTTGCCGAAGGATTGAGCGTAGAAATATCGATGCATATAGTGGTAAGTGATATTTCGAAGGTGAGTGATATTTTGACATGGCAGGCATGTGGCATGTGTGCAACTCTGTACATCATGCCCTTCTCAATTGTCATGCTTGAACCGGCCTCAGGAGCATCTAGCAGCTCGTCATCCCTTCCTTCTGCATAAGCCCCATGAGAATGCCTAAGATCGCTGAATTCATGAACTGATGGATCTCGGCCAGGGCAATAACGCCTGATCAGCTCAATATCACTTTCGGTCAGCTCTCCAAAAGGGCGGTCATCGTCAGATTCAACGGCCCTTGCGATCTCGTAAGGCTGCAGATCATCCACAATTTGAACATCCACACTATTGGAGTCCCTGCAGACTTCTTCAACGTTGCTAGATGGAGCAACGGGAGGAACACCAACATTATCAGGAATGTCTCCTGCATCATAAGCACGAAAACGATGGGATTGAGACAAAAAAAAGCAATGATGACAAAAGGCTAAAGTGTTGCTCGACACTTACTGGGATGATTCTGGGTCAATCCCATCTCCTGAGGGGCCGCCACGACATCATCAGTCCGACAGTCAACTCGAACTGGTTGAGAAATCTGAACCTCGTTCGGGGCAGATAGAGCATCGGGCACCTCAGGCACTTCTTCCACATCCACCGCAAGATCCAGTAACGGAGGGTCAAAGGGTGCCTGATCACCTAGTTCTGGTGAATAACCGTGAGGGGTTGGTTCAATGGACACCTTCCGCACAATAAGGTCCAAACATTTTAACTCATTCCTCATAACCACTTTGACATATTTGTCCCACTCATCCTCACAATCAATTAAGATCAACCGCCTGAGAATTGTGTCTTTCGAACCGAAGTGAAGTAACCCCTCAACTGTGATGTTCTCCTCGTTTCCATGACAATGTAGCTTCTCCCGGGCCCTAGCAACCAACTCACTAAACGACGGCCGATCACTGAACATCAGAGGCACCCTTTGCATTTCAACAAATTGAACATTTCCATAATCATCACTTGTCACACTCCCTCCATGATATAGGGTTACTACGTTGTCCATCTAGTTCATACACAAAACCAAACTCAATACCTTTAAGCGAAATTTTGGATAAATCACATGCATACTTGTTTAAGCAATAAAATATCTAAATGAACCCTTTCCCATTCAAACATCTATATATCTAATACGATCCAGATATAGTCACATGAGATTTTCAGTTATAATATGCAGCCTACAATGTCTTTTTTGGAGTCAAACAGAACCACCAATATTTATCTAGATATTGTATTAATCACACCAAAAGTCTAAAATCATTATGTCTTCTCGTAGGTACCATAGATATGGAGTGAACATTAAGCGACAGTGTGTAACATATGTGGAAAAAAATTCACGATATCCGCAATGATTCACCTTGAACGCTTGCGGGGGCCGGGGAGGCGGTGGCGGGCGGGGAGGCGGTGGCGGCCGGGGAGGCGGCGTGGGCCGGGGAGGCGCTGCCGGCCCGGGGAGGCGGCAGGGAGGCGGCCGGGCGCGGGGAGGCGGCGGGGAGGCGGCCGGGCGCGGGGAGGCGGCCGGGGAGGCGCTGCCGGCCCGGGGAGGCGGTAGGGAGGCGGCCGGGCGCGGGGAGGCGGCGGGGAGGCGGCAGGGGAGGCGCTGCCGGCCCGGGGAGGCGGCCGGGGCGGGGAGGCGGCGGGGGCCGGGAAGGCGGCGGGGGCCGGGAAGGTGGCGGGGAGACGGCCAGGCCGGGGAGGCGGTGGCGGCCGGGGAGGCGCTGGCGGCGCGAGCTGGGGAGGCGGTGGCGGCCGGGGAGGCGGCGGGGCAGGAGTCGGGGGCTGGGGGCTGAGGGCAGACGCGACGCGAAATGGCTCGGCCTGGCCTGTGTAAATGCCGCTAGCTCGGCGCCAAGATCGACGGCTCCGAGGTCGGAGCCACGAGTCACGGCGCCGAGCTCGGAGCCATGGATCACGGCGCCGAGCTTCTGCCACGTCGGCACCACGCGGGTCGCCACGCTGGTGCCGGCCTGGGGCCTCGGAGCCATCGATCACGGCGCCGAGACGTGTTACCTCGGCGCCGTGATCCACGGCTCCGACCCCCTGGGTCCAAAAACGGAATTAAAACCACCAGGGGTCTAAATGTGAATATTTTTCAAAAAAAGGGCTTAAATACAAAAAATTCGGGCCAAGAAGGGTGACGGCTCAGCGGCATTGTGTTTTGGCTGCGATCGGCAAATAAGAGCCCAAATGCAGCTAGCAAATTATACGAGTTGTGTTTATTTATGCTTTGAATCTTTGATTGGAGTCTCAAACATCTATATATTTAACATGATCCAACTCCTAATACATTGGAAAACCTCAAGTGGCTCAATACGTATGTGTAAGGCATTTCCCTTGAGCATGTATGTAATTGGTAATTTAGCTACCTACTAGCATCTTTCACTGGAAAAACACTGGAGACGGAAGTCTAACTAACCCACCATATATTAATGTGTAGAAACACTGGAGTGTGCAATGGAGCCGTCGTGCTGATGGTATGTATACACGACTCTATATTCAGGCTCTGCTTGCCATGTTAGGCCTGGATCAAGAACCTCACGAGCAAAGGACCTAGCAGAACTCATTCAATAAAAATAGCAATTCATGCACATGCCAATGGATATTACTGGTCTCAAGAGAGAGAGATAAAATAAACAAGTAGTAACTAGATTAACTTGCGGCATTTGCATGGTGTTCTGATACTCTGATAGGGATTGTCTTCAGAGCTGTTGATGATTGGTTCAGTGATCGGCAATTTTTTGCATACACAAACGCATTACTGTTTCATCCACACTATTGTAGCAAATCAGACAAATGCAAGATGGCACCCAATATATTTATTAGTTCTTGCATGAAATAAAATATTGTATAGAATACATGTCTAACATTGTAGGCAACGATATACCAACGGATATTATTGCTCCCAGGAAAGATATCTGAAATAACTTAGTTTTTTCAAAAAGTACATAAACAAATTAACAAGCAGCTTAATGGAAAAAAAATTAAGTGCATAATCCATGGAATATTCCATTTATCGAGCAGGCCAAAACATAGAAAATTAATAAATAACCAATACTACGCTGATGAATATGTAGACAAGTTAACTAGATCACAGAAATCCAAAAAAAGCATACTTAGAGCAACTCTAAGAGATTAGCCAAAAGAAGTATCTAAATTTAGTGATTTAGCTATTCTCTAAAATGAATCTCACCCAAAAAAAACAAGACTACTCCAACAGGCTATCTAAACTAGAGGGCGCGCGGTGGGTCGCGTACGCACGGGAATGGGGCGCAGCGTGCGGGAAGGAAACGCCGACCGCGCCAAGAGGCTGGATGGTGAGCGAGGTAGGCTATCCAAAAATAGAGAGCGAAGGAGGAGGGATGGAGAGCTACTAAATTTGGAGAGTCATTTACAGAGTCTATTGGAGACGTTTTTTCTCCAATAATAGCCAAATTTACCTTTAGAAAATGATTTAGCTCTTCTCTTGGAGTTGCTCTTACAGAAGGGGCTAGGTCCTTCGAGCCACACCCTCCATTTTCATTTTGGTTTCGCCATTGCACACATGCGCACACACATACACACACCCTATAGTAATTTAGACATCTATAAATCAATCGATGATAACTTTATATTCAGGAGATAATAACTTGATGAATTATCGATAATAACTTTATGTTCAGGAGATAATAACTTGACTTGCATGCATGCAGTAGGAGAGAGAAGAGAATAAATACACTTGACTTATGATTTTTTATCTTGTTTACAAGCTAAAAAAATACAATAACTTTTTCACCAAAAGTCCAACTGTGATCTGTTTGCACCATTGTGTTCGAAATTACAAGATTAACAAAACAAAATCCATGTTGAATATGTTTTTTACACTACGAAATTCATGTCGTATAAAGTTACTATCATGTATGAATGATGTTACTGTTAAATACATGTAGAATTACTGTCAGTTTTTAGTGTTACAGCCAGGGTTCAAAGTTTCGTTTTGAAAAATATCTCGGAGGTCAACGAGATGAACGAAAGAACAAAATTTCGTTCATTTCGTTCAAAATTTCGGACGAAAAATTCAAATTCGTTCATTTAGTTCAAAATTTCAGATGAAAAATTCAAATGCGATTTGAATTTTGACGAAATTTAACCAAAATTTGGATGAAATATGTTACAAAGCATGGACATGCATCATCGAAAGATCTAAGAAACCATCCCTAGCTAGCTATGTGAAGCGCATAAGGAGTGAAGGCTGAAGAGATGCACCTGCTACTGGCTGCTGTTGCTCCTGTTGCTCCAAACGGCCGATGGGAAAATGGGGATTGGGGAGCCGTGCCGTCGGTGGAGACGGAGGGTGGAGGTGACAACCAGGGCTTGACCGCTCCTAATGCCGAGGGCCAGGGCACCTGCCTGCTGCTGCGCCGCCGTCTGCTACTTTGCTCTTCTTCCTCGGGGAAGATTGGGGAGGAGTGGGGAGATGCACCGCCAGCCCAAGGGGAAATGGGGAATTGGGGATTGAGGAATTAGGGAGTAGGGACCGGGGAGAGGAGCCACCGGAGCTATGTGGACGGCACCTGACCTCAGCGACACACGCGGCAACTTGCCAGCTGCAGCAGACGAGGAGTGCGGCGACTGCAGCCGAGTCAAGAGAGGATGGCGAGGAGGATATCCAACACGAGGCCTTCCCACGATGAAGGAGCCACGGCCGCCGGCGGTGCAATCGGGGAGAGTTTGGTGGCGCCACGGCGGTCGGCCGATTTGGTATCTAGGGTTGGGGTAATAGGGGGATTGGGGGGCACGTGGCATGCGCCGACAGCTGAGCGGGGTTAGTGTGGGAGTGTTGGGCTGGGGGAGCGAATGGTTGGGCCAAAACCGGCCAGCCGGCCTTGCAATTCAAATGCTAATGAAATTTTTGACCGAACGCCATTTATTTCGCTGGACACCGAAACAAATGAAAAATCCGAAATTTCGCCGAAAATGTTAACCCTGGTAACAGCAGACAGTAACTCTACATGTGTTTGATAGTAATTTCCTTCACACGTGTCAATAACTTTCTGTACGAGTTATTTGCAATTGACATGCATGTTTCTCCCTCCTCTCAATACATGCATGTTGGCAGTAACTTCACTCACACACGGCACTAACTTCATGAATTATGGATGATAACTATAAATAACTTCATGAATTACAGATGACAACTTGATGTACATATGATAGTAACTTTACCATAATTAACAAATGGTAATAACTGTCTATGGGTTGGGGATGGTGGAGCAGTTGGCTAGTTGGGTCGGTCAGGGGCGCGCACTTATTCTATGCGTAACCACTTATTAGTAATTCTATATACACATATATGTATGTACGTACGTACGTACGTATGTATGTATGTGTGTGCGTGTGTGTATATATACATATATAGCCTTTTCCTACTTATTTGTGGTTATTCTCTATACCGCATCTCGCAAAGTATGGAGTGTCTCACGCAATGGAGGGTATATACGTGTAGTATATGTGTATATATGGCCACCTAGGTGATATGTACAGTTTTGAACATAATTCTTTTTATGTACGGGTATGAAGGTATTAGCAAAATATGCCAAAAACTATATTCTTCCTTGTAATTTTTTTATGTGATTGGCATTGGAGTATCTTAGAATTAGTATATGAGTATACCTAAAATGATAAAGGAGTATGTTAAATTCGTTTAGAAGATATATATGAAAAATACCTTTCTAGTCGAGGGCCGGGGGTGCGGCGGGGGAGGCCGTGGAGGTCGGCAGCTCGGGAGGAGGGCGCCGGTGGTGGAGGGAGGTATACATATCTAGTGCTAAAGCCCTATTCAGTGCTAAAGTGTTAAAGTTCACCGGATCCATCCGATCTGGCCCGTGCGGCTCAGATCAAGGAGGGTGGAAGGCTCCCAACTCACTTAATCAGTCTTTTAGAAAACCCCTTGCACATATGTTTTTTTGGCAACTAAGCCCCTCGGCGTTTCCTCTCCATCTCTCACATCGATCCCCGGCGCCGACCCCTCGGCCATCTCGCTCTCGCCTCCCTCCCCGGCGCCGACCCCTCGGCCTCCATCTCGCTCTCCCCTCCCTCCCCGACGCCGACCCCTCGGCCTCCATCTCCCTCTCGCCTCCCTCCCCGGCGCAGCCCTTCCCGGCCTCCCCCGACGCCCCGTTCGCTGGATCTCTATCTCCCTCTAGCCTCCCTCCCCGGCGCCGCCCTTCCCGACCTCCCGCGGCTCCCTCCCCGACCTCCCCCGGCGCCTCCATCCCCGACCGCCGCCGTCGCCCTTCATCACTGAGCCACCACCCCCGCCCTTCGCCTAGGGTTTGGCCGAGCTGCCTCCCTCCACCACCGGCGCCCTCCTCCCGAGCTGCCGACCTCCACGGCCTCCCCCGCCGCACCCCCGGCCCTCGACGACGATGCCTCCCTCCATGGCTGCTGCCTCCCTTTGCCCTCCACGGCCTCCCCCCGCCGCGCCCCCCGGCCCTCGACAATGCCGCCTCCCCCCGCCCTCCACAGCCTCCCCCGTCGCGCCCCCGGCCCTCGGTGACGCGCCTCCAATCCCCAATCCTTTCCTGGCCGCTGCCTCTCCCCACCCTCCGCAGGCTTGTTCTGTGCTGTTCTACTTGTGCTTCGTGTTATTATTACCCAGTAGCTTCTTATGCCATATGGGATGCTATGGTTGTAATGCAACTGTTGGCTAGACCAAAATTGCAATGCAAGTGATCTATATTATCCTCATATTCATGCGTTCATCTTGATCTTGTGAACTGATTAGGCGACAGTGTCACTTCACGATGTGTTTCTGGATAGTGTCACTTCATGATGTGTTTTGACTGCTGAGTTTTAGCTATTGCATTTTCATCTGCAAGGTAAATCATAGCTGCGAACCAGCAATTTTTTTTCATCTGCAAAGCTACCACCTTAATAACTTAGAATAAATAATGTGATGTCATGATGGTACTTGGAGAATTTTACATGCAGCTTTCACTTCTATAGTTTGAAAATGGAAATGCTATCCTCAGATCATTTAGTAGTTCTGTAATAGCATCTTTAAGAAAAACATAGGTTAACGAAAGGAATTTTAAGATGTTTTCTTTGAACATGGCTTTGTGTGTGAGATGTCCCTTCTAATGTTTCCTAACTGTTTTGTTTTCTCATGTAATGGACAGGCAAAGGATATAGCTAAATCAAGATCTCTATCTTGGTCCAGAATAGGGAAGATCATGAACTCTTCATGTCAATTGCAGATGGACTTGCAGTTGCCAATATGTATTTTTAGTTAGCGACTGGTTAGGAGTCTCTGGGACTGAAATCAGTCCTTTGTGTTATATATAGTTTGGAGATCTATTCAAATAAAATAATGTGATATGATGGATGTTGCATGTATGTGTAAAAAGGATTTGTAATGGGTGTTGGTTTCCTGGAACAGCTACTGGTCAATATGAAAACAAGAATTTCAATTCTTTGCATACATGAAACTCAGATATATTCATATATAGTATATCTGGCATACATTGAGAAGGCTTTCATGAGGAACATTGAATATCATGATGTTCTTTCTGCAGACCTTCATAAGCCAATTGAGACATGCAACCACTGAGACAACAAAAAAATTCATAAGCCACTGGGACAACAAAATTGAGACAGGCCGAAGCAATAATTTTGGCAAATCAACCAGATACATGAACATACATGGCATTACAAAGCCATTACATATCCAATAATGAAAAAAGACAGAGTACAAGCAAAATTACAATGTTAGGCATCAAACTCAATTTTCTTTGCAATACTGCATACATGTACAAACAATCCTTCTTTCCCTGACCTGTTCGATCCAGGTGTTTTACTGCAACTCTCTGCTCACCTGTGTGCCCTTCAAAAACAGATACAAACACCTAACCAGCTAGAAATTGTTTTCTACCTCAAACAATTGTGCTGCTGCTTCGTTCAACATGATGTGCTGCTGCTTCCTTCAAAAAATTCAGACAAATTCATGGCTACAACCAAATGTCGTACCTCTGCACTAATTGAACCATGGAAAACATCTCAATTAGCACCAGAAATTTATACAACATTATATACACAAATTTCAGAAATAATTCAACATTATATACACAAATTTCAGAAATCATTCACAAAATTTAGAAATTTACTTACATGGAGATGGAAATTTAGAAATCATACACAAATTTACTTTATCTGAGCCATGTAAGTAAATTTCTAAATTTGTCTGAGCCATGTAAGTAAATTTATGTATGATTTCTAAATTTCCATGGAGGCCGTGGAGGGCGGGGGGAGGCGGCGTTGTCGAGGGCCGGGGGGCGCGGCGGGGGGAGGCCGTGGAGGGCAAAGGGAGGCGGCGGCCATGGAGGGAGGCATCGTCGTCGAGGACCGGGGGTGCGGCGGGGGAGGCCGTGGAGGTCGGCAGCTCGGGAGGAGGGCGCCGGTGGTGGAGGGAGGCAGCTCGGCCAAACCCTAGGCGAAGGGCGGGGGCGGTGGCTCAGTGATGAAGGGCGACGGCGGCGGTCGGGGAGGGAGGCGCCGGGGGAGGTCGGGGAGGGAGCCGCGGGAGGTCGGGAAGGGCGGCACCGGGGAGGGAGGCTAGAGGGAGATAGAGATCCAGGGAACGGAGCGCGGGGGAGGCCGGGAAGGGCTGCGCCGAGGAGGGAGGCGAGAGGGAGATGGAGGCCGAGGGGTCGGCGCCGGGGAGGGAGGCGAGAGCGAGATGGCCGAGGGGTCGGCACTGGGGATCGATGTGAGAGATGGAGAGGAAACGGCGAGGGGCTTAGTTGCAAAAAAACATATGTGCAAGGGGTTTTCTAAAAGACTGATTAAGTGAGTTGGGAGCCTTCCACCCTCCTTGATCTGAGCCGCACGGGCCAGATCGGATGGATCTGGTGAGCTTTAGCACTTTAGCACTGAATAGGGCTTTAGCACTAGATATGTTCCCATATATATATATATATATATATATATATATATATATATATATATATATATATATATATATATATATATATATATATATATATATATATATATATATATGAAAAATACTAACTACTCCCAGGTGTAATTACTCCCACTCTCCCTGCCATCCGATTGCATTCAGATCTGTGCATTCTTTAACGGGTTGTGGACGGAAAAAGCTCGATTTCTCTAGTATGCCCGATATTCATGCTGGGTACAAGTTCCCGGTTATTTTGCCTCCCGCTTTTGTTGGCTATTTCAAAATTCAAGATTAGGTCGACATGAATACCATTTGTTCCCAACGACGTCAAAAATAGCACTAGCGACTGCCATTTTTCTTTTTGCGAGAAGAAGAATCACCAGTGAAAAGAGGTATGCGAAACTAGTCTACTAGTTTTGATTGTTACTCTTTTCTCGATCATTCAATCTAAATCTTAGGCTATGTGTCAGGTGAATCTCGCTAGTGTGGAGATGGTGGTATCTTCCTCATGCAGATCGATTTGGTTGCTTTCATGTCTTACCATGCGCCAGGCAGCGGCGTCGCCTGCCCATCTGGCTGCAAGCGCCGACCGCCGTGGCGAGATGGTGCAGCCGTAAGACACATATAGGAAGGTAAGCGGAGATGTATGCATCCACCTAACATGGTTTATTATTGATTGATTTTTTTTCTCTGAAGGTGTGGATAATTTTCTATCCCTTCGGAATCACCCCTTCTAAGTTTAATATGAGGTAATACGTTCAATTGGTTGATGAGCAGATTTCTTTTTTGATCCGAGGATATTCTTGATTTATCACAAATTGGGAGCATGAGGTGTCGTCCACCCCCATATTCCTGTATCGGGTTAGTTTATCATCTTGAGTAAGTTTCTTCCATTGGTTACTTAGAATTTTGTGTTGGAGGTTTAATCTTGTAGTTGTTGCCTACCGGTTTGTTTGGTGTACTCATCAGATTTTTCTCATTTTAATTGCGAGATTGTAGATTGCTTGCTTGGTGATACCTCTGACCAACAAATGGCGCCACGTCAGCGTCGCAGGATGCTCCCAAGATGATCTTTACGGTGAGACGCCGATGGCATCGGTACAGCAGCCAGGCGAGAACGGTATGAGAGCATCATTGCCGCATGCAATGGAGAGAAGTTGGAGGTGCATTGGAAATACTCCATACTTATCTACCTGTGAGCACGTAAAATTTTACGTATTCCCTAAGTACATGTATGTACACGTGATATACTATGTACATACTCCCCAAAAACATGTACCAAATGGACTGATATACTCCCTCAAGTGTATATACTAGCATGGCCAATGAACATTTGACTCATTACTATAAGGATAATGGAAATTAGGACCAACATATCCTCATAGAAATCCAATCTAATTTTGGAGAGGTGCATAAATATCTCAAGCGGAAACGAGTCATATACTCCCATGCACAGGTGCCATGCGTATAAAAACACTCCCATATAGAGGTGTCATGCTTACACAGAAGGAGTATGCACGCTTACAAAAAGGAGCTAGTATACACGTTCACATATAAAAAGGGAGTATTTATACGTAAAGAGAAAATAAGTATGTACATACACATATAGTAAAGTAGTACGTACCATCTTCAATAAGAAAAGTAGTATCTATACGTATGAAAAAGGAGTATGTATATGTACGAAAAAAAGGAGTATGTACAAATGCACTAGGGAACAATATACTTCAAGATCCTGATACGAAGATCCTTATGCACGACGTCAAGCAATCTTAGAAACTAAAAAAACATATACAAGTACATGATTGATTTTAAAAAAATATACTCAATAATCTAATTTAAAGTATATGTAGTCCATACTCCAAATACAAGTATATATATACTCCATACTCCATCTACACTAATTAAAAGTATATATACTCCATACTCCAAATACAGTATGTCAAATCGTACTTTCACTGCCATGGCTATCCTCGTTGATTTTCTTATGTATACCTTGACTCATCTCCAGATTTCAGTCCATTCAGTCCTCACGTTGGGGAGTATCTGCAATGTGATTGAGTATTTAAATTGTGATATATCATTAATATCCGAGATACTTGTGGCAATCAGGCGATCCGACATTTACGGCATTAATTACTGCAGCCGGTTGATGGATTTCTTTGCAGCATACACGGGTCTGTTTGGAGATTGAGAACGTTATAAGTCTTCAAGTCGACCCAATAACCCAAACTATCTCATGGTATCCTGAGATAGATGAACGGTAGATATGATAGGTGTAACTACACCTAGGTGTAGAAAAGAGGCTTCCTATATATATATATATATATATATATATATATATATATATATATATATATATATATAGGAAAATTACATAAGGCACCTTGGTGCCTAGGCACCCACATCAAGAACCGTCCGATACACGTGTATGATTGATATTTTTTTTGAGTTTGGGTATGGAAATGTTTTATACCCTTGATATATTTATGGTAAATAAGTTTTGAACTCAATTCAAACTAGTTTGAACTACTTTTGAGTTCAATGCGACTACAGTGAGTATATACCATAAAAATAGTTCAAACTAATTAAACTGAAGTTGAATTTGAGATGTCAAACTCCGAAAAAAATTAAATTCAACTTCAGTTTAATTAGTTTGAACTATTTTTATGGTATATACTCACTGTAGTCGCATCAAACTCAAAAGTAGTTCAAACTAGTTTGAACTGAGTTCAAAACTAACTACCATAAATATATCAAGGGTATAAAACATTTTCGTACCCAAACTCAAAAAAATTATCAATCATACACGTGTATCGGACGGTTCTTGATGTGGGTGCCTAGGCACCCAGGTGCCTTATGTATGTATGTATGTATGTATGTATGTATGTATGTATGTATGTATGTATGTATGTATGTATGTATGTATGTATGTATGTATGTATGTATGTATGTATGTATGTATGTATGTATGTATGTATGTATGTATGTATGCAAGAGATCAAAAGTGAGGAAGTATCTACAGGAATTATTTACTTTGGAAAAGAAGTGGCCAAACATAGCCGATTGGAGAAAGGCGAGGTTCGATCTTTTTATTATTAACCTCTATTATTAGTTTCGCATTTATCAAGGAAGTTCCAGGAGTCGGTTTAGACCTATAGACTGGCGCAGAAGCTTAGTGTACAAATTTTATATTTAGGGTATGCATTCCTTGCAACTCAGGTTATGGTAAAGGCAAACTGGACTGATGGACGAGATCTGTACTTATTCTATAAATCTTTTAGTCAAAGGTATTATAACACTTGGAGATCTTTACTACGTTTTAGAATAATCTCCGATATAGGCCTTTACTTACTAATTAGATTAAACCTATTCATTGATAGATAATTTTAAGCCTATTATTTCTTGAATGGCATTAAGTTGTACAAGCCACGCACTTATAGTTTAAATATTAACAACTTAGCACCTCAGTTTATTTAAGGGTTGTTTGTGAAAGTATTTTTATGACTTCTCAAAGATATAGTAACGATAGTCGTACTTTAAATGGTTAATTGTGTATCACTTAATTATATACCGCTTTTGTTGCGCAAATAGTTTTTACAATATATTCTATAGTCATTTTATGTGAGGTGTTAATCTAAACACCAACTGTTATTATTAACTAAATCTAACTTTTGAGATTTATTTATCTGCGATGTACCAAAACTAATGGTGGGGTTTATAAATCGTGACTTCCTAATTTAAATATATATATATTTCATTTTTAAATGGCTTTGGCATATCATTTAATGTTATGAAGCTGCCTGAGTTCTCTTTTAATCGAATCTATCCTTGAGATTTATTTTATGGCTACATGTCAAATGTTATGGCATATATTTAATTGCAATTAAGGGAAATCTTTATTAAATTTGGGGTCATTAAGCCAAAGTCATATTTCTTTATTATGGCTTTGTATTAATAATTAGCCTTTTAGATGACTATTCATACCTTATTAATCATTCATACATGAACTAGTCCAAATATGAATCTTAAATAATCTTAGTTACACCCTAATTAAATTTTATTAGCTTCTCTAAATTATTCTCTAATTATTCTTGATTTTTATTAACTAAAATGAGTTACAAAAATTGAAATAAAAATGGGGAAGAGAAGTGCGGCCGGCTGGAATCGAACCTGGGTCTCCGGATTGAACGCACGCGCGGCTTGCCACTCGGTCTCAGGGTGTTTTGTGACTTACAGAAGGAAGTAAAGGCAGAAGAGCTGAAACGGTGGCGTCTAGAAGCAGAGGAGCCCGGGGCGGCGGTCGGGCGGCAGTGGCGCCGGCGAGAGGAGGTCGGAGGGGAGCCGGGGGTGACCAAAATTGGTTGCTTGCACCGAGGGGAAGCCGGTGGAGGTGCCGGCGGGGACCGAGGGGCGCCGGAAGTGGGTCGGCGGCGGAGGCCATGGGCGGCGCAAGCGCGCACACAGCGCCGGCGAGGTACCGGCGTTGGGAGGCCCGGGCGACGGTGGTGGAAAGTTGGCGGGGCCACGGCGGAGCTGCAGTGCAGAGGAATCGGCCGGGGATGGCTTAAATCGGCCAATCCTTCGCCGGCTGGAGTTGGAGGGGATGAAGCCCGCCGGCGAGTTAGGGGTGTCGGGGGATCAATTCCCTTCGGGGAAAGAACGAGGAGGGGATGGAGTTGCAAATGGGAGCTATGCCGACTTATATGGATGACGGGAAGGGGGCCGGCAATTGGCGATGCCGTGTGGTCCTATCGGGCGGGCGGCGGTGGCAGGACTGAGGGCGGCTGGGCACGCGGAGGGGGCGTGACGGGACGAGACGGGGCGGCGCATGGGAAACCGGGGGCGGTGCGGGTAAAAACCGGGGGCGACGGCAGGAGGGTGCAGCGCATGGCTGCCACGAGGCGGGGAATCGCTGCGCATGGCAAAGAGAGGAGCGAGCGGGGAGGAAGGAGAGAAGTGGCGCAGGCGCACCGGGGGAGAAGGAAGAGAGGAAAGAGAGGGAGGGGGCGGTCCCGCGCGGCAGAGGGAGAGAGGCGCGTGCGGGGGCGCGGGCCCGCGGGGCCAGAGAGAGGAAACGCGGGGGCCGGCTGTCAGCGCGGAGGGCGCGGGGTGGAGCAGGCCCACGGCGCAGCGAAAGGGAGAGGGCAGGGAGATGGGCCGGCGGGGTGGGAAGGGAAGTTGGGCCGGGTTGATGGCCGGCCTGACTCCGATTCTTTCTTCTTCTTCTTTTTTGTATTTTCCATTTTGTCTATTTATTGCATATATTTACATATGTCTATACAAGTATATATATACATATATATTTTGCTTATTTCTATTTTTGTGTATGTATACATATATTTATTTTATGCCAATATTTTTGTATAATTATATTGTATGTCTTGCTCATCTTTCTAGGTCCTTGTATGCATACTTGTATAGGTTCAGTTTATTTTTGTCTCCCTTTATACACTATTATCTTTATGATGACATTTTATATTTTAGTTTTAAGTTTCTCCCTCCCTTTTCTGGATCCTCTTTTCAGATTCGCATTTTAAATCCTGATTTTCTATCATTTAAACATGTTTGTTTCCTTCTTGAACCTTTTAGTTCTTTGGAATTTCAACCAAATTTTCAGAAAAATACCATGAACTCCAATTTCAAATAAAATATATTGCTAAAATAATTCAAAAACTTCACTTTTTCAGATTTCAAATTTCAGGATGTTACACTACCCCTCCACCTCCCCTTCCCCTGCCGTGCCCCTCCTCTTCCCCTCTGCCTCCCCCCTCCCCAGTGCCAGCCACCCCTACCTCTCCCTTCCGTTGTGCCATGTTAGAGTCCGGGCCACCTGGATCCGATTCCGACACAACCACCTCCCAACTTGCACTGGAGCAACTGCTGCTCTTCATCCTCATCGTCTGATGTTAGCAGGATTTTGACCTCAAGATTGAGCAGCGAGAGAGTCTACTCTATAGCACCACTGCCTGCCCAGGGAGCTCTAACTAAAGAGCACAGGTTCCACGCTAACCTGTGCTACTATTCCCGCCTTCATGGTGGGCAGGAGCGGCATTGGTCCCAAGCACGGTGGTAGGGACATGATGGAGGTGGTCAAGCGAGGAGCCACAGTGGGCATGGTTGTGGCTAAGTGAGGCTTGATGTAGGTGACACTAGAGAGGACCTTCACGGTAGCGATGCCCAAGCGTGGTAGTATAGATGGCTGCAGTGGCACAGCTGGCCTCCACGGGAGCTGGGACGGTGACACGAAGGTGACGTCACCCAGGTGAGTGTTGTAGGCCTCTGGGCCGTGCATGGGCCTCGTCGGACTACTCTAGGCTGGCATGGCATAGAACATTGTACTCACCATGCCTGGCCAGTGCAGCCCGACACGGCCTGAAGGCCACTGTGCCCGTGTCAACATAGCCCGACCCAACTCCCAGGTCTAGTCAGGGCCCCAGATTTGTTGATTGTGTAGCTAAGGACGCGAGTTGCGAGACAACACCATTAAACACCCTAAGATAATTACAGTTGCCCAAGATATATAATGCCTAACTTTATGGACAATCTATTAAAGAAGCCCAAAGGCAAGATGAGTTATATATAGGGAAATTTATATCTTGTTATAAAATATACAATAAAAATAGATAAACAAAAGCGCAAGAAGATATAGATTTTACGTGGAAAATTCTTGCAGGAAAAACCATGAATGCGCGAAGTCAAAAATC
Source organism: Dendrocalamus latiflorus (assembly GCA_017311315.1). Taxonomy (NCBI): domain Eukaryota; kingdom Viridiplantae; phylum Streptophyta; class Magnoliopsida; order Poales; family Poaceae; genus Dendrocalamus; species Dendrocalamus latiflorus. The sequence goes on from CM029618.1 coordinate 4,655,761, forward strand.
ACTGCATGAGGAGGAAATATAGGCACAAGGCTATTTTGCACATCTAAACCATGCGACTATATGGGTAGTTCGAAAAAATAGCAAAGGTGGTTGGTAAGGCCGGTCCGGTTATCGCCTGAAATTACATGAGAGTCAAATTTGAATTTTGGTGAATTTGTGAATTTTTCTGAAAATTTGTAAAAAAAATGGTAGATATAAACAAGATATTGAAATATACATATGAATTTTTCTGAAAAATTGTAAAAAAAATGGTAGATATAAACAAGATATTGAAATATACATAAAGGAGAGATGAAAATGTAGATGATACCTGCCTAAAATTCAAATTCGAACTCAGAATTGAAAAATTTTGGCCAGTTTAATTTCCTACTGCACGCCCCCACTAGTAAGGCTGGTACCAGCCAATAGATTTTCATCAGTTATATACGATGCTGGTGGATTGAGATGTTAGGACTCATATGTTGTCATTTCCTAGCACGCCTGAAAGGCCACACTTAGGCCTCTTTTTTTCAACTTATGACTTGTGGTTTATAACTTATGACTTACTCTAAACAAATAAATAGAACAACTTCTCAGTCATCTTTTCGAATCAGCTTATCAGAATAGCTTTTTCTAAGTGACTTATCAGCATTCTGTTCATTTCCACAAGCGCTCATATTAGGGCTAAAAGCCATTAGTCGTAATCGAAAGGAACCCACCCTTAGGCTAGGTTGACGGGGCTCAATCCCAGACAGGATTTTAGTGACAAAATGGATCCCTATGGATAGATGGAATAATCCCTATCATCATTTGGGAGCAACAGAGGTAAAATCCTCATCATCCAAAAAATCGAAACATTTCACCCGATCTGTGCATAGATCCGGAATGCTCGGCTTCATCAGATCCGGAATGCTCGGCTTCGAGTTCATTGCCACCAACGGTGGCCACCTCAACGGCTCAACCATAATTGGAGCGTCGTCGTTGTCAGACCATCTTCTCTCCCTCCGCATCGACCCCGTCAGCCGCCAACTCTGATTAAACTCCGCAGCGCTGCACACCCGCACCCACGCTGTCAACACCCCTTCTTCCTCCCTTCCGTCTACTGCCATAGCCATGGTGCGATGATGGTAGCAGTTGCTGGCGGTGGAGGAAATAGGTGGGGATGTCACTCGCTGGAAAGGGAAGAGGTGGCGGCGGCGGTGTCATAGCAAGGTGGCGACAACCCGATGACTCAACGCGAGGAGACATGACGAGACGAGGAAATAATTTCACGTATTCATAGCTGTTTTTTTAATCCTGGGATTTGGCTGGGTTGAGGTGGGATTCCCCCTCCCACGCATAATCCCCTAAACAAAGCCGGAGGATTCCCCGCAGGAGCGCCCCGCCACGTCGCCCGCGCGCGCCCCGGCCGGCACGTGGCGCGGGAATTTCGGTACGGCCGGGGGAGGGATTTCCCTATACTTTTCGAAAATTACATAGAGGTTCTTTTTCCTCGCGAAAAGGTCCCTGCCAGTTTTGTTTTTTAAAAACACCCCTCCACTTCACCGAAATTTCGTATCCTTTGCAGGATAGCGCCCCGCGGTTTTCTAAATTACGTACGGGTCCTTATTTAGATACGTACAGGTCCTCAATTTTTTACGAAAAAGACCTTCGGCTTTTATGAAAATACACATGTGCCCTCGATTTTTTTAAAAAAACTCCTCACGAGTTATCGCCTCTTTTACTTCGGTACATTTTCCTCACGAAAAGGTCCCTGCCAGTTTTGTTTTTTAAAAACACCCCTCCACTTCACCGAAATTTCGTATCCTTTGCAGGATAGCGCCCCGCGGTTTTCTAAATTACGTATGGGTCTTCATTTAGTTACGTATTTCATTTAGTTACGTACAGGTCCTCAATTTTTTTCGAAAAAGACCTTCGGCTTTTATGAAAATACACATGTGCCCTCGATTTTTTTTAAAAAACTCCTCACGAGTTATCGCCTCTTTTACTTCGGTACATTTTCCTCGCGGAAAGGTCCCTGTCAGTTTTGTTTTTTAAAAACACCCCTCCACTTCACCGAAATTTCGTATCCTTTGCAGGATAGCGCCCCGCGGTTTTCTAAATTACGTACGGGTCCTCATTTAGTTATGTACAGGTCCTCAATTTTTTTCGAAAAAGACCTTCGGCTTTTATGAAAATACACATGTGCCCTCGATTTTTTTAAAAAAAACTCCTCACGAATTATCGCCTCTTTTATTTCGGTACACACGGTGGCTGGCGCGGTGTTACGCCGCGCCTATGAGGCTAGTAGTTATTGAACTCGGACTAAAAATCAAACCGGTGGCGTCACCGATTCACCGGGAGTTCATCGGTCTGGCTGGTGGTTCAACTGGTGAACCGCCGGCTCATTTAGCGCTCAGCTCTCTGTCTGTCAGCTAGTTGTCTCATACTACTATCGTCATGTAAATATGTAACAAAATAGAATCTCAAAGCAAGACAGAAATTATAATTCTCTAAACCAGGAATGGAAAACATTAAACTGTAGCCAAACAATCGTGACAAAGACCATGTATATGCACACAGAAGTGAAACTTCACCTTATAGTGTCCAGGAGGTTAGACATGTAGTCACTGTAGTACTATATCCTTTTATCATTCTGCAAGACATTTTCTAATCTTGAAAATGGGTTGTGTGCATCATTCATACCTGCCACAAACAACTTCATGTGTCAATTATTTCTAATCGACTCATTCAAGGCAAGAATTCTTATTGACTATCAATAGTACAATCTTCAGCCACCTACCATTTTCGGTAATGATCACAGGTGGATTTCCATACTTTTCTTTGACATATTTCATCAGCTTGAACATGCCCCAAAGAACTATGTGCAGCCAACTTGATGCTGCCTGAAAGATAAATAATATTTTTCAGTCAAGCGTTTAACTAAAAAGTTGAAACATGAAAAGATGGAACAAACCTGAAGCAATTTAGAAACTGTACAATTTCTCCTATTCTCTTTCCATACCTAAAAGGTGTGAGATCTGAAGCTCAAACAAGAGCACGTAGAAGATGAGATTGCATTACGAATCGAACAATAACTCAAATGAAAACTAAACTAAACTGAACTGGTATTACAAATCCTAAATCGCCTCCAAGTAAAGAAGCAATAATGAACCCATAAGTGGCCAAATTTGACCAAATTGACGGAGCAAATCACGCAAGGAGCATACCAAACTAGAGAATCGGGAAGGTAGACACCTCGATCCAATCGGCACGCCAAGCCCTACGGTAGCCAGCCTAGTCGAGGTGTGCAACCAGTGATGTGGCCTAGTCTAAGCTAAGCAGGTGCAGTCAAGCTGCGAATCGCGAGATAGCTAGTACGAAACAGGGGGCAGCAGAGAGATTACCGGTGGCGCAGAGTAGAGGTGAGGTGAGAAGCTTCGAGGAAGAGGAGCAAGTTTACTGCCTCAGGCTCAGCCTAGGGTGACGGCCAATTTGTTGCCTCAGGCTCAGCCGCTTAGGCCCGGCAGCGGTGAGGCGATGACTATGGCCTAATTGGCCTCAACTGTGACTGTGAAATCTGAAATGCGAATGCCTCAATACCAATGGCCAAGCAGAGCCAAAGATTGAGAGGAGCATATCTCCACTTGTCCAGTCTTACTCTTGAAATAGTGAAACCTTAAGGTTATTTTTGTCCTTCGCCAAAACTGCTCGGTTTAAATGAAACCGGCCGGATCACCGGTTCTTATAAAAATCGGCTGGTTCGTCCGATTTTTTCCAGTCCAACTACGTGAACAGTCTTTAAACCAAACCGACCCAGTGCACTTTTTGGTTATGGATTTTTTCGGTTCAATCGGTGGTCCGGACCAACTTTCTTAACTATGCTCCCACGCCTCAACCAAATGCACTTGCAAGTCAGCCCGGAAAAGTTTGCCACGGGAGATTTTTTCCCTGGGATTGGCCCAGGATCTCGACCATGATTGGGCTTATCAAACAAGCACTTAAAGCGCGAATTAAACCATGCCTCCACATCCGTCCTGAGAGCAAGTACAACAATGGTCTTATAGCCAAGCTAGTCAGCATTTTTGCTGATGTGGAGGAGAGAAGAGAGGAGAGAGAGGAGAGCTTGGCTCTCATGCAAGCAACAAGTTGCACACGGGAGCCTATGCAGTGGTGGGTCCAGATAATAAATGTATGTGAGGAGGAGTAGGAAAGAGAATGTGAGACATGGTACCACATAATAATAAAAAAATCTTTTGTAGACAAATAGAAGACAGATTATTGTATAACTTGGCTCTTATAACTTGGCTTATAGCCAAACACTTGGCTCTATTATTGGACTTGCTCTGATGACCTGATCAACATTTCAACGCCACGTACCGGAACTCCGGTCGGGGCGCCTGTGCACGTCGCCGTCGGCATGCAGTACAGCCCGCTGATCCCAACGCGTCTCGCCGCGCCGTATTAATACCACGAACGCGCCGAGCAGGCGAGGCCTTACTTCTTGCGCACAGAGAAGCTATAACTACTACTACTAGCATGTCATCGTCGCCGCGGCGGGCGGCAAGCGAGGCGGCGGACAGGAAGTACAGGGGCGTGCGGTTGTGCAAGTGGGGCAAGTGGGTGTCGGAGATCCGGCTGCCCAACAGCCGCAAGCGGATATGGCTCGGCTCCTACGACACCCCCGAGAAGGCTGCGCGCGCGTTCGACGCGGCCTTCGTCTGCCTCCGCGGCTCCGGCGCGGAGGCCGGGCTCAACTTCCCGGACTCGCCGCCCAGCAACGTCCACGGTCGAAGCAGTGACCCGCAGGTAGTGCAGGCGGCCGCGATGTCTCACGCCAACCGGGCCAACGTAACGTCACGGAAGGTGGCCGAAGCCACCGCGTTGATGGACGAGGAGAACTCGAACATGAACACCGCTACGTCCTCTGTCACGCAGCCGGCTTATCAGGAGCTCGTGCTGCATGAATCGGACGTGGGGAACGAGGTGGTGACGCCGGTGCGGGAGGACGGGGGCATCGACTGGTCGCCCATGACGGCCGACCCTCCGCCGCTGTTCTCGCCGTCGCCAACTGGGTTTGGGAGCAACGCGTACGAGTTCTTACAGATAACGCCGACGGCAGCTGCTGCGGAGGACGAGACGGAGGAGAACAATGGTGCAAGTGTTTCTTGTCTTTGGTGTTTTGATTCTGGGGACTCGTACACGCCACATTAGAGCAAGTATAATAAGAGATTGTTAGTAGGTTGTATGCTAAGGTGGAGAAGAGAGAGAAGGAGAGAGAAGAGAGGTGGGCTGTAAGTTTACAGCCAGCTGAAGCACAAGAACCAAGAAACTTTGTGAGAGAAAGGGGTGGGTCATACAGCCTTCAGTTAGTTGTAAACTACTATATAAATGAGCTGATAAGTGAGCTGTAAGTATCTATATAGCCAACTGAAGGCTATATTATTAGCCTTGCTCTTAATACATTAGGTTAGCATTCAGAAGGGTGTGGATCAGTGCATGCATGTACGTACAACGATCCAGAGAACTGTGTCAATCCATGCAGTGCAATTCGTATACATCAACGGCCAAAATAATCAGGAGGCAGATCAGCTAGCAAAAGAAGCTATTACAAATCATTCCACTAATGCTTATCATGACTGCTCCACTGTACTTCATGTCACTACCTGCCCAGTCTTGGCAAACCTTTCTAACCGTCCATTTGCAATGAACTTATGTACTATATCCTGTTTGCAATGAATTCAGCTCCCATGGGGCTTTTCACCATTCAAAAATAAAGATACACGATAGATGGATACTGGAGACCTCTATCAAAGCTTCAAAAATGGTGAATTCTTTTGTGCTGTGGTTTATAATTTATGATTTAAAATTTTAAATTTTAGCTGGTCACGAGAGATAGTACGTAAAGGAAAATAGTCGCATGCGAGTTTAGCCGGTACAGCTGAATTCTATAAACTTTTTACTACAATCTTCCTGTTGACCACGTCTTAAAAACACACCGTTTGAAGAGCTAATTACTATAGTATAAACCATAAGTAATAAGTCATAAGTGGAAAAGAACTAAGCTGCACTGAAAGATGCTTAGCCATTTTTAACCACATTTTTCAAACTTTACTACGAAATATTGTGATTAACCTTTTGTTATGGTAGATCCTTTAGTGCAATGGCGTACGCAGGTCAAAAATAGAGGGGGGGTATTAGTGGGATGAAGCTATCACGAGGCGTCATCTGCAATCCAAATAGATACATAAATTGATGAGAAACAAAATCAAAATGGGAAATACGTTAAAAATATTATCACGTTGATGGATAGTGCATTCCGAAAATCCAAAATTAAATATGCGCAATTAGTAGCAATTTTAGGAACTAACTAGATTAGTGATACAAATCATTGCAGAGCTACTAGGAGGGATTAGTGATACAAATCATTGCAGAGGTATTAGGAGGGTTGCACGGGTGCGACGAGCGGAGCCGGTGCTCCAGTCCCCTCGGTAGAACCGTAGAACCGCCACTGCTTCAGTGCAAGCATGTCTGTACAGTGTAATTGCATCAATGTCCCAGGAGCGTAAAGATATTTTCCAACGTTTCAAAGTGTTAAAGGCCTAAATGGGTACAACAAACACGTCTGCACTCGTACCACTTTTTCTTCAATGACAACCATCAATCTCTGTTAATGAGAATGCGAAGAAATTTACAGATTGTAGTACGTTTGACGTCTTGGATCCTACCTACCAAAAACAAATTACATCACAGGTACTTAGAACAATGAAAGAAGAAAACCACACGAGATCCAAGCCAAGGAACAACGTGACATAGCTTTCATGACGAAGTACATTGTTTGATTAGTAGCCCCCTGATATATAGATCTCCCCAATAGGTCAATAACGTGTCAACAATGTATTCCATGAATGTTGCATCATATCATGGGCTAGCTTTTCTGCACCTTCTTCACACTCGGTTGCTATGTCTCCGTTGTATGCATGCATACATTGTCCCACTTATTTCAACTTCAACTTTTATCTTCTTACTTAATTTTTACTATTCATAAATTTCATCTTTTTCTGAACTTTTGATATTTTTTTGAGCTTTTGCCGGTTCTTTTTTCCTATATTCGTTCGCGTTGTCCGTAATGAGCTAACATATTTTTTCTATTTTTAAATTTTTTAAATTTAATTACGCTAAATAAGCTACCTTCAGCTACAGTAAAATTTCAGTCGCTACAGTGCGATTTTAGCTATAAGTCATAGCTTTTCAGCCCAACCGAGCAGGTAAATGAGCTATTTTCTTCGTGCTCTATTTTGCACCTTTTGATCACAAGTATGCACGCCTTTATCTGATAAGTACTTCGGTAATTTAGGCATGCATACCTCGATTCTGCGCACAAGTGTTTACCATTACAGTTAGTAAAAGTCTACGAACAACAGCGCTTACCAAATATTTAACACAGTTTTTTGGTTAGTGCGCACTCCACATCACGAAGGAAGTAAAAAATCTCAATCCCTGAATGTTTAATCGAACAGATATGCAGAAAGCGGAAGCCATATGCATAAATTGCACGAGTTTGTAGTGCTTTTGTAGGGAATCTTCCGACCATATATATATGCATGAACCTTCTTCTAGTGCAGCAGCCTTCTATAATTTCTAATGGAAAGACTTCCAATCTATATATCTTAAACAAATAATCTCTTCTAACTACAATGAATACTATTTCTTTCCTCCTTCATGCAGTCACATCAACTCTATTGTCTACAACCTTTTGAGTGAAAATTGAGTGTCATAGATGCTTATTGAATACAATTAGTCCCCACTAACTACAATTAATCTCTGTTGCAACTAATAAATTGATTTATACTGATTCCCGCTGCAGCGCGGGTATCCTTCTAGTTTCCAAAAAGAGAAGAACCTCAAAAGTTGCTTCTATTAAATGAATCTCTCTCTTTCATCCTTCTTTTCTCGCTGTCAAGCCAACTAGCCTCATAGGCTTGGCGCCACACCGCGCCAGCCACCGTGTGTACTGAAGTAAAAGAGACGATAATTCGTGAGGAGTTTTTTTAAAAAAAATCGAGGGCACATGCGTATTTTCAAAAAAGTCAAAGGTCTTTTCCGTAAAAAATTGAGGACCTGTACGTAACTAAACGAGGACCCGTACGTAATTTAGAAAACCGCAGGGCGCTATCCTGCAAAGTATACAAAATTTCGGTGAAGTGGAGGGGTGTTTTCAAAAAAAGTGTTTTAAAAAACTGGCAGGGACCTTTTCGCGAGGATCAAGGATCTTTACGTAATTTCAGGAAAACGCAGGGTCTTTTTCGCAAAAACGGTCTCCCGACCGTACCGAAATTCGGCCAGACACGCGGTGAACGGAGCGAGCGCACGGAGGCAAAACGCCGACGTGGATGATCTCTCCGCGCGTGTATTCCCCGCTCATAATAGAGGGAGTATGTACGATCAGCGGCTGTAAAAAAATGACATATTGAAATAAGACAGATGGCCATTTTATTCCGTCCGCCTGAGCTCATGCTTCCATGGAAAGGCTTCACATATGTACGAACAAAACATACCGATCGAGCTGTACGTAGTAATTAAAAAATGATATGTGAACCGTCGTTACGATCTCAGCGCCTGTTCTTTTCGACTGCGGATTTTGGCTGAAATTTTTAAATGTTGACTGTTTACGATACAGATTACAAAAAGATAGATACTTACTTACGATTTTAATTGGTACAGATGTTAGGCTTTTAACGTGTAGATTGTTTAACTTAGACCCCGTCTTGAGAAAATACTCCATTTGAAAGTTAAGTGCTATAGTAGAAGCCAAAAGTCGCTTTCTAAAGCCCAAAAGAACAGGCCCATCTCCTATGCAAGCTCAGCTCCATCCTTGATCCACGCTAACCTACCCTAGCTCTTTGAAGAGACCTTTCTTTCTTGCTTCTTTTTGTTACGAAAAAAAGGCACGGATCTAGAAGACAGGAGACACGATTTAGGCCCTGTTTGGAATGTGGGAATTTTTTCCGATTCCTGCGGGAATTGAACTGTTTCCTGCAAAATTCCTGCAAAATTCCTGTGAAATTCCTCTGTTCCAAACAGGCCTTTAATATGAAAAACTTTTTAAAAAAACTAAAGGTGCACAAAGATAAAAATCATTATATAAGGTGATTTACAAACACGGAATGATAGGACTTCTGAAGCGTGAGATTATACCGAAGTACATTTGTAGAATAGCGACCAGAGTCTTATAAGAATATGAAAGTGAGATGAAGTCGTCGGCGCTCTTCGACTTGTACACGGCTGAAATTTGGATCACATTTCAATACTTTTTTTGCTGTCAAAGGAATATATTACTATTAACACGGGAAAATTGACACGGTGGAAATAAGAGAGAGCTGGTCTTCTTTTCCCCTTTACATGGAAATGCTTCACGTATTATCCGCATTGTAAAAAATCATGTCTTGTAAACTATTAATATTTAAAGCATTTTATCCCTGCCCTCATTAATTCCACCTCTAACGTGCACTCACCTATCTGTGATATGCCGGGTCCGTTGAATCAGATTTGTACTAAGTTTTATAAAAAGAAGAAGAAGAAAAATAATACATGCAGTTTGCTCGAATTTTTTACAATAATATATTTTTATACGGAATTACAGTAATATACCTATATTTTTTAATTTACAGAAATAGCCATTTGTCGTCATACACTTAAGTTACATGGGCTAGTCGCCCAACTGTAGGCGACATGTGGCCTAGTCGTCCAACGGTTGGGCGACTAGCCATGTCGCTCAACCGTAGGGTGACTAGTGCCACTAGTTACCAACTGTTGGGCGACTAGTACTAGTCACTCAACGGTGGAGCAACTACTTGCTGCCAGCTCCTTTTAACTTGACCCTCTCACGGTCTCGCCATTTCTCTCAAAAGAGAACAAGAGGAGCTTGAGAGAGGAGAAAAAAGAGGGAGAGAATGAGAGGGGAAGTAAAGAGGAGAAGAAGGTCGTGAAAGGAGGATAAGCAGGGGAACTCGGGAGAGGGAGAGAAGGAGAGGGGGAGAAGGTCGCGAGAGGGGGAGAAGTAGAGGAGCTCGGGAGAGGGAGTGAAGAAGAAGAGAGGAGCTCGGGAGAAGGAGAGAAAAAGAGAAGAGCTTGTGAGGTTAGAGAGGAAGACGAAGGAAACTCGTTGTTAAGGAGAAAATGTCTTCGCGTGAAATTAATAGTCTTATCCATTCTTATTCTCATCCGAATGTAGGCAACGTGTGGCTACTTATTTGTTTAACACATATTTACACTACAACAAAATGGTCTCATAGAGATGTTTTTGTTTAGATGCTTTTTTAGTGCCTTTATGTGGGCATATAAAGATGCTTCTTGAGACATTTTTTGAGTATTTTTCAGTGTTGTTCACTACCAACATGTCTCTATGGTCTTTGACACGTTCCATAGGGAGACACTCCTAGGACGCTTTACAAACCTCTGTTGAGTCGTTTTATAAAGCGTCCTAGGAGCATCTCCCCATGGAGCGTGTCAAAGACCGTAGAGACGCGTTGGTAGTGAACAATACTCAAATAAATCTCAAGAAGCGTCTTTATATGCTACATAAAGACACTAAAAAAACGTCAAAAGAAAAACGTTTCTATGAGACCATTTTGTTGTAGTGTTAGTGAATGTATGTTGACAAACAGTAATATTTGCAGTGAGAAATCAGTCATGTCCGAACGTATAATATTAAAAATGCATTATGGTATTGGTACCATTCGTGAAGATCTATACGGTTTGACCTGAGCGATTTTCAACAAGTCAGTATGGTACACCCAGACGTGAAGAATGTTCTAATTGGAGATGTCATGTACTAGCTCACACATAGCTTCTTCTTGTACCCCGAGGTGTGCAGTGTCATCATACATGGGCTTTAGAGTCGGTCTGTCATGCACATTCGATGGGAGTTGAGAAGACTGATGCGCGTGGTTGCATGGAAGGGTTTTGTGGAAGACTGTCAGCAACGTGGTTACAAGTACGTGATACTCATGCAACCATGTCCGAAGGGAGTCACAGGAGGTCCGGTTGGTGAGAAGCTCGAGTGCGCAATGCGTGGTTCATCAAGAGGACACTGTGGGCGATGTTGCGGAAGCAGAACCGGAATATCACACACCGCATGCTGAGCTCACCTGAAGACGGACGCAGATGTAGCTAACGCAGATCAAGAAGATCGCACTACACATGCAAATCGTCGAAGGTATTCTGCAAGTTACAATTAGATATTTCAAGGAAAGGCATGTAAATAGGTACTTCATGCAGCCAACCCACATACACCGTACTGCTCAAAGATTACTTTGTACATGTAGGCCAAGACCGAGAAGGGTCAGACACACACGGTCTTCATGATGAGCAATACAGAACATCATTTCGACGTACTCCCTCGGGACAGAGCCAGATTTGGGGCTACTCACTCTCTTGTTACCCAAGAGGTGTACCTTGGAGATCATGTAAACGAACCCAGCTGCACATGCAACAAGCCAAAGCTCCTTCACAAGCCATGCTCTCATGTCCTCGCCACATGTGAGATTATCAATATGGACCCATCGAACTTTAAGTACTTCATGAAGGAGAGGGTGCTGCAGGCGTGGTGTAGTGAGCTAAGAGGCTTTAGGGTTGTGGGTAACTTTGCCACATTGGATATTGCGCAGAGGGCTTAGATTCCGGATCTTGACCTTTGAAGGGTGGGAAAGGCCATCAATAGAGTCATCGCATTCGAAACGATATGGATGAAGGGGAAGCTGGCGCAGCGAGTAGACATTACAACCATTGTGGCCAGGAAGGCCACACTGCGAGAAAGATGCAAGGCCCCTGCCAACTAGTAGGAACATCAGCGTGAAGTGCAGCACCACTTCTTGTTATGTGTGTAGTAGTCTTAAGATTAAAAATACTATCATGTTGTAACTTTATTTGAAAACTTTAACTTCATTTGTAGTGTCAATCCATCAGCATTAACAATGTAGAGGAAGTGCCTTTTGTAGCTTGAACTCTCTACTCCTTTGCCGCCAAATGGCCATTTCTTTGGCGCCAGCAAGCATGCATTTTGTGAGGGCAAAATAGTCTTTTCACATCCCTTGCACAGTGATAAGACCAAATGATACAGCCATGCACAGTAACAAGACAAATCAAAACAGCCTTGCGCAATGACAAGACCAAATAAGACAGTCTTACGCAATGATAAGACCAGACAGCCTTACGTAGTGATAAGACCAAACGATACATCTTTGTGCAGTGATGTGATGCTATGCTAGTCCATGAATCGTCCAGCGTGTCGCTGCCTCGCAGATGCAAATTTGCCCAAACCAAATTGGACTTGTCAAGTGTACGTCGCGTCGGCTTAGCCAATAAGTACTACCCCTTCCACAACTTGTTTTCCTGCACTACGACTGCAGCACTACATTGCTAGTACGGAGAAGCAATGAGAGGAGATCACCTGACTCACAAGGGCTGCTGCAGCATGGGACAAACAATTGGAGCATCTTAGGAGGCAATCTTTCCAAAGTGAAGCTCCCTGTATTTCCAACCCCAACCTACACCTCAATGTTCTCGCGGAGCACGTGCTCGTCAACTCAACTATCAGGTAAACTCGTTTTTAGGAGTAAACTAGTTACGTACCCATGCGTTGCAACGGAACTCATTGAATATATAGAGAACCATGCTATAGAAGAGAGTTGCTCTGATCGGTTGAAAAGTGAAGAATGGTGAGAAGTTAAGAGAATAGAGCGGTTGGAGGAGAATGAATCTACAACCACCAATTCATTCTTTTATAATAGTAAAGATAATATTTCCGCTGAGAATCCGATACTTCCTAAGACTTGTGATTTTCTTGTTATTAGGAATCATGGAGAGGAGGAGCCAACTCACGGCAAGAGGAACACATTAAGGAGTTCGCCTAATTCGTCCATCTCCACCAATTTGGCTGCATTCATCAAGTCTACTTCATCGGACTAACGAATTTAGGTTTATTATCCATGGTGTTGTGACACCTTTTGGGCCGAGGGCCTTGTATCACCACTTAGGCTATTTGGGCCGGTACTGTTCACATGAATAGTACCACGGCCGTACTGTTCACGTGAACAGTACCGTGAATAGTACCACACCCTTTTCATTAGATAAGTGCGGCTTCCCCTTCCCTATTTAAGAATGTCGCACCCCTTTAGTTTTTCTCGGGTTTTTCTTAGGTGATTATTCTGCTTAGCAGTTTCTCCACACGTCTAGTTGAGGAACCCCAATTTGTGAACTTAATCTTTATTCGCAATACAATTTCAGATTGCAAAAAAAGAGAGTACAAGATGCAATCTGAAATTATATTGCGAATAAAGATTAAGTTCACAAGTTGGGGTTCCTCAACCAGACGTGCGGTAAAACTGCTAAGCAGAATAATCTCTTAAGAAAAACCCGAGGAAAACTAAAGGGGTGCGACATCCTTAAATAGGGAAGGGGGAAGCCGCACTTATCTAATGAAAAGGGGTGCGGTACTATTCACAGTTACTGTTCACGTGAACAGTACGGCCGTGATACTATTCACGTGAACAGTACGTCCGTGATACTATTCACGTGAACAGTACGGCCGTGATACTATTCACGTGAACAGTACCGGCCCAAATAGCCTAAGTGGTGATACAAGGCCCTCGGCCCAAAAGGTGTCACAGCACCATAGATAATAAACCTAAATTCGTCAGTCCGATGAAGTAGACTTGATGAATGCAACCAAATTGGTGGAGATGGACGAATTAGCTGAACTCCTTAATGTGTTCCTCTTGCCGTGAGTTGGCTCCTCCTCTCTATGATTCCTAATAACAAGAAAATCACAAGTCTTAGGAAGTATCGGATTCTCAGCGGAAATATTATTTACTCCTAAAAACGAGTTTACCTGATAGTGGAGTTGACGAGCACGTGCCTGAGTAATTGGACCTTGCACATCATTCATGGAAGCAGCAAGACGAGTGTTCATATCAGTAGAAGTGATGTCCTCATCAAGACGCCCCCTTCTGCTGGTGCAGGGGCGCATGTAAGTTCTTCAAATATAAGGAGCGGTTGAGTTTGGGCATACATTACTGAGGTTGCAGTAATTATGCCTGGGACTTCCGGACCGGTGTTGGGATACAGCCCGCTACCGGCAGCCAGTAAGAACGGGTTACAGTATATTCCATTACCAGTTCTCTTGTATGGCACGCACTAATAAACTCTCCCCTCTTCCTATAGTCTCCGGATCCGCTATGCGCCTACCATAAATGGATCGACCAGGAGATCCACCCGCACGACCAGTGTACTCTAGGCTGCGAGGAGTGGGACGCTTAGACAACACGCAAGAGGATGGAGGAGTGGCAGCATAGAGAAGATCGAAGCAAGCGTATCCGGCGGGAGTCGCAAGCTCATCTAGAAGCATGCAGGCGCAGGGAGCGGGAGGCTCGTGAGGAGGAGTGCGAGAGAAAGTGCGAACTGGTGGCCAAGGCTAGGGTCGTCGACGAGGACTACAACGCCGACCTCGAGAGAAAGGGCAAATGGCCACGTTGTACATAGTAGTTCAGTCCTCTTCGTCTATATGTTCTATGTATGTCTAATTTTCTAAAGGCATGCGTATATCGTCCTTGGTTTATTAGCCTGCGTGACATGTAACCCCTTGTCAGATCAACTGTCGTGTTGTCTTTGTTATGCCATTTATCCAAAATTCTCTTCTATGTATTAATTCCGTGTTGCATCGCAATATTACTTGCCTTCCTACTTACGAATCATTACTAGCTTAATCGTCCTCATAAAATTCTTTAGAAATTGATCACACTACAACATCATACGATGATCTCAAAATGTTATTGCGAGTCTAACAGATTTCGTACCATTCAGAATCTATGAAAATAACAAACGGCCTAACCAATATTGTCTGCCCTTTTATTAAAACATAACAACTTGTAAATAACAATTGCTAAATGTATTGTCTACAAAATTGTTATTTACTCACCCATAATTATTTTCATCGGATTAATAAAATAAAAATATTTTTATTTAAATCGCCTAATCATTGAGCGACTAAGGCTAAGTCAATCAAACAAATTGAATGACTAAGCACTAGTCACCCTACGGTTGGGTGATATAGTCTAGTCGTCCAACCGTTGGGCGACTTAGCCATGTGTCGCCTAATAGTTAGGCGACTAGCCCATATCTCTCAATCATAAAGCGATAGATGTCTATTTTTATAAAATAAAAATATATAGTTTAGAAAAATAATTATTTAAAATGAAAACAGTTTGCTCTGTCTGCTTAGGGCGCCCATCGTCATCCGCTGTCGTCCGTATTGCTTTCGTTGCCTTCCCTTTCATTTCTTCTGTCTCTGGACAGTGGTTCATCGTCATGTTATGTCATGTCTCGTTTTTCCACCCCATTCCGTTGTGGACACATCACTTTCAAGCAAGTTGAAGATTGATCTAAATCACTTCCAAGCAAGTTGAAGATTGATCCAAGTGGTTGGTTTTTTTTTATTGAGCCTTATAATTTATAGCTATAATTTTTAAATCCTATTCTGTTAGTGAGAAGCAAATGTAAAGAGAAATAGTCGTATACTATAATTTATCTGTAGATTCCATCTTAAAAAATATACCATTTAACGACAAGTTATTGTAGAAATAAAAACCAAACACTAAGCATAAGTTCAAAAGAACTGAGCCGAATCTGCACCAAGGGAGCAGAAAATCAGCTAGAGCATATATGTAGCTAAAAATGTTGCCTTGCTGGTATAACAACAAAAAATACGTACGCACGTCTGTAGTGTACATGGCATAGCTAAGCTAGTCAAGTCTGGGTTAGTGGGCATTGTTTCTTGTTCTCCATTTCCATCAGCATAATCAGCGTACCTGTAAAGTTCCCGTTTGAAAACGCAGGAGTTGCGAGGGAGTTCGAGAGGAAGTGTTCTTCTGCTTAATTAATTCACCTGAAATTTTTGTAAAATTCATATGTCCGAATCAGCAATGCTATATGTCCCGAAGATGTATCGTGCAGTGTACATAGTGATCCAGTCTGGACCAATAGGTGAAGTCCACGTGTTCTAGTGGAAACCCAATCAAAACTGTTACGGCACAATGTGCGTGATGCAAGTTCCTTGTCTCCAGCCGCATCTCATTCTCTCCTTGATGATGTCTTCGGCTATTCATTTTCTCTACCCATTCGTATACATGCAGAAACTCAAGAAAGAGAGAATAAGGGGGTTATTTTGAGCTGTGGCTTATGACGTATGGCTGTGGCTTTTGAATTCTAGTCTGTTCGTAAAAGATAGTACGTAGAGAGAAATACTTGCATGTGATTTTAGTAGGTACAGTTGAACTTGGTACAATTTGTACTATAATTTTTCTGTTGACCTGACCTTAAAAAATACACCGATTTTGAATTTGATATTGTTCTCCCGTACATAAGCAATAAGCCAAATGTACAAACAAACCCAGCCAAATCAATTAACTTTATTGTCGTTGGGGTCCTCTTATCTGCCGAAAAATAGTCAGTAGTTGAATTGTTGGAGCTATGCTACTTTGTAGTTTTGTAGTCATTTCTAACTCTTCGGTCCACGTAAACGTTGCAACTTCGTGGCTTCGTGTGCTTGGCTCATCTTTTGGCAAAAGGATTATGAATAGATGAGACGCCTCAGCAGGCTCTTTCTCAAATTGAATATGTTTTGACCTACAGTTTATTTTTGTCGCCGATTTAGGGCCTATTCGGCAGTGAGAAAACCGACTGGCTTTTCGCAGTCGCTACAGTACCTAACTTTTAAACGGAGTATTTTCTCAAGACGGAGTCTACAAGTTAAACGTAGTACACGTTAAAAGCTCAACATCTGTACCAGCCAAAATCGTAAGTGAGTATCGATCTCTCCGTAATCTGTACCGTAAACAACCAAAATTCAAAAATTTTAACCAAAAGCCAAAAACCGCAGCAAAAAAAACAGGCCCTTAGATTCATGATGTCCGACTGCAGCTATAAGGAACAACAATGCTATGCTAGACAAGAGACGAACAAACTTGCTCCGTAATTCTACGAAGAAGCATTCTGATTTCTGATGAAGGGACGACGTTATTGAGGATTTTGGGAGAGGAATTAGCGACAAATGAACGTTGCCCCTGCTGGGATATGGATAGGCTATATTAGCGCAGATTAAATTTTTTTTACCGTGTAAACTAGAAATTCATACGAGTAAGAGTCATGGATTGTTACTACTAGACACGCAGTTCAGCGGAAGTAGAGTTGAAGCAGCCGATTCAACGAAGAGTACGTCGGTGTAATGGTAGTAGTCGATCGTCCTCCGAACAACTGTCTCCTCCTCGCGATTGTCCTGATCAGCACCGCAGTCGCAGCAGCGTCTTTACCGAGGTCCATACATCCAGGGATAGAACACTGTGCGTCGGTGTGCTAGCACCAGCGCGCATGATAGGGGTTATGAGAGGTGGCGGGTAGGGTTTCGACGGGTGTATTTCAGAATACCTCTCTCAGTTTCATATCTCTCTTTATATAGCCTCCACTCAATACGAATAAATAATATAATTATCTTTATAATTATCTCTACGACATATCACTAGCCCAAATGATCACTGCGGACCTTTTAGGTGCTCTGAGTACCATTTTCTGATGTCCGAATAGATACCGTGTCTAATCTAATAATTATTTACAGTAAGATGCGGGCCCACCAGGAAAATTGGTGGCCGTCACGAAGCTTCGGAGATCTGGCAGTGAACTGACCTCTAGGAAAATGTGACTGATGACCTTATTTGCAAACAGGTCAAAATCCTCAACAGGAGGGATGCTAGTTGTAAGCCTGCAGAAACTCCCTTGCGTTAGATTTCGACCACTGAACGACTAGCATACTGAGCCCGTTCGGTTAGGCTAAAAAGATATGATTTATGGTTAAAATTATATAATAGCGACTGTAATTTCACTGTAGCTAAAGATAGCTTATTGGCATAATTAAATTTAAAAAATTAAAAATAGAAAAAATATACTAGCTTATCACGGACAACGCAAACGAATACGGAAAAAAAGAACCAGCAAAGAGCTAAAAAGCCAAAAGTTCAAAAATAACGAAATTTATAAATAATAAAAAATAAATCAGAAGTTAAAGTCAAAACAAGCGGGGCCTATGTAGTATGGCATACGCTACCCAGAAAGGCCCATAAACACTCGAGTGCACCTGCGTCCACTATCTATAACCTCTCTGGCAGGCTTGAAATTTGTGCCAAAAAAATTTAGTCAAAAGTTAGAAATCATAATGTCCCTCCAAAACTAGTTTAACATCCCATCATCAACCCTAAGGCTCAATCTCTCTCCACCGGTTTCAGTGGTGATCAATTGGACTTAAAAGCTCATGGTTTATGGCTGAAAATATTGTAGCTGGCTGAAAAAAACACTGTAGCTGACAGAGGCTTATTTAGCATAATTAAATTTAAAAAAAATATAAAAATATAAAAGATATGTTAGCCCAATATGTATAATACAAACGAATACGGGAAAAAAAAGAACCGGCAAAAAAGCTCAACAAAAAGCCAAAAGTTCAGAAAAAGACGAATTTATGAATAGTGAAAAATAAGCCAGAAGCCAGAAACTCAAGCCGAACCGATCAGGGCCTCAAATTTTGAAAGAGCCGTCACCCACCTCTGTTTCAAAATGTACTTTAACAATGGTGTTTTCTAGCAAAAACATGTGTATACTCTTCTATTGTTACAGAATACAATGTTGAAATTTTGAAATTAGGTAAGTTTTTACGCAACACTGAACAAATGCTCAAGTAGGGTACTAAATACTGTACACTCAAAATATGCAGCCCACCTACATGTACTACTGTACAAAGCATAATATATGGATTAAACCTACATCCTCATATACATATACTATTGTACATACAGATTGATACTTGAATTTGTACGAAATATAGTACACTCAAAATATGTAGATATAAACTTTTTGTATGGATAACACACATATATACAGTACTGTACGAAGGTACAAACTTACACACACACACACACACACACACACACATATATATATATATATATATATATATATATATATATATATATATATATATATATATATATATATATATATATATATATATATATATATATATGACGATTGTTTGCTGCACCAAGGTGCCTAGGCACCTAATTTCTTAGACGTTGGATTGATTTAGATACTGCCAAATGATAGGATACACTTGTCAAATACATGCTTATAGAGATTCGAGTATTGAGTTGGGGGACAATTGGAATAATACTGCTGTAGACAAGTCTGTAGAACTTCCGAGCAATTTTTTAGAACCTGCAATCTTAGTTCCATATGTGGGACAAAGGTTTGCCACATCCACTGACGCTCAGCGGTTCTACAAGGCCTGTTTGGGAGAGCTCCACCACTGAAAACGTGGATCTGGAGCAGCAGCTCCACCATGGAGCAGCTCCACCGTGGATCTGGGATCCCATCATGGAGTGTTTGGCTTGTACAACAGCTCCAGATCCACGAAATTGATGTTTTAGTGAGAATGGCCACTTTTGGTGGGATGGGGTGTGTAACCAATGGCATTGGTGGGTAATTACCACCCAACTCCACGGTGGAGCACCCCTTGAGAAGCTTCATGAAATCCATGGATCTGGCCCTCAGATTCAGGATTTTGGTGGATCCAGATTTCGCGGAGCTGGAGCGTTTGGGTAAAATTTCGTGGAGTAGAGCTGTTTTTCGTGGATCTGGAGCTGGTGGAGCTCTCCCAAACAGGCCCTATGTTTGTGTACTACTCTGGATTGGAACAAGGCAAAAAAGGAAAAGTACTCTTGTCAGAGGTACTGTTTCGACGTATGAATATGTGTGTAACAGACAGGTAATCTTCTCACTGCCAATTTATGTCCAGTCATGCTAATTGTCTTAGATCAAAACATGTCACCATCTGTCTGCGAAGGGTTGAAATTCTCATCTGCATGTGAACTGGAGTAGCATATGTCCTTGCTTGGTCGGATCTGTGGATTTTTTCAATGATTTTAATTCAGTAAGGTTGAGCTACCGACAACATAAAACATAAATGTAAACACAGACCTGAAGTTTTCCAAACTGACATCTCATTCCTGCCCTTTGAAACAAAATCTAGTTTGCACCTCTTTCTGATTTCTTCTTCCGTATAAACTGAGATTCTAGGCAGCTTGTTGTGCACAAGGTTCAGTCCACCAAAATCCAACTGATCAAGGTATAAAACCTAGATATATTTGTATAACGTAAAAAACATGGTCAGTCTAAGAATCTGGTTAGCAAAATTAAAAAGGGATAATGATAAGATAGGAAATGCGATATACCTGGAGGAATATTACACAGCCATTAATGTAAGTAATCTTCTCATTGTCGTTAAGCTTTTTCTGCACTGTTTTAGCAGCTGAAAGTATGTCTTTAATGACATACGAAGCCCAATTATATTTGCCAATGTCACTAGGACTGATAACTGCTCTGAAATATCTTGCGCACACATTATCATGCATAGACTGCGGTGCCAAGAACTTAGTAACGACATGGATTACAAATGCAACTTTGAATACTTTTATGTCTTCCTCGGACATTGGATTTGCATGTTCTTTTTGAAATATTCCATACAGGAATTTCCTATTGATATGCTTTACATCTGGTACTTTTAACAACTTGCAGATAAATTCCTTTGCATATATTAACTCTACACCTTCTGGTTCCACAAGATCTCTTCCATAACAGGGTATCCCAAGTACCTTGTTTACATCTTTTTCCGAGAAGCGCATAAGGTTGCCGTTGCTTACTCTAATAGCCTGAGCTACACAATCAACTCGCGATAAAAGCCACAAATTAAATTCGCGATAATTTGTTATGTTAGGCACCTCGAGAAGTCCTCCAAAACCCATTTGCCGAACAAGCTCCTTCTTCGCTTCACTGAGCATGTTAGAAACTGACCAGATTGCCAATGGAATGCACCGCAATGTTGGAGGTGTGAACTTGCCATCTACAACTCTGTTGCGGGGGGGGGGGGGGGGGGGTTCACGAAATCATCTCCGTCGGAATCATACAAAGGAAAAACTTCAGGAGCAGCTCGGCGAGATGGCTGAGCACGGGAAGGAAGAGATGCCCTTGGTAGCCTCGGCATACTGACTGCATGGCATAAAAGAACTACAAGGCTAAGAATCTCGCCAATCACAATCAGACAAAAATGAAGCGATAACTATCAAATTAAAAACCTGGATTCAACAACAAACCTGATGTAATAGCAAATGAAATGAACAGAATGAACTCTGAGATCTGTCTTTAATTCATTGATCAACCTGAGAAAATGAATCACTCACAATGGCTATCAAATCGCCAGATGAAAATGAAAAAAAGCATCACCAGATCGCATGTACATGCATATGTTAGCTATCAGTCTAGTTTCCAAACTAAGGCTCCTTAAATCACTCTGTATGCATGTATGTGTATATGGCAAGTTTTGTTTCCAAACAATGGCTCCTTAAATTACTCTGTATGCATGTACATGTATATGGTAGCTAATCAGGACTGCTTCCAAACAGCTGCTCCTTAATTCATTCGGGATTAATTGGCCCATTCAAAATGACGGTTAGCTTTGCTTTAACGGGTTGTCTTTGTTTTACCCGTTTCTTTAGCCACCAGATGAATCACAATCTTCGAATATGGATGGACGATAGATTGGAAGGGAGCCTAGGCACCAAGGTGCAGCTTGTAATTTATATATATATATACTAGTTGGATGCCCGTGTGTTGCTACGGATTAAAACATAATCATAACATTTAAAAAGTCTAATTGCAAAATGATAGGGAGCAAAGGAAATACTCTAAAATTAGTCTATCAAACAAGAACACTATAGATCCACATATAGAAAGACTTTGACTTACAAGGATTGCCAAAAAAGGAGAGACGTAATTAATTGCAATTCACAAATAAAAACTTTCCACAGGGGTTACATGGTACAAGCTGAAAAGAGAACACCCAGTTACATATGGGAAATCTCGCATCCAGAAAACAGCAAGCTAAACACCTGTATGAGCATATCCCATGGACAAGATAAAAGATATTGACAAGACGTCGTCGAACAATTCACAAATGGATGCACTCATTGTTCCTAGTGATATTCAATTAGGATATAACTCCATTCCACAGATATATAAGAAAGTTTCTTGATACTACAAATACTACCAGTAAAATTAGATAGAATGGCATGAACACATGTCCAATTTGCTATGCGTCAAATTACACATTGAAGCACAATCATCTAGCAAGCATGATAGCTAGAAGTATCTTAGCCACAACATTTGCATCTACTTCTAGCAAGCATCCTAGCTATGAATATCCTAACCAAAAGAACCATATCAACTTTCTTCATGACAAATCACATCTACTTCCACCAAAATGAGTCTTGCACTTCTAGCAATTATATAGCTAGAGGTCCCTTAGCCAAAAGATTTGCATTTACTTCCCCTAGTAATGTCATGGAGAAGCATTTCCAATAAGCTCGTTGGTGACCCTACAAAAGATTCCATAAATGATAAACCATATAGCTAAAACTAATTACTAAAAAATTTATAATCAAAATTATGTTTACCTCCGTCTCAGATCGCGTGCAACTGCAACATTAGGTTCAAAGTGCACCCTACTGAAGCATGTAGTGTGCAGGCTATGATCTAAAAAGTAAATAAGTAAGTATAAAACATAGAGTAGATCAACACAAAATGAACAAGGAACACACATCAACTCACCTTGTTCACGCCTTGCTCGAAGCATAGTTGCCACGATGATAGTTCGATCATCAGAGCATCTCGTTCATTTAGTCAAATGGCTGGTAAGTACTTTGTCCTTAACAACTAACTTCACAGGTTTGAAGCTACAGGAATATAAACATGGCCTGAGTTTCCATTTTGTGTTATAAAAGCTCTATAAACATGGCACTTTATCCAACATATGAACTTAGCAGGTTATTCTACTTTATAAAAAATTTGGGAGACTCAAGAAAAAACATTTTCTGATTCATATATTATCACTATCACTATTATATAAAAACTGAGAAGGTATTCTATCTGTTTGAAAATGTAATCACCAAACATGATTATATATTCTAACCAGACAAGTCATGAAGGGACACCTCTTACAACGTGGTCGTAGCTTCCTTACGACCACGTTCAATAGCCTTTCGACCACACTGTCTGTTCGTAGCGGTCGGTAGTCGGCGCTCGAGCTTGCGATCACGTTGAGAAGTCGGCGCCTTACGACCACGTTGAAGGCTACGACCGGTTCCGTTTTGCCGCAATCGATTGCCTTTCGACCGCGTCAGTGATTTTACAATGTGGTCGTAAAATCACTGTTCCTCTGCCGTGGTCGTAGGCGCCTCCCGCTCACACCTGCTGGGATTTTGCCGTGGTCGAATGCTTTTCGACCACGCCTGCCGATATTTGCCGTGGTCGTAAGTCCCTCCGACCATACGACCGGTAAGGATTGTTTACGACCGGTTCCGACCGCCTCAATCGCTTTTCCGATCGTTTTTCAACGTGGTCGTAAACTTACTGTAGCAGTTTACGACCGCTCAGATCTTCCCGCTGAAGTCGCTGCTCCTTAGGACCAATTACACCGTGGTCGTAGCCTTCAACGTGATCGCAGCCCCTCTTACAACGTGGTCGTAGCCTCCTTACGACCACGTTCAACTTCCTTCGTTTCGGTCGTACGCCTACAGATCACCTTCGACTTCTCATCAATTTGGTCGTATTGCTTCCTGACCTCACCGTCTTTCCGTTTTGCCGCAATCGATCGCCTTTCGACCGCGTCAGTGATTTTACAACGTGGTCGTAAAATCACTGTTCCTCTGCCGTGGTCGTAGGCGCCTCCCGATCACGCCTGCTGGGATTTTGCCGTGGTCGAACGCTTTTCGACCACGCCTGCCGATATTTGCCGTGGTCGTAAGTCCCTCCGACCATACGACCGGTAAGGATTGTTTACGACCGGTTCCGACCGCCTCAATCGCTTTTCCGATCGTTTTTCAACGTGGTTGTAAACTTACTGTAGCAGATTACGACTGCTCAGATCTTCCCGCTGAAGTCGCTGCTCCTTACGACCAATTACACCGTGGTCGTAGCCTTCAACGTGATCGCGGCCCCTCTTACAACGTGGTCGTAGCCTCCTTACGACCACGTTCAACTTCCTTCGTTTCGGTCGTACGCCTACAGATCACCTTCGATTTCTCACCAATTTGGTCGTATTGCTTCCTAACCTCACCGTCTTTCCGTTTTGCCGCAATCGATCGCCTTTCGACCTCGTCAGTGATTTTACAACGTGGTCGTAAAATCACTATTCCTCTGCCGTGGTCGTAGGCGCCTCTCGATCACGCCTGCTGGGATCACATGTACTTTTATCTTTCCTTTTCTGCAACAGAATGCAGGTGGTTCATATTGAAATCTCATTGCTCCACAGTACAAGTAGTTAGGCACCTTTCTCAAAACATGGTGCCTATCAGGCAAATTTTGGTAGACATAATCATAAGGATCTTCATTGTTACTCAGATCTACACCATTGACATTGACACGATAGGACTCGAAGGAACCATCTGTTATGAAATCAAGCACCGGGCGTCACTACACAACATTAATAAGCAAAACACATGTGATGACACACAAAATAAAGTTACCTTCACCAACGTACTGCCTGGTCTCATCGTCATCAAGAAGGTCATCAATATCTGCATGATGTTTGCTCGAACATGAGCTAGTATAATTAGAAATTGAACAAACCTACATTTAACCGTAAACATAGAAAAAGAACACACCTTGATCAGATTCATTGTTTGTAGGTTCGAACAAGGCACTATCATACTCTATATCACTCTGTTCTATAGATCTTGGTTGAGCAGGCTTTATATGCATCGTTTCCTTCTCCAAGACACTGACTGACTGTGATCTCTTCTTTGCACTGTAGTCCCTCATTCTCTGCAACAAATGTTCTTTGCTGTTCTGATCCATATTGTTGTACCTCTCTCTTTGTGCGAGGGCCTTTTGCCTATTTGAGTTGCCAACTGGTTATGAATGGTTGGAAAACATTGACATGGTGAGATCAACTGTACATATAACTGTACATATTGCAAATGGAAAAAATAGCAGGATGGCACCTGGAGTTGCCGCACTTGCATCCATTAGAGTGTGGCCTGATAGTTTGTCTGGAACACAAGAATTATCATAGATCGGTTGTCTTGTC
This sequence comes from Dendrocalamus latiflorus, assembly GCA_017311315.1. NCBI lineage: Eukaryota > Viridiplantae > Streptophyta > Magnoliopsida > Poales > Poaceae > Dendrocalamus > Dendrocalamus latiflorus. Next base: position 4,680,959 of record CM029618.1, read on the forward strand.
TGGACATAATTATGATTCCTATGTAACCAATCCATGTTATCATCAGGAAAGACATTTTCCTTGTCTTGAGCGTTTGATGCTTGGAGAATACTTGAACACACTCCATGTCGAGCTATTCATGCAGTAAATTATTATGAGATAGTGGAAGACACATTTTGTTGGTAATAAAGAGCAACATTGTAAATAATAACGGGGCCTTTTCATGGAGTAAATTGTGATATTTATATACAATACCATAATCAGCTCCTACAGTATGTGTTGATGATTCTGTCCTCTTCGATAATCGTTGTTCCCGGTGCCTTTTATTTCTTTCTTCTCTTTGATCGGCGGACTCTTCAGCCTTTCTCCTTGCTCGGTATTCTCGTTGTTTTCTATTCCTCTCTTCCCTCTTTCGCTCGGCCTCATCCACAGGTGCTGCAGGTGTTTAGAAATACAAAACTGAGAATTACAAAAATTTTGACAGCAATGCCATGACAGTTGAGGAAGCGTTCCTACCTGTGTTGTTGTTTGTTATTTCGCCTAACGCAGTGCACTCTGCTTTCTGAGTTGCCATGTCTTTTTTAACCAGCCAGCAACATGGAAAACCAAACTGAGGAAGATGCAATAACCAATGATTGGTTGTTTTTTTTACCACCAATGATTAGCATCGCAAACTTACAATTTAAAAGTTTTAAACTCGAGGTAAACTGTAGTTTTAGTGAAAATTAACATACTAAGAAACTGAATGATAAAGTAAGAACTACCAATTAACTGAATGTTCTATAGATCTTGGTTGAGCAGGCTTTATATGCATCGTTTCCTTCTCCAAGACACTGACTGACTGTGATCTCTTCTTTGCACTGTAGTCCCTCATTCTCTGCAACAAATGTTCTTTGCTGTTCTGATCAGATTCATTGTTTGTAGGTTCGAACAAGGCACTATCATACTCTATATCACTCTGTTCTATAGATCTTGGTTGAGAATGTAAATGAAGTAAATAGTGAGATAGATTAAGACTCATGCCAAAAGAGATTCATGATGAGTTATCATATTGTTGAGTCCATAGCAATTATGCTTAAAGAGGAAAATTGCCAATAAATAATATCACAGCTATTACATCTTTTGAAGCCACCTAAATCCTCACACGCCTAATAAGTTCTTGTATATCTTCAGGAATGTTGTCTTTAGATTCGTTGTCCTTGTACTTCAACATCTCTACCAAGAATTTGGTCCTCAGTGCATTCCCATCCTGTACGAATTATTACACTTGAATGTCATAAAATAACAATTAATTGTAGAATGTTTTTACCAAGTACACAAAAGATTATTTACTCACATTGAAAACAATGGTAATCTAATACCATTCCACAAGCGCATAAAGCTGATAACAAAAAAGCCTGTCAGCTTACACTCACAATTGAAAATTATTTTGGAAAGTTTGAGTTTGGTTTGAACATTTTCTGCAAAGTCGTAGCCCATTTTGGGTGGTTGAAAGATCTCTATGACCTTGTTGGCCGTGGTCGAAAGCCCCCAGAGTCATTTACGACCACGTAGTCACTGGTCGGAAGCCAGCCAGGTCGTTTATGACCACGTTGGCCGTGGTCGAAAGCCACCAGAGTCGATTATGACCACGTAGTCACTGGTCAGAAGCCAACCAGGTCGTTTACAACCACGTTGGCCATGGTCGAAAGCTCTCAGAGTAGTTTACGACCACATTGTGGCATTTATGACCACTTTGGCCGTGGTCGAAGGCCACCAGAATTGTTTACGACCACATCGGGCGTGGTCGAAGGTCATCTGAGAGGTTTACGACCACTCTGGCCGTGGTCGAAGGGCATCAGGACCGTTTACGACCACGTAGTGTCGTTTACGACCACTCTGGCCATGGTCAAACACAGCTACGACCACGTTGGTCGTGGTCGAATGCAGCTACGACCACCTTGGCTGTGGTCGAAAGTCGTAAGTCGAAGCTACGACCACTGCGATCGGAAGTCGGCGTTGTGGTTTACGACCACGTTGTGTAGTCGGCGCCTTACGACCACGTTAACGCGAGAAGAAGTCGGCGGTCGAGGCTTCGACCGCTACGGTCGATAGTCGGCGCTCTGGCTTACGACCACGTTAAGAAGTCAGTAGCTTACGACCACGTTGTAGCGAGAAGCAGTCGGAAGCCGAGGCTTCGACCGTTGTGGTCGGAAGTCGGCAGACTTCGACTTCAACCACGTGGGTTGTCGGCAGTCTTCGTCCACGTTGTGAGGTGGTTGAACGTGGTCAGATCGCCTCGTGCTCGGTCGGTTGTGGTCGTAGCCGGTCGGATGTAGTCGCAGTCGGTCGGTTGTGGTCGTTTGCGGTTGTATGCGGTTGGAAGTGCTCGAGTAGCGGTCGGATGCGGTTGTAACGTGGTGAGACGTGGTCGGAAGTCCTTACGACCACGTTAGAACCTTCTGTGCACTGGGAATCAGTCGAATAGACCACTGGGGTGGTCGTATGGACTATGGTACTGGTCGTAGGTCTTGTGCATGTCATGTTCTACCTTTTTGACTGGTCGTAGAGCATTTACGACTTTGGGGGAGTGTGTTTTGAGTTTTTTTCCTGATTCATTCTTATGGTCTTTTGGAGTGGTCGTAGCCCTCTGAGTTGTGGTCGTAGGACTTAAGCAAGTCTTGATCAATGGTTTTGACCAGTCGTAAATTGGTACGACTGGGTTGGGTAAGTTGGATCTGAAATTTGGGATGGTTGTAGCAGAGCTGTGTGTTCACTGGGGATCACCCATTAACCCCTCTCCCAATACCGTGTTTTACCCAACCAACACTGTGTTTTAGCACCTACGACTACCGCTTAGCTCTGCTACGACCAGCCAAGACAGTCGTTACGAGTTACCCAACCAGGTCGTACCAACATACGACCGGTCGAGATCACAAGACAAGCAACGCTCAAAGCCCTTATGACCGATTCCCAGGTCTTGTGACCACTTCTAGAGACCATACGATCGGTTAACAGAAGCTACGACCGCTTATTGCGTGATCGAACCACCTTCCGACCACGTTGATCGCTTACCACCGTGGTCGAAACCCATTCAGACCACGTACACCGAGTTTCACCGTGGTCGAAGCCCTTTCGGTCACAATTGACCACTTCCGACTACGTTCCAACCTCATCCGACCGCTTATACGACCTCAACCGACTGAGTCTGACTGCGCTTTGAGCACATCTGACCGCCTCACAACGTGGTCGAAGTCCGTCGGCATAGTTGTGGTCTGCCGACTATCGATCGCGGCAGTCAAAGCCTCGACTTCTGACTTCCTCTCGTGCTAACGTGGTCGTAAAGCTGTCTTGCGACGTCCGACCATGGCCAATGTGGTCGTAGTAGCTTTTGACCATGGCCAAAGTGGTCGAAAACCTCTCGGGTGACCTTCCAAAACCTCTCGGGTCACCTCCGACGCCTCCTCTACCGCTCCTCCGCGCCTCCTCCTACCTCTGCCCCCAACCGGTGAGATGGAGGTCGCGCCGCCTACTTCCTCCGCCCCCGCCGTCGCCTCCTTCCTCTCCTCTGCCCCCAACCGGCGCCACCCCCGCCGTCGCCTCCTTCCTCTCCCCCGCCGCAGCAGCGCCTCCTCCTTCCTCCGCCCCCTTCCTCTCTGAGCCAGCCGCCACGGGGAGGAGGCGATGGTGGCGCGGAGTGGGGAGGAGGAGGCGAGGGCAGAGCGGCGAAGGATAGCAGGCGAGGGCGGAGCGGCAGAGGAGGGAGGGGAGCAGGCGAGGGCAGAGCGGCGGCGGAGGAGAGAGGGGAGGAGCGACGGGCGGAGCAGCGGTGGAGGAGGGAGGGGAGGAGGCGCACTGGATTCGGTGGGGAGGCAGGCGCCCGGAGGACGGAGGTATCAGCGGAGGATTCTGTGGGGAGGAGGTCTCAGCGCACGACATTCGATTTTGGGGGAGGAGAGAAGCAGAGGGAGGCCCACATGTCGGCGCTTTTTTTCCTGTGAGAGGCGGCAGAGCGTCGGACGCACCATCACCTTGAACTCGTTCTTTTAAGAGTAGATATATATATATATATATATATATATATATATATATATATATATATATATATATATATATATATATATAGGACGAGTGTTTCATGCACCCAGGTGCCTAGGCACCCATATCAATACCCGTTGATTTGCTTTGAGATTCGCAACGTTTGATGTGGGTATCTTCATATACCCACAAAAAAGTATATTTGAGATGTCAAACTCCGAAAAAAAATTAAATTCAACTTTAGTTTAATTAGTTTGAACTATTTTTATGGTATATACTCACTGCAGTCGTATTGAACTCAAAAGTAGTTCAAACTAGTTTGAACTGAGTTCAAAACTTACTTACCATAAATATATCAAGAGTATAAACTTACTTACTTACCATTATAAAATAGTACCATAGTGTCTGAGTACTAAATCTCCCTACCTTTGGATTGCTTTTAGATGCGTGCAAGTGTAATATATCAGGCAAACCCATTAACATTCATTAATTCGAAAAGGTGTCAATTTGGAAAGGAAGTCATTGATTTAGTATGCTGAATCAACCATGGATGAAAAGTCTCAATTATAGAGTCTAGGCATCATGGTGCCCCTGTTATCTCTACTAATATATAAAAAGGAGTTGGTGGTCGTCGATGTGTTCTCCTCTCCCCTCTCTACAGCCATCTGTTTTGATCTGGACCATTCGTCTCTTTCCTTCCCCCCCCCCCCCCCCCCTTCTCTCAATATATAACCGCCCACCCCTCCGCTTTCCCCATTTCGTGTATTCTGGCCACCTTTCTCTTTGTCGCTTGCTCTCCAATATTTGATGTGTGAAGTTAGCCAGGCACGGGTCTCTAACTAGTTTATACTATATATATATATATATATATATATATATATATATATATATATATATATGTGCGCGCGCGCGCGCCGCGCGCATATTGTACAAATCTACAACAAAGGAAGATGATCGTGGCTGTGAGGTACCTGGCGGGATTGGCGAGCAACAGGACGTCGGCGAGTACATGAGAGAGAGGCAGAGCACCTGGCGGGGGTCGGAGCATTCCAGTGAAATAACAAACCAGAAAAAAATCATCTTCCTTAAGATACATTGTCACCTTAAAATTGCCTATGGGTGAATTACACTGCTAATAATTACCATATTATAATGTAATAATGAGCAGCAATGAACATTTACCTTTATTTCCATCCAAGGATCAATCATCTGGGGCCTTCACCTACAAGTGATTCACGAGGCCAGGGACGCCACACTCCCACGTGTGAACCTGAACGGGAAAGAGCCAGCTCCACCATGGTGCGGACCACCAACAAAAGGAAGATGCTAGGTCCTTTCCCTCTCAAACTCAAAGGGCTAGCACGTTGTACCTGTGCCAGAATCTGGGCGAAGGAGAATTATGTGCGAGTAGTTGGGCCATCAAGTTCTTGATCAATGCTCAGGTAGGAATGATCTTGCGGTCTCATCCCCTTGGAGACGTGAAAAATGCGAAATTATGCGGCTTGAGGAACAGTGATGCAATGGCAACCACTACAACCAAGGTTCATGAAAATGTACAGGAGGCAGGTAAGGCATTGCTTGATGACCCGCACCTAGGGATATAATCGGAGCGGATATGAATAGGTATCGCTTGTCATGTACTATATTTTATATTTTTTCTTGCAGTCAGACATGGATAGTGACGGATAGCTATTTCTCTATTCCGTATTTGTTCCACAATCCTTTGGACGGACGGTCGGTCAAACGGAAATTATCCGCTTCTTTTACACCCCCTATATAGGACAGTAGGGGTGCAATCAGTGCGAATAGGAAGAGACTAATCGTCGAGATATCGAAAGAAGAGCACTCAATATTCCCCGCCTGTTTAGATGCGGCAATCCACATATTATCTTATTCTTAAGTGAAGTCCTAACAGACTTTCTCATATCACTTGACATACGGATATATCCAGACAGATACCACTCATCCCGTATCCTATTTTATATTTTTTTCTCGGAATCAGAGTCAGATACATAGAGTACCGGATACCAATTTTCGATATAATTAAGGGCTATATTTATATAATTGTTTTAAAACTCTTAGAACTGGAAAATGATTATATGTTGTCACATAATTATCAAATGACTAATTGCATCTGTCAGTAAAGTAATTTCAACTCCTCGTTAGTTGTAAAGGGAAGCACTTTGGCACTTTCTATTATGAGTAGTACAAAAGCATGTTTTCTTTACAACTTGCTTTGGTGTCAAAAGAAATGAATCTTCTATATACTTCATCCTTTTAGAAGTAATTTAGAGCCAATTGAAAGAAAGTTTACTTACACAGTTACACTTAAATTTCAATCTCTAGCTCCACCTGCAAAGAAGACCAACGTCCAACCGATACATTGGATTCAAAACGTCTACAATGTTCATTCCAAATTGCTGAAACATGAAAGAATGAGTTAATCACTTGATCAGTTAAATATTCTGCTATGTCAGTCCCCAGTAAATAGCTGAAGATCTAGACCCTGATCTGCACATGCGAACTGAGAGAGAGAGAGAGAGAGAGAGAGGAACTGATAGCAACGCAGAAGCACGCGGCGCACTTGTCGCCGCCGATGGCGGAGGCGATGCCGCAGAGGTGAACTAGCGAAGGAGGCGAGGCGCCAGGCTGCCACTGCAACCGCCCTTGCTAGTCTTGCCGTCCTGGTCAGGTCTAGTAGTGAGTTAGCCAGTTTGGGGATCAGGGATTCAAGGGATGGCCAACCATACCCGCAAATGAGCCATATCCGCAAATGGGCCAGTAGATTGGGGAAATAGGCCAAAAGACTCTGAAGGACATTTAGGTTGATTAAGTATGAACATAACAAATTTGATCCAACTAAATGTATACATATCTATTATATCTTGTATATACTAATTTCTTTATCAAAAAATTTTGATGTTCAGTTAAACACCTACGAACTATACCAGGTGCACACTGGAATGATAGTTAGGTCCAATTTGAAAAGCAAAAATTTCACTAAAATTTCACCAAAAACAATTTAATTTCTACGTTAATTAAACAATTCTCATATTTGAAAGTCTTATGGCGTATGCATCACTACCGCAATCAAACCTCGCATGTACCTCGAGAAACGTCGTGAACAGGCAAAACAGAAGGGAAATGGAATGTGAATTGAATGAAGCTGTGTATAATTTTACACTGTATTCTGTCGTCAGGCTATTCTCCTGCTGCCTCTTTTAATATACAACTACAAGAAATTACAGTGCCCCAACAGTGGCTTTTTTTAGTTTTCCTTACATCTCTTTCTCCTTTTTTTGGGGGGGTGGTTCATTTTCTCCCTGGTACTAACCTAAGAGATGTTAGTACACCACAACACGGAGCAGACCGGGTTGGGGCTGCGTGTAGTGGAGGCCTTCGTCAAGAAGGAACTGCTCGACGGCAATTGGTAACCTTGCTGTGCGAGAACCCTTGGTGTGGTGGCCTGTTCCGACGCATACCATGACTTGCATGCTCTCGCCTGCAGCCCTCGCCGTGACCCTCAGGGCACCAAGCTCAACCTTCAGAATGTGTATGGCTTCGCTCACATGGAGACCATGCAAATCAATCAGAGGGTCACTCCCCCGTTGCGAAGAAACAGGGTTCCTGACCAATGAGACAAAACTCGGGATAAAACAGATGTGCTGTAATATGTCGGAAAAGGTACAGAGCAGCTAATCAAGTAGATAAACATGAACTGGACAAGAAAAGGATTCCGTTTTTTCAGTGCAGAAAGGGCAAGGGAGCAATTGGGCAACCTCTGTCGATAAATAGCTTCTCTAGCTTTCTCATGAGCTGCTTTCATCTGGGTGTTGTACGCCTGTCCCTTCAGGCTCAGTTCCTTTGCCAGAGCTTTGTTGCCAACCAAGTAGGCCTGCCTAGCCTGTCAAGTATATCTCTCTGTGAATACTTCAACAAACAAAATATCCAGCCTAACAGGTCAACTTACACACGAGCAAAAAATGTAGCAACTCATGACATGCGGAATTAAATGTCATGTGATAGTAGATATGCTAGAGAAATAAAAATGGTTGCTATGGTTCTCTAGATATTTTGCTTGCAATATTCCTTACGAATAGACAAGTACACAAGGCTACTAGCACAAGCAAAAGAACATGCAGATGTAAGCTTGTGACATGTTACACTTGTATGCACATGCATACATGCCTAGGTGCGTACACATACACCCACGCATGAGGGGCCACAATGCTTACCTGCTCAAAACATGCATTTCGGATGCGGGCAAAATCGCGAGCTTCTCCCCTTGATTCTGAGTACATACTTGCTGGTGGGTCACGCACAAAGATTATTGATCAGTCTATAATTGGAACAGAGTCCAGAAAACAGGAACATGGAAGTTGCAATATATTCATCTGCTTTATTTTTCTGTAATTCCTGGTAACACTTAGCGCCAAGTTTCCAAGTAATTGTTATTCTAGTTAAAATGCATATTTTGGCAAGTAAAAGGTAATAATATTAACTTGCATAATTCTATAAGATAATAATTTGCAAAACCTTACAGGAGAAAGTTGGGCAATTTTAAACAAGAAAGAACTTAAAATATTCAGATGAATATTACCCACTGCATCACCAGTCTCAAGCCATGGAGCTGCCCTTGCACTGCTAACACTTTGAAACTTGTTCCCGGAGGATGGTTTAGTGCTAGAACTGTACTGTTTGGGTACAGCAACAGTTGAAACACCATTACCATATTCAGGACCTTTCTTAAACCTCCAATGGCCAGAATTTTGCGATGCAAGTTTCCGAACAGCTGAAACAAAATCACCAGTACCACTAGATATAGTGGATGAGTTGCGTCCATTGAAGATACCAAGGGTATCCACATTGCCCTTAGAGAAACCATTTTGATCTTCAGCTTTTGGCAGCGCAGGAAATTCCCCTGTGCTGAAGATTGGTGCACTGGGGGTCAAATTCAGAGCCGGATTGGAGGTAGCATCCACTTGCATCTAAAAAATCAGGGCAAAAATCACTTTAACACAATTGTTTGGAATCACATTGCAGAGAATGAGAGGGATTTCAAAATTGCATTTTGAGGGAGACATATGTACCCTTAACCAGAAAGGGAACTCATCGTAACAGTTCCAGCAATATGCAAATAAGAGAAGTTCTACAATTTGGAGATATCATGCAGCAAGTTGAGGAAATAGGACAATAGCATCGGAGAAGTGGCACAAACATGATCAGAAAGATCAGATATCAGGTAGCTTTTACTTAGCCGTGGGTGGGTGCCAAGGCCCATGCACAGTACAACAGATCAAACAATGTTGCAGCCAATGGAGAAGCTATATAACATGCCAATGTACATAAAAGATATCAATATCAGAATGAGAATGTAACAAATGTTAATATGTTATTATCCAACTAGTAATTGCTGCCTTTCAATGGTGGACAGCCTAGAAAAGCTACCAAAAAAAGTGTGCAGACAAGATCAAGAATGTCAGCATGACAACAGTGTTGTCCAACCAGTCATTGCTGCATATCTAATTGGCTCCATCAAAAATTACAATGTACTAGTTATGTTAAGCAATGTTCTGAGTGTACGTTCAGAAGAGTTATGCGTGTGCTAATCTTGCACACAAAAACATTACCTCTAGCTGGGTGAGGATTTCAATAGTATGGTTGAAATCGCATCCATTTGCATAGTACAGCTCTGCAAGGCTCTCTGCTGAAAATCCAGTGAACTGAGATGCTAAATACTCAAGGGGGTCAACAACACCATCTGATGTGCCAGCATACTCACTAGCAAAACTGTCAGAAAAGCCAGTGGTAGTTTCAGAATCGTAATGGAGGTCCTGATTTCCATTAGTAAAATGGAGATCACCCACATAGTTTTGCTCCCAATTGCTTGAACCCATAGTTGAAAAGGCTGTCCGTGAATTATCTTCATATAGTAAATTGGTAAGCCCCAGTTCCAGGCTCTTGCTAGCTGGAGATAACTCGTGGTGCTCTCTTGACAAGCGGCTGGCTGTTGGCCCATAGAAAGGGGGTGCATTCAAGGACAATCCAGTAAGGGACAGCTCTTCAGATTCTTGTTCAATTTTCTCGAAAGAAGTAAAGTCTGGAATAATATCATCAGGAAGCTGCTTACGCCAAAACTGGTGTGCCTCATCATCCGAGTTAATAGACTTTGATGACTCAGACCTATCTAGAATTGTTTTTCCAGAAGACCCCCTAAGATCTGACTTACCTACATCTGAAACTGTGCTACTTCCAAAAGATGGTCTAATACATGAAGGTACAAATTCTGCTGCATTGGGATTTAATGCAGTGACTTTATTTGGTAACATGGACCTTGCATCTCCATTATTTGAAACAATTTTATTCAGTGAACTCATCTTTTAATAGAAATTGCATGTGATGCTACATGTACAAGAGAAATTCTTCCAATAGAGATTTACCCAAGCCCTGCAAAGACAATCAACAATGAGGATTAGGAGAGGCTTGGTTGAGCTGCCAATTCAAGACATGTATTGAAATTATCACTGCCATAATAGTAAGAAGCTACTTGCTATTCTGCAAAACTATTTTACCACTTCTATGATCTTCTGTGAGGTTGAGTGCAGCTAATATATATATCCATGATTATCAAAAAATGGTATTGTGCTTTAGAAAATTCCATTTCATGCTTATCATAAAAAAAATGGCACAAACAAATAGAAAGTAAGAACATTATCAGCTAGTCCTTATTATTGGGGTATTATTTAATGAAAACCAATTGAATTCTTTAAAACAAGGGTCGACATTTACATGATATTGGACAAATGGACAAGGATTCAGTTAGACAAGTTCTTAAGAGTGCAAAACTAAAAGCTGTTCTTTTTTATCATATTGTTAGGCTTCAAAACGTTCTTTATTTTCATTACTGTCAAGCAGAGATGCCACTACCAATATCACCGTTACTTGTAATAGAAATTTGTACATTTACGAAAGACCCAAAATGGGTAGCTCTATTTCGCAAAACAGGCATAGAATAGTTTGCTCCCCGCCTCCGCAGAAGTATCACGTGCCCTTTCTTAGCTACTCCTATAACTGTTCTACCTTATCGTAAGTTTCCACATCGCAAAAGAAGCATCTTCCCGGGCAGCTAGTCAGTCTGCACTCCCAAAATTAATTAGTTGAGAGAATCGATATCTCCTACTTCATTCTTACGCGTTGGCACATTGTTTCCTTTTCACCAAAATTTACCCCCGCCATTAAATCCACATGAAGCAGACAAGATTAAAAACAAAAGAATCGACAACAGAAGCTTAGGACGATGATGCTGCCCTAGTAGCCGTTCTCGAACCAACCCCTAAATCCCCTCCTAAATCTACGCGGACCCAGCTCGAAAAAAAATCGGGAAAATCACAAGCGCAGACAAGGCAAAAGAGCAACGAAAAGATGAGCAGACAGGACACCTGCTTCGCTCTCCAGACCAGCACACGCTACCATGTCCAACCCCGCCGGCAATAAAAAAGGGGGGCAAAAAGCAGACGGCCTTTTCTTAGCACAGCACGGCCGCAACCGGAAACGAAGAAGAAAACAAACTAACCCAAATCGAACGCGGCACGAGATCCAGACAAGAGTAGGACAGATCTACCCGGAATCCGAGACGAAGCCACACTAGATCCGGGGAGTATCCGCCAGCAAAAACCGATACCTTTCCGCCGGTCGATGAGCTGATAGTGATATATCGCTGGCGACCGGCCCATGGGGCGCGAGGGCACCCACCGACGGTAAAAAAACCCCCGGCCCTCCCACCGCAGGGCCCTCGGGTTACAGCCCAAGCAACGGAGTCGGCGCGGCGGGCCGGAAGGGGGATCGGACGCGCGCGGCGGAGGGAGCAGAGGCCGCGGAGGAGACGTGGTCGCCGAAAACCGCGGCTCTTTCGGCGGGGGGGGGGGCGGGGGGGAGGCGGAGACGGAGACGGAGAGGCGTCTCGGCCGTAGAAAGGGTAGGCGAGGAGGGGAGGAAGAGAGAGAGGAAGGGGAGGGGGTTGGTGCGGACAGATGGGTGGGGTGGTTGGGTGGGTGGGTGGATAGGCGAGGGATGGTGTGGTTTGACCCGTCGAGGCGGGGGTGGGGCCCGCCCGGCCAGCGTGGGGCGTGGAGGCGGGTGCGGTGGCTCGCCTCGGTATCCGGGATGGTGCGGCGCCGCGGTGATTCGGCTCGAGCCACGAAATCTCTAGAATTCCGGCCTTTAGGGTGGTGGTGGTTCCGTGCTCCGGCTTTGCTTCTTTCCGGTGTGCTCATCGCTTCAGCTGCTTCATGAATTAGTGGAGCCGCCATGCATGGATGGTGCGTAGCCTGGTCATCTTTCCGACGGCTACCTCGCTCATCTCATCTGTACTTTTAAACTCGAATTTCTGGTTTATTTTATACTATAATTATTGATAGATCTTTTAACGTAATTAAATTTTTAAAAATAAAAAAATTATATTATCACAAATAATATAAAAATAATAATGAAAAGATAAAAAAGATAAAATTAAGAGGCGAAAAGAAGCAGAAGATCTTTGAAGCGGCGCTGTTTTCAGAGATCATTCAGATCCAATAACCTCTCCATTCGGAGTGAAAATATGCAGAAAAGAGAAGCACGCAAGAGCTTCTGTGTAGAAAACCGGGCATAATTCTCTGTTAAATTCGTGCACCTCAAAACAAGGTATATTTCCTGCATTCCTGTGGAATGTAGGAGGCATCGGCCTCCTGAGCAAATACTACTCCATGCATGGATTTTAGATTAAACAAATCATCCCCTATTACGCCCCGCGGAATGCTCGCGGTAGAGAGCTCCCACGTCGCAGGCCGGCGCGTGGCGGCCGAATTCCGGTACGGTCGGGTGCCGTTTTTTGCGAAAAAGCCCTTGCGTTTCCCAAAATTACGTAAAGGTCCTCTGTTATCGCAAAAAGGTTTCTGGATTTTTCAAAAAAGACCCTGCGCATATTTATTTTTCGTTGATAACGATCCGCAGTTTCCGAAATTACGTACAAGTCCTCGGTTCTTTCAAAATAACCCCTGATTTTTACGAAAAAAATACTTTACATATCCTTCGTCTAAAGCTTACAAGGAAACCATAACTCAAATACAGTGTTCTTTACAAGGTGACTACACAGTCTAGCTGAAGCCTGAACTGATAGAACAGTGGTCCAACACAGTTGGATACATATGGCTGCAGTGCCTAGTTGAAGCCTGAACTAATGGGTCAGTGCCCCGACACAAATAGGATAGATGTGCGGACTACCAGTAGTACATAATAACTTCATGCTCGATCATACGGAGCTCATTGCTCTCTCGAGCAATCATCAATTAATTACAACACAAAATTATTATTCTTCAGGAAGCCAACGTGAACCTAACACAAGTGACCCGAAGTTTATTCTAGTTCTTGTACTTAATTTAATTCGCCACTAGCCCCATACCCCAATCATTAGTACCCAGCAGCAGTCTTCTAGAACCTTCGCTGCCTGCCGGGCAAATCAAGCATCCTCTCCGTCCGCGCACCCAGGCCCCGCGGCCACCTTCCGTCCCTGCGGCGCGGCCGGCGACGCGGGCGGCGAGTCGAGGCAGCGCCGGAGCAGGCGCGCGACGGCGGCGACGAGGTCGTCCTCCGCCGCCCTCCCGGGCGCCAGCGGCGCCGCGCGCGCGAACGCGACGTGCCGGTCGAGGGCCTCCGCCGTGGTGATCTCCCCGGCGCCCGCGCGGCGGATCTCGTCGCCCACCGCCTCCGCGCAGAGCCCGCAGATCCACCGGCCCATGTACTCCGCCCTCACCGCCGCGATGTACTGTGGCGTGCACTCCTCCGTGAAGCCGCAGCACTCGCACTTGGCGGCCTCCACCTCCATGGCTAGCAGCAGCAGCAGCAGCACGTACCGTTGAGCAACCGTGTCCAATCTTACCGCTCCTTCTCCCAGACGGCGTAGGAAGACGGGACGGACGGCGAAGCCGCTGCGCGGGGGCTCGTCTGCTCGCTCGGGCTGCCTGCGACGATGACGGTGTAGGCGGCGGATGCTGCCGGTGTCATCGCAGGCGACGTCTCGCTCGCGCTTCCTCTCTCTCAGCTCGCTCGCCGCTAGTTCTCTCCCCGTCTGTCCTCTACACCGAAACGTGTGGTCTCCAGGTGGTATTTATCCGCAAACGCCGTGGAGCATGTGGGCCCCGCGCGAAACGGTAGCAATCGACCCCTACGGCCCCTACCTCAGTGAAGCGTGGGGCCGATATATGCTGGCCCCACATGTCGGTGGGATTGGGTGAGGAGCCGCCAGTGTGGTTGGAGGGTGCAGCAGGATGGGGCCGTGGAAGGGAGGTCCACGTCAGGGTGCTGAGCTGGATGGGTGCCCGGCTTTTCAATGTGTGGACCGTGGCAGCTGGCGAGTGGGCCCCAGGCGGGAGGCAGAGGAGGCTCGACTCGCTCGGTCCCCCGGTTGGGTGGAGTCGCTGCGGCTGGGGCGTCGCTGTCACTGGGCCCCGCTCGCCATTTTCATGTGCCCTATTCATCGCTTTCGTGGATTAAATTTGAGAAAAATGTTTTGTCGCCACTGCTCTTTTTGTTTTGGTCTGTTGCCTCCAATCATAAGGCTTATTTCCTTTTAAATGAACACTGAAAAATGTTTTGTCGCCGCTGCTCTTTTTGTTTTGGTTTGTTACCGCCAATCATAAGGCTTATTTCCTTTTAAATGAACACCGAAAATAAACTGTAGACGAGTTAAAAGTGGGTTCTTTTGGATTGTTTCTTATGACTTTTCTAAAAAAAAGTTAGAATTATGATTATTCATGAGAGAGTATGGATAAAGAGATACTCATATACGATTTTTATTGATATAAATAAAATCAGTACAGTGTCTACTATAACTAACTTACGACGGAAACAGAACTGACTCTTGCATCTGGCATTCTCGCTTGCTCTTGAAAGACGATTTTGCTTTATCTTCATAACTGACAAGTTCTCGACATCTCAATCCGATCTCAGGGACAAGACAAACTCACCACAAAAAACGGTCGACGCCCTGCCCGCTTAATCAACCTTAGCCACAAGATCAATCACGGAAAGATGCTTGGATCATGTGATGCACAGCGTTTATCATGATTCATGGTACACAGCCTGTGAGCAATGTACGTGAAAAGATGATTTTTCACCCCGAACTGACCACAAAACCCCCTGCTCATGATCGACACCCCTGCCTGCTGAATCGATCTTAGCCGCTGGACCAGTCCATGGAAAAGATGCTTCGTTCATCATGATACGTGACACGTGAACAATGTACGTAAAATATGGTCTCCACATAAAGAAGATGTACGTGAAGTACGATTTCAGCCGAACCCGTCCATGATCACCATAAATATGTAATGATAAATCGACACTAAACTCAGGGCAGGTGAGACTGCAAATTAACCTTTTGTGCCAATCCACTCTTGAAAATGGTGCTGACGTGCGTAAAGTAAGATGATGCTGCGCTGAGCTTGTTATTGTGCTTGAATTACAAGTATGTCACGGTGTTTGCGAAGATATCCATTAGCTTATCCTAAAAACCGAAGAGTGAGGGTGCCGGAATACAAGACATATTCTTTTAGACCGTAATTTATTTTTTTATTGTAGTTTATTATTTTAATAAATAATATTTGCTGAAAAACAAAAAATTAAAAACCACTGGCAAAACTAAAATAAACTGAGCCATAGTATAGTCGCGTTTGTGTGCTAGTATTTGTCATTCGATGAAGTTCTGCGCCCGCCACGGATGGACTGTTGGTTTCAGCCCTCGATCAAGACACTCCAAGCTATACGTGGAAGAAGGTATAACATACGCGCGAGTTGGATACGCACTCAGAAACGTTGGGGCAATTTTGTTCTGTATTATCATGGGTGGATTCTTTTGAGTATATATTATGGCTTTTTATAATAACTAGTTTTTAAATATAATATCTTTTTAAGATGGGATCTACAAGTCAATTATAGAAGACGCTGTTCTGACTTCATCTGTATCGGCTAAAACCACACGTGAATATCTCTCTCTATATACTTTCTCGCGAAGAGTCAGAATTCAAAATTTTAAGCAAAAAAATATGAGATAATCGATTATATGCTACTGAATAGCGTCAACTTCTACAAAATACCATTGAAAAATACTCTCTCTATTATATTCTACTGAATAGTATCGAAATTCTATTATATGTCATTACCATCAGTTAGGGTACATTTGCCCCTGAAAAAAGACGATTTTGCTCTTATTTCAAATCTGTCTCTATGATAAAATTAAATATATGGTAAATTGGCTTAGCCAAAAATACTAAAATTTTGTTGGTGGATCATTGGGGTAGCGAACAGCTCAAATATCAAATTTTGTGAGTTGACTCTTCCATTTGTTCTATTTTTGAAATTTAAATCCAAAATCAGCCTATTTGGGCTATTTTTTAAACTGGGACAAATTCACTATAGAAAAATGGAAAATAATATATTTTTTAGGAGCTATGTGACATCTTAGGAGTATGTGAGAGTTTTTTTCAAAAAAATTTAGACATCATTTAGTCTTTGTTTGTAAATAGTAGCTTTTATTAGCATTTAAATTAAAAATCTGAAATTTTCTTTGAACAGTTCCTTGAAAAAATTCCTAGCTCACTGACATATTGAGCAGCACTCCTGTGAATTTTTATAATGTTTAGAGGTTGTTTGCTATTTTAAATAAATCGGGTCTTCAGCCTTTATTATGACCATTTTGGTCTTTTTAGAGTATAACGGTCGGCCGTAATGGTCAAATAACAGTAGTATCATATAATAGAATTTTGGTGCTATTCAGTGGTATATAATAGTGAGAGTGTTTTCAATGACATTTTATAGAATTGAACGCTATTCAGTGGTATCTAATCAATCATCTCAAAAATTATAAGTCACAGTTCAAAAGAATCCATGTAGAGCTCCTTGACGTTCCAACTGAACAAACTGTTGCAAGAGGGAACAAGTGATTGCAAATGAAGTGTTGATTTTTTTCATAAAATCTGAATCAGTACATGGTACATATTTATAGATGAAGAGGGGGTGGTATGAATAGATGTCTGTTCATGAAGAAGAGTCTGTTTGGAGAAGGCATCTGCACATTGGGCACCCTTTACTTTTAGTTTGTAACACTCCCCCTTGACCAATGTGTTTCATATGATCACCTTGATTCATCGTCTTAGAAAAACTCCTCCAAAACCCTGTAGGAAAAATATGAGGAGAATTGATAGAGTAGATATGCCATGAAAAACTCCTTTAAAATTCAATGGGAAAATTTTAAGGAGAAAAATGATATGGCATATATTTGATTATATCTCCTAAAAACCCCTGTGGGGAAAAGAGAGATATATTTATGATTACGTTGTCATATTGCCTCATTAAAAACCTTGATGAGAAACCTTAGAGGGAAAACTCATAAAGGGAAAAAGACTACAATATTTGTATTGAACGGGTTAAGTCTTAGGAGATTTCTCCCCCTGACATCTGCAAATCACGTAGTCTTCGCATACCAATTCCAAGAACACATTTTTGGAATGTGGAGGTTGGTAATGACTTGGTGAATAAGTCTGCGAGATTATCATAAGACTTAGTTTGCAGAATATTTATTTCCCCACTCTCTTGCAGTTCATGTGGGTAAAAAATAATTTAGGTGCAATATGTTTTGTGATATTGCTCTTTATGTAACACATTTGCATTTGAACAACGCAAGCAACATTATCTTCGTAGATAATGGTAGGTGATGCAATAGCATCTATACCACATGATTGTTGTATGTGGTTAATCATTCTGCGAAGCCATACACATTCACGTGATGCTTCATATAATGCAATTATTTCAGAATGATTAGTGGATGTAGCCACTAGAGTCTGTTTTGAAGACTTCCAAGAGATGGCTGTTCCACCATGTAAAAATACAAAGCATGTTTGAGATCTGGCATTATGGGGATCTGATAAATAGCCAGCATCTGTATATCCTATTAAATCCACATTTTTATTCTTCTGGAAGAATAGACCGAGATCTTTAGTGCCTTGAAGATATCTAAGGATATTCTTCACTCCTACCCAATGTCTTTTGGTTGGAGCAGCGCTATATCTAGCAAGTAGATTTACTACAAATGCGATATCCGGCTGGGTGCAATTTGCAAGGTACATAAGCGCTCCGATGGCACTAAGTTATGGAACCTCGGGTCCCAATAGCTCTTCATTGTCATCTCGGGGTCTAAATGGATCTTTGTCCCTGTCGAGAGATCGAACAACCATGGGGGTTTTCGATGGATATGCTTTGTCCATATTGAATTTCTCCAATTTTTTTTTGGACATAGGCTGATTGATGCACTATGATGCATGTATGAAGGTGCTCAAATTGTATACCTAAGCAAAAATTTGGTTTTACCCAAATCATTCATTTCAAATTCCGTCATAAGATGATTACGTGCTTCATCTATATCTTGTGTGTTACCAATGATATTAAGATCATCAACATACACAGATATAATGCAAAATCCTGTTGAGGATCTTTTGACGAACACGCATGGGCAATCATCATTGTTGGAGTATCCCTTTTTGGTTAGGAACTCACTTAGTCGGTTGTACCAAATTCTACCCGACTGTTTCAAGCCGTATAAAGACTTGTTTAATTCTACACAATACATATTGCGATTTGCGTTCGGATTCGGAATTGAAATTCCATCGGGAACTTTCATGTATATGTCCGAATCAAGTGACCCATAAAGATATACGGTCACTACATCCATCAACTGAAAAGATAGATGATTTTTAACTGCCAATGAGATTAAGTATCGGAATGTTATTCCACTCATTACTGGAGAATAAATTTCATTAAAATCAATGTCGGGTCTCTGCGTGAACCCTTGTGCTACAAGCCTTGCTTTGTATCTCACCACCTCATTGTTTTCATTCCGTTTGTGGACGAAAACCCATTTGAAACTGACAGGGAATACATTGGGAGGTGTATGTATCACATTGGTGAATACATTTCTTTTCTTGAGCGAGGCTAACTCCTCTTGAATTGCATCCTTCCATTGAGTCCAGTCCGAGCGCTGTTTGCACTCTGCCATGGTCTTGGGATCTGGATCATTTTGAAGGTTGTTTGCAATTGTTGTGGAGAAATAAATGTCGACAATTGTAGTCTTACGATCGTATGATTCTCCAGAATCAATATAGTTTGTGGAAATTTCTTGGACCCCTGATGACTCAATGTTATTTCCCAAAACATTTGAGTCGGGGTATTCCGATGTCCCAGGATCAGATATTGAGTGCACTGTTGATCTGGGTACAAGGATCCTTTGGTGTCTATCAACTTGAGGTTGATCTGCATTTACATTCTTTTGTTTCCTTTGTCGCTTGTTAGAAGCTGTATCCGCCGTTTGTACCGTACTTCTCCCCTCTTATTTTGAACTGGGAGTTGAGTGGTATTTTGCGGTACCTCCACTCTTTCAGGTACATTTCTGGCAGGATTATAGGATTTTGTGACATCCTTATAATCAGTAAATGCATCTGGCAGGTTATTTGCAATGTTTTGCAAATGAATGAGTTTCTGAACTTTGAAGTTCAGTCTCTCTGGTACGTGGGTCTGAGGTAGGAATGCTTTGTACATTCCAATTAATTTCCTGGCATTTAGTTTGATACTTGTTGTCTCCCCCTAGTGCCGGCAAAAGTTCCTCATTGAATATGCAATCAGCGTACCGGGCCGTAAACAGGTCCCCTGTTAGGGGCTCGAGGTATTTTATGATTGACGGAGATTTATACCCAACATAGATCCCAAGTTTCCTGTGAGGTCCCATTGAGGTACGCTGCGGTGGTGAGATCAGTACGTATGTAGCGCAACCGAACTTTCGCAGATGGGAAATATCTGATGGATTTCCACGTAGTAATTGTAGCGGGGAAGTGCTATGATAAGCAGTTGGACGCAATTGGATTAAGTCAGCAGCGTGTAAAACTGCATGACCCCAACATGATGTTGGTAAGTTGCAATTCTGTAGTAATGGTCTTGCAATGAGTTTGATTCTCTTGATAAGAGATTCTGCTAAACCATTTTGTGTATGGACATATGGAACAGAGTGTTGAACTTGTATCCCAAGAGCCATACAATCGTCATTGAAGGCATGGTATGAAAATTCAGCAGCAATATCCATTCAAATTGATTGAATTCGATATTCAGGGTAATGTGCTCGTAATTGGATAATTTGACCAATTAACTTAGCAAATGCATGGTTTCGTGTGGATAAAAGACACACGTGTGACCATCTAGTAGATGCGTCAATTAGAACCATGAAGTACCTGAACGGTCCACACAATGGTTGTATAGGACCACATATATCTTCTTGAATGCGTTCAAGGAATTTAAGTGGTTCAGCTCTGATTTTAAGATAAGAGGGTTTTAAAATCAATTTTCCGGTGGCACAGGAAGTGCACACAAAATCTGAGGATTCCGGAAATTTTGTCTTGAGATATGTATGACCAATTGAATTGCTAATAATTTTCCTCATCATTCCAATGCCTGGGTGGCCAGGGCGATCATGCCATGTTTGGAATGTGTTAATGTTTTGGAAAATTATTTTGTACGCAATATGTTGAACGGATTTGATGTATGTATAGTACAATCCGGAGGGTAAAGATGGAATTTTTTTTCATATTGCGTTTGTGTTTACCTTTAAAGTTCTTTGAGTGATTGAGTGAACCACTACTTGTTGTTATTTTGATTAGCATGAACTTCAGGAAGTGGAGCAGGCCCAATGGGACGTTGCTGATTATCCTTTAAAAGAAGTTCAGCATGCTTTTCTGCCTGAAGCATAGTATACATAAGATCAAAATAAGTTTGGTAATTTGCAGCACGCCACTGCTGCTGTAGGACCCTGTCAGATGGGAGCATAGTCGAGAGAGTTTTCTCTATTTTATCCGTATCTGTTGATTCCTTTTCACAAAAACACAATTTAGAGCAAATAGCGTGAAGGGCATGGTTGTAGTCTCCACCAGTTTTAAAGTCTTGGAGTCTAAGATGTGCCCATTCATGATTAGCCTCAGGTAAGATAACAACTTTTTGCTGCTCATATCTATTTTTGAGGGCTAACCATAGTGTAAGTGGATTTTCCTCATACAGATATTCCGGCTTTAAATCTGGATATATGTGATTCCGTATTATGCTTAAAACGGAATATGTCACAATCTCCGGCGAAATTTGATCATTTGGAGGATCAAATATCACCCTTTGCAACCCACGTGTGGTGAGGTTGATTTTTAAGTCCATAGCCCATGTAGGGTAATTGGAACCATCGAGAGCGAGGGGCTCAAAATCTTTGGTAGCCATTTAAAACCTACATGAAAAGTACACCATATATGATTAATTTACATGAGGTAAATTAATGTGTATGGTAATGTTGTAAGAAAATGCAAAATATGTGGAAAAAAATATGAGTATTGTAATCCAAATGAATATATACCTAAAATTAAATATAACATGAGGTTATATTTATAATACCGTTTAATCACAATATTGGTGGTGAACAGCAATTTATTGTATGGCATAGCGCACATAAATTGTGATTTTATGGTATTTATTGTAGGTATGCATTCATAAATTTTGCGGAGGTGGTTCCACTCATTGACAGCCTCTGGTAGGATGACTGTTTTCTGCTATTCATACCGTGTTTGAAGAGCAAGCCACAGAGCGCGTGGGTCTTCTTCCATCAGATACTCAGCCTTGAGATCAGGATGGATGTGGTTCCGTATAATAAATAAGGTATTGTATTTGAGAGTCTCAACCAAAGGAGCTACACCCTTTTGGGGAGCTGCAATTGCCTGGTACATTCCGCGCAATGATAGACTCACTTTGAGATCCATCACCTATGTGGGGAAGTTGTGGCCGTCAAGAGCGAGGGCCTCAAACTCTTTAGTAGCCATTGTGCCTACATATGTAGGGCCACAGATTTGTTAAAATCGTTGGCAATGTTAAATAAGCAATGCGAAATGCAAGTAATCAAGGTAAACTTGAAATACATAAAGGGACATTCTCCTATTGTGGAACAACATAGTTAATCACCAATGATATTAACATTATTTAATTCATTTTTCAACATTGAGTGCGCACTTGGAGGATGATAATCCCACAATAGTACTTTGATACTACCGTGTGTATGACCAATGTGAAAAGGAACCATGGTAATCACTTAGGTGTAGACATTGTATAATTTATAATTAAATTGGGTACGCACGTTGAGGATGAAATCCCACAGTAGTACCATGGTACTACCTTGTGTATGGCCAATTTGAAAATAAATAAAAGTAGTCACCCAAAAGTGTAGACCAAATTGTGTCAAAACTTGATATTGGGTACGCACGTTGAGGAATAAATCCCGCAATAGTACTATGGTACTACCTTGTGTATGGCCAATATCAAATTTAAGAAACTTTGTGTTATTCCAAAATGAGAGAAAATCAACCTAAAGCATTTGCATAAAAAAAATATTAAGTGCTTGTATGGTAAGCTAGTAAACGTAATATTTAAATTGCATAAGATAGATTGCAATAATTGATGTATAAAACATTGCATGGAAATGCATATGTACAATACAAGGGTACAACATATATTTACAATAGAAATTTATTTAACATAAAAATGTTGCATTATCTATGAACTAGAGGGGGAAATTGCAAATTTCCCAAAACTTGGGCTGAAGCCCATTCGGCCATTCGGCCCATGAGGGGAGGTGGGATTTATTGGGCCAAAGCCCATTGTGGGCAGCATGTATATATGAGGTGGGTTAGGGTGAAAACCCTAACCCTAGCCACCGTGCCCTATTGGAGCCGCCGCCGCCTGCCCCTTGAGCGCCGCCGCCGCAGGCCGCCGGCCGCTGCCGCCGGGCGCCGCCACCGGGAGACGCCGCGGCCGCCGCTGCGGGCGTTGCCGCTGCAGCCGAGCGCCAGCCACCGCCTCCTCGCCTCGGGTGCCGCCACGGTCGCCGGCCTTGGGGGCCACCGCCGCCGGCCCAGGACGCCTTCGGCTTCGGCCGGCCGGACTGCGCCGCGCCGCCACGGGCGCCTCTGCTCAGGTGCCGCCGGTCGCGGGCCGCCTCGGGCGCTGCGCCGGGGGATGGCGCCGTCGTCGCCGCGGGCTTCGGTCGGATTGGGCCGCGCCACCGCGCACGCTGCGCCGGTCCCGTCCTCGCGCCGACCTCGGGCGTCCCAGGCGCCGCTGCGCCTCCGCCAAGCTAAGCCGGTTGTCGGGTCTCCCCGGGCGTCGCGCGCCTCTGCTGGCCGCGCCATGACGCGCCAGGCCGTGCGCCGCCGCGCCGCTCCGGGCACGCCACCGCGCTGGGTTGCGCCCCCGCGCCGCGCATCGGGCTGCGCTGCTTCGGGCGTCGCCGGGTCGTGAGGACGCGCCGCCGGCCGGCCGTCGGAGGACGCCACCGCCATGGGCGCCGCCAGGCGCGGGTGTGGTAGAAGGCGATGCGCGCAAGGAAGCAATCAACACCAGAACATCCAGCACCATTACCTTTTGTTTGTTTTCTCTGTTGTTGTTGCTCGATTTGGAGAGAAACGTGACTGATAACGTGTTGCAAGAGGGAACAAGTGATTGCAAATGAAGTGTTGATTTTTTTTCATAAAATCTGAATTAGTACATGGTACATATTTATAGATGAAGAGGGGGTGGTATGAATAGATGTCTGTTCATGAAGAAGAGTCTGTTTGGAGAAGGCATCTGCACATTAGGCACCCTTTACTTTTAGTTTGTAACACAAACTACTGGATCCGCACCATACACGCATGATCCGAACAGTGTGCGCCACAACACACGTATCCACAACTAACGCACACAAGCACATGCACCAGCACCAGAACCAGAACCAGAACTCGATCCACTAAGGGGGTGCTGGTATTGACCATACAAGCACATGCACCTGAACCAAAACTAGAACTTGAATACTCGGTCCACTGAGAGGGTGTTGGTATTGGTTGCCATTCATATTTTTAGTTACAGTTGATGGTTTTAACTAAAAATAAATAATAGTAACTAAAAAGATGACTTTTAAAAAGAGACAGATGAGCAGTAGAAAAAGCGAAGGAATAGGGTGTGATCATTTTGACTTATTTTAAGTGGCTTATGGCTGAAAAGCACTGTAGCTGACAGAGGCTTATTTAGCATAATTAAATTTTAAAAAAATTTAAAAATATATAAAAAAATATGTTAGCCCATGACGTATAGTACAAACAAATACGGGGAAAAAGAACCGGCAAAAAGCTCAACAAAAAGCCAAAAGTTCAGGAAAAGACAAAATTTATGAATAGTGAAAAATAAGTCGGAAGCTAAAAACTGAAGCCGAATTGATCACCACCTATTGCGTGAGATAGGAGATAGAAGAGTAGGGTGCGTACTGCACCCTGTGACCTCAGCCTTATCCTCAAAGCGAAAGAAGTGGAGAAATCGCTTTTAAGAAGTTATGTATTCATATTGACTTTTGCCTTCTCCAAACAGAAACAAACACCTCTAAAAAAGCCCAGAAGTGGATAAAAGTCTTGATTATTTTTGGCATGATCTAATGTAGCTCACGCCTTTCCTTCTTAGGAGCAACGGAGGGCGAGAAGATGATAGGCATGTTCTATTTTGCTTCTGCATATGTCTTTTGATTGCGGATTATGATTTTTATGTTATTTTTTAGAGAGTACAGAGTAACAGAAGATCGCGTGTGACTTTAGTCGATATAAATGAAGTCACTATAATATATAACACAATCAATTTATATATCTTATCTTAAAAAGATACTTTATTTATAAATTATTTACCGTAAAAGGTAAAATTCAGTTTTTAGGAGCTGATATCAAGATGCGCGAATATGCACTTTCCTCCGAGCGAGCCCCACTGAAAAAATCGAAATTGAGCGACGTAAAGCCGTAAACCGCGTCTGATGTGATCTGACCCGTATGGTCGTATCCTCTGGGAAACAAAACAAGACGTCCAGACTCGAGACGCAGGCCTAGCACACATCACCAGCAGCGCCATCCTGAAGTCTGAAAATCTCGTTGGGAGACATCCAGAATCGCGTAATAGTCTACTGTCTACAAGGCGGTGAGGGCCGACAACTCCATGATGCAAAGACGATTTAACTTTTAAGATCGTAATCTTTCAACTGGCCCACTGTGGATACAGTAATTAATGTGACCCGCCGTGACAGGGCCCCGCAACGATCAGATCAAAAGCAAATAGGTTAAGGTCTTTTCCAATCTGCATCAGCTTAAGCTATTTAAAATGTATCATCTTTTTAATTTTGGTTTTTTAATTGTTGATATTTTTTAGTTTTTTCTTATTATCCCTTTACATTGTTTTAAAAGATATAGTGGTGTTTTTCATTTCCTTCTTATTTTTTAATTCAGAAAAAGGTAACAACCACTATAGTACAATTGCAACCAAAAGTCTAAGCAGAAGTCAAAAGTCGTGACTTTTAAGCCGTTTTGGAGCACTACCTAAGGCCCTATTCATATTGGCTTCTACTTACAAAAGCCAAAGGCTAATATGAACATCCGACTTCTCAAAGCGGCTTCTCAACTCCTCTTCCTACCGTCTCACTCTGAGAATAAGACAGAGTGTATGGGTGCATCACTCACCCCACTCATCTCTCTCCCGTTTCGAGCATCCATCTCTTCCTTACTTTTTACACCGCTCGTTCACTCCTTTTAAAAGATATTTTTTAGCTAATATTATTCATTTCAGCTAAAAGTCAATACGAACGCCCCTAAGTACCACTGAGTACGCCGCATTGTGAGTCTGCACCGATTGTTGTTGACTTCGATACAGACTCTACACGCCTACTCCATTTTTATCTATCTCATCATTGACTAGTAAGGTGTTTATGTGTTACAACAGAGTACCAAAAGAGGGTGGTACACACACACACATATATATATATAAACGTGATTCAAAATCGTGCCATGAATATCAATTTTATCTTACACATATATAGCGAAGCATATATGTACAAGCATGTCCACATTTAGTAGTGAACGCTGTTTCCAATGCAATATTAGTACAAATAAAATACGTAAGAACATCTTTGTATATGATATTCTTGGTAAATGTGCCAGCAGAATTGAAGCTCATATCATTTTTCGACGTAGCAAGTATTCTAATATTTCTCCTAGCAGTAGCTCACGAAAGGGCAACATATAGTTGTCAATAGGAGAAAACCGGATTAGGGAAGTAGATACCTACATTCGGTATTGTTTTGCCCCTATGCCTTATTTATGGTCATTGCAAAGCTCATCCTAACATAAAATTGTTTCTTTTTGAACCTAAATGGAAACATTTTGTCATCAGACAGGCACCATAACATCCCTAAATTTGCAAGTTTAAAATTTTAATTTAAATTAAGTAATTCAAATATCTGGATTTCATTTGCCATTTGAAAAATCTAAATCAAAATTTAAAGTTTACATCCAAAAATCAAATTCAGTACTCCCTTTTGGGCCAAATCTCTTTTTCCTTACTGGCCCATCTCCTTTTTCTCGGTCCAGTTGTCCCACGCTCCCCCCTCCTTTTCTTCCCCTCCTTTTTCTTCTTCCTATATACACCGTGCTTGAGCCAGCCACCTACGCCCAGTTCCAACCGCGCCAATTGCCGTAAGGATTTGGCTCATGTATTAGCCGATCAAAAAGGTCCTGTCAACTGAAATCACGGGAAGCATATGCTTGAATGCATCAATGCAACACCACAAAACCTGGCGGCCTTGTGGATGGCTTGTCCTTCACAGCAATATACGTGCCCGGGTTCCTGTCCTGCAGCACCTGGAGCATACAAGGAAGGTTCTCGTACGCCGCTTGGAAAGACCCGAACCGTTTTTTAAAGCTTCTGCTATGCACGCCACGCCTTCGCGTAGCTAATGTTGTACTGGAATTTCTTCTCGATAGCCACCATGATGTGCATAGCCTCGATGTCTTTCTTCTCCACTATCTCCCCGTACATCAAATTGGCTATAAAGGTGAACGTTAGGTTACGATGCCTCGGCAAAATACTACTGAGAATGCAGGAGTGCAGCTCCACCTTCGAGACAATCTAATAAGTCTCATACTTCGGTCTACGTGCGTGCACCCTCCAAGGACAACGGGTATGCTCGCACTTCATGGTGTACTACTCCTGGCTAGATTTCACGACTTAAAAAGTCCGTTGCATAGACAGGGCCCATTGCTTGATGGGATTCTACAATGATGCCTTGTCAGCAAACATTGAATGCAACCGAGCCTCTCTGCCATAATACCCCCATAGTGATTCATACTCATCATGTGCAGCAACACCCTCAGCATCAAATCGGTTCCATTCTTGTGGGATGGGAGTTTTGTCCTCATCAGAACTATTCTTGTTGTCCTTCTGTACAGCTTCCTCTTCACCCTATGCCATCTGATCATCGCTCTCTATTTGATGCACTATGTACTCTATATGCTCCTCTTTATTAGCCTGTCTTATAGGCTTACCATGCCGTGATCCTTCTTCCTCTCGGCTTGGTCACGAGCAACTTCCTTCGCAACCACTGTGACACCGGCCTCCGGGTTCTCCTCTTTACCAACATGTTGGGTGCCTAAGCTGCTCGCATCACCTGAATGATAGCTGTCGGCACGGACTTGTATAACTTCATTGGGCATGGTTGGACAAGTAGCACACACACGTATCCGCGGCATCGGCAACCTCACACAACCCCTTCCACGCAACAGTGCGTATCAATGTTCTCAACTCCCATCTAATTTTATGAGAAACCAGCTCCAAGCCCTTATATGACGATGTTGCACACCTTAGGGTCCAAAGAGAAGCTGCGGGTGAGCTAGAGCATCACATCTGCGATTCGAGCATTCTCGCCTTCAGGTGTACCAGAGTGGCTTGCGCAAAATTGTTCAAGTTAACACCGTTCGGACCTTCACGAACGGTGCCTACACCGTAATGCACTTTCAATGTAGTGATATCGGCATTATTGATGTCTGCCTGCAAATATTTTCAATGTTCCAACTGGTCAATTCACATCGCAAATTATAGAAAATACTGTTGTACTGTAATTTACATTCCTACGACTGTTCGCCTATCATGATCAATTACACAATCCTCGTAGCGCAACCCATCCTCGCTCGTACCGACACCGCTCTCTTTCCTCCGACCCAATAAGTATCAACTCTCTATCGGCTCCCACGCGTACCGACGCCGCTCTTCTCTCATTGCTAGAGATCTCTTCCACTGTAAATAATTCCTAATATGTTTCGACAATTTACATGGCATACTAATTTAAATGCTAATGTACCAATTCTAGCGGTACGTGTGAATTTTTAATGTACGAACGACATTACTTTTATTCGTAATTAATCATAAATGTTACATAATAATGCTTTGCACAAAGGGAACTATTTACTTCATACAAAAGTATTAACTAAATTTTGAACAACTATAATTTTCTATATATGCTTATGTTATACATAATATTGACTAAATTTTCTATAACTAAAATTTTCTACGGATTCTAATTTACTACGGATACTAATTTTTTACGACTATAATTCTCTACAGATGCTAATTTTCTACAACAATATTCACTAAATTTTTTACAACTATAAATTTCTACAGCTGCTAATTTTAACTATACTGACCCAATAAGTATCAACTCTCTATCGCAAATTGTTTATCTGCACCTGGCATTATCTTTTTGCTTAGTCACCAGTTCTTCATCGTCTGGGCTTGCTTGTTCCATGTCAGTCTCACCTAATACCTGTCAGTGTCACCTAGTTCCTAAAATTGCAAATGTTACTGTCTACCTACGTGAAGTGATCCATACATCAGTCATCATTGAGCTTACAGAATTGCAGCTTATGAAAAAGATATTAACATGCTCCCAGGATCAGAATTGATTCAACGGATTACACCAAGGGCAAACTCCAGTATGAGGTAACGGCAAAGGACAAATAGCTACAGAAGAGTTTGAAATTGCTGCAGCGACGGGAGCTCCGCCATGGCAGTTACAATATGAAGCATTTTACATGGTCAGCACGTTTAGCCAAACAGTCGTTCCAATGTATACATGCTGCATAAACACCACAGATGGCAGAAAGCTTGCTATATGTTGATGTAAATACATGAGTTCATTGCAAGTAGTTGCAGTAAAATTCAGTACTTCAAGTTGAGTGGATTCATCAGAATTTATGTGCTGGAACAACAGCCGTCCCCCAATCTCCATTCCTACCAAATCACACATACACTGAACCAAAGGTACTATGCTTGTTGATACAAAAAACACTGATTAACATCTAATGCTCTTTACTTCTCATTACATCCAGATGTGGACCACAGAGGAAACTAATTTAAGGTTAACACTTGAACAGGTTGATCACCACATCACCTAGATGGGGGAAGTTACTGCTGACAGGAATCAATGTGACGTGCATGTTTCATGTGGTTGTCTTGCATGCAAGCCTCACAGTAGCATAGATTGCTGACGGTTCAGCCATTGCACCATTCCCATAATCCCCACAAGCCAACCTTTTGGTAATGGGAGGGATAAAAAATACGCCCAGTTGGTTGATTGTCTCCAGATGACGCTCAGTGAACGGGTTATTCCACATGAAGGTGTTCATGGCTGGGGCAACAAAGAGTGGTTTACTGTAGTCCCATGCTCTCACTATGCAAGTCAAGAGGTTGTCACATAACCCACCAGCAATCTGAAAAACTAATGTAATATCACTTTTTGTAGGCAATGAAACCAACTTGATGTTCTCTAACAGATTCAGCGAATTTGACATCAAGTTTTGGTTCACACCAAAGAGAAAACATACCTTAGCCAGGGTATTTGCTGATAGTGGAGCAATCACCATGATATCTGCCCATTTTCGCAGTTCAATGTGTAAAACTTCATCTCCTATCTTCTTCCAGGTAGACCATTCATCATCATCAGTGTAAAGAATAACGTCTCTAGGCAGAGACGATCTATCAACAAAGTGCAATGATGACTTTGTGGCCACAGCTCGGACTTCCGCCCACTCAGAGAAGCTACGACAAAGGCTCTCAAATTTTATCGCAGCTACACTTCCTGAAGCACCAATAAGGACACGAGGCTTACTAGGTTGTGGGAAGTCGAGCATCAAACTTTCTTGTACTCGTTCTGATGTAGCCATCAGCCCCGCTTGGACTGCTCCACTACATTAGAATTATAAGAATTCAGAGGATTTATGCTGGTAAAGGGAAACATGATCCACAATGCACACTCAGGAATGAAATGAACGAGAAACAGAACATATCATTACAAAGAGCAACAGAAACATTTTATTTTGTCCAATACTCCATGTGGCCATAAAGTTTATCTTGCATTGCTCAGGGAATGATACGTTTGCTGTTTGCATTAGGAACTCTATTAACATTGCCATAGAAATCCAGTGCTCAGTTTGATTGATGCACTTTGGTGGCATGGCATAAGGCAACACATATCACAACCTTAAAAACAGAACTACTACTCTAATTTAATTATTTACATCCTTCAGATAGACTCAAATTTACAGTTTGACAAAAGTAGACAATGGCAGGGTAATGCCAGATGAGTTAGCCAAACTAATAATCTGACACCTGCTGTATCTGAAGGCATACAACACATATAACACACAAACTGTATCTGAAGGCTAAAGCTATACATGTATTCATGAGTTCCATTCCAGTATGATAATTGTATTATTTCCAAGATTCCTTCCATGTTAAGACAACTGACAACATAAATCCAATAGTTTCATGTTTCAGCTACTTCCGTGTTTCATGTTCAAATAAGTAAGTTGGATGCAGCGCATCAGTCTAGATATTGGCAGAATTGTAATGCACTAACATAATGGCCATTACGAACCCCCAAACGGTGAAATCCAGCTAGTTTCTGTTCCTAAATTGTCAAGCCGAGTATGACCCTACCAGACTTCAACTAGTACATGGAATTAACCAAAAGAACTATGAAATGACCGTATTAACAAAATCCTCTGCAGCAACGACTAATGAGCTCCAAAACCACAAGAAAGGGCCGATTTTGGCAGGAAAAAGAACAAAGGTTTACAATTAAACTGGTATTACTTTTGCAAGGCTACCGAATACCGACCGAAATCTGCACCAACCTTGAGTGTAGAGACTACAGAAAGCTTCTTTTGATCGCTACGAGGGCTAGAGCTAAGAGGAGGAGGGACCGTGGTTTGCAGCGCAGGCACAGAAAAGAGAGAGAACAAGAAACAGATCGAACGGGGGCATCCTAGGGAAAGAGAGGGGGCGAGGGAGGGGACGAACCAGCCTAGGCAGAGAGGAGGCGAATCAGCTCGTCGCCGGCGGAGAGGTGGCGCGAGGCGGCAGGTAGCTGGAGGCAAGTGGCCGATCTGGGGAAGGAAGGAGAAGAGTTGCGAGAAACTTTTTGTTGGTTCGCTGGTTGCTATTGGGAGATTTAGTGGGCTGGGCCTACGGGCCCAATAGCTCCCTGCCCACTGGGCCGAACCGTGCCAGAGCTCGATTTCCGCGGCTACATGTCCGTGGACACACCCACGTGTATGTAAGTTAGAGAAATATTTAATCATTTGTTTCATGATGTGCACTTAATGATTTACTTCATAATGTCTATATGCACATGGTAATGAGATATTATAGGGTAAATAATCAAGTGCATATTAACTATAGGGTAAACGATCAAATCTCTTGTAAGTTAGGATGAGATTTGAAAGTTAGGATGTACATGTTAGGCGTGTATGTTCTGAATTTTTATCATATATAGCACCTTTTGAACTCGTATTTATAAAAATAGTCGTGTACATGTGGTATTGACAAAAATAGCGTTTCTACCATCCGGTCACCAGATGGTAGCGCTCCGAAGGTGACACGTGGCACCTGCCGTCTAGCTACCAAACGATTAAATTATCATGAATTAATATAGAAAATTTGGAGTACATAAAATTTCTAATAAAACCACACAATTAGATATACTGTGTCGAGAGGATTCACATAAAATTTTGTAATTTTTAGAGCTTATTTGCTATATGTAACAACTCCTATAAATATCGAAATCAAATGAATTTTTAAGCAACATTCAGAGCGGATAAAATTGTAAAAAAAATTACATAATGAAGTATGTTATATCAGGAGGTAGTGCATAAAATTTTGCAATTTTTCAAGATAATTTGCTATATTTAAAAACTTAAACAAATATGATGTAAAATTACGAATTTAGGCAGATAATTAAGCCAGCTAATTAGTCAGCTTAATCACCTGTCATTTTTTGGGTGGACGGCAGGTGGCCTACTGTCTGGCAACCAGGCGGCAGGCCACCTACTGTCTGGTGGCCGAGCGGCAGGCGCTTACCGCCCGACAACTGGACGGCAGGTGCCACATGTCACCTCTAGAGCGTTGCCACCCGGTGACCGAACGACAGAAACGTTATTTTTGTCAATATCACGCGTATACATCTATTTTTGTACATATAAGTTGAAAAGGTCCTATATATAGCAAAAATTTGTATGTTCTTAAAAAAGTACAAGTACATAAGTACATTGCTAGTTGAGAAAGAAATTAAGGACAAACACAGACCTATTAAGGGTAAAGTCATCTCTTAAACACCAAACTGCCCCGCTCTGTTGTGCTGAAAAGTTATGGCTTATAGCTGAAATTGCACTGTAGCGACTGAAATTTCACTGTAACTAAAAGTGGTTTATTTGACGTAATTAAATTTAAAAACAATAAAAATAGAAAAAATACGCTAGCTCATCACGGACAACGCAAACGAATACGGGAAAAAAAACCAGCAAAAAAGCTCAAAAAAGCCAAAAGTTCAGAAAAAGACGAAGTTTATGAATAGTGAAAAATAAGCTGGAAGTTAGAAGCTGAAACGAAAAGAGCCTAACAATGTTAATAGCACCTACAACTTCTAAACACCTACAAGTAGATATATACTTTTGCATCAATTTCCTTAATATATAGGTAAATTACATGAGGCGCGCGTGTGTGTGACAAAGATGTGTGAAAAAAGAACAAACGAAGCAAATTAGCTTAGCACGTGAACAGCTAGCGGTTTCATCCAGCAAAGAGATCGAAGCGTGGAGTGTCCACAAGAAATGAAGGCAGAAACAGAGGGGCCAAGTCGATACTGATACAGATCAACCCACACAAAAAAAAAACGAAATCTAAATAAAATCACACAGAAAGAAATCCAAAAGGCGGCTTTCCAATCCATACATGAGCATGCGGTTAAGCGTTTATGCATACAGCACACCATCGCACACCATGTACATTCGTACGGTACGTACGTGCAAGAGGCATACGTGAGCCGGTAACTGTAAGCCATGCGCGGCTCGCATGCACGTACGTACGGGGGCCACCGGCCGATCAGAACCCGACGGTGGCGACGTGCCCGAACGAGGCGGCGAGGGAGTAGTCGACGCCGACGGGCGCGCGCAGGGCGCCCACGAGCACCGTCCCCTCGATGAGCTCGCGGACGGCCTTGGCGTAGCTGGCGCGCAGCCGCCGCAGCGCCCGCATGTACAGCGCCGCCAGCCACCGCACCAGCTGCCGCCGCAACGCCCCAAAGAACCTCCTTCCCCCTCCGCCAACGCCACCACCGCCGCCGCCGAGCCTCGCCACCGCCATCCTCTTCCTCCGCCCTCCGCCCGCCGGCGTCTCCGCCGCCCTCCGCCGCGGCGGCATGCGGAACAGCATGGCTCTCCTCGCTACCTCGACGTCCACCAATCGACTAGCTAGCTAGCTAGTATATAGAGGCTCGATCTCTCTCGTTTGTTTCTCTTTCTGTTGCTACGGGAAGAAGCTATGGGCTAGCTTTCGGCGTCCTTGCTTGCAAGCAAGGTGCAACTGCAAGCACTAATTATAGTACTTTGTGATCGATCTGATCTGTGTATCAGTTTAACTAACTATAAGATAATCTTTAGTTTACATGGTGATGCTGTACTGGCTACCAGGAGTGTCTCTTCTTTTTCTTGAAGGGTACTGTCCTATGGAGTACTTAGGGGCCGGAAAAGTTAATCATCTACTCTAGACGGGTCGATCTAGAGCAGGTGGTTCCGCTTATGGAGTAATCAAGATGATGCGATCGACCAACGATATGTCACTTTGGTCTAAAATAAAAGATCAACGAAGTCACTGAATTACTATACGAGAGAAAGCGCAGAGAAATTTATAGGAGTGACTTACATCACTATTACAAAAGAGATTATACGGGACGACTATATTATAAATAGTTCATAGAGAATCATCTGTGCTATAATTATCACAGACGAATTTACAAGCGTGACCGTGTACCGTATATGATATACAACAATGACTAATCACTATGGTGACATACATGACAGGAGTTACTGAATTCTGATTGTGATTGTAACAAAATAAAGCAAGATAATATACCTTGATTCTCTACTTAGAAGCAACCACGACTTCACTCGTGTACAACAAATAATTGACAGGTAAACTCATTTTCTTCATATATAATTCTATTGTAATCTTTCATTTATTTGTAATGGCCGATGCTAACTTTTTAGAATCACGTAGATTGTTTCGCGCTTACGTTGTCTAGGGAGAGAGACACAAGGAATCCAGCGCCACACTGCAACACAGGACGCGATTTCTGGTACCTGCTACAACACAACATTTCTATATCACACTTTGTTATAATGCCTCTAGAACTGACAATATCTATGTATGTAACTCTATTTTTGCAGTGCCACCGACAGCTACAGGCAATGTATGTGGCTTTTACGTTTGCTGTCATATAGAGGAAATCATGGACGATGAGACGAATGATCCAGAGGTTTGTCAACCTGCTAATAATTATTTTGTGATTATCAATTTATATATATATATATGTGTGTGTGTGTGTGTATATATATATATATATACACGGATGACTTAACACTACTCCTAGTGACGGCGTGTGGAATTCGACAAAAGTGCAATTGATCTTGATAAACTCGTCGAAATTTGAGGAATACTCTTCCAATTCTTGATAGCGGATGTCATAAACAAGACTAGAGAGTTCTACCCCGGTGAAAAATCAAACTCTATTTAAGTTGGTTTTGGTGATAATGATAAATACTATTATGAGGTTTTGGTGATAATGACAAATACTATTATGACATTTTGGTGATAATGACAAATGCATTTGTGAGACTAACATTGTTTATTGATTATGATATCACTTAGTCTCATATGGATAAAAAAGGTGAAATCATTGATGTATGCATTCGATATCTTTTTTATAATCTTGTTGCATTCCTCACATCCAATATATAATTAAATGACAAATTTATATGTGAGACTAATATATTTGTTTAAATATATTACTACTTAGTCTCATTTGGATGAAAAGTGAGATCAATGAGGTATGTATTTGAAATCGCATTCTTATATATTAGTACATTCCTTAGATCTAAAATATAGATTAAATTCTACAAATAGTCCAAAATGAGTATTTATATATGTCTTCATTACACATATTTATATGCACATATTTAGGGGGAATTCTCTCTATGTTTTGAGATTTTATATGTATTAATCCATGTTTCCTTTAATACACATATTAAGGATTTTTAATTTGAGACACATCCTTTGAATATATATAGCTTGTGTAGTTTATATATACTCATTTATAATCGGGTTGCCATCTAACTTCTCCATTATGTGTTAATGGTTAGATGATTAATGACAACTGGATAAGTAAGTTTTGCTTAAAGCTTATCTTAGAGTATACAAGTATTGTGTACATGTTGTATACTTGCAAATACAATTTTTATCTTCTTATGTGTTGAGATTGTCATGAATTACTAAAAAGCAAATATTGTAGAATATATTCCCTCTATTATGTGTTAATGGTGAAGTTTGGTAATTGATGGTAATTGGTTTGTGGACTAACATTCTCTATGAGTTGGATGAATAAGTTAGATTCCACAAATAAGGATGACTTGGAATGACTTCATGTGTTGAAGATTATCAAGTCAAGATTTGTGATGGAAGATAGCTTCATGCGTTGAAGACCATCACGACGAAGATGCATCATAAGTTGATGCATATCTAAGAGGAGATGATTATATGTTAATCGTCAAGTCAAGTGAAGATCCATCATGTATTGATGGAGTTCAAGAAGTGGATGTATCATGTGTTGATGTATGATAAGACGATGACCCGGAGTTGAAGTAATGATGTGTATTATCAAACTTCAAAAGGATACTCAAGGCAAAGGTATAACTAGCTAGGGCTAAAGATGTGTTCCTAGTCTTTTACCGATCTTGATGTTTGGTTAGAAGACCGGGTTGCTAATATAGGTTGTCATACTATTAAGAAGGGTCATATCTAGTAGCTTGAATCTCATCATGTGTTGCTAGCTCAATCTCATTTGCTCTAGTTCTCTTTGGTATGAGGCTTATATTTGCAAATTTGTTTTGCAAATGGTTAAAACTCATATGTAATCTTTGTAGCATGTAACTTAGGTTTGCGAATATGTTTTACAAATGTGAGGAGTCCATGTACCTATTCTTTGTGTCATGATTTCAAAAGTGTGCAAATATGTTTTGCAACTTGTTGGGAATCATGTTCGATCCTTATGTGCATGATATTATAGTTTGCAAATATGGTTTGCAAAATCTGTTGAAGTATCTGCATTTGTCAGGAAAATCGAAGCTACCATTGTGTATGTAACGGTACTACCAGAGGTCGGAAGTACCAGCTCTGTGTGAGCGGTACTACTAGACATCAGAAGTACCAGAATGTGTTGCACGGTACTACCGGATGTCTAATCAGCTCTGTGTGAGCAGTCTGTTCGACTGACGGAAGTACCGGCTCTGTGTGAGTGGTACTACCGGAAGGCGGAAGTATCAGTGTGTGTTGTGCATTACTATTGAACTTCAAAAGTTCTGGATTTTTCTACGGTACATTTTTTCCAGAGAAAAGCCTATGTGGTGGTCTTCTCCCCGCGAGAGTGGTAGTTCCGCATGTATAGAGAGGTACTTCTGATGATCAGAAGTACCAAAAAATGAACAGTGAAACTTTTTGATTTTGACTGTAACGGTTAGTTTTTCTGACCGTTGTGAGGGGAGCAGAAGTACCCGTGTTTTGCCTCCAGTACTTCCGATTTCCCTGATTTTTTAAGAATTTGGCTCCAACTGCTAGTTTTCTTATGTGAGGGTATAAATACCCCTTTATGGCTGGTTGGAGAAAGAGTTACTCGACCCATTTCTATTCCCTTGAGCTAGTCTGAGCCTCTCCTCTCAATTGTGCATATGTTGCACCTTGTGAGTAAGGAAAGTGAGATGTAGAGTGCATGTGTTGCATCTAGAGTTGGATTTAGTGTCCATTTGAGGTTGTGCATTCGTTGCACGTGGTGAGAGTCAAGCGAAGAGTTTGACTCATTACTCTTGGAGTTTGCCAATTCTTAGGTGGCGTTAGAGGTGTCGGGTGCGGTGATCTTCTCAAAGAAAGTTGTGAGAAGACCCACGAAGTTGTGAAGGTTGGAGCTCCCTACCCGGAGCGGAAAAGAGCTACCACTAGTGGATTGAGGTGTTTCAGCTTAATTCGTAGAGCTAGTCTGATTCGTTTGAGCTGACCTCAACTGGACTATAGGAGACCGACAAGTCTCCAAACACTACGGTAAAAAGATACCGTGTCTTTATAGTTTGTTTTCTTGTGCTCAATTTACTTTCAAGTAAGTTACATTCATATAATTAAATTGATTGCTTGTCATTCTAGAATTGCAAAAACTTTGATATGGGTTTAGGTTGCTGGTGCACTTAGGTGAAGCTAATTGATTTAGGCTTTGTTTGTGCTAAAACTAATTTGATCTAAACTTCCGCATTATATACTTGGCTTTTGCCAAATAGCTTAAATAGAATTAATTAAGAAGAGAATGTTTAGAAACGACTATTCGTCCCCATCTGGTCGGCTTTCTCGATCCTACATCCGGCGATGATTAGATGTTGAAACATTTGATACAATTGTAATCACTCAATTGTGCTTAATCAAATAATTAATTCAAATGTACATCATTTAGTTGAGATATGTATAATGATTGTCGTGTGCTATATATATCTGTTTGCTTATTTTAAGAGGGCATAACTAGCATTTCCTGAGACTACCCGATAAACAGGAAATGATATATGTATTTAAATAGTTATCACAGACGATTTTTAGTATTAGCCGTTTGTGATATCTAAGATTTTTAATCACACGCGGGTATGTTCGAGAATTGTTTGTGATATGTCATATATTACAGACGGTTTTTTAATTAGCCATCTGTAATACTTGATATATCACAGACGACTATATTAAAGAACAGTTTGTGATACTTGATATATCACAGACGGTTTTTCGAAAAAACCGTCTGTGTTGTTGTTATCATAAATGATTTGAGAACCGTTTGTAATAACTACTTATTATCACAGACACGTAAATTTAGACGGTTTAGAAACTATCTGTAATTATAGTTCAAAATTGTTTGTGATAAACCCAGTACTTAGTGTATACATATGAATGATCGCAATAGTTTGGGTTTGCACTAACGACTTATTGCTAGATACTAATGGATGGTGCGTGAGATGAGGAGAACAAACTAATCTTACGCCCAGCCGCTCGAGTTAAACTAATTCCAGGCTTCATCATGACTCATGCGACGGGAGAGATAAACTACTCTCAATGATGTGGCTCGTCAATCCTCATTAATCAGAGGACCTGTCGATTTGTTAAGAATTAATTAATGCAAGCCGATAAAAAGTTCGGTCAGCCGGCTGCTAGAGCCTATCACGAGCTAAATTCGCGAAAGAACAACAATACGGAGCGTGTCGACCCTTTAAATTAAGGATTAATTATATAAATGGAGTTGATAAAATTCATTAAAAATCAACATTTTCATAAGAAAAATATATCCTCGCTAAGAAATAATACCAATAAATAATAATTCAAAAAAGATGCCGTGTACTACTTTCGTCCATACTAAGGTCCGTACTATATAGGCAGGCATCGCGCCGAAGTTGAAATAAACTACAAGCTTCGCATTCGGATCTATTTATATTGGTTTCTAATGATGACTTTTGGCTGTAATTGATGAATAGTAGTGACTGATCAATAGTAATGATTAATGAATAGTAGTACATTATGTAGGAAAGACAGAGCGATGAAATACACTATAATATTTAGACAACCGTACAACTTACAGAATTATAATATAATAAAATACAAAGTACTTATAATATGTGACCGTGCATATCGACATATTTCGGCCCATTATAAAGAGGACCAAGAACACACGCAGATCCAGCCCATCAGAGGAACCACTATCAGGCCCAAATAAACCACAAGCTTCGCGACGAAGGCACTCGGGGTCCCAGCAACGGGCAACGGCTCCCACCACTCGACTAGCCGTTCCGCTTCGCCATTTCTCTCCCCCCTCCACCGCATAGATCGCCGGCGATGGACATGGCTCCGGCCGTGGCAGCATCGGCGGCGGTGAGCCAGGCCCTGAGGGACCGGGAGATTCTCGATGCCGTGGGCACCGCGGTGGCGGCGCTCTCGCTCGCCGGCTCCTCCTTCATCGTGCTCTGCTACCTCCTCTTCCGCGAGCTCCGCAAGTTCTCCTTCAAGCTCATCTTCTTCCTCGCCGTCTCGGTGAGCGGCTCGGATCTGAGCGCTTTCGTTTT
Source organism: Dendrocalamus latiflorus (assembly GCA_017311315.1). NCBI lineage: Eukaryota > Viridiplantae > Streptophyta > Magnoliopsida > Poales > Poaceae > Dendrocalamus > Dendrocalamus latiflorus. Next base: position 4,720,633 of record CM029618.1, read on the forward strand.
GGGGCTTGGATTTGGTGTGCTAGTTGCGTGATCCGCAGTTGGTGCGGTTTGGGATTAGGGGGCTCGTGGTGCGATCTGCGAGTGATGCTTTGTTATTTTGGCTTCTAATTGTGCTATTCTGGTGGTTATGCGTTAGTTTAGCTCACGAATGCTTTACTTTTTACTTTTTATGCGTACGAGCTGAAGTAGTTCTCGAGAATTTGGTGTAGGAAGTAAGCGTTGGGATCTTCAGAACTGTGCGTGCAATTTTCACCCGTCATGGTTTTTTTCTGGCAGCTGGTGCCATAAGCTTACTCGATTATTATTATTATTATTATTATTATTATTATTATTATTATTATTATTATTATTATTATTATTATTATTATTATTATTATTATTATTATGCAATAGTTTGTATCTGCATTAACCGTGGCACAGAGTTGTACATGTTTTGCACTTTGATGTGGTTTGAAATATTACTCAAGTTAACGCTTGTTTGTATAAGATGTTTGAGATCATATTACCTATTGCAATGGCGCATGGCTGCTCCAATTAAATAAAGCTAAGTGAGAGGATGTTTTTGACATATACTTACCTGAATATGGAGGCGACTGGCATCCATACAGTCATTCCTTGTTCTTTTGCAAGGAGATCACATTCTTCCTACTGTTTGTTGACAATTGGAACCAATGGGCACGATGAGCATCTACCTATCAAGACGATTTCGTCAATCTTCATTTCTGCAAGACAATGAGAAGTTTGATTTCTTAGAAATATGATATTACATATCCAGACACCCAGTCCAGGTGTCTAGCTAGTTAGCCGATACTAGTGGTATCATTAGCTGAAGTAGGGTTTGTTCATTCTTGTGATTGCTTTACCTACTATGTGTTTTCTGACAACTTTCATCTGAATCGCAGGATATGTTTTGCAGCTTATTCACTATAATGGGGTATGTTGCTGATGATGTTTGTAGTGTTTAAATTACACTTTCTGGTGCACATAGTTACTTCCTGATTTTCTGAGTGTTAAGTTATCTTTGCTACTAACACACTGACAATAAAGAATATTGGCTGATTTGATTATGGGCGTTATCCATAATTGAGTAATTTGAATTGGTAACCTTGCATTCTGCCTAATAAAAAAAATAAATGTGAGCAATGTAAGCCGAAAGTATAATACTTTTTGTATAAGAAAAAAACAGACTGTTCTTTCATTTCTGTTGTATTTTAGATGTGTTATTTGCAATGTGCACTGAATGTTGAGTTTCTGTTATGTGTTTTTGGTAAAATATTCTAGTAACAATGTTGTTTTTTTATGTTGCAGGGGGTCATCAAATGCATTTTACTGCTTTGCGCATGACTACAGTGCACACTTCTTTTGTGTGGCCTCTTTTCTTTGGACAACCACTATAGCATTCACTCTTCATCGCACAGTTGTCAAACACAAAACTGATGTTCAGGAATTTGGATCCATTTTCCACTTGTATGTGTGGGGTATGCAAATTTTAACCACTTTGCGGCCTTTCTTGGAATTTATGTGTTTAAATTACTTGGAGCAACTTGTCCAACCAGTTAGAAGGACTTTGTTTTTGGTATACTACATTTAAAAAAATGTTGGCAATTTCATAGCTGTATCACCTATGTGATGTTTATGCACTTGACCCGAGAGAGAGAGAGAGAGAGAGAATGTTCAGATCACATAGTTGTGTTTGATGCATTGTGCTGTGTCTGTCTGCTAACATTTAGATTGCTTTTGTCTTAACAACATTATGTAGACACGACACGTGCCAGTTTTTTTTTTCTGTTGCTATTTTCAGCCTTTTCTGTTGTAAGTGGTCAAGTATACAAGTTCCAGTTTCCTTTGCTTGTCCATTTATCTGTGCCCATGTTTATAGTGTATGGTAGTCCAGTAAGATTCATTGCATTTGTTGACTTGATGTACTAGTAATTTGTAAGTATGTTTTGTAACTCATGCTACTGATCATGTTTTCCCATTTGAATTTAGCATCCCTGGGTATTTCGTTGCAGATCACTGTTCTCAAGTTATCCATTTTTTTAATTATGATTTTGTCTTTAGCTGCATATTTTATGTATATGATTTGTTTTAAAAGTAGAGCATTACTATAATTGCACATATCCATTTTTAAAAATGTATCATTATTATAATGATCTGTTACGAAAGTATTGTGTGAGATTCCTAGTTCAGTTGGCAAGGTTTTTGAAGGCTATATCTTGTTCCCCCCCCCCCCCCCCCCCTCAGGATCTTCACTAGCTACCACTGTATTACGTTCAATAGGAAGTGATTATGGAAGGCCAGGTACCTGGTGTTGGATCCAACAGGGAAGCATGGCAAAGGCATGTGATCCTTTGTTTTTTTCTGAGCTTGTAATTTTAGTTCTAAGCACTACCGTTGTCTAAACTCAGCTACATTTTGATCCATTATAGCTTTTACATGATACTCAGACTGCCCAGATGGAGATAATGATCTATGTCTAGCTATACACTAATGCTTTCATTTAACATTTGAACTTTGCCAATACCTGTCATCAAAGGATTCGAACTGACCTGCACCCAAGGGATTAAGTAACATTTATATCGGATTCCTAATGTGTCTTGCTTGGGCTGCCTTCAGATTTTATTGAATATCTCGAGTTGTTGACAATTCATGTGTATAGTCTGAGTCGCTGAGCCCTTCTGGTATTGGCTTCTTTTCTTTCCTTTTTTTACTACATTTTATGTCTTCCTTTCATTTAATGTATCCTCTTCAGCCTCAGCTAGACCATTTATTTAAAATAGAAATGTTGTCACTCTTGTCAGCATCCTAGCAGTTCTTTCATACAATTCCTTTGCTTTCAGGTAATGCACTTGATAACCTTTTATCTTCCACTTTGGGGTACCATTCTCTACAATGGGTTTACATACTATCAAGTGAACTGCATGCTGAACAATGCGACAAGGGTATGCACACAGCAAACATTATGTCAACAGTTTTCTATTGTGTATTGAGGGTGACCAACGCTTCTATTGTAACTCCTGGTAGATTCTGCTCTTTTTGCCTGTATCTTCTGAATTTTGATTGCTCGTGGATTAATTTGTAGATGGCTGTTGGCATTAGTGATCGATCGATTCAATCTGATATGAGGGCGGACAAGAAGGTACAACATTATCTTACAAACCTTTTGTCATTTTTGCTTCAGCACTTCTGCTGAAGGATTTTTTTCTTTCTAATTTGCTGCTCTATTGCCCCCAATGTTATCAGTTCAGAAAATAGTTCATTTGCTCATATTATTCTTTGTGCTTGTTGGTTTGGAGTTAAACTGAGGAAACATTATAGCGGCTCACGACTGTTATTCCTAGGAAAATGTTAGTATGGTGGATTCCACTTATATTATCATATTATGTACCACTGTTCCCTGTCTGGTGGGAGAGGAAAAATATGTTTGAGCAGATACAACTTATTGACTTGTTTTCTTTTGCAGGCATTTAATCGATGGGGTTATTACCCTCTGATTTTAATAGGTTCATGGGCTTTTGCAACAATCAATCGTCTGTATGACTTTGCTAATCCAGGCCACAAGATATTTTGGCTCTCCATTCTTGATGTTGGGTTTGCTGGACTTATGGTGAGTGTTTTGATGCTATTGTATTTCATCCTAGATGCTACTGAAGTCCTGTGTTGCAAATTTGAAGAACATTTCCCTAGAGAAACTAAATGTCTAAGTCCACTTGATATTTTGCGCCGAACCAAATGGGAGGGCTGGAGTTCCAACCTTATTCTTTCTTGAAACGATCCCATGCAGTTGGTTCATAATTGCTAGCCTTCATTATCCATTGGAATTAGTGCAGTTGATTTGGATCAAATCCACCATCAAAAAGGCCCTATTTAGTGCATGTATGACTCATGGAGTCTTCTTGGAAGTTGTATTTGCCAGAATCATACTGTTCTTTTGTTTTCCTATGAGGTTATATACAGAATATGTTTTTTACCAACCTTACAAACTCTCCTATGTTTCATGTAACTTTTCATTTTTCATGGATTCTGATATTTGCTGATAATTTTAGGGCTTTTTTAATTCCATTGCTTATGGGCTCAACTCTTCAGTGCGCAGAGCGATTGCAGAAAGAATTGACATGTGAGTTCTTTTCTGTAGTCTAAATTTTCACAACATTATGTTCCTCCAATCCTCTACCTTTTCTATTTTCCATGCACTTATCTTGTTATAGTCGGTACCCATAAGGGAATCTGTTTTCTAATTTTTCCAGGTTTCTACCCGAGAGACTTAGAAGGAGTAACAGATATGATAGTGTGAGTAATACCTAGGATTTTGTCTAGCGTATAAGTTTGTTCATATCTTTCTTCCATTTGTGAAAGGGTGTGTTAGGAGCAGATGTTTAGCATTGACCATTTGGTGCACATCGAATAGCCCCCCCCCCCCCCCCCCCCGGGTCCACTGTTTATTGCCTTGAACACGAGCAGTGTCTCTAGGTTACTTTGTCCAGAGTACATAAGAGGCTAGGAGGTAGTCGATTTACCCGTAGATTGGATGAGAGCGATACCGATCTTGATCATGTATTGCTCATCTCAACTGGAACTAGCCATAACAATGTCCTACACTTCCAACGCTCCCAATGAACTCAAGCCTGATCCGGCTAGGCTATCACCAATCCAAACAAAAGTAGCCAATCAGCCAGAAAGTTGAAAAAAAAGACCCGCGCGTATATATATATATATATATATATATATAGTCATGGCCAGCAAATATTCCATGGAAAGATTCGCCTGAGAAGTTCCGTGCACGGGTGAAGTTCTGATGGTCTTGCTGTCATGCTTTCAACCGAGATTTGGCAAGATCCTCCTCTACTACTACTTTGTTCGGCACACTGTGCCACTGCAAGGTGATACGCAGTAGACTAGTACTCCTGCCTGGCAAGTTCTGACGGCAAGCTTTCTTCTAGCTACTGTAGTTTTTAGCGGATTGGGTTGGTTTCACGCGCGCCCGGCGCGGGCGCATGTTCGAAGTGCGCGGGACAGTGGGCCTGTTTGGCAACGGTGCGGCTTATAACTTTTGGTCGAAATTTTTGAATTTTGTCTGTTTACGGTACAGATTACGGAGAGACAGATACTCATTTATGATTTTAGCTGGTACAGATGTTGTGTTTTTAACGTGTAGATCGTTTAACTTGTAGACTCCGTCTTGAGAAAATACTCCATTCGAAAGTTAAGTACTATAGTAAAAGTCAAAAGCCGTCAGTTTCGGAGAAAAAGAACAAGTCTTGTGTCTCGGTGAGGGACTGAGAGAGGCAGGGGACGTCAGGTGCTTCCGTGCTTGTCTTGGGTTAACTCTAATGGAGATTGATTAGTATTGGGCACAAGGATTACTCCATAGTAAACAGTGGAGGCACATTATCTCCGAAGATCAAGAAAGATTAACCGTGGAACAGGATCGTTAACATGTAAAGGGATGCGAAGGGGGAAAAATCAATCATGGACGTGTCAAGGGATTCAAAGAAAAATCAGCCATGAGACAGTATCGACAGGTAAGGGGGGGATTCTAAGGTGATCAAGTGGTTGACAACCACAAAGGCAGAAATTAGAAAATTCACCAGGTAGAGTAAATTTTGTTTGGAATTCGTGCACGAATCCGGAGAGACTGAGTGTGATGACATGTGTTTTTTACCGAGAGGGAATAACATGTGATGACATGGCGCAATCCTACCGTTCGAACTCGTCTTTAATATTTCCTATTTTTTCGTATCATGCTTGAGCTTACTATCTCACCTAGCATCATCGATCGTTCTGAGCCTCAACTCCTCTATGAGCCTAGTCCCGATCATCGCCGTTGACTACAATTGACTCTAAGTGATCCCGCACATCTAAAGATAAACAAATCATTTTCAGACATAAGTTTTTTATAACTTAACTTACATTAATTAAGACATATATCATACAACCTTAATCCAATGACCCAGGTCATCTTAACTCAATCTATGATTCAAATCCTAAAATCCTTAATTTCTGCCAAAGTCAATCCAGACAGTGTAATATTCGCAAAATCACTTAACCACACTTCAAAATTTACAATGATTTATCTAACAGTATCATAGACCTTCTATCAAAATCCTTCATATACAAAGATGAAAATTAAAATATAACTACACCTAACTGTACATGGGTTCACCACTTCCCGACGGCCGTCTAATGGAGTAGTCCTGGCGCGTTTTTTCCACCTCTCCGTCTCCGCAGTAAATCAGATCTGCTCTTATCTACCTTTAATAATTAGTACAAAAATATGAGACCCAAGGGTTAGTTCAATCTAACCCAAATCCGACCTAATAAAGAAGGATCCAAATTTGATCTAATCTATTTACAATTTTGGACTAGTCTGATCCATTAGCAGCCCTATCGTCACCCTTGTTGATCACCAGTTCACCATAACAAAGCTTCTGCCATGGCTCTCTACACTCTCTATGTTGGAATACGGCCACATATCAACACGTCCAAATCAAACAGAAGTTCTCCGTTGTCTAACAAAGAACAAAGAAAACAGAGGACAAGAACGAAGAAAGTTTCAGAGCTTGAGAGGGAGAGTGTTTGGGGCAATTTTTTCATTTATCAATCTTCAACTACAACTTACATTATCGACTATATTATAGACTCATTTTCTTTCTACAAAACACTTGACCGACCGAGATCCGGTTTCTTCGGCCTCAATTACCACACCGTCTGCCGACATCGCAGTACGCTAACAACTACTATAGTGCCCGCTGACTGCTACAGCGCCCGTCGACTTCTACAGGGACCTCCGACTGCTGTAGAATCCAACGATTGCTACAGTGGCCGGTCATGTGCGACCACACAGAGACTGATCGAAACGACCACAAAGACACCGGTCGTAACGACTACACCGAGACCACTCGTAACGACCACACATAGACTAGTCATAACGACTACACCGAGACCAGTCGTAATGACCACACAGACACCGGTCGTTACAACCACACAGAGACCAATCGTTACGACCATGCAAATAGGGGTGGAAAAAAAGCTCGTTAGTGTGTCTCGTTGGCTCGGTTCAAAATTGTTTCAATTATACTTGTTAATTGGTTAAACATTAAAATAAGTCGATTTCAAATGAATTTGAATTTTGCTCAAGCTCGGCTCGGCTCGGCTCGGCTCGTTAGCTCGTTTCTAAAAATACTTTTAAATTATATGTAAAATGATATTAAATCAAACTATGTCATTTTTAGAAAAAGCTCGATAAGACGAGAAGTTGGCTCGATATCCACCCCTACATGCAAATACTAGTCGTAACGATCACACATAGACCAGTTGACCAATCAGGTTTATTGGACCACACTCACCCCCCTAAACTTAACTCAGGCTGTGAGGTCTCTAACTCCGATCAATTCACGCATTTCGCCAAACTTGATCCTAGGAAGCGCTTTGGTAAGGATTTCGGCTCGCTGCTCCTCTGTGCTAATATGCTCCATATTTACTTTTCCCTGTTCTACACATTCTCTAATGAAATAAAAGCATGCATCAATGTGCTTACTTCTTCCGTGGAACACCAGATTCTTCATGAGTGCGATTGCTAACTTGTTGTCCATGTACATGGTCACTGGTTCAGGCTTCTTCCTGATGATTTCACTTGATAGACTTCTGAGGCAGATCGCTTGACAAGCTATGCCTGTTGCCACCATGAACTCGGCTTCACATGAGGAGAGTGCAACAGTCTTCTATTTCTTTGACCTCCATGCTAGGCTTCTGGAGTGATAAAATGCGAAACCACTCGTGCTCTTCCTGTCTTCCATATCCCCAGCGAGATCACTGTCACTATAGCCTGTCAAGAGTCCATCACGTCCTTTCTTATACTTCAAACTAGAGTTGATGGTGCCCTTTACATACCTCAAAACCTGCTTGACTGCCTGAAGGTGTGAATCCTTGGGTGTTTGCATGAACATGATCAACATGCCCACTGAATAACCCAAATCCGGTCGTGTGTGTGTGAAATACCTTAGGCTCCCAATTATGCGGCGAAAATCAATGGCATCTACTGGTACTCCTTCCTCATCCTTGTTCAAATGCAGTCTTGGTTCCATAGGAACTTTTGCCGAATTGCACTCCCACATACCGGCCACTTACAACACTTTTTTGGCATACTCTGATTGCTTTAAGGTGATAGCTCATTTCTTATGTTCCACCTCGATTCCCAGGTAGTATGAAAGAAGTCCAAAGTCACTCATCTCATTCTTTCATCATTTGTTGCTTGAACAAATGTATTTGGTCTTTGCTTGTTCCAGTAATAATCAAATCATCCACATAAACTCTCACCACTAATAGCTCAGACCCACTGCTCCTTCTGTAGAGAGCTTGGTTTTAGGGGCATATCTAAAAACCAAGCTCTCTCATAATACAGTACGAACAATACAAAGGAATACAAAAAAAGGCCAAAAAACAAAAAAAACCAGAAAAAACAAAATAAAGAAACAATAAATTAAAAGACAAAAGCTAAAATTAAAACCAGCAGGGACTGAAAACCATGATACCACTCTTGATTAGAAGAGCCCATGAGTGCTCCGACGAGGCGGAAACTGACATGCGGACCACACAGTTATCAGTCGAAGTGAGCACTCCACGATGGTAAGAGCGAGCCGCTTTCCTGCTTGGCAGGTGGAGAAAAGAACAAGTGGATGTGGGGTGTTCAGACCAGTTTCGCCTTTCAACTTCGGGAGATTCATGTTTTTGCCACTCTTAAGATTGGTCAATTACCCCTATCACTTACATGTGGGGCCGCCTAAGTCACTGACGATGGGCCAGGGTGGCAAATGTGATGCCACTTACCTCATAAGGGTGGCAAAAAGTTAAATTATCCTTCAACTTCTGCTTAAAAAAAAGCAAGACTTCAGTTTCTAAAAACGATTTCTTTAAATTATTTGCAAACGTGACTTCTCTGAGCGGCTTTTACAAGCTGTCGTTCGGCCTCCATCGTCTTCTCTGTGTTGCATCTTTTAGAAGCTATTTTCTAAATTTTATTTCGAGTGCTACTTCTTCTAACCGTTATTATTATTTTTCGATCAATTAAAACACCCCTGTGACTTAGGGGAGGCCATGTGCTAATATGGTTGGGTATGTAATCGTCACGGTGTACAAATGACCACACGTACGCTGCAAATTTCTATTACTGTTGTTGCAACTTTTTTTGTGTGATTCATGATGTACGAAACATTCGCCGTCCCACCGATATGTTTGAGTTACTCTACAACCACTTTGCTAATTCCTTTCTGAACGTGAACTCTGTTTGGAGTAATTTCTTTGTGAGTCTGAATTTCCTGGCAGTTTTGGTCCTGCATAAATTATAAATGCATCTTCCATATTCCAAAACGAATAATTAACTGTGCATTTTCAACGGTCAAAGGTGAGACACGAGGACATAATTAAAGAGGCAAAGCAATATAAGAGTGGTATAAGAAACGAAAGAAAAACGCTACAAGCAAAACAGGTCCATTAGCCATTCCCTGGGGCCCCATTCGGTCCAGAGATGCTTTGCTTGGCGTGCAAGTTGGGAGGTGGAATGAACAATCTCATGTCCCAGCTCCTAGCAGCTGAGATGAGAAGCCGTAACGAATTACATCCGTTCAAAACAGTTTTTGTCTTCTAATTTTTAAAAATCGAAAGTTATTTTAAGTCTTGCTTATTTTAGCTTAGGTTTATGACTTTTGACTTAATTTTTTACTATTTCTAAATTTCATCTTTTTTTTTGACTTTTTGAGCTTTCTTGTCGTATTTATTTGTATTGTCCGTGATAGGCTAACATGTTTATCTATTTTTATTTTTTTTTAAATTTAATTACGCCAAATAAGCCACTATTAATTACAATATAATTTTAGCCAACTACAGTAAAATTTTAACCATAAGCTGCTTTTTAAGTCCAAATTAACGACACCTAAACATGTTGAATTTTTAAAATCTTTTTCCTCTGCATTATTCGTGAAAATATAATTTTTATTTTCTTTATTTTTTAATTAAATAACTTAGCGAAAAGCTAACATCCGCTACAGGCCCATCCAGTTAAAAGCTATCAATAAAAATCGTTTGGACTTTTGAACAGGCCTTAGTCTTTGTCGTTTTTCTTGCTGTAGAAAATGGGACGCTGATATTATCCGTGAACTGGAGGTAATTGCGGGACAGCGCAACGCACCAACATCACCATGTCCACTTGTGCTAGTAGTATAGTTTCTATGGTGATGACACTACCGCCCACTCGGCAGAATTCGCAACCACGTCTTACCGCACAGATCTCGAACAGCCGGCAACGGTCCAGATATAGTGAGTTCATACGAACCAAAGTTCATATACTTCGTATTCGAATATCTCTCTGTGCTTTTCAGTGGCCTCGATTATCTGCTGCAGTAACCTGATTTGCTACATTGCTTAACTAGCTACGTACATCACCGGAGTTGGTACAGTGCAGAAGCAATCTTAGCCTTCCATTTCTCATCCAAGGACCATTGGAGCTACGTATAGCACTTGCAGTAGTTAGTATGGGCAATCCTATTGTGCTTGATTAAATCGGACAATCAGGCTGTACGTGGAGGAATCAACGCTTCGGTTCATCAGGGTACGTGATTTATGATAAGACGTGGTTGCGAATTCTGCCAAGTGGAAAGTGGTGGATTAGGATTTGAGTAATAGAGACGTAAAACTGTGAATTTAAAGATTCAAAGCATGTAGTACAAGAGTTTAAATGTAACACATTATAATTTTATGAAGTATAATTAAAATACAAAATACTTTAGTAAAAAACTACAATTTTTGAGCTGAAATTAGAGAATGTATGTATAGTATAATTAACATGGGCATCATGGTTTAGGATAGGTATTTTCCTTATGTATCATATGCGAAAAATTTTGAAACTTTTTGGATGCCAAATTTAACTAGTTTACTAACTAGTTCAAATAAGTTCGAACTGAAATTTGAACTGTAGTTGCCTTTTTTTATTGATAGTTTGATTATAGGTATGTGATGATTATATATATAAATCAGCAAAACATGTGATATAAATTCTTTCAAATCTTTAAATTCGCGTATATTTTTTCAAAGGTATATGTTTTATTTGAATTGTTATAGATGGGTATATACCCTAAAACTGATATTTTAAAAAAATACATCCGAATTTGATTTGAATTCGCGCATTTAAAATCATGGTGTCTAGGCACCATAGTTACACACACACACACACACACTAACCAGTGCACAGGGTGTAAAATAAACGCCCCTAACTGACCCAACCAGCCGCCGTTCCACCATCCCACCCTATGCTCAGTTACTAGTATTTGTTAATTATGATAAGGGAGATTGGATCATATACCCTCCCTTTAGTTGGGAAATTGAGGATTTACCCTCCACATCTCAATGACACATGGGGTCATCATAAGTCACTGACACGTGGGCCAGGAGGGTAAATCCTCAATTTCCATCTAAATGGAGGGTATATGATCAATTTTTTCTATGATAAAGGGTAAAGTTACTATCGAATGTATATTACGTCATCATCTGTAATACATGAAGTTACTTATAGTTGTCACTATAAAACTGACAGAAACTTTATATGACATAATTTTCGCAGCGTCAAAATATATTCAATATGGATCTTGTTTTGGTAAGCTTGTAATTTCGAACACAATGATAAAAACGGATCGCATATTGGATTTTTTGTGAAAGAGTTATCATATATTTTTTAGCTTACAAACAAGATAAAAAATCAGAAGTTAAGTGCATGTATTCTCTTCTCTCTTCTGCTGCATGCAAGTCAAGTTACTACCCGATGTGAGAAAAGTTACAACCTGTTGTGAAGAAAATTACCACAAGCTATATACTGTAAGCGTTCGGCAGTAACTTTACTCGCTACCGATGGTAACCTAATTTAGAAACGTCAGTAACTTTCCGGCACTGTGAAGGTTTGGCAATAACTTCATTCAGAATCGATAATAATTTCATTAAAAAACGTCAGTAACTTTTCAGCACGCTGGATATCATCAATTCATGAACTGGTTATCATCAATTCGTGTGTTCGGCAGTAACTTCACTCGCTACCATGGTAATTTAATTCAGAAATGTCAGTAACTTTTTGGCACTGTGAAGGTTTAGTAAAAACTTCATTTAGAACTGATGATAACTTCATTCAGAAATGTCAGTAATTTTCCGGCGTGCTGGTTATCATCAATTTATGTACTGGTTATCATCAATTCACATGTGTAGTCACTAACCCGTATGTACCGTACACACAGACACTAAATAGCGCTACCGTGTATGTATATATATTTCTTCCAAAAAAAATTTAGGATAAAACTGCACCCCAAATCCGCGCCTGCAAGTTGGCGTAAGTGTCATCACCGTAAAAACTACAACTAGTACCAGGGGACATGGTGGTGTGTTGCGCTGTCTCGCAATTACCTCCGGCTAATTTACAACATATCAGCACCCCCTTTTCTACGACAAGAAAAACAACATAGACTAAAGTCCCACTCAAAACGGTTTTTACTTATAGCTTTACGCGTCTTCAGCAATCGTTCTTCAGAGATTCGAATCGGATTGAGTTAATCTTGCCTCGAGATTCATGTTAGAACACTAAGAGCGTGCATACCCTGGTCCGAATTTTCTTTTGCAGTGTGGCTCACTTTTATGTCCAATTCTGGTAAAATTTTACTGTGACAAGAATTAGTTGAGTGTAGTTTATTCACAGAGGTAAAAATATGTCCAAGAACTACTGCAACAGGCGATGCAGAATTTTTCGTTCAAATTATGCGGCGCTGACTGGGTTGGACGAAGACCCAATCTGGGCAATGTTCTAGAAAAGTACCAGCACAAATAAGCTAAAAGTTGAAGCCATAGTTTAAAAGAATGGTTTCACACTTTATTAGCATTTCGATCCAGCGGACAAAGTCAAAGCCGCCTCCTCCTCCCCCACCACCGCCGCCTCCTCCCCCACCTCCCCCCCGGCCGCCGCCTCCACCCCCCACCTCCCCCGCCACCTCCTCCTCCCCCCACCTCCCCGGGCCCCTCCCTCCTTTCCCCACCTCCTCTGCCGTCGCCTCCTCCTCTCCCTACCTCCCTCGCTACCGTCACCTCCTGACCTCCTCCCCCACCTCCCCCGCCGTCTCCTCCCCCACCTCCCCGAGCCGGCTTCGTTGCCCGGCTGTAGCACCACGGGGCGATGCCATCGCCAGGAGGGGGCGGGGCTGCCGCGCTACGGCTCCGCGCTGGGCTCGCTCCTGGCGGCCATCGCCGCGCCGACTACGTCACCCGCGGCGGCGAGGCAGCGGCGCCGGCGCCGCCGGGGGCTGTGAGCCGGTTCTTCTCCGGGGACGCGTCCGGGCTGTACGTGGCGCCAGCGCCGTTCGTGCTGGCGGATCCCACGCTCCCACGGTGGCCACCGAGCTTAGGGTCGAGGTACATTCCTTCCCCTTTGTCTGCTTCCTCCCTCTGCTCTGTGCTTGTGGGAACTGGGGTGCTTCATGCTTGTGTTGTGGGAATGTGGGACGGTGGGAGGGCGACGGGAGGCCGTAGGCCATTCGGCCGGCCAAAGACAGCTTGGCCGGCACCGCAGCTGCTGGTGCGGGGCGCACGATCGACGGGAGGTTGAAGGCGTGGCTGCCCCCTGGCCGACCGTGCTCACCAGGCTGGGCGTGCCCCCCGTGCCGACCGTGCTCACCTGGCCGGGCTGGCCCGAGCACGACACGTCACGCCACGCCGTGCTTGTGCCGTATCAGACCGGCCGTACTTTGAGCTGACCCAAAAACCGAAAAAGCACATCCCATCTCCCACCTATAATGGAGACTCAGGTACTTCCTTGTCGTCAGTCCCATAACGAACAAAATATAGTGCCAGTCCCATACTTTTCAAAGGCACGCCAGATAGGCAAAATAACATAAAAAAAAAGCTTTCTGAAAAGATAGAAAGGCAAGCCAACTTTCAATGCAACTTTTTGTTCGGAAATTTCCTTGCAATTACTAAAAGTACTACTAGATTATACTTGTACGTACTTGATGTAAGTGTTTGTCAACGAAAGCTTCCAGATTAGCCTAAACAAGGGAGTGGTCGTTATTAATTCTCAGAGTAGAAATCATCTGCTCAATGTGCTGCTTGTCATGGGAACTATCTTGTACAGTTTTGCTTCCTTGTAATATTAAGCCGGTCAAAACCGGATCTTTCAAAAAAAAAAATCATGAGCGCTAATATTACGAGGCAATCACAGCTATTCGTGCCAGTACTTTTCTAGTACAATGAATCTCGAGGCAAGATCAACTCAATCCAATTCGAATCTCTGAAGGGTGATTGCTGAAGACACGTAAAGCGATCGAGGAAACACGTAGGAATAATAAGCCAAAAGGACAGGAAAACTATAACAAATTTCCCTCGAAAAGAAAATGAAAGTAAAACTATAACAAATTCGGAAGAAAAAGAGGTGATAAAACGCCAGAAAAGACACTCGCTCACCACTTCTGCCAAGTTCATGTTTATGGAGATACCGAATCCAGTTTCCTGCATATCTCCGTTGGGCTCTTCAGATTTACAAGAAAGATTTACAGAGAAAACCTTCTTTTGGTAATTATGTTTTGTGGTGCAGAATTGACCTGACATGAGAGCTGTGTGTGGGGACAGTAGTCATACCCCAACATCACTTAAGAACTTGAGCGCTTGAGAAAGAGGCATGTGGAATAGGTGCACAAAATATTCAAGACAGAGATTCATGTACACCCCTCTATGAAGAATAAAACAACAAACTGAAAAGTGGAAAATAAAGAGGAAAAGCGTTGAAAAAGGAGAGGAAAATACAAAAAAGAGAGAGAAAGATTCAGAATAAACGCCGCTTCTCTACTTGACATGGACTATCTGTAAGACTGTAAGTTGAGTGGCATCATAGGCCATAGCATCCCAAGTGCTCACACAAAGGGAGACAAGCAAAGGAACAAGTAGGCAAAAGAAAAAAAAAAACATCACCTTTCCTTTCCACAGCAACCGAAACGATCCGAGAACAAATCCAGCCCAAAAATCCGTATTTGCTGCATATACACAGAAACTGAATGTTCGTACCATCCGATTCAAGATCTGGAGACAACTCCGTAAAAGCAGACACGAGATAATATATTACGCATCCAGGGGAATTAAATACTAGTTTATTAGTTTGTTAATTAGGGAGTACATCACATGGAACCGTGAAGAAGCAGGTACTCTCTGATCGATGCACAACACAGAAGACTGGCCTACAATAGAAGGCTACAGGTGCAAATCTTTCAACACGTGAGGCGACTCAGGCCACAATTTACAAGGGCAGGACGTACTAGAAGGGGATCGGTTCTTACTTCGCCTGCAGCCACCCGAAGTCGTCGGCGGCGAGAGACGTCTACCCGGCAGCAACGAGGCGAAGCAGGGCTCCGGCGAGGAGAGCTGCCGCGGCGGCGACGAGCGTCGCCTTGGCAAGACGCTCCAAGAAACGACGCCCAGCTCCAGCGACCGCGCCGGCGCCGAGCGCGCGGACGTAGGCAAACAGAAGCAGCTGAGTGAGCGCGAAGGTGGATACAGTGGCCAGGAGGGAACTACCTGCGGCGAGTTGGGCGAAGCAGCTCTGCGATGTCTCGATCTGGTCGGCTTCAAGGAATTCGAGGCACCACAAAACGACTGAGAAGCCAAAAAGAATGTAGAGAGCGTAGAGATCCATGGCAGAAGCTGTGTTAGGGTGAACTGGTGATCAAGAAGAGCATCGACTTCTCTGTTTTTTTTTTTTTTGGATTGAAGGGGGAGAATGAGAATACGAGTTTGGAGTGGATTCGTGCAGGGTGCTCCCTTTATAGGACAATGGATGGCCTAGATTGAGCAATCAAGCGAAATCAACCTCTAAGATTTGTCATCGTCTTTGTCGTTTATTATTATCTTAAAAATATAAATAAAAAATATTGACAATTGCAGCCTAAAAGCCGGAACCCAAATCTCGGCGATAAGACCACGCAATGCAACGCTCTGAAGTCCAAACCAAAAAGGAGCCCACGACCACGTTAAGCAAAGCGCGTTTGTTTATGCACCTGAATTGTTTAATCCATCGATCGATTGTGTGGCAGATAACTAAGCGTAGGTTTCTTAAACGAGTCTTTGAGACTTTTAAAGTTGTTGCGCATTATTTCTGGTCTGAAAAGTCAACATTCTTTAGTCCCATAAAGAAACGCCACGTCCAGGCGGTAAGTTGATAAAAAAAAAACCACGTCAAATGACATCGACCAGTGGAAGTTGGCAGAGCCGCAAAAGCCGCCGACAATACGAATATACGATGATAAATTAAGATAAGTCATACAATCTAAATTCATACATAAATAAAAAAACAAATTCAAAAAAATAAATACAATAAAGATACCTCATGCAGAGTAACTGGTACTGGGTGAGGGTAGTCTCGAGCGCTACGAAGCCTTACTGTTGGCTACGCCTCTGAGTCCAACGAACAAGAGCTACTTGCATAGTTCTTTTTGATAACCTCTCTCTCCATAATATGTAGTTTGATAACCTGAACCACCTCGCAGACAAAGGATTAGCTTCACCTGCTGCTTGAGGCACCCCCAATGGGGTGGCATTTTCGAAAAGGAAAAAAGTCACGTATAATTTTGATCGGTATAACTGAACTCAATATAATCTCTACTATTTAAAAATATGAGTTGGTGGTCGTCGGTACGTTCTCTCTCGTCTCTTCTCAGCCGTCCGATCAAAGATCAGCCGTCCAGATACGCATATAGGTAGTTCTTCCGCTCCTCATAGAAAAGGTTGGGCCGACACATGGGCCGCGCTCCTCCTCTTCTCTTCCCCCGCATTCCGCGCCCCCCGCAACCACTCCACCTCCTGCAACCGCCGCCTCCTCTCCCACGAACCCTCGTGTCGCGCCTCCTCCTCCTCCGTAGTGTCACCACCAATTCCTTCCCCGCGCGGCAACATCTGGTCACAGTCCCCCAACTTCCCCCAGCAGTGCCGCATCCCCCCGTCATCACCTCCCCAATGCATTCGCCCGCTGCCTCCTCTCCCCATCTGCCCATTGGCGCCTCCCCACCTCCACCTCCCGCAACCGTCGCCTCCTCCCCCTGGATCCTCGTGCCTCACCTCCTCCTCCTCGGCGCTGCCACCAATTTCTTCCCTACACGGCAACATCTGGTCGCAGTCCCTCAACTTCCCCAGCAGCACCGCATCTCTTAGTCACCGCCTCCCCAACGCATTCGCCCACTACCTCCTCTCCCCATGTGCCCACCACCGCCTCCCCATCTCCACCTCCACAACCGCCGCCTCCTTCTCTCCCTCGAATCCTCGTGCCGCACCTCCTCCTCCTCCTCGGCACCGCCACCAATTCTATCTCCCATCGCCCCTCCAACCAGCAGCACGATGCTCAGCAATCGTGGCTGGCCAGTGGATCGAAGAGAAGGGCGCTCGGTGACAGCAGCCAGTGGATTACAGAGAAGGGCGCTCGATGATGGCGGCGACGACTTCCTCTTCCTACGCCCGCCCACATGGCTCTCCCCCCGTAGTCATCGAAGGGCTGTGGTCGAAGGGGACATTTGTCAAAGTCGAAGCCGTGGTCGACGTCAAAGGGGGCCGTGGTCGAAGGGAACAGTGGTTGATGTCGAAGGGACGTGGTCGAAGGAAACATTGGTCGAAGGGGACGGTGGTCGAAGAAGGAAATGGTCGACGTCGAAGGGTCGTGGTCGAAGGGGACAGTGATCAAAGAGGGCAGTGGTCGAAGTCGAAGATCCGTGATCAAAGTCGAAGCTGTGGTCGAGGGGGGCCGTAGTCGAAAAGGGAAGTGGTCGACGTCGAAGAGCCATGGTCGAAGGGGATAGTGGTCCAAGGGGGCCGTGGTTGAGGGGGCAGTGGTCGAAGTCAAAGATCTGTGGTCATCGTCAAAGATGTGGTCGAAGAGGAAAGTGGTCGATGTCGAAGGGTCGTGGTCGAAGGGGACAGTGGTTGAAGGGGGCAGTGGTCGAAGTCAAAGAAGGTAGTGCTCGAAGTCGCAGGGGTCAGTGACCGAAGTCATGGTCATGGTCATAGTCGTAGCACCCGTGGACATGGTCGTAGCGGTCATGGTCGTAGTTGTAGCGCCAACCCAGATGGCACCTGCTGGTTTGTCCATAACCTCCACCGCTATGAGTTCCCCCTCTAGTCGGACATCCCCGTCGCCTACCCCCAGGTCACCCCCGAGATCGAGCTCCTCACCCTCAATGGTAAGACCCACAAGGTCTTGTACTCCCCATGGATTGTAACATGCTTTTGGCCACGAGGTATGATCAACGGCTTTGATTTATGACCATGAGCATTGGTCAATGTCTTCCGACTTATGATCACGAGTGCTGGTTGAAGTCGAAGATCCGTGGTCGAAGTCGAAGTTGTGGTCGAAGGGGCCATGGTCGAAAGGGGAAGTGGTTGTCGTCGAAGGGTTGTGGTCAAAGGGAACAATGGTTGAAGGGGCCAGTGGTTGAAGTTGAAGGGGGCTGTGGTCGAAGTCGGGGGTCATGGTCGACGTCGAGACCATGGTCGAAGGGGGCTATGGTCGAAGGGGGTCATGGTCGACGTCGAAGGGCCGTGGTCGAAGTTGGGGCCGAGCAGGCTGGCGTTGGCAATCGGGCGATAGGACACAAGCGCACCGGAGGCCTGCCAACCTACGACCACTAGCGATGGTCGACCGCTCTCAACCTACGATCACGCGCGATGGTCGACTCTTCTAACTTATGACTACGAGGTGTGATCGACGGCTTCTGATTTACAACCACAAGCACTGGTCGATGTGTTCTGACTTACGACCACGAGGTGTGGTCGATGTCTTCCGAATTACGACTACGAGCGTTGGTCGATGTGTTCCAACTTACGACCATGAGGTGTTCTTGATGGCTTCCGATTTACGACGACGAACGATGGTCGTCGGCTTCAGACGTATGACCACGAGCCATTGTCGAAGGCTACCGATTTAGAACTACAATCGATCATCGACCGCTACCAACTTACTACCACCAGCGATGGTCGACCGCTCCTGACCTACAATCACACGCGATGGTCGACGGCTTCCGACTTACGACGATGAGGTGTGCTCAAGGGATCTTGACCTACGACCATGATGTGTAGTCGATGTCTTCTGACTTATGACCACGAGGTGTGATCGACGGCTTCCAACTTACTTGACAGATTTTAAAACTTTTAGAACATGTTTGTATGCATATTCTAAAAATTTTTACTACCCGTGAGTTTTAAAACATGTAGTATGCTAATTTTAAAAATTCGTAGCAACGCACAGGCATTCAACTAATCTATACTATAATCCACTTATAGATCACGTCTTAAAAAGACACACCATTTAAAAGTAAGTTACTGTAGCACATAATAAAAAAGCCAAAGCATGAGCCCTTTCGAACCCACCATATGTGCATGAGAGTCCAGAATAAGCCCCTTTGTTAGATGTACATCAGTATGTCTGATGTAGATTAATGATGGCAACGATGATTCAACGAGGGGCTTCGACGAAACTACGATTGGGGACACAGAAGTACCTCCAAGTATCAGGGTGGAATATCATGTAGGCCCATTCCAAACAGCTTCAGTTTCTGATTTATTTTAGCTTTCAGCTTAGTTAAACTAGAAACCACTTAAAACGTGTTGGTTTCTAATTTAAGCTTATTTTGGCTTTTTAGGTTTTTTCGGCTTTTTGTCTTTTCTTTTTCCCCTTATTCCTTTACATTGTACTTGACGATATAACGGGGTTTTCTCATTTTTTTTATTTTTTCTCAGAAAAAGCTAACAAACTGCTACAATGCAATTTCAACCATAAACCAAAAGCTACAGCCAGAAACTTAAGCCGTAAGTTAGTTGGAGCACTACCGTAAGCTTCGTGCACGAAGTAAGAGCTGTGGACTTTCAGAGAAGCTTCGCTAAGGGAACTTTCTTATGAGCTTTCGATGTGGTGACACGAACCCGTCTGGGGTAGACTCTAGGATTCATCCAGGGTTGGTCCGTGGACCCCATCCGGGGTAGATTCCCTAATGTGTGTTGTCATGCTGAAGTTGTCATGGGCTTGAGGTAGCGTAGGGACCCTCCCTTGATAGTAGCCCCTCGCCGATTTGAGTGGTCATCAACCGCCCACCTAAGCTAGCTTACCGACTTGCAAAAGGGGTTGATGCGCATTCTCGGGTCAACGATTTCATTCGTAACCTGCGATGCATTCGAACATGTTAAAATACCTTTGTCATCGCATGAAGTTCATACGATAGGTCATGCCCATGCCTCCGAGTTGGGTTCCCTTAGTGTTCATTAAAGGGTCGTTGCTCCGCTTGATCGAGCTTAGGTAGCAACAAGGAGTTCACCGTTGCACAAAGGACGTAGCGATGTGAACATCTATGGGGTCAACCATCAATTGCCTAGATGTCAAAGTTACTTGGAGGCGTGAAGCTAGGACTTTGACTGGAGAAGTGTCTCATAAAGTGAGTTCTTGACCTATGACATTTGATAGGCGAAGGTATGCACAGGAGTGCCAAGCTCAACTCGCATGGGCATGACTGCCAAAGAGCGATAGAACCCGCTATCCGAGGTGCGATGGAGTTTTAAGGCATGTGAGGCTGACTGGGGCATACATATCCTTATGCATGAGCTCAATTAGTGACGTTGTGCTGGGCGACATATCGACATGTGATCGAGCAATGCATGCCAATGCACCGAGATGTGCGAGGTTAGTGTGTGTACCTGGGACTAGCCTGATGAGGCTTGACCCTCAAGGTGAGGGGATACACGCTAAGCCGCCATCAGCTTAAATTGTCGAGGCACGTCGCTAGAAGCTTGGAGGCGTGCCATGTGCTCGACTTATGGAGACATGACCTATGAAGCAAGTAGTGCTCGAAGCAAAGCCACATTTCGTCTAGGGCTGGCCCTCGAGGCTGATCACGACACGTTGAGGTGACATGTTGGCACTTGTCAAGGTGAAGGAACCAATCCAACAGATCAAGCTGAGCTTAGTCGAGGGATTGCCATGTATGTCAACTTGTATCATATGGAGGCGAAGCCATTGTGGTGTGCTGCCCCTTGTTAGGCGAACTAACCTGACAACTTGGAGTGTGCTGGGGCATGAAGTACTAGGGACTGATGAATTGCTTGTGAGGCAAGGAGGCATGTATCGAAGCACCTATAAATCGACTTCCGGAGGGGTCACACACGGTGCGAGTGGGGGTGCATCGAAGTGTTGAATACTCAACCCACCTTAAGTGTGACCTCGTGAAGAGTTCTTGACTCATTGAGGGCTGACCTTCGAGGTAAGGAGATATACACCCGAATGCAAGGTGATCAATTCATCGAGGCTTGTGTAGTCAACTCGTCAAGGCATTAATTACGAGGCAAGATGTACTCAACAAACCAGGGCATGGCCCTCAATGGAAGAAGATGATTTGGTTATCATATAGTTATCCATATCGCTAGAGAGAGAGCCCATGGTCGGGGAGACGCCATCGGGGCGAAACAAAGTTTGGCTATGGGAAGTCATCAAAACTAATCAAACTATGTTGGGGTCAAGCCATCGCTCTTGAGATGCTTGAAAAATTTTGTTGACATGAAAAATTTTGTTGACATGTTGGAAGGGCCAAGACAGTGGGTGTAGTGAACCACCTCCTCAGGAGTGACGCAGACCTAGTCTTTGGTGTAGTGTAGAACTGGCTTGGGCGATGGCGTCCTAAAGGACAAGGAAGGCAATGACACCAAGGCTAGGTCTACTGCCCCTAGAACGGACTCACACCCGATGCATGGCAAGGTTAAAGCAGAGTTAACATCTGAGATCATCACGGGTGTATCCCACCGGGCTAGGCCCAAATCACAGTGGTGGCGGTGGAGTCAATCTAGGTTGGGAGGGTGGAGAGCGGTGGATGCTGAGGCTGGAAAATAGTGCATGGCGCCATTGAAAAACTTGGCGCTCGGGACTCATTTTTGTGCCTCATGTCAAGACTCATTTTTGTGCGAGGAATGATGTTGGCTCAGATATCGACTGACATAGCGAGATGTCGAGACTCCTTTGCATCATCTAGCAGCCGCCCGATGTTCTTTGGCAAAGGTTCTAAGCGGCTGCAATTGCTTGTATTGTTCAATAGGCTTGTGTTGTTGTTACTTGCTTAATGTTGAAACGAAGCTCATCCATTGCTTCTTACTAGGGGTATTTTGTTACCTCGTCCCCCATCAGAAAAACCTGGTGCTCAGGACAAAGCTCACGAGCGGTTGATCTGTCGGAGAGGCGAGGATGTCGTCGTCTCCCATCAGAAAAACATGATGCTCGGGATGAAGCTCACGAGAGGCTGGCCTATCAGGGAGGCAAGAAGGTTGCCATCTCTCATCGAAAAAAACTTAGTACTCGGGACAAAGCTCGCGAGCTATTGGTCCGTCAGGGAGGCAAGACGGTTGCCGTCTCCCATAAAAAAAGTTGGCACATGGGATGAAGCTCATGAGTGCCTAAGCAGTCGGGAAGGTGAGGACATCGTTGTCTCCTATCGGAAGAAACTTGGCGCTCAAAACGAAACTCACAATCGGCTGGTCTGTCAGGGAGGAGGGAAGGCAGCTATCTTCTATCAGAAAAACTTGGCACTCGAGACGAAACTCGTGAGCGGCTGGTCCATCGGGGAGGTGAGAACATTGTCGTCTCCCACTGGAAGAAACTTGCGCTTGGGACGAAGCTCACGAGCGGTTGGTGCGTTGGGCGGCAAGAAGGTTGTCATCTCCCATTAGAAGAAACTTGGTGCTTGGGAGAAAGCTCACGAGTGACCAATCATTCGGAGAGGCGAGAATATTGCCATCTCCCATCTAGAAAGAAAATGTCTACGCTTGTCGGAGACCTGACCCTGAAGGGTGGATGTAAGGCAGTGTAAACTCGACCCTGAAGGGTGAGTGGTCATCAACCCGACCCCGTGGGGTGGGTGTAAGGCAGTAAAGACTCGGCTCCATAGGATGAGTGGTCGTTGACCCGACCCTGGAGGATGGGTGCAAAGCGGTGAAGACTCAACTCTAGAGGATGGGCGTAAGGTGGTGAAGACTCGACCCCGGAGGATGAGTCGCCATTTACTTGACCTTGAAGGGTGGGTGTAAGGTGATCGAGGCTAAAGCCATCAATGCTGAGGTGAACCATACCGAGGTCAAGTCATTGATGCATGTTGTAGCTCGCTGAAGTGAATTTGTCCGACCAAGGGGATCCCCTAGTCAAGGAGATGCCATCAAGGTAAAGTGAAGTTTGGCCGAGTGAAGGCCATCGAGGCCAACTGGACCATGCTGAGGCCAAGCTATCGAGGCGTGTTGGAGCTCAGCGAGGTGAGCTCGTTGAACTAGGGGGAGCCCTAGTTAAGAAGACGCCATCGAGGTGAAGCAAAGTTTGACCAAGGCAAAGTCATCAAGGCCAAGCTAGACCACACCGAGACCAAGCCATCGAGATGTGTTGCAGCTCGCCAAGGTAAATTTGTTGAGCTAGGTGGAGCCTCTAGTCAAGGAGATGTCGTCAAGGTGAAATGAAGTTTGACCGAGGCGAAGCCATCGAGGCTGAGTTGGAGCACACTGAGGCTAAGCCATTAAGGCACGTTTGAGCTTGCCAAGATGACTCCATTGAATTAGGGGTCCCTAGTTGAGGAGACACCATCGAGCCAAAGCAAAATTCGGTTGAGGCAAAGCCATTGATGTCGAGCTGGACCACACTAAGGCCAAACCATCGAGACACGTTGGAGCTTATTGAGGTGAGTCCGTTGAACTAGGGGGAGCCCCTAGGCAAGGAGACACTATCGAGCTAAAGCGAGGTTTGGTTGAGGCAAAGTCATTGATGCCGAGCTAGACCACATCGAGGCTAAGCCATTGAGATGCATTGGAGCTTACCGAGGTGAATCCATCGAACTAGGGAGAGCCCCTAGTCAAGAAGATGCTATTGGGGCGAAGTGAAGTTCGGCCAAGCCAAGCCATCGAGGCCAAGATGGACCATGTTGGGGCCAAGCCATTAAGGTGTGTTCGAGCTCACTGAGATAAATCCATTAAACTAGGGGGGTTGTTAGACCATGTGATGGTCATGCATTTTGTTGATGATGAATAATTGATACTTGGTTTTATTGAAATTTGCTCTGGTCGATATGCTTTTGTGCTCGAGTTTTCAGTATGGCAAAATGACCACGTCTGGTTTTGACCACGGACAGTAGTCCGATCAACCTTATGATGGCTGGTCTGATCAGCCTTATAATGGATGGTCCAATTGGTAGGTCCGAATGACAGGCGTCGACCACGTCAAATCGACCACGACATTTCAACCACGTCAAGCTTCGACCATGGTATTTTGACCATGGAATTTCAACCATGTCAAGCTTTAACCATGGTATTTCGAGCACGTCAAGTTTCAACCACGGTATTTTGACCATGGCATTTCAACCACGTCAAGCTTTGACCACGGTAATTTGACCATGGCATTTTGACCACGGCAGACTTAGACCACAGCAACCTTTGACTATGGTATTTTAACTACGATAGAATGACTACAACAGGTAATCGGTAGGCTTCGACCTTGAACTATGAACCGGTCGTAAGAAGAAGTGAATCGGTAGTGAGATAAAGTGAACCAGTCGAAGGTCAATAATCTCAACAGCAACAGTAACCAGTCGGTGGTTGTAGCTACAGTAACTAGTTGGTGGTTGTAGCTAAAGTGCTTTGTCGATAGTCATAGATTTACTGGTTGGTACTTGATAGTCATAGACTTTACTAGTAGGTACTTGGTGGTTGGTGCTTCGATACTCATGGATGGTCGTCAATGCGGTACTCGGTGATCAATGGTGCAACAAATGGTTGCAGATCGGTAGCCGTAGACTTAGCGATCTGGTGTTTTAGTTATAGCGATCGGTACTCGATAGTCGGTACTCGATGGTTCTGTGGTCGGTAACGATGCTTTTTATTCCCAAGTGTTATGAGTGATGGTATTTCCCAAGTACTTGTGTTTGAGTACTCGATGCGCTAGCGGCCGGTCTTGCATAACGGTTGTAATTGGTCGTAATGAATGATATGAAGTTGGTGATTTATGGAGAGCATGAAAATTATGGTCGTGGACGACCTGGTTGGTGTTTATGATTGTTTGGTTCTTGTCTATAGATAGACAAGGATATGTTTTAAGTGTGTGAGCTAATTATAGTCAAGTTGGGAAGAACTTATACCGGGGAAAACATTTCTTTAGTCTTTATATGTGCAGGTGGGCATAAAGACAATCATGATCGGTGACGAGGAGAACTGGAACTAGAATGGGAAAATCTAAGATCCAACCGATCGAAGATGTCACACAAGGTGGTCGTGTTCACGTTGGAGCACGTGGATATCAAAGGTGGTGATTCATGGAGAAGTTACGGGCGGTGTGGTCCAGGAGGTTTCAACACAGAAGTTGATGGTGTGTGATGAAAATACAGGAGGTTCAGTCCAGAGTCTTCGTCACGTGTTGAGTTAGGAGTTGTAGAGGGAGTCCATAACTTGGAAGAGATAGAGTTTAGTTAAAACCTGTGTTCAGAAGGGTTTCGGATCTTTTTGTTTTTGGAAGAGATAAGATGTTGTATTTGTGCTTTTATAGGCTAACATGACCAATTTTTTAAGGCTTTCGTGGTCGGATGAATGCTCTATATCGACTGTAAACACGCACGAGGTTTCAGACGCAGGAGTATGGCCGTGAGCACTTATATTTTTTGGGAAAGAATGATAGCACTTAGGGAGCTGGTTAAGCTTTACCTGAGATTTTTGATAATTTCCTCGTGAACTTGGTCCATTTCTCTTCGATTAAGCTCCCCATGCAAGCGCACCCGGCACCGGAAAATTAGACAGAATCCTTCCTGAAATTAGACAGAATCATGCTTGATGGCTATCCACTTCCAAATCAGACAGAATCCTTCCTGAAATTAGACAAAACCATACATGCAGGCCATCCAATTCCAAATGAGACTGTACAAACGGCGAATGTTGCTCGTATTGTTTGCACGCCTGTTCCATGGAGGCCACCAATTTAGTGTCACCCTTCGCACTGCTGATCTGTTCTTGCACCGCACTCTTTCCTGAAACCTTTTTGTTTAACTACACTCTTTCCTTGATGTGAAACTCAAACCGCTACTCCTAGGACTTCGATCATAGCAACTCCAACAACAGCCATCTCCAATTTGCAGAGTATGCGATAGCTTCTCAGTAACCACTGCAGTAACAGCAATCTCCGATTTGCAGAGCATGCTATAGCTTCCCTGTAGCCACTCCGACGACAGCCACCTCCGATTTGCAGAGCATGCGATAGCTTCTCTGTACCGATGCCATCCTGAACTCCAGAAACTCTTGCCTCACTGTCTCTCTTTCTCCGTAAGCTTTTTTTTTTTTGAGAACATGTTTCTCTGTAATCTGTACCTTGATAACCTGAAGCACCTCGCAGACAAAGGATCAGCTTCACCTGTGCTATCTGACTATCTCATCACCGCTCATTTGCTATAGTTATCGGAAGTGTTGAAGCTCTAAGACAAGCCTGCTGCTTGACGCACCACCGATGGAGCGGTATTTATAGCAGCCTATGTGCATGAGAGTCCATAATTTAAGCCTGACTGTTAGATGTAGGTCAGTATGTCTGACGCAGATTGATGGTGGCGAACGACGATTCAGCGAGGGGAGCTTCGGCGAAACTACGGTAAGGGAGACAAAAGTACCTCGAAGCATATGCTTTGGTGTGTCGGAAGTTTCATGGAAGCCGGCTCCAAGTATCATGGCGGAATATCTTGTAAGCTTCGTGCACGAAGTAAGAGCTGCGGACTTTCGGAGAAGCTTCGCCAAGGGAAAGTTCTTACGAACTTCCGATGGGAAAAGGTTGCCTTCAGTATTTTTCAAGCCAAAAGGTGTCGGTGAAGTCAACACGATTCTTTGACTTTTTCGTACCGGTTTCTTTTTGAAAAAAATTAGAAATTAGTATAAACATCCACTTTTTTAAAGTGGTTTCCTTGCTCATCATGCTCAGAGGATAAGATAGAAGTTCACTAGTACATCACACACACTAAACATCTCTCTCTCACTTTTCTACCGTTCGCCTCATTATTCTAAAAATCATTTTTTTCAACTATCATTATTCATTTTCAACCCTAATACGAGTGCCCCCAAAAATTATACAAACAAGATTTGATAGCTTTTGGCCCTATTCTTTTTAGCTTTTCATTGGCTTTTGGCTTCTCTCACCAATCGCTATTCATTAGACTAATAAGTCTCAGTCAAAAGTCATAAACCCGTAGGCAAACAGAACAGGTCCTTTTGCCACTTTCATGTGGAAGTTTGCTGGGCAATGCCCCTTTACTGGCTCTAAATAAGGGCCCGTTTGTATTGATTTTTATTGATGGCTTTAACTGTAGCTGATGAATAGTAGTGGCTGATAAAAGCTGATGCATTCATATTGGCTTATAACTTTTGGCTTTTTGTTGAGTGCATTATGTAAGAAAGATGGTACAATGAAAGTGGCCTAACTAGAGCATTTGTATTGGGTTTGGTTTCTCTATGTAGAAGCCAGAAGCTAAATCCAATACAAACGGGTCGTAGACAAACAACTCCTGACATGTACATACTGCATTGAAGGCTCAACCGAACACCTTGGATTCATACCTTCGTGTCCCACCCTTCTTGCCACAGCTGCCCCCACACCCACACCACACAGCTCTCCTCCAAGCCCACCCAGGCTTCGTCGACTGGCCATTCCCTTTCCGCATTTCAGGTATTTACAACGAAGTCGAAGTTGACAATGAAGTTAGAGGGAAGAACTAGGATATTGACGACAATGGGGAGTGGTGCAGGCGAACGATGGCGGTGAATGGCCTATGTGGACGATGGCAGCATTGCGATGGTAGGGTTCCTCACCAGTCTTTGTGGCTTGTGCAGTCAGCATCCAACTTCCTCCTCTCACCTTCATAGTATAGAAAATGCAGCCCATGGTCTGCCCTAGATTAGGGGGCGTTCATATTGGTTTTTACTGATGATTTTTGGTTTTGGCCGATGAATAGTAGTAGCTTATAAAGAGAGACATTGGCATACGATTTTGACCAATATACATGAAGTCACCATAATATCTATTACAATTGACTAGTAGACCTCACCTTGAAAAGACACCTCGTTTGAAAGTTAGATTATGTAGAAAAGCCATTTACTATAGAAAAGTGACTTTTAGAAGCTAATATGGACAAAGCCTTCGTCCAAAAGGACACTATGCCCAAATTGATCTAAGACCCTGCTCCAAAGTGCCGTCTCTTTTGACTAAAATGACACTACAGCGGTTATTAGTGTTTTTAGATAGTTAATTAAAGGAAAATAAATTAAAAGTAAAAAAGTAAAAAATTTTATTATATTTCCACAGATAATATAAAGAGAAAAAAAGAAAAAAGAGGAAAAGATGCATTAAAAAGTCAACGCATTTCAAACGGTTTTTATTTTCTAAAAGCCAAAAACCATCGCTATTTAGAATATGGCCTAAGTCAACATATGTTTTTGGATTCAAAAGTAGGACAGTCAAATCCTATTAGAGGCCTTCCGTTTGCTAAGCTGGTCCCTATGCACGGCCCTTCCTTGCTCTTCATGACTTCACCGAGGGAAATTATTTGGTCGAGCCGCTCGTAATGCACGTAAATTTCCCCTTAGATTATTCTTAAGCATGTGGTAGTTTTGGGAATTTTATAGTATATTCTGATGATAGTAAAGAAATGATAGTAGAAATTAAATTTAACTATTAATTTGTGAGGACATAATAGATTTTTTTGTTGTAAATCTATTTTTTTCGTGAAGGTATTATATTATAGACTTTTCCTCTGAACTTATTATTAATCTTTTCCGTCGCCACCACCACTCACCACGTTGTTCGTAGTACAATTTTACACCCATAGGATTCTACTACTAGTACTGTTGGTGATAGTATAATTTGTTGGGCCAGCCCAAGGAGAAAACACACACATTGCACAAATAGACAGATAGAACACAGGAGACATGCCCCTGCAGCAATTGCGTAGCCGAGTTTTATGAATTTCTCTATTCTCTTACTCTTTTTATAAAATTGGTTACTAGCCTACTCATTATATAGGATAATACTCTCGGACTAACATAAGCACTCGAACTTCAAGTTTGTCACGACTTCAACTTTAGTAACACATGGAGACAAACTCTTGCATCTCGGACTCGATTTAAACTATAAGTCAAGATTATTTCTAACATTCTCACCCTAATATTGACTTGACATACTCCTAGTTTAGTCTCAACGCATTATCTGAACTTCCAGCTACGCCTCCACATGAAGCGATCTACATGCAAACTAAATACATAGCTGCACGCAGGAGCTCAACTCAATTGGTGCATGTCCATCTACAAGCAAAGACTCTAACTCTTTAGGGCAGTCGGAACTAATTATAACTTGCCCAACTTATACTCGACACAGGACAGTGAACGCATCTTTTCAATGTACCAGACTTGACTTAGGACGGCGAACATATCTCCTCGACATATAGGACTCAACTCTACTTACTCGATTTAGGACAGCGAACACATATCCTCAATGTCTCGGACTTATCTCAGCATTAGAGTAGACTTAATGCGACAAACACATCTCCTCAACGTTTAGGACTCAACTCTACTACCTAACTCAGGATGATGAATACATCTCTTCAACGCCTCGGACTCGACTCAACATCAAACCAGTGTTAATTCATCATCATTGAGAGCTTTAGCAAGAAATGTTTTCTCCTTCTTCGGCTTACAACATTTTGAAGTGAAGTGCCTATGATTGCTACAATTATAGCACCTTACTCTTGCCTTATCAAGTTTTCGATTCTTGCAGCCTCAGCCACCACCATACAAGGTGTTATCACCTTCGTGCTTCAATGATCGGACCTTCTACTCGACTTGAGTCCTTATGTGCACCATAATCTTGATTGCCCAGGTTGCATAATTGCTCATCGTGGGCATCAGATAATGTAGTGAGATGGCAAAACTCTCCTTCCCTATCACACTTGATGTTGCCTCATCACCGATGACATTACTTCCCAAAGAATGTAGCATGATCTTGGACACAGATCAAGAACTCAGGCTAGTTAGAAATAATCTCTTCCAAAGCTTCTGTCACTGATTGAAGGACGGAACCTCATCTTTAGTTTTTGGGTCTACAGCTGCTTGGGTCTACGGCTGCTGTGCGTTGGACTCTGCTTTTCTGCTTAGACTGAGGGACCAAAGAAAAGCATTGTTTTTTGCTGTCACCTATTGGACAGCTCATTCTGCCATGGACCAAAGGCTCAGACTGAAAACGAGTAGTACCACAGTTTGGTACGGTCATACCGCTGTGCGGTAGTACCACAGCATGGTGTCAGTCATACCACTAGGCAGTAGTTTCGATTTTTACTTAGAGGTAGCTTTTTTCTAGAGAGATGAAATTGTGATGTGCAAGGTGCAGTAGTATCGGCTTGTGAGGGCGGTAGTACTAGCAGAGAAAGAAATTCTTAGATTTTGGGAAATTGAGTCATGGGTTGAGTTGGGTTGACCTAGATTAATGCATTAGTATTGCATGAAACATGTTTTGACTAACGTGGGTCAAGTTGTGAAGAACTTATGCACAGAAACGATTTCTTTATCTTTGGATGTGCAAGGTCGCTTAGAGTCAACCATGGTCAACAGCGAGGATCAGGGCTATGCACCTGGAGGAGCTAAGGTCTAGAATAATCAAGAATGCTGGGTGAGATGGTGAGCTCAAACATAGCATAAGAAAGGTGAAAAATATTGCAAGCGGGTTCGAATGACGAGGTTGCACCATGTGGCTTGATCGATCTAAGTGAGGTGTGGTCCAGTGGAACCAAAAAGGGAGATACTTGCTGATGCGTGACAAGCTAATGGTGCACCTATACATAACAAGCATGCCGAATGCTTGCAATGAAAAATGAAGACTGGGTCAAGAAAGAGTATTTTGGTAGTTTGGCCAAAATAGTAGAAACTATTTTAGATCAAAACCGCGGCGTTTGAGCGGTACATGGGAGAGCGATTTAGGTCAAAGATAAGCTGGTTTGATCAAGATAGATCAAGACTAAGAACTTAGGGGATTCGAACTTATATGCTTTGAAAAACGTGCATAAGTAAATATGTGTGAGAAACCCATATGTGTGGCGTTATCGGGTTTTTTCTATTGTGGTAAGTGAATAGTATACACTAAAGGTTAGATATTGCTAGCTAGTTTATATATTTAAGGGATTGAGATGGAGACTTGTGGTTATCTATCCAATCTACCGCTCTTGTGCTTTCTTATTAAGGGTTAGGGTTTGAGAGTTGAGTGATTGGTATACTCTCTGTCTTGTAAGATGGTTGTAAAACTTTCCTTGTTAAGCAAAAATAGAATCAATATTTGATCATCTCTATGGTTATCTGTTGTGTTGATTGATGTGCTCTTGATTTGGTTATTTTTTCCTCTCCTATCATCCCTTCTTGATCTTGCGGTGTTAAGAACGTATAAGAGATTGAGATAATCTTTAGAAATCAATCTTTGCCCATCTAGTCACTTTGGTAGGAATTCATCAAGAAACTCGGTTTTTTGCGCGTTTTTTATTTTCCAAGTGATTTTTTGATCTAAGAGTTTTTGGAGTGACTTGTTTAGCGTTCTTACTTGCTATGACATGTAGGAATATATCCATAGCCATCTTAGCTATTTTCTGTCCACGAGTAAGTCTTGAGCATCGATTTCGGTTTTTGATCAACTGTGGTGCAATTTGTCTTTAAACTAAAAGAGGTCTCAACTTTAGCAATGATTTTCATGATCAATTGTTGAAATATATTCCTGATATGCTTGTGAAGATCTATGTAGCAAACGGTATACTATAGTTCTATAGCAGTGCTATCGAAAATATTGTTCATCTATTAGTTTTTAATTTCTTGATTTGTTGAGGTCTGTGTCAGTTTGTCATCTTAATCTTTATAACTTTATAGCTGTTCAAATGAAGGGTCAATGAATAATTAGAATTTTTTTAAGACATCATTCACTCTTCTCTATTACTCAATCTTTTCTGTTACCATCTTCGTCCTTCACTGTTACCACTTTCGGTCCTACAATCGAGATGCTCCGGTGCGGAAGAGCAGGCAGCGATTAGATTGGTTCCATGCTGATCGAGCGTCCGTGCTGCTGGCCGTACGTACCATTGCAGGTTCGCCTAGTCTAATTACGTTATCTATATTGTCATTTCGAGTGCTTGTTTGATGTATGCATGTTCGACTAGCAGTTTTGCTCGCCATATTTTGAGATTCTGGTGTGATTTGAGTCTCTGCCGTGCTCGTCCTCAGTTTTATATTAGACGATTTTGTGCCTCCAGTGGAAACAGTGCTGTACCTGTGCCATACTTCCTAGCTTTTACTGAGAAATACTACACCGGGCCAGCCTTGAGAGGTGGCTTTCATGAACAGTTTCTGTCGTAATTCAGAAAGATGGACACCGTTATTGTTAGAATAATCCTGTGTGTATCATGTATCAGTTTTTAGCATTTAGACTTCAGTTTTCAGCATTTAGACTACAGTTTTAAGACTTTTATACTGCATTAACAAGGTAGTTGGTACTACATGTTTTAGGCCTTATTGCTATAAATAAGAGAAGAAAACGCTGCAGTGTTTGAGCAGTGAACAACAAGAAAGAAAGCTACCTGTGCGTGTGTGTTTTCTGCTATGTTCATTGTATCCAGAAGTGTGTGTTGAGTTTTTTTTCTGAGCTAACAATTGGTATCAGAGCCTGGTGAATACCCAAAATAATGCCGAGAAGTATGGAGATCGTCGACCCGGAGACGTCAGCATCAGCAGGCGCACCAACGAAGGAGAGTTCCGCGGTGACGCTTCACTATCCTGTGCTCACAAGGAGCAACTACGCGACGTGGGCGATAAAGATGAAGATATTCATGAAGGCCCAAGGCGTATGGGACGCCATCGAGCTCGGCGACGCTGACACACGCAAGGACCAGATGGCATTGGCGGCCATCTACCAAGGTATTCCTGAACACATGATCTTTCTGTTGGCTGAAAAAGAGACAGCCAAAGCCGTGTGGGAGACGTTGAAGACCATGCACATGGGAGCCGAGCGCGTGAGGGAAGCTAAGGTACAGACCCTCAAATCCGAGTTTGAAGTGCTGCGTATGACGAAGTTGGAGTCGATCGATGACTTCGCCATCCGGTTGACAACAATTGTCAACAAAATCAGAGGACTCAGTGACAAGATGGAGGAGAGCTACGCAGTAAGAAAATTTCTTCGTGCAGTTCCCACCAAGTTTCTACCGGTAGTCTCCCCAATCGAGCAGTTTGGTGACCTCAAGACAATGACAATCGAAGAGTTGATCAGCCGCTTAAAGGCACATGAAGAGCAATGGGCATCTCATGCTATAGGTGCAGGGGATCAGCACCTGCTATTGACAAGGAGCGAGTGGGAGTCCCGATCCAAGAAGAGTTATGGCTTCGGCAAGAAGAAGAGCGCCTTTGACAAGACGAAGGTACGTTGCTACAACTGCCAGGACTACAGACATTTTGCAAGGGAGTGCCGCGAGCCGAAGAAGGAGGTGGCTCTTCTTGCTCCAGTGGGTGCAGAGGACGAGTCAGCGCTGCTTTAAATCCAGCAAGAAGTCTTTATTTTTATTTGGTGCAATTTAGTTGAGTTCGTGTACGAGTATAAGTGCACGATTGCATTTTGAGTCTTTTGGCACAGTAGGTGTGTTGCATGTGTCATTTATTTGGTCGTGCACGTAGGAGGTGTGTTACATACGTGCGCATAGTCGTGTCGTGCTCGTGCACGTAGATGTGTCAGTGCATGATGTAATGTGTGTGTGAGTCCTTGTAGTTGTGTCTAAGTTCTCGTGTGTATATGCTCTGATGAGAGTCTCCGTCGCCGTCAAGTTGCGTCATCGGCGAAAGACAATTGGAGCTGAGAAAGAAGTCAAAGTCGTCGATAAGGTGTGTCACCGACGGTGAAGATGTGAAAGAGCTACGTGCAAGAATTGGAATGGACTGAATAAATTCAGAGTTAGCACACAAGGATTAGGGGGAGCATTGTTAAAGTAATCCTGTGTGTGTCATGTGTCAGTTTTCAGCATGCATTTAGACATCAGTTTTCAGCATGCATTTAGACATCAGTTTTCAGCATGCATTTAGACTTCAGTTTTCAGCATTTAGACTGCAGTTTTCAAGGCTTTTATACTGCATTAACAAGGCAGTTGGAACTGCATGTTTTAGGCCTCATTGCTATAAATAAGAGAAGAAAACGCTGCAGTGTTTAAGCAGTGAACAACAAGAAAGAAAATTACCTGTGCGTGTATTTTTTCTGTTGTGTTCATTGTATCTAGAAGTGTGTGTTGAGTTTTTTTTCCTGTGCTAACAGTTATCTCACGCTGAAGGGAAAGCACCGTCGTCTCGTCGAGGGGTTGTTGGAGATGGTTGTTTTTGTGGCAAGCCCTTCTTCCTCCACATATTTACTGAGCATCCAAATGTTGAAGAAGATCTCTACTAGCATTTGTAGAATTGTGACCTCCAACTCAAAAACTCAAGGGTCTTGTTGTCAGTAAGGCAGCTGAACTAGTCTGTTTATGACCAATTGCCGCTGTTGCTTGCAACCAGACAAAACAATCTGTCCCGTCAAGTTGTTTTTAATGGGGTACAGTCGATCCCGTTTCTTTTCGGAAGAACCACTGGTAGGTCTTCTTTCTTTTGCTTTCAAAAGATGATCTACAAGATATCCTAATAGGCAATTCTATATCCTTTCGTTTTGCTTTATCAGATACTCCACGAAGCGAATAGCTGGTATGTTGAGTTTGGTTCTTCGAAGCCAGGGGAGAGTATTGGAGGGTACCACTCCTAAGTTCGTAAGTTATATCTAGTACGTGCTTGGTTCTGCATGCCATGTTCCATTAGAAATTAGAAAACATATATAGGAAATGAACTGTATTGTTAGAGGCTTAGAGCTAGGCGTTTAGTCAAAAGGTCGATCGACACCATTTCATAATACTTAGCTAGCATAACATAGCTTGAGTTTGACCCAGCTAAAGGTTTGTTTAGAAAAAAGCGTTCGGTGAAGACTGGACGCTTTCGTTTCCTCCACAGATTGCATGGAAGTTTTGTTCCGATAGGCCTTACAATCTCGATCGACGTTGCTGTCAGGAAAACTAGGGAAATGGTATTTAAATACGCACGATACCAAAATATAGCTTAATTATAGTATATAGTAAGTATCCAGCCCCATGCAGAGGCAGAACCAATAAGGCTCATCTGGTATTTTAGGACACCGAGTCTAAAAAACTTTTTTGTAGGAATCAACACATCCAGTCCATTTGTGAACCCTCTAGCCTAAATTCAATGTACCCGGTTCCTTCCTTGAGAGTACTAGTAGCCTAAATTCTCAGTAACTACTAGCAGTTTACGAGAAACCTCCATTGTCCCTTAGTCCATGAGGCAATTACAGCAAGCCGAGCAGCCCTTAACTAACCCAAGATGGAGGATCGTAAAAGGCCACGGTTTTCATTAGATTGATCCTGAAGCGTGTCACCTCGTAGTAGCCCTCTACGTTTGTTTGTCTCATATAGTCGGCTAAGAGATGTGTACCACGTCTGCTACACCCAACTTGGTAGCGACCGTTCGCCAGAGAATGAGAGAAATCAGCGCCACTGACCACCCTCGCTTGCGATCTCGCTACGGTGCCACCTGGTCCATGTTGTCTCGCGCCCTCGTAGGCCAAAGAAAGCATAGGTCCACCAGATCAGTATATACTTTGCTTTAAATTTATCTCAATTCTTCCAATTTATTTCAAGAATAAGGGCTAAATTTATGAGTTGGTGCTTCAATATAATTTGTAGATTTTTTTTTTGAATTGTAGGGTTAAGACTTAGGGTTTCAATTTTGATTTTTGGAATACCGGCCTAGCTCGTTGCAAATCAGAGGCAAAATTATGGTATTTAACCACAATGTCAAGTAAGTAAGCCACTGAACGTATTTTCTTTTATATTATTCTTGAATTGTTGAACATATAAATATCTAATTGACTTTTTCAATTAATTGGTGACAATTTCGTTAATGATAAACTTATTTGCTATGTGAAGAAACAAGAATTGAAGAAAATTACCAATGATATTGTGGTTCGTCAACTTTAAAAAACATAAATACTAAAAGGTAATGCTTGTACTTACATTTGATCATTATGTTTTTTACTTAAAAACTTTAAGTAATTTTGTTTTCTTTTATAGTCCATTGAGGTTAGATGATGTATTTTACTAATACCAATCAATTTTTGTTTGTGATTTCACGCTTAGTTACTTCAGTTTGCTATAACTAGCTAATATTATTATCAGTTACTATTTCTTTATTATCATACACTACCATCGGTTATGTTGAACCATTGATGCTAAAAATTGCTGGACACATTACTATTTAGCACAATATTGATTGAAAATTATTATAT
This sequence comes from Dendrocalamus latiflorus, assembly GCA_017311315.1. Lineage (NCBI taxonomy): Eukaryota > Viridiplantae > Streptophyta > Magnoliopsida > Poales > Poaceae > Dendrocalamus > Dendrocalamus latiflorus. Next base: position 4,757,099 of record CM029618.1, read on the forward strand.
ATATATATATATATATATATATATATATATATATATATATATATATATATATATATATATATATATATATATATATATATAATGAAGCGATAAACTTTGGTCGTTTTTGATCTAGTTCTGCCCTCTGGTCACACGTATCCTTGCACATATATACACTGCATGTACTAGGTGTAGTTGTACAGAATGATCCTAGAAGTAGTATGTTGCATGGCTGATACACCACGGTACGAAAATTTAAACTAATGCTTATATACTACTAAACTTTAAAGTTTTATTTGGGGAGCTTATAGGAATGTCAGAGTAGTAAGCAGAAAACTACGTCTTGCAAAATGATTTTGACTCTTATTATAGTAGACGGTGTAGATGTGTAATCCATGCGGGCAAGTGACCTTTTTCGCACGTCTAAGACGGTAAGACCTATCGGAACTGGGAAGTCAGAATTCATGGATTACACGGCCACAAACCAATCGCAATCTTTTCCCTCTTTTTTTGAACGAATGGCAAGAGCTCTACCATCCATTTCAGAAAAAAAAAAGAGAAAAAAAAACGAACACTGACCCTAAAGAGACACATACGAATAGACACCACAACAACACCAAAATTATTTTCCCTCTTTTGACCACGCAAGGGCAACACATGATCAAGAAAGAACAAATGCAGATGCCTATTCCCTCGTCGTTCCCCGTCATTATCATACCCTTGTACTCCACATAGGCTTCTTCCCCCCAGTACTCGCACGGCCCCAGCAAGGCAGCAACTCCTCAAGATCCTCCAAGAACCGAGCTCCTCAAGATCCATCGAAGCAACCCAGCAAGATGGCAAGCGCAGCTCTGGAGATGATCATCTTCGGCCTGTGTACGGCGATCAGCGGCCCCCATCTCTCCTCCTTCCTCCAGTCAGGTCCTCCTGCCGGCGGCGCTCGAGCTCAACAGCTCGATGCCACTCTCCAGATGTTGCTGCTGGCGGCTCCGACCGTGGCCTTCTTCGTCGGCGTCTCGCTCCTCTACGCGCGCATCATCTGCACCGGCGTCCGCGCCGGCGCCAATAGGCCTATTGCGGAGGCCATTACCTTCACCCTATGCGCCGCGGTCGGCCTCCTCGAGCTCTTCCTTCTAGTCCTGTCAGGTGGCATGGACGGCGGACATGCTCCACCGCTTGATGCTGCCGTTCAGACGTTGCTGCCTGCTTCTGCCACGGTGACCTTCTTCCTAGCCATGGCGCTCGCCTACGTGCACCTCCGCACCGGCGCAGGCAACGAGCCGATCCCGGAGGCCGTGGAGCGCCTCACCAAGATGACTCTTGGGGCAGCAGTTGTGACGGCCATGCTTAGCCTGATGGTCGTCGTCCTCACCTTCGGCAGCGAGAGAATCGCCTAAACTGTTCGTCCTTGATAACCTCTACATATGCTGCCACTGGCCGCCGGCCGGTAAGGATTTTGCGATGTTGGATCCGTTAGATTTGTGTTGTAATAGCGCACAACTTCTCGTGCTATACACTTACACTATGCGCGTGAAATTTTTTTTTATGCCTTTACTGGATGTGGCTTTGATGGGAGACATGGACATAGTAGCTTGAATAACTGCGTGTTGCATTCTAGCCGTACGTATGGAACGCCTTGCACTTCGATCGATTGGCCTTGCGCTATGTCCTCCTCAACGGATTGACGGCGTAAGATGACCAAAAGATCAGTTTTTATGAATTCAGATGTGCTTCTGGCCCATGAGCTTCGAGACACCGTCCGGCCAACCTCTTGGAGGTGACACGCCCAACTTACTGTTTTGAGGTGATGGCGTGTGGAGGTGGTGTGGATCTTGCCTCTGTCCCGCTTCTTCCGCAAGGCGGCCGGCACTGATGGTGTCACCGTGGCCTTCCGCCGCGCGGCATGGCGCGTCGCAAACGCTGCGACATCCGACATACGCCTGTGCTCTGCTTGAGGCACCACATCTGGCGTGCTCAGGCGGCGGATTCAAGGTGCGGCTGGCCGCCTTCAGGTTACCCGCGCTATTGATGGTGTCCGCCGGCTACTGTACGGTCGGGCCGTTCAGAAATAGCTGGGTTCTTTGAGTTCCATGTTTATGGCTTTTGTTTTTTTACGGTAACTAATTTTTAAATAGTACTTTTTTAAAGTGGGTCTATAAGACTTCAGTTATATTAGCTAAAATCGTATATGACTGTTCTTCGTACTCTCTCTTGTGAACATGCATAATTCAAAAGCCAAAGAGCACTCAATTTGACGATAATTTATGACTTTTTTCACTGTATCTGGTTTATTTTTCATTGTATTTGGTATAATTAAATTTAAAAAAATTATAAATAAAAAATAGATTAGTCCATCACGGATAATACGGAGGAATACGGAAAAAAGACAAAAAACCCAAATAACCAAAAATAAAAAAAACAAAATTAAAAAGTAATGAATTAAAAGCCAAACTCTAGAGGCAACCTTAAACGAGCAGGCCGTCACAGTCCAAAAGTACCCACAATCATTTGCTACGTTGAAGTCCCTGTAGGTGGTGCAGGTCACACTGTACACTAATGGCGTGTTTGGTACCCTGGATTTGCCTCCGCCTGGCTCTATGCATGCAAGATATCAATGTTTGGTTGCTAGCAACCTGGTTCTATACATGCAAAATACAGCCTTGCGCCTGGCCGCGCGGAAACGAAAATTAGTTTCGTTTCTCCCTGGCCTAGCTGACGGGAGCCAGGGAAACGAGCCTGAGTGGCGGGAGCCAGGGAACCAAACGCGCTCTAAACAGCTGTATCGGTCTGATACTATACGTGCGATTGCTAGGCCCTTGTTCTTTCACTACTACTTCACTGTGCACCATTTTGTCACCGTTCCTCGAGTGTATAGTTAGTTAATTTGATGTTGATCTGATGAGAATTGATCGGGTACAATGGTACCATCGACGATGATTTTTTGACCGGATGGAATCCACTCGGACGGGGCTGCTGGTTCTGACTCCGTCTCCCGAAATGATGCTGTTTTCCTCGTGCAGGTTGCGATATCTTATTACTCGCGCGGCCGTGTGTCATCTTTCCCCTGTTTTGTACTGCTTTCCATTCATCTGCTACAGCTTATGGATTTTGGTTGTGATTTATAACTTTCAGTTTATTTGTATAAGAGATTACAGAGTAATAGAAACTCACATACGATTTTTGCCGATATAAATAAAGTCAGTAAAGTATGTACTATAATTAACTAGTAGACCCTATTTTTTTAAAAAAAATTCTGTTTAAAAGATAGTTACTATAGAAAAATTGAAGAACAATTTTTAGAAGCTCTGCTTAACATTTCGGACTTTTCATGTGGATTTGACGTAGCTCTGGGTCAAAGCAAGCGGTCCCACACACAGTCACGTTACATCTACAGATGGCCTTTTTTTTTGAGCGGCTAATGTTTTGCACGGCCGATAATTTTTGTCTGAATTTTTTGAGATAATAATAGACAGCGGAGATACCAACGCAAACGATGTATACGGTTTTAAACTCGAAAAATTGTTTGGACAATCCACTTTAAAAAATCATTCTATGTATTTTGATTTTCGGATAAGCAGAAATAAAAACCAAAAACATTAAAAAAAAACAGGGGCCATAAATTATCCCCTCGGTCGCTACCCGAAAGTCGCCACTAGATTTGGCACAGATACTGCACTCGCACCTTGTCTCCCTGTCCCTTATTCCCTAGAGAAAATTGATACTATGCCACTCCTTTGGAGTGGTTTCGATAAAATGACACTCTCTAAATGGCAATTGTTAAAATGCCACCCAATACATGATTACCTCTATGATTTGCCCTTTTAGGGATTTTAGCCATTTCTTTTTCGTTTTTTATTTTTTTGCACCAAAATTATATGAAAAATGACCCTAATACCCCTGGTTGAGGTTTCGATTTAGCCATTTGTTTCTTTCTCGAGTCTCTTTCTCTGTCCGTTTGTTTTAGCCAGCAAAGACCGAACGAGAGGCGCCGTTTTAGTCAAATGTTGACCCGTCCGTGCATCTCGTGATATAACTGCAATTCTCTTCTTGAGGAACATACATTTCCAACTATGTATGTGCACGTTTAATTGCGTGTGTTGACGTGTTTTAGTGTAGGGGTGTGACGCGTCGGTCCTCCTGGACTCGACGACGAACACGGCGGAGAAGAATGCCACGCCGAACCTGTCGCTGGCCGGGTTCGAGGTCATCGACGAGGTGAAGGCGGCGCTGGAGCAGGCGTGCCCCGGGATTGTCTCCTGCGCCGACATCGTTGCCCTAGCTGCGCGGGACTCCGTGTCGTTCCAGTACAGGAGGAAGCTGTGGCGGCGCCAGCAACCCACAACCTCCAGCGGCGGCGCCTTTGGTTCGGTCTTCTCTGCTGGCTAAAACGAACGGACAGAGAAAGAGAGACTCGAGAAAGAAACAAATGGCTAAATCGAAACCTCAACCAGGGGTATTAGGGTCATTTTCTATATAATTTTGGTGGAAAAAAATAAAAAACGAAAAAGAAATAGCTAAAACCCCTAAAAGGGCAAATCATAGAGATAATCATGTATTGGGTAGCATTTTAACAATTGCCATCTAGAGGGTGGCATTTTATCAAAGCCACTCCAAAGAAGTGGCATAGTATCAATTTTCTCTTATTCCCTAGCAGTACACTTTTCTTTTTCCTAAGGCCTCTCTGTTTTGATTCACTTTGTCACTTGGTTCTTTCACCAAATTTAATACTAGAAGCACAATATTGTATGGTGTTCCGGTGTCCGAATCACCTGCTATTTGATTGGTGAAGTCTGGGTACCGGCCTACCGGGTCACATGGGAGAAGAATAAAAAACTGGAGGAGGAGGTGGCAAGCGCCGGAGGCGAGGGAGCTGGCATCCGACAACCGCCGTGGCCTGCCGACCACCGTCAACTCGGCAGTGGAGGTCCCTATCACCCGACGACCGCCGTGCCCATATGCGTTTCTTTCTTGGAGAACCAAGAACTCAATGCGTTTCACTCTGTTTCTTTTTTCCTTGTTTTTTCTTCTTCTGAATTTTGCAACTTCCTTCGTTCACAACTTCGCGTATAGCATGCTTGAGCCCAGAGAGCGCGCAATGCACGATCACCTGCATGGTTTGGCCATTAAAAATGCTCATACTAGTATGTTCAGTCAAGATTGAGTGCTTATTTTGATCCCTTGGTCATGTCTTGTTTCCCTTAATTGGGAACGACGAGATCACTAGGTACCGGTTCCTTTTTTAGAGCTCCATTGACGGTGGGAAAAGAATCCTAACCTGGAATTGAGACCGTCTCAAACAGTACTTACGTTTCATCTGCTCAAAATAAACGAATTATCTATATTATTTGGCCATTATATTCGATAAGATATGAATACAGTATAGATTTTCCTATTCGATCAATAATTTCTCTCCTATTCGTATTCGTATTTGAATTCATATAAAAAATTTGTATTCGAATTTGACCGAATTGAATATATATTCGGTTCGAATTCGTATCCATTACATTATTCGATTCGTATTTGTATTTGAAAATATTCAAATTAGTATTCATATTCATTTACAAAATACGAATACAATAAGGACACTATTTAATTTGTATTCATCCATTTCCACCTCTAGTTGTTGGTCACCCTCACGTATGATGTGGAGCTATGGACTTTCTCTCCATTTGTTTTCTTAAGCAAAGCCTCAAGATGTTCCTACCAAGGAGGCAATTCGACATGTGGGTCGATGGAAGGTGTCAATACGTGCGTGAACGTAGAAAAAAAAAGTGTTATATATGACTCATATATGCAAAGGGGTTGTATCCGAAAAAGCAGAGTGTCGCTTTTCCGGACACAACCCTACAAGGAAAGAAAACACGGTTTGTATGGGGTAACAAAAATTGTGGCTGGGGGTACAGGGGCTTACCCTCATGGTATGGGCTAGGTGTCCAAGTTGAACATGTAACTAGAGTATAAATATGTACTTGCGACCTCTTGTAACTCTATCGTTAAACAAAACTCCTCATACAAATGGAGCCACCATGATTCGACTCCCGGGGACCTAGTGAATGACCATGTGAGAAGGTCTAGAGTTTTGTTGTGATGAACCATTGTCATTTTGAAGGAGTGAAAATTGGGAATTTGCAGATTTTTCTAGACAGCTTGCAGAAATGGATGATTTTGAAAAATTTGAGTCATAAGATGATTTAGTTTGACCTAGAACAGTGTATATATGTTGTATGATGTATATTACAACTAATGTGGGTCAATTTATGAAGAAATTATACCTAGAAACGATTTCTTGATCTTTAGATGTGTATGATTGCTTGGAGTCAACTATGGTCAACGATGAGAATCGAGCCTACACTCATAAAGGAGCCGATAACTAGAACGATAAAAAATGCTAGGCGAGATAGATGAGTTCAAGCTTGGCACAAGGAAAGCGGAAAATATTGAAGGAAAGTTTGAGCGACAGGTTGTACTATGTGGCTTAGTCGGTCCAAGTGAGGTGTGGTATAGTGAAACCGGAATGAGAGAGACTTACCGACATATGACAAGTCAGTGGTCCACCTACACATAGCAAGCAGGACGATTACTTACAATAGAAAATGAAGAGAGGGTCAAGAAAGGGTATCTTGGTAGTTTGACCAAAATACCAGAAACTATCTTGGATCAAAACCGCGCTGAGCATCGCTTGAGAAGGCGGTTTAGTTCAAGATGAAGATGAGAAGATCAAGTTAGATCAAGGCTAATGACTTAGCGGATTCAGATTACGCTTTGAAAAGCGTGCATAAGTGTATTGTGTGAGTTAAAATTTCCCCTATATGCGCTTAGTGGATAGTATCCACTAAGAATTAGATGGGGCTGACTAGCGCATCTATTTAATGGGTCGGAATGGAAACTTATAGTTAACCATCCAACCATCCTCTCATTGTGACCAAGTGTTCTAGGGTTAGGGTTTGAGAAGTTAAGTGATGTGGTGTATTTTCTTGTTCTCCAAGTGCAGTGGCTGTAAAACCTTCATTCTCAAGTAGTAATACATTAATCTTTATTCATCTCTATAGAACTCTCTTATGTTGATTGATTTGCTCTTGACTTAGCTGATTTTTGCTCTTCTCTCTCCCCTTCTTGATATTGCTATACTAAGGATGTGTAAGAGATAGAGATAATCTCTGAAAATTAATCTTCATCCATTTTGTCACTTGGTTGGCAAGATCATAAAGAAATTCGGTTTTTGCTCGTTTTAGCATCTGCGAGTGATTTCTTGATCCAACTGTTTTCACCTTGATTTCTTTGGTGTTATTACTTGGTGTGACATGTGGGAACACATCTAGAAACATCTTGCCTATCATCCACCCATGAGTAAGTCATATTCCCTATTTTTGGTTTTTTGTCTAATTTTAGTGTAATCTTACTTCAAATAAAAAGGTTAAAATTTTGACAACAATTTTTTTGATTGTTGATTAGAATAGGTTCCTAACGTCCTAGAGAAGGTGTATACCAAATTTCAAGTAATTTTGAGCTTTGGTTTGGGAGTTAACTTAATTTTAAGTTTTGGCCTAGTTTTGCTATAGCAGAGCTTCACAAACCAAATGATCTTAATTCTCTTAATTTCTTTTTAGATTTTTGGTTGAGATAGGTTCTCACAGTCATGATCTAGTTTTGATTCAAGTTTTAAGTCTTTTGGATCTGTGGATCAAAATTTTTATATATTTTTGGATTTTAAAATAGTGTTGTTTTTGCAATGTTTATGATTTGAAATGATTGTACCAGTGCTATTTTTTTAGACTTTTGGCTTCTTGATATTCAAATACTTGAAGAAAAATTTGAAGGCACCATTCACCCCCTCTTTTGCCATACTAGTCCTACATGTAGACTTTACCGAACCTCGTTAACAAATCTTCGTGTCTCTTATGTACTTTTGTGCTTGTTGTGATTACTCTCTTGAGCTAGGACTGCCACCGGTTTCAACAAAAAGCCGCATTGTTTTGTGCGGTTGTGCCGTTGTCTCATTCTATTCTGATGAAAGAGACGGAGCAGTAGTACCTGCCAAAGCGCCTGCTCCGTCAGCATCGACATCAACATTGACGAAAATATCTCCCCAAATGCTGCCTATGAGGGTAGATGGATCATGGATGGAGAGCCGAGCGTTAGAGCGTTAGCTCGGATGGTGAGGCTACCAGGAGTGCAACCCACCTGCCCAGGCTCGATCCCCCGGTGGCTTATTTTTGGAGTACTGTTCATATGAATAGTACTCTCTAGGTACTGTTTATGCAAATAGTGTCCCTCAAAGTACACGTGCACATATGTATGTTCAGTAGTCAAAGTGTGTGCTTGTGCTCCTGGAGGCTTAGGCTTCCAGTTTGCCTTAAAGCATATGTATTAGACGCACCTATATATGTGTATATGGTGATGTGTTTGGTGTCAGGTGTGTGCGTCTGGATTGCACTCGAAAAAAAAAAGATGGATCGTGGATGGTGGGAAGAAGGATTTGAAAATGATCCTCTCCATGTCTCCAGTCCAATATCCAATGGCTTTCTTTGCTTTGTGTAAAAGAAATTGTGAAACTTTTTCGGTTCCTTTGGCGTTATTCTCTCACAGACTACAGTAACAAAAATTTTGTAGCAAAGAGTATTTGTGGATAAAATGTTTGGAGTGAGCACAATGGAACAATAGAAATAATGCTATGGTTTATTTAGGCTTTGATATTTTCTTTCATACACTAGCTTTCAAAACGAAAGAACAGTCTTTGCAGTCTTGCCATTCTTGATAGCAGAAAAAACGACGACTTAGTTTTCAAATGGAACTTTCCATGGGATCTTTGATTCTTTATGATAGGCTTTGCCATTCTTATCCGTTATGCTTACATAATCAATGTAGCTGATGACATGTGAAAGTAAGGTCTTCCACTCTGCCTAATACGCACCATCAGAGACACGGTCATACCAAATCTGAGAATACTTTCTTCTACTTCTCTACTAGTAGACAATTGCCCGATTCACACAGGGAAGAAAATGCGAACCCTTTCCACACACAAGATAAGAACATCAGAAGTTTCCACACATAAAGATGAGGTCTAAAGTTAAATTATAGTATATATTATGCTAACTTCATATTATATCTATTTATATACTGTCTTTGGTGGACACTAAATTAAAAAAACCTAAGCAACAAGTCAAAAAGACTAAAAAGACCCACCCTGAAACTAGGCAGTCCAACTATGCCATTTCCCACTGCCACACACATCTTGGCTGCATTGACTGGCTAGTTGAACCATCACATCTGAATAGATGGATTCTTCAGAATAAAAATGTCCCCGCATGACTCGAGAGATGAGAGATGGCGGGTAGAGCATAGGCTTTGAGCGGGTTGTTAGATGAGACTTATATTTTATTACCGTGGTTTTTAAATTTTAATTTATTTATGAGAAATAGTATCTAGAGGAAAATAGTTATATGCTATTTTGATCGGTACAGCTGAACTCAGTACAGTTTATACTGTAATTTATCTGTAGATCTCGTCTTAAAAACGTACTATTTAATAACGAGTTATTATAGAAATAGAAGTCAAAGTTTAAGCATAAATTTAAAGGAACTAAGCCTTAGATGGATTCTTCAGGAAATGTCACCAGTCACCGCATGATTGATCATCAAATATTTTGTTGGTTGTCCACATAGAGAACTGTTAGGCCGCAACGCAAAAAGGAAGGCATACAAGTGTAGTATTTGTTGTTGTATCAATTCGACTCGTTTTGCCTCCTTCTCGACATTCTCAATCACCAACCGTGCGGCTCCTACTCACCTAGCAGTAGCAAACATGCCCATCCACTAATAAATAAAACAAACTCTTTTTTTTTCGAAGGAAGAAAACAAGCTCATTCGGATGAGTGATGACTATAAACTGTCCTATAGGAAACAAGCCTCCTTCCAAATAGCCGAGCATAGAAGCAGCAAAACCAAAGATGAACGGGTTTGCAACCGACTTGGAAAGCACGTCACTCTAAGTAGGTATGCTCCTGTCGTCCGATCAAGATCCAAGGGCTCATACTAAATGGAGTAAAGACGGCAGAAATAGACATATATGTGGACAGTAATCATCGCAGTTATTAATAGAGAGCATCCGCATCCGATGCGAGACCTGTTAACCCAGTTCGACCTTTAGACATTTGGGGTCACTCAACAGAAAAAGAAATGCTTCTTTTTAACTATGGCCGATGATTTTTTTTATCTTAGTATGAATACTTGTGCGAATGAATTGAGTATCAATAAACTGTTTTAAAAAAAACTGTCTCGATAAGCCGTTTCGAAAAGATAGCGAATAAATCACCATATTTTTTTATTCAAAAAAATTATAAATTATAAGTCATCAGCTGAAAATAAAAGAACTAATATCTTTATGGCTTCTCATCTTTTCTTTTTTTAAAAAAATCTAGAATATGCGTTTCCTCGTATCAGTTCGTAAATTAGTACTTGTGAGATGTGCTCAATATCCATGGATGGTCGTACTCGGGCGTGGAAATTGATGGCAGAACGTATGTCATCCCAAAACGGACAACGATCCACAAGAACGACATGGCCTGTTTGGATAAGGAGGAGGACCATCAACAGGTTCCCTTTTCTACTGATAACGACGGCAAGGCCAGGAACCAAACCACGAACCATCTCCTAGTGGCTAATCTTTTATCATTGTTGGGTACCTTCAGATTCTCCCTGGGTGTGGTAGGTGTGCTATCTTACAGGTGGTGCGTTTTCTTTACTGCAACAGATAGTTTATAGTTATAATTAATAGTTTTTAGTTTTAGTATAAAAGTTTATATAAGTGAACCAAATGTCGATAAGAGAATAAGATGTTTCTAAAAAGTTGTTCTGATAAGCCGTTTCGAAACGATAACAAATAAATCATCCTATTTATTTGTTTGAGAGAAGCCATAAGCTGAAAAGAACGGAGCCAGATGGGTACATTCTTTTCGGTTGCGGCTTATAGCTTTTGGTCCTAACACGAGTGTTTGTGTGAATGAACCGAATGTCGATAAACCGCTTTGAAAATGCTATTCTAATAAGCCGATTCGAATCGGCTACGAAAAAGCATCCCATTTATTTATTTGAAAGAAGTCATAAGCTGAAAAGAATAGAACGCTTGCTTCGAACTCAAGGCACCTAATCGCCTTTCTGGTTGTACGATAATACCGACTTGGTAAGCACTTTTAGTGCTCCACCTTGTACAATATATGTCTTATAATTATCTATCTATATAAGATAAAAGATGATATAGCAAAGGGTTAAAGAAAAGAGAGAAAAGTAGTATCTTATATGACACATTGCTTGAGCAAACAAATTAACAAGGAAGATATAGCTAAAATACACATTAGAGAGGGGGTTATGTCTAACACATTCCTACATGGGATGTGCAAGGGAGGAGAGGAGAGAGAGAGATGGGAGAATGAGTAAATTTTGTGATTGGGCTCACTGGTAGACACTATTTATTGGAAAGGTTATATCTAGGGTTATTTTAAAGTGACATAGAGAGCATTAGACATAGCAAAGCAATGTCTGTATTGGAAATACCCTTAAGGTCAATTAAAATGCTTATTTATAAGTTGTTTCTCTCTCTCTCTCTCTCTCTCTCTCTCGCGAAATTGCTTGTGTTTTTAACTCTTGGGCTGCTAACGCGCGTGCGTGAATTACATGCCCCCTTCTTTTTCAATCATATGCAGGTTAAGGAAGAAAAATTGTTAAAGCGCACTAATTCCACCGTCCACCGCGAGGCTGAAAGGTTACAGCCAGCCGGCACGCAAGCTCGCAAATTGCCGGCACCGCGTGCACCAATAAGGACCAAGAAGTGAAGTCAAGTCACTCGGATTTGGCGAGCGCGAGCAGGACATGACCAGCAGGGGACTGATCCACAAAAATATTCGGCCTATGAGCCATTCATATTAGCTGTGCCATATAAATTTTAGCTATAACAAATAATTTTTAATTAAAAATAAATAGTAACAACTAAAAAATATCTTTCAAAAAAGAAGTCAAATGGGAGGAAAAGTAATATATATATATATACACACACGAGACGTGAGCGAAAAGAATATGATACGTGATGATTCTGTGACTTTCCTCGAAGTAGTAAAAGTAAAAAAGGCGTTTTAAAAATATATATTTATATTAGTTTTTTACACAAAAACTGAAAATAGAAGATAGTATGCGCAGATCCTTACACTGCTCCTTCCAATCCTAGACATAATGAACGCCCATATAGCCCCTTCCGATCCTTCGTTCTGCCGTGTGCCCCCGAGTCCTCTCCTCTGTTATACTAGTGGCTGCCTGCCGGTTCATGTACCAGGACAGCAGAGGGGGAGAGGAGGAGAGCGCGAGGCTTCAGTTTTTGGAGGAGAGGTTCGTGTTCCCCATGGCGGGTCTTGTTCCGACAACCATTGTTCTGGCCCTGGCCGCTGGGCCGCTGGGCGGGCCCGACGCGCTCCGCCTCTTGCTCGCCGTTGCCGGGCATAGCCCCATCGTCGACATCGCTACCTGCGTCCTCGTCATCGGCGCCGTCACCGCCCCCGTCCTCGGCACCATGCTCCTAGCCCGGTTCTTCCGCAAGGCGCGCAATACGGCCGCCGCCCGACGTGCAGCGGCCACGGACCGCTTCGCCAAGATGACCCTGATGGTGTCCGTGGCCGTCGCCTTCCTCGTCACCGCGTGCTTCCTTGTCGCACTGTGCGTCGAGCTTGGCGGCGCCGCGGAGCTCCGCCTACTGCTCACCTTCGCCGGGAGGAGGCCCCTCGTGGCCGTCGCCACCACCGTCGGCGCCGCGGCCGCTCCCGTTCCTCTGGCCCGCTTCATCCGCAAGGCGCGCGCTGCAGCCGGCGCCGGAGGCGCCGCTTCCCCTGTCGCGACGGCCAGGGAGCGCACCCCCAAGATGCTGGTGTCACTCACCGGCGCCTTCCTCCTCGCCGGCTGTCTCCTCGTCACCCCATTCCTCGCAGCCAGGCGCGGGCCAGACGGCGCGACGTTGCCCTGCTCTGCCTGATGCGCCGGCACCAAGCGCGCTCCGATCTCAGGCGACGGATTCGAGCGCGGCTGCCTCCAAGTTGCGCCGCAGGTGGTACAGGCTGCTTCCAATATGTAGAGCAGGGTGATCGTTAGCGTCATGCCGACAAATCTTGAATGGATCGGCGCGGGGCTCTGTTCCTGTCCATCCTACTCACATGTTGGCTTACTTACTCTGCAATCTATGCTCCCTGTATTGGACATCAGGATCTCCATGCAGATTCACTTGATAACGCAATTTGTCATCCACAATTCATAGTGCAGTGTGCAGTTGTTCTCAAGATTTATAATTTGTAACATAATTGTTAAGATTAAAAGACACCTACTCGTGCTAGAATACAGATGTCGCGTAAACCTATGGCTTGTCTTTCCGACTTTTGCCTTTGCATGCATGGTCCCATTGAGACAAATGTTCTTAACATGTATTCTCTCTCTTATTCAATTTCGTACTATAGTTTCAATTCTATCTCTTGATTGGTCCCTGAAAGGCTCAACATACATTTGTTAATCAATGTTTTATCTCTTATTGTATACAGTGCCCCTAATATCATTTTCTATTGAGACTGATATGCCGTATACATACAACTATGTATTGCTCTAAATTTTTGATAGTTCATCAAATTAGTGCTAATTAATCTCACTTTACTTTGTCGTAAACGCTATGCTAATTACATTAAAAATATTAAAAAGTTAATCGCACCAACTCCAAAAAAAATTCATCTAAAACGCATTGTCCTTTCTTTTAAGCCTTTGATCTCTTATGCTATGCTACTTCATGCTCTCTCCATGTATGTCATAAATCTTTTTTTCTTTCATATGTATGTATGCAGTTGCTTGTGATGCCCCAAGGCTTCTCATAACTAATAGCAATATATTGTTCGAGTTCTAATATTCGTAATATCCCAACGAAATAAAAATATATTTGGCAAAATTAAAACAATTTTTCCTATGATGTGTACAAGTACATATAATTCACAGACGAATGAGTGGTTCTCATCGGCCGTTCTCATCGATTGCGATTTGAAGCAACTCCGACTCCAGGCAAAGGAGAAAAGTTTTTTTCCTGCATCCTCTTTCAAGTTTGTATCTTTCTCTCTCTCTTCCGTCGATCTATAAATCTATTTCCTTTTCTAGTGCCATACGTGGTTTTTTTAGCTAACCGTACGTGGTCTTTTCTAGTTTGTGACCTGCGCATGTTTGTATGGAAAGAAAGGGGTACTACAGCCGTAGGTCATCCTGAAAAGTTCAAATAGTATCTGCACAATACCCAATACTGGGCGCAGCGATAGGAACAAATAGAGCATGTTCTTTTTAGCTGCAGCATGTGGCTTTTGGCTGTGGTTTGTAACTTTTAGGCTGTTTGTATGAAAGATTACAGAGTAACAAAAACTCACGTGCGATTTTTGTCGATATAAATGAAGTCAGTAAAGTATGTACTACAATTAACTATTAGACCCTATCTTGAAAAAATACTTTGTTTAAAAGCTAGTTACTGTAGAAAAGCAGCTTTTAGAAACTGAAAAGAACAGGGCCATAGTACATACTGAACTGCACGAGATTTTGGCCCCGCTCGGTTAGGCTGAAAAGTTATGGTTTATAGCTGAAATTGCACTATAACGGCTGAAATTTCACTGTAACTGAAAGTGACTTATTTGGCGTAATTAAATTTAAAAATAAAAAATATGCTAGCTCATCACGGACAACGCAAACGAATACGGAAAAAAAGAACCAAAAAAAGCTCAAAAAGGTAAAAGTTCAGAAAAAACGAAATTTATGAATAGTAAAAAATAAGCGAGAAGTGAGAAACTGAAGCAACGAGACTCGGTTGGCTGGTTGGGTGCCAGTGTACCGTCATCCGTTGACCCTATTTGTGGTATGCCGTATGCAATGCTTAGTTCTGTACTTCCTCTCACACACACACGATGATGGGAATTCGAGGACCGAAGGAATTGTGGGGAACGTTCAAAGATGGGTCAGATCATAAAGAACAGTTCTGGCTGGCAGATCCACTGTATTACATTCCCATTCCTTCTGCTTTCTCTGTGGTGTTTTCCTCAACTTTGACCCTGCCACTGCAAGTGTGCTATTCTGGTCGTTTGTCAGCTCAATACCACACGATTATTGATTGGCAATACCAGCTTGGGGCGTACAGGTTACAGCCCTACAATCACAATCCAGCACCTGCCTTCATGAGGTCCACCTATCCTGTTCATGCTATTCCTGCATGATCTTCTTCCAGTTATGTAGTATGTACTACCTGTACTCCTGTACAAGGACACCTACGATGTGCATATTACACCGGTACGCGCTACATATTCTTTCTTTACATGAATCGAGCTTGCACTTGGGAGTACTTGGTTTCGATTGGTACGGATTACTTC
This sequence comes from Dendrocalamus latiflorus, assembly GCA_017311315.1. Classification (NCBI taxonomy): domain Eukaryota; kingdom Viridiplantae; phylum Streptophyta; class Magnoliopsida; order Poales; family Poaceae; genus Dendrocalamus; species Dendrocalamus latiflorus. The sequence continues at coordinate 4,772,490 of CM029618.1, forward strand.
GTCCTTCATAGCAGCACAGTGATTCCTGCTCTATGCGATGCAGCAAAAGTAGTATCGCGGACGACAATTGTTTGCCTGTAAACTCCAGTAGCACTCCATGTCTTTACCCATTTGTGGATTCTTCTAGTTTCTGAACTGTATATAAGACCAGTAAACTAAAAGTGGAGCTAAGCTAATTAGGCCCTGTATCCGTAAAACTAGTACCCCGCTGTATGTGCTACGGGTGTGTCTCAGTTCTTGTTTTCCGTGTTAAGCTCGATTAAATCCATCGTAGAGGATGGATTGGGGTCGATCGAGCTCTGAAAATTAGCACAAGATGTTTACCACATGTTGCGAAACGAGTCTATGCATCAGGTCGGTATCAAGTTCTAGCCCCTACCGTCCAATCAGATTCATGGATCTGCACTTGGATTCATGTGACACAAAGCGATATTCTTTTCTTCTGTGTCTGATTGGTGGCGGGTGGCGCCATGGTACAGACGAACAGTGGTGGTGGTGGTGGCGAGTGATGGCGCTTTGTCCACTTGCTGTTATATCTAGATGCCGAGGAGGCGACTTCGGGGTCAACCCCGGCTCAAACGAGCTTCCTCCCTTCTTGCCTCTGCGCTCCGGCGTCGCCGATCTGCGAGCTCCATTGCAGTCGCAGGTGAGCAGTCGATCGGAATCCATGGCCTGAGCTTCTCTGCTGCCGTGCGTGTCATGGCAATGGCAGGTATGTCAAGCGTCCTTTCTTCGGTCGCTCAATTTCAGTGGTTGTTCTGCTGCGCATGTTTCTGCTCTTTTGCTTGCTTTCTTCTGATATGTATATATCGATACTTCCTGCCTTTCTACTGAATACTGAGCCTGAGCGATCCAATTCCTAGCAGAGGTGTCTTGTCTGTGCAATTTCTTCTAGGAAAAATGAAAAAAAAAATTGCTACAGATCTGAGTACTGCGTGGGCTCACCAATTTCTTCATGAGGAATTTCTTCCTGCTGTCGTATAATAAGCTTTTTAGTTTTGGTTTATAGTTTATGACTTATGACTTTTAGGTTGTTCGTAAGAGAGAATACGGAGTAATAGAAACTTACGTGTAGTAAGTCACTACAGTGTGTACTACAATCAACTTGTAGATCCCATCTTAAAAAGTACTCTATTTAAAGTTAATTGCTATAAAAAATTAAAAAAATAACTTTTAAAAGGTACAAAGAACAAGCCGTTCATCTTTGTTTGGTGATAAATAGGCAGCTTGTTTCTGCTGCTTTAGTCCTTTCTCGGAGGACTTACATAGCATGTGTTCGAGTACAGTTTGGATACTTTTAAGGGAAGGGATGACATGTTGTAGAGCAGTGTGCTCATCCGTAAGGCGCCGGCTGGGTCAAGGTCAGACCCAAGCTCAAGGTGTTCTGGTCGCCAAGTTTTTGTGAAAGCGAGGATGCAAATAGCAGTGCTCGGTTGACTGTATTCCTCGCTATGATGATTACGGTGATTTATACCCTTTTCTAGACTTTAGTGAGGTGTGCTATAAGCATTTTTAAGTGAATCATAATAGGATTATGACTCTACTTTTCCTTGAAGTTGGATTCCTACTACTCCCTCGCGAAGGACTATGGGTACTACATAAAGTTATAAGGGATGGCAATAAAACCTAAGCCATAAACCAACTCATCCAAAGCTAGCCATTCGATCGTAGTTGTTAAATCAACTCATCCAACCCTGTGCTCGAAGGGTCTGCTCGATCGTAGTTGTTAAATCAACTGTAGAGTCGATCCATTTGTAGCAACATCTTTGTGACCTTCTGCTAGCCAATATCTGGGGCACCTACAATCGCCTTGGGAAAGAGGACGACTTGCACATGATGAGATTAAATAGAAATGAGACTTTACGTCGATTCATTAGATGATTTAGTCAAGTTTGTAATTCTGTACCTAAGGTTTTTGATGCTTCTATTATCATAGCATTTAAGCAGGGAGTCCGCGATAGAAGGTTCACCAAAGACATCACTTTGAATCCTCCGACTGCCGTCGTCGAGCTCTTTGAGATGGCTGATCGATATGCGACTGCTGCTAAAGTTGTCGAGTGGTGCGAAACTATCGATCGAGCCAACAAAAGTCCTACATAGGTAGGCGAAGGTAGCAAAAAGGACCAGAAGGTCAAGAAATCCAAGAACAAGACAAAGGGCCAAAAGCCCTAAGCCAAAAGTTCCAAGGAGGTCTTAGCTGTAAGTGACAAGGAACCATGGAGTTCCAAACAGTACTCCGATCGGGGCAAGGGCAAACTCCTCGTATGGAAGGATGACAAGCATAGGTGGTTCCCTTTCCATAAAAAAGAAGAACACGACCTTTGCAACTACAGAGTTTTCCAATGAAAATTCGAGGACTACTACTCCAGCAAAGGACCACTTCCTACACTCGAGGAGTTAGGATAGACAAGTGGTCGGAAGCAGTTGGACGATGACAAGGAGATGCCGTTCCAGGATCCGAAGCACACCATCGATCATATCTATGGAGGATCTTTGACATACGAGTCAAAATGATAGTATAAAGCTGTTGAACATGAGGTAAACTCCATTGACCCTCGTCTTGTTAATAATTTTTCTAAGTGGTTAGAAGTCACCATCTCCTTTGAGAAAAGTGACTGTCCGATCCCCTCCACTCGACCAGGTTAGTTTTCGATTGTGGTTGAGCCCATCATCAATAACTGTCGAGTAAATCGAGTGTTGATTGATGGTGGTATTTCATTAAATATTTTATTTATGAGTGTTCTAGACAAGATGCAAATTCCTCGAACCAGAATAAAACCTATACGATATTCATTTTATGGAATCGTACCAAGATCTTTGGCTAAGCCTGGCTAAGCCAATTGGCCAAGTTTCTCTACCTATAACATTTGGTTCTCTAGACAATTTCAGGATAGAAAAATCTCTTTTGATGTGGTCGATTTTGACATGGCATGTAATGCCATACTCGGATGATCAACTCTGGCATGGTTTTTAATTGTTGCTTACTATGCATATCATGTCTTAAAATTCCAAGTCCCATAGGAGTAATCACAGTCCATTGTGATAAAAAAGATGGCGCTTTCATGCGACCGCAAGTTTCTCGAGATGGTAGACCAGTTACCAACTCGAGAAGCAAGTAAGGAGTAGCCTTCGACCAAGCACTCGATGCCTAAAGCTGCACCAAAGACAAATGAACAAGTCAAAGAAATTTCTCCGAATCTAGAGGAGCCTTTGAAGACCGTTCGCATTGGGGTTACTTCCGACCCCGCATAGGAAGATGCTCTCGTCACCTTCCTCTGGGCTAACACAAATGTCTTCACATGGCAACCATCCGACATGCCCAGGGTCCCCATGGAGGTGATCAGCATAGGCTAGCTTTACGGCCTGACCAAAAAAACCCGTAAAATAGAAGTTACAGAGATTTGCACCTGATTGACAAGATACTATTAGGTCAGAATTAAACAAGCTACTGAAAGCAGGATTTATAAGAGAAGTCAATCAGTTAGAGTGGTTGGCTAACTCTATTATGGTTAAGAAGTCTATTGGTAAATGGCATATGTGTATAGACTATACTGATCTTAATAAAACTTATCCAAAAGATGATTTTCCTCTTCCTCATATCGATCAATTGGTTGATTCTACTGCTGGTTGCGAAGTATTAAGTTTTCTAGATGTATACTCTAGTTATCATCAGATTAGCATATCCCTAGAAGATGAAGAGAAGACCGGATTTATTACGCCATTTGGGACATTTTGCATAGTGTTTTGGTTTAAAAATGTTGGTCCTACTTTTCAACATTTGATGCAATTGACTTTTTCACCTCAACTAGACTGAAATTTGGAAGCCTATGTTGATGATCTAGTCGTTAAGAGCATCAAATGACTTGATCATATTTCTAACCTATGAAACATTTGACAATCTCAAGAAGCACCTTTTGAAACTCAATCATGAGAAGTGCGTGTTTGGAGTGGCTTTAGGAAAATTGCATAAATTCCTTATTTCTACAAGAGGTATTGAAACAAATCCAGAAAATATAAAGGCCATTGAACAAATACTCCCTCCAACCTCTAAGAAAGAAGACTAGAAACTCACCGAGTGCATGGTGGCTTTAAGCCATTTCATCGCATGGCTGGGAGAAAAATGACTCCCTTTCTTTAAACGTTAAAGGAAGCACGAAGGTTTTGAGTGGTCGAAGGAGGATAATGATGCCTTTGAAGACGTCAAGAGGTATCTTACGAGTGCTCCTATTCTGGTTTCTCCAAAACCAGAAGAGATGATTTTAATATATCTAGCTGCCATGCCATAGGCAGTAAGCGCAGTACTGGTCGTAGAATGTGAGAACATCTAACGACCAGTCTACTACGTAAGTGAAGTTTTACACAAGCCTAAGGAGTGCTATCCTCAGGTTCAAACACTTTTATATGCTCTTCTTATATCTTCGAGGAAGCCACGATATTATTTTCAGGCGCACAAGATTGTTGTGCCATCTGAGTTTCCCTTAGGAGAGGTCCTCCAGAACAGAGAAGCAACGAGACACATGGCAAAATGATCGATCGAACTTGGGGAGTTCGACCTCCATTTCATGTCCCGAACGACCATTAAATCCTAGATCTTGGCAGACTTTATTGCCAAATGGACAAATCCTGAACTTGTTCAGGATCCCTAGTATAACTCCCATGACCAGTGGATGATATACTTTGATAGATCACTTACGCTTAGTGGCTCGGTGACTGGGGTGGTCCTAGAATCTCCCACAAGAGAGACCTTAAAGTAAGCCATTCAATTAAAATTTCTAGCCACTAATAATGTGGCCAAATACGAAGGTTTGTTACCTGGCATATGAGCCACAAAAGCACTCGGAATTCAACAACTACTTGTGAGAGGAGACTCTCAACTAGTTGTGAATCAGGTTGGAAAAGAGTTCCAGTGCTCTAATTTGACCATGTCTCAATACTTGTCGGAAGTCAGAAAGCTTGAAAAGCACTTTTTTGGTTTCACGATACAATATATCCCTCGAAAGGATAATTTTCTCGTTGACTAGTTTCCCAATGATAAGTACCGAAAGGAGTCTTCTTAGAACAGCTCCAGAAGCCGTCTCTAGTCGAAACACCAGTGACAACTCCTAATGAGATAGACTTTCTGGAATACGAGGATACCTGGATGAGACTCATCTATGAGTATCTTTAGAAGGGTACAGTACCCGACGACGATCTCGAAGCAGATCGTTTATCCCGCAAGGCTAAGATGTATACTTTAGTCGAAGGAGTACTCTATAAATGAAGTACTCAAGGGATTCTCATGTGATGCATATCACAGAATGAAGGATTACAACTCCTTCATGACATACATGGTGGCATCTGTGGAGCACATGCGTCTTACAGAACGCTGGTCAGAAAAGCCTTTTGGTAAGGTATTTACTAGCCAACAGCCCTCCATGACGCTAAAGAGTTGGTTAAGAAATATGTACAATGCTAGTTTTATAGTAGACAAATACACCAATCGGCTTAGGCTCTACAGACTATACCTTTATCTTGGCCTTTTGCGACTTAGGGTCTTGACATCCTAGGCCATTCCCAAAGGCACCGGAAGGTTTCAAATTCCTTTTTGTGGCTATTGACATATTCACAAAATGGATTGAAGACGAACCTGTAACTGGGATAACAACGAAAGTTGTTAAAAGGTTCATGATGAGAAATGTAATTACTCGATTTGTAGTGCCAAGTCGAATAGTTACGGATAATGGTAAGTAATTCTCGAGTGTGAAATTTCAAGAATTTTGTGAAGAATTAGGAACCAAGTTGTGCTAAGCCTCTATAGCCCATCCACAAAGCAATGGGCAGTCGAAAGAGCGAATGGCCAAATAATGCAAGGGATTAAAAATCAAGTCTTTGATCAGCTTGTAAAGCGCTCAGAGGATTGGGTACAAGAATTACTTTCAGTGTTATGGGCAATTCACACAACTGCCGATCGGGCAACAGGTGAGACTCACTTTTTCCTAGTTTTTGGGGCTGAAGCCATTCTTTCTCCAGAATTAAAGATTTGATCAACAAGGGTTGAAAACTACAATGAATCCAACCAAGAGCAATTTTGAGCGGATGACATCAACCTACTCGAAGAGAAGAGGAATCAAGTCTTAATTCGTTTGGCAATCTACCAACAGGCCATGCATAAATACTACGATTGTAAAGTCCAGCCTCGTAGCCTTGCTATAGGTGACTTGGTGTTGAAGAAGATTCAATCCCAGTCTAATCAGAACAAACTTTTCTCCAAGTGGGAAGATTCTTACACAGTGTTCGAAGTTACACGACCGGGTTCCGTATGAATCACCGTGGCATTTCTACTCTTTCAATAAAGTATTTGGTCTTTTTAATCTTTATTGTCATACTTTGAGTATGGCTTTATTTATGTTTGTTTGGTCACTTTTGGTACGCTAATTTGTTCAAACTGATAGGATAAGGAAATATCCTTAGTCGAAGTCTCTCCTCTCTGCACGTGGTCCTGCCCACTAGAAGAAGCTTCCTAGTGTCATACTATTTCAAACTTTTGCTATCAGTACAAAACAACTGAGTTCACTAAGAAAAGTTGAACGAATTTAAACTGGATCACTGAGTGCATATCCTATTCTCGTCTATGATTTTGATTTGATTAACCTGGTCGAAGAAAGGTAATATCACCAAGTCGAAACCTTTTCTTTCTACATGTGGTTCTGCCCACTAGAAGGAGCTTCCTAGTATTGATTCGTTCCTAACTTTCGCTACCAGAATATGACAATCGAAGTTGACAACGATAGTCAGATAAAGCGCTCTATTTTCCACAAATCCTGTTCTACACTATTTGCTTAGTTTATTCATATAAACCAAGTAAATAGTCAGGGGCTTGGATAGAGTTATTAATATAACCTTGATTCTTAGTCTTAATTTTGTTTCTTTTATTTTTTATCTTACGATTACTAACCATTCAACAAGATAATTTACAGGAAAAAGAAGATTTAAATTTCATTGATAAAAGATTTATCTTTACAAAGTTCCTATTACAAACTACTTTGACGAAGGAGATTCAATATAATCTGCATTTCCTCCGTGACCTTTTGGTTAATTGGTTCCACTTCTTCAATCAGGCGAGCGGCTTCTGATTCAGAGTAGCTAAAGTCGTCCTCAATTGGTTGAAGGTCGAGAGTTTGGTCGTATGCCTTGAGTTTTTCTAAGGCTTATCTCACTGCACCCTTGACCGCCTCTCTTAGTGAATCAGCCTGGTTGGTCTTCATAGTAGTGATAAGCTTCTCTAAAGTTTGGACTTGTTGTCTAATTGTACTCATGTGAGCAGTTATGGTGTCCTCAGAAGGAGTGATCTTCTCAGCAACAAGCCCATTGAGTAAATTATTTAGAAGTGAAACATTGTCTTGAAGAATAATCTTTATCAACTTCGTCTCCTCTTGACTACGAGTCGAAGTTTATACAAGTCGCTTTATTTCAACTGTAGCATCTGTAAATAGAGTAAAGTTAATCAGCAAAATACTTTCCAAAAGACTAGTTAGCATAACTGGTCATAGGTAAAGATTTTCTTACCTGCTAGTCGAGACTCAAACTTCTCGACTTCATCTTTATGCTGGTCTTCCAGCGACTTGATCCTTTGGTATTTTTTTTCTATCGATACGAGTAAACTCATCGATCAATTTGGACTTTTCTTCGACCTTAGTGTGGAGCTTACTCATTTCGACCTCTTTATCTATCAAAAGAAAAGAGTTAGGGAAAGACAAGAAAGAAATCTAAATAAACAGTCTTAAGTTTAGAACTTATTCTTTATTTTGTCTTACAACTTATTAGTTATTGAATTAGCCTTTATAAGTCTTACTATTAAATCAACATTTTCTTCTTTAGACTCTGCGTCTCGACCTCAAAGAGAGAGAAGAGAGCAAATGGTCTTTACTGTCTGCCTTCAAATCCTCAATACCGAAGATTACCTTGCCCCTCTAATATTCACCCTTTTGTTTAATCTAGTATAATCTTAAAAAATAAACCAAAATATGTTTTAAACTATATTTAAGTTAGGTTTAATGCCCCGCTCATTTCAACTTGAGTTTCTGATTTCTGGTTTTCACTATTCTTAAATTTCATTTTTTTTAATGATTTTTTGACTTTTTTTGAGCTTTTTGCCGGTTTTTTCTCGTATTCATTTACATTATCTGTGATAGACTAATCTGTTTTTTTCTATTTTTAATTTTTTAAAATTTAGTTACATCAAATAAATCACTATTAGTTATAGTATAATTTTTAGCGAGCTAGCCTAACCGAGCGGTATAGATGCTGTATCTACCATCAAATTGTTACTCGAATAGAAGACAGCCGCTAGATAGAAGAGAAGCTTCCACGAAACTCACCAACCAGCCAGCCCACCCCCGCGCGCAGAGAGAGAGAGAGAGAGGGGGAGGGATAGGGAGAACCTTAACACGGTACGTAGTACCATTCCCTGCACCACCACACCCAGCCCAACCCTAACACGGTACGTAGAACCTCCCTGCACCACCACACCCAGCCCTCACAACTCAAGATCCTCCCAACTCCCAAGAAACCAATCCCTATGGCGAACGCAAGGTCGGCCATCGCCATCTTCGGCCTGTGTGTGGTGTTCAGCGCCGTCCAAATTTCCCCCTACCTCGACCACCCGGGTACCAATACGGACGGCGCTGAAGCACCACTGCTCCAGGTGGTGCTGCTGTTAGCTGCGATGGAGGCCTTCTTCACCGCCGTGACGTTCATGTACGTCCACATCCACAACGGCGGTGGCGGAGGCGCTGGTGCCGGCAACCGGCGGATCCCGGAGGAGGTGATCTTCATCCTATGCGCGTCGATCGGCGTCCTAGTGCTTTTCTTGTTCGTCCAGACAGATGCCATGGTCGGAGCTCAAGCTCCACCGCTCAGATTGGCCTCAGATGTGTTGCTGCCGGCTGCGACGGTGACGTTCTTCCTTGCCATGACACTCATCTATGTGCACGTCGGCACCGGCGGCGGCGGCGGTGCCGGCGCCGGCAACTGGCAGATCCGGGCGTACGTGGAGCTCCTCAACAAGATGACACTTGGAGCAACGCTTGTGAGCCTGATGGCAATCGTCCTCGCCGTCTACACCAAGTGAGTTACCTAAAGTGTTAATCATATACAGCTTCCCCTAAGGGATTGGAATATCATTTTCTCGGTGAATCACTGTGCTGTAGCCTGTAGGCTTCGATCTGGTCTTGGTATGCAACTATGCATGCCGCTGTTTTCTTTTCTTTTTTTTATGGATGGGGTTTTGATGGGAAAGCTGTAGCTGTTTGTTGCTGTTCGTGCTCAAAATGTTTTGCGCTCTGTCTGTCCGTCCTCAGCGGCGGCTGGACGGCGCAAGAGAATGGGGCCAGGGGCAGGGCCTTTGGAGGCGGCGGCGCCATAGGTGGTGGCGGACTGGGGGGTGCATGATATGGTGTGACGGTTAAACAATTCGTCCGAAATTTAACGAAATTTCGGTAATTTCGTTACCCAACGAAAGCAAGAATATTCGGTCAAATTTTGGCCGAATTTATCTTTGTTTGAAATTTGTCCAAAATTTGTCTAAATTTAGTCAAAATTCAAATAAAGTTTGACAATTTCGTCCGAAATTGTGAACGAAATCCCGAAATTTCGTTCCATTCGGCTGTTTCGTTGGCTGCCGAATTTTTTTCAACAGCGAAAGATTTTTCCTTTATTTGGTGTCTTCGGCGGCGGAAGTGCAACGCGGGCTCGCGGTGCGGCGAGGGACTTGGATTCAAGATGTGGTAAAGGTGGTGTGAATTTTGACGTGGAACACCAGCCGGAGTCGGAGGCGGTGATGGCGCAATTCGCCTAAGGCGGCGTAGCTGTCGATGGCGCCGACGCGCCGGAGGAGGCGGTCTCGGTAGACGGTAGTGGTGGTGAATTCGGCAACATCGCCAGCGGCGGAGGCCAGGCATTGGCTTTGGGGAGGGTGAAAGATAGGCGATGGGGAAATCTTGGTAGGGGTTGCGGTGGAGGCAATGGACGGCGCTGCTGATACGAGTGGGAAGTGGCGGCGGCGGCGGTTGTATATCTTGTGCGCCGCCGCATGCGTGCGGCACGCGCGGCCACTCTGACCGGGTTAGCTTCCTCTCCACGGTGAGGCTGGCCCGCATTCCTACCGGCGCACGGCGACGGGTGGGACGCCCTCCGGATCGAGGGGACGAACTGCTCGGATTCCTCGTACGCAGGCCTTCTTTGGCCTCGGCAGCCGTGCTTGCCTTTGACCGGAGCGGGCGCGCAGGAGGCGAAGTTTGGTCCTTTCAGGAAAACAAATTCGGTCAAAATGTTCAAACATCATTTGAATTTTTGACGAAATTTTTTACTAAAATTAAAAATTTAGACAAATTTTAAATTAGGACAAATTCGACCAAAATTTGACAGAATCGTTTTTCTTTCAGAGACAGTGAAAGGAACGAAATTTCGCCGAAGTTGCGAACCCTTTCCAATGCTTGTTCTTCGTTATCGTCTTATCGACTGTTTTTCAAGGCAGTTTTGTAGCCGCCAAATTGCATTATGTATTGGTATTGCTAGTTTCTGAACCTCGACTGGAAACACCCTTTTTATAGGGCAAATCATAGGAGCTTTGTTAACTTTCTTAAAGTAGGATTACAATCGCTGGTTATTACATCCATGAGAAAGTCTGCGATACAATTAACCCAAGTACGCAGAGAAACTCCAGCCAAGGCTTCCTTCGCGCAGCAGCCTGCCGCCGAATTAGCCTCGCGTCTGGTATGGATAATAGAAAGAGAATGAAAACTGCTCCTAAGCTCCTGGATTTCATGCCATATGGTTGCGATGGCGACCGGAAAACCTTTCAGCTGGTGTTGGCAAGCTACATGGGTTATACTCTGTACTGGATGATTGTTGATTGGGTTTCGTCTGTGTTGGATGATTGTTGATTGGGTTTCGTCTGTGTATCCAGGAGTACACCCGGGAATCACACAATGGAATTGATCTATTGAATGTTGCATCTTTTCCTGTCTCTGGTTGTTACTACATTGTGGTAAATTACACTTTGTTATGGTTGTGTCATAAGCTCTTTACATTACAGTGGCGTTATACAATTGTCCTTTACATTATCTTCTTTTGAAGAAAAATAGTAGGAGAGTATCCTACTGTGTGTATATAAAAATATATAAAAAGGTTACAAAATTTAGTAACTACAAGAGAAAAGAGAGAGAGAGAGAGAGAGAGAGAGAGAGGATGTACAGAGATTTTCCTAGAAAGTACTCTTTACATTTAATTTGATTATGTGCTGAGAATTTCGTCTCATTATTTACTTTTTGTGTTTTGTTGTGCGCAGGTAGCGATTGAGGCCTAAGCATATTCCGAATCAACACCATCTGGATCATATCACGGGGCATTGAGACTTGGTGTTAAATCTGCAAAAAACCACAATTTACCACTTCAAATCATCTTTAGCTTTGAGGAGGACAATTAAACCTTTCCTGCTTTACTGTGCCACTTAGGCTACTTTTGAGACTTAAGGAGTTCTGTGTGATCTTAATTTATTTGCTATGCAACTTGGTGTGGACCTTCTGCAATCTAATTGTGGCAAGTTCTTATTGACTATGGTCTTGTGAGATTAGTGGTACCCATAGGATTGTATCTGAGGTTGTATCTGCTCTTCCCTTCATTTTGTCGATGGCTTGCTGATCTTGGTGGTACCCATGGTCTTGTGGGGTTGTATCCACCGATATACATGAACTGCTTATCAGTTTGTATGTCGTTGTGCTCTTGGTGGTATGTCACAACCGGCCAACTGGGGGATAACTGGAGCCAGCAGGAAGCCTGAAGAAAATAACGTTTCGTTCCTTCATGATTGGTTTCATCTGACGGCTGGAGGCTGATCCACTTTATTGCGTGAATCTCAACGTCTGGGATTACTTAAGACCATAGTTAGTTTAAATGCTTGTTTGATTTCCCGTTAATCACATTTAAACTCAGTTAATTCTGTCTTAATTTTGTACTTAAGTAATGTCGGAGATGTACTCATATATATACCCTTTGGGAAGTGAATGGAAGGCATCACCGTCAAAATATCTACTGTAGCCCTAGTTTTCTATAGCGTAATGTTCTAGCGATTTCCTTGGCCCTTTCTCCGGATTGACACCGTGAGATTTCCCCTTCAAGTCGGACTCCTACCGGGATCTGACAAATTGGTATCAGAGCATTTGATCCTTGGCGGAGAGAGATCGTGGTGTGGATTGGGTTGAGAAGGGAGTCCTCCTGAGATTCCCGATCTTTCCCCAATTTGGCGGCGGAAGCGATTGGTGCCGAGCGAAGGTTCCGGATTTCGATCCGGGTAAAATCCCCAAGCTCTTGCATCGATCTATGTGGTAGATGACGAAATCGATGCCGGTTCACGAAGAGGAGGCGTCCGAGATTTCGGCGGCAAAGCAAGAGGCGATGGAGGCCAACTTCAAGGTAGATGTGGTACAGCGCCAGATGGTTGATTTGCAGAAGCAAATGATGGGCATGCAAGATCAGATGAACCGTATGGAGTCATTACAGAACCGTATGGATTCACTATTGCAAGGATTGGTCGGGTCTCAAGCGAGAGTTTCTGAGCAAGGTATGGGTAGAGAAGACCCCAGAAATATACCAAATCTGGCTCAATCTGGTGAAGTGGAGATGATAAGGAGAGTTGAAGTTCCGAGACAGATCAACCTCACGAGCACTCAAGGGGTTCAACTGAACGGCACGCCCGAAGGTAATCACCATTCTCCTTCCACGGGTTGTTCAGTGGTACCAACTGGATGGGGATATAATCAGCCACCGCATATTTTACCTGTTTCTCCCACCTTGAACAACTTGAATCCCAACCAGAGTCCTGATCGAGAAAGACGATGGCCTCCAAATCCCAGGGAATACTTTAACCCCCCTCAACTACAACATCAAGCCAGGCAGTGGAATCCTAATCCCAGTAGTGAGAGGGTTCACAGCTTCTACCAAACCATTGCCAAGGGTCCTAAAGTTGATTTTCCAAGGTTTGATGGGGGAGAGCCTTTGGAATGGATCAGGCAGAGCGAAACATATTTTGCAATGGCAGGTGTTCCAGATGAGGCTAAGCTGGAATTAGCTCAACTGTATATGGTAGGCAGAGCCGACAGATGGTTGAGGAGTACGGGACTGCTTTGTGATCCTCCTCCCTGGCCAGACTTTTGTGCTCTGGTATGTGAACGATTTGCCCAGCACAGCGGATACGAAGTGTTAGAAAATTTCCATTCTATGAAGCAGTATAACTTAAACGTCTCAGATTATATCGATAAGTTTGAAGATCTCATGGCCGCGTATAAAAGTGAGAACCCGTTGCCAAATACACACTTCTTTGTTAAATGTTTTGTGAATGGATTGAGGAACGACATTAAACATTATCTTAAGCCCTTGAATCCTCAGAGTCTGTGTGAAGCTTACTGGATGGCTAGGGATATGGAAAAAGGAGCTATTGCAGCAGCAAGAAAGAGTGTTCATAATACTGTGGGGGTTCAGAATAAGACTTTTTCAATTCCTGCGAAGAACAGACCTGCTGTAGAAACTAACACTCAGAAGAGGGATGTAATCTTGAAGCCTTTTACCCCAGGAGTTTGCAAGTATTGCGGGGATAAGTGGTTTTTGGGACACAAGTGTAAGCAGTATCAACAGGTCCATTTAATGGCTAGTGAAGGAGAGGAGCTGAGCCAAGAACAACCTGTAGTGGAGGAGGAGCAACTAAACACTGAAGAAAAGTCAGCAGAGCCATCAGATTCTGCAGAACAGCTTATGCAAATTTCAATCCAAGCACTGCAGGGACCCTTGGGAGTGGCTGTCTATACTTTAGAAGTGGTCATTGGGGGTAAGAAAGGAATAGCAATGGTTGACAGTGGCAGTACACATACTTTTATAGATCTTGCATTCGCTACTCAAACTACATGTAAGATTCAGATTGTTCCTTTGCAAAAAGTAATGGTTGCTGGAGGAGGAACCTTGTTTACAGGTTCATATATAGCTGAGACTGAATATTGTATTAAGGGGGAGAGATTTTGCAATTCCTTCCAGGTGCTGCCCCTAAAAGGGTATGACATAATTTTGGGATGTGATTGGCTATATCAGCACAGTCCATTTAGATTGGATCTCAAGACAAGGAATCTGACTATCTTGAAGAATGGATTGACAGAGGTGAATTTTGAAGATTATAGACCTAGCCCGTGGGTCAGGGTATCAAGCCCTAAAGAAGGTGGAAGGTTATTTGTGAAGGGTATCTGCGGGTATGTAATCGACTATCTGCCAGCCAAGTCACAAGAAGAAAGTGCAATCGTGAACCCTTCATATCAACCTCTTTTGGAAAAATTTCAGGATGTGTTCCAAGATCCTCAGGAGCTACCACCTAAGCGGGAATGTGATCATGCCATACCCATTAGAGATGGGGCTGACCCTCCTAATGTCAGACCCTATCGAGTACCTCACCAATTAAAAGAAGAGATGGAGCAACAAATTCACAAGTTGTTGGAGGCTTCGGTTATCAGACCAAGCTCCAGCCCATATGCTTCTCCTGCCATCTTGGTTAAGAAGAAAGATGGCACATGGAGACTTTGCGTGGATTACAGAAAGCTGAATGCGCAAACCGTTAAAAATAAGTATCCAATTCCTGTGATTGAAGACTTACTTGATGAGCTAAATGGGGCGAAGATTTTCAGCAAGCTGGACCTCAAATCGGGTTATCATCAAATACGCATGAGGCAGGAAGATATTGGTAAGACTGCCTTTAGGACCTATTTAGGTCATTTTGAATATCTGGTTATGCCTTTTGGCCTCACGAATGCCCCGGCTACCTTTCAAGCATTAATGAACACCATTTTTGCAAAGTTTCTAAGGAAGTTCATTCTAGTACTCTTTGATGATATATTGGTGTACAGCAAGGATGAAAAGGAACACATTCAACACCTCACTATTGTCTTGGAGATTCTAAGGCAACACAGATTGTTCGCAAATATAAACAAATGTGTAATTGCAGCTAGACATGTGGAGTACTTAGGTCACATTATAACTGAGCATGGAGTTGGCACCGACCCTAAAAAGATATCAGCCATTAAAGAGTGGCCCAAACCCCAAGATCTGACTCAATTGAGAAGCTTCTTAGGGATGACAGGGTATTATAGGCGGTTCATTCAGGGATATGGGCTGATCTGCAGGCCTTTGTATGATATGCTTAAGAAGGGAGGTTTCAATTGGGGACACCTTCAAGATGAGGCTTTTGAGATATTAAAGGCCAAGTTAACTTCAGCTCCGGTCCTAGCTCTTCCTGATTTTTCAGAGTCCTTTATACTGGAGACTGACGCAAGTGCAAAGGGGATTGGGGCAGTCTTGATGCAAAAAGGGAGACCAATAGCATTCTTTAGCAAGGCCTTAGGAGTGAGAGCTGCAGCTCTATCCACTTATGACAAGGAAGCTTTAGCTATCATTGAGTCCCTGAAGAGATGGCGACATTACTTCCTTGGGACCAGATTGGTGATCAAAACGGACCAGCAAAGTCTAAAGTTTATGACTGAACAGAAGATAGGAGAGGGCATCCAGCATAAACTTTTATTGAGGCTCCTGGAATTCGATTACACCATTGAATACAAAAGAGGCAAAGAAAACCAAGTTGCAGATGCACTCTCTCGAAGGAGTTCGGAACTGATGGCTGTTTCATTGGTTATACCAGCTTGGATGGAGACCATTGAGCGCAGCTATGCTTTGGATTCCCATTGCAAGGAGTTAATGGAACAACTCACTTTAGATCCTGGACAGCAATCCGATTATACCTTTCAGTCTGGGGTTTTGAGGTACAAAGGGAGAATATATGTGGGAAATGATGCTGATTTGAGACAGAATATCATCCATTCGCTGCACTCTTCTGCGGTCGGCGGGCATTCGGGAATGGTGGCTACCTACCAGAGAATGAAGCATTTGTTTTACTGGCCAGGACTGAAGCGAGAAGTTCAAACCTTTGTCCAGAATTGTGCTATTTGCCAAAGGTCCAAATCTGAACATTGTCAATATCCGGGCCTTTTGGAACCTCTACCCATACCCGATATGGCATGGACACACATTTCGATGGATTTCGTTGAAGGAATGCCCAAATCAAATGGATATGAGGTGATTTTGGTCGTTGTGGACCGATTTACTAAGTATGCACATTTTGTGCCCCTAATGCATCCCTATTCGGTTCAGTCTGTCACAAGAGCATTCATCGACAATGTTTTCAAACTGCATGGCTTTCCATTAGCTATTGTGACAGATAGAGATAGAATATTCACTAGCAAGCTTTGGCAAGAGTTATTTAAGTCATTGAAGGTGGAGTTGAGGTTTAGTACTGCGTATCACCCACAAACCGACGGACAAACAGAGAGAGTTAATCAGTGTTTGGAGACATATCTTCGCTGCATGGCTTTTAATGAACCGAAGAGATGGGTATCTTGGTTGGCTTTAGCAGAATGGTGGTACAATACTACATTTCACACCTCACTCAAGATCTCTCCATTCCAGGCTTTGTATGGTTTTTCCCCACCCCTAATTAATGAAGTGGCGATTCCTGGTCCTAAGGAGACAGAAGTAAGGGATTTCTTGCAAGAAAAGCAGATGATGCTGAGGAGACTCAAGGAAAATCTAGCTCAAGCTCAAGCTAGGATGAAGAAATACGCTGACTTGAATCGTTCCGAGAGACATTTCCAAGTGGGTGACATGGTTTATCTCAAATTACAACCTTATCGAGCTACTGCCTTTGGAATTAAGAATGTTTTAAAGCTTACAAGCAGATTCTATGGGCCATTTCGTGTGATGGACAAGATTGGCAAGGTTGCTTATAGACTGCAATTACCAGAGGGCGTTGGTATACATCCAGTTTTTCATGTCAGTCAATTAAAACGGCACTGTGGCCCTAATGCTGTTCCCAGCCCAGATTTGCCCCTTGTCAGCAAAGATGGGAAAGTCAAAACCGAACCGGCTGCTGTGTTGGAGACCCGAGCTCTTCCTCGCCGTGATCAACTGATCACTCAATGGTTAATTCAGTGGGTGAATTTGTCTCCAGAGGAAGCGTCGTGGGAAGATGCAGATTTCATTAAAGGAACTTTTCCAGAATTCTATTCTCAAACCATCAGGGCATGGTTTCCTGAAGATCATACTTGAGGGCAAGTATGCGCTGAAGGGGGAGGCATTGTCACAACCGGCCAACTGGGGGATAACTGGAGCCAGCAGGAAGCCTGAAGAAAATAACGTTTCGTTCCTTCATGATTGGTTTCATCTGACGGCTGGAGGCTGATCCACTTTATTGCGTGAATCTCAACGTCTGGGATTACTTAAGACCATAGTTAGTTTAAATGCTTGTTTGATTTCCCGTTAATCACATTTAAACTCAGTTAATTCTGTCTTAATTTTGTACTTAAGTAATGTCAGAGATGTACTCATATATATACCCTTTGGGAAGTGAATGGAAGGCATCACCGTCAAAATATCTACTGTAGCCCTAGTTTTCTATAGCGTAATGTTCTAGCGATTTCCTTGGCCCTTTCTCCGGATTGACACCGTGAGATTTCCCCTTCAAGTCGGACTCCTACCGGGATCTGACATGGTACCCTTGTGATTGTGGGGTTGTATCCATCATTTGTCTCCCTTAAATTGTACGATTTGGAATTGAGCTCTTAAATAGCATGTAAGGCACATCTGTACTACTACTGTATAGTAGTGGTATCTGCTCTTACCCAGGAGGCTACAGTATTGCAGCAACAGAACGGTGAGCATGTAACATGGTGCAACCATTAAAATGCTCAAGCTAGTAGTTTAGATAGCTTAGGTTGGTACTAATTTCAAGTCATGTAGTATCTTTAGGAACAATGAGGTCCTCGGATATCGATTCTTTGGTCTTGTTTTTTTTTAGCTTTTGGCTTCTGCTTTTGGTTTTTCTACGGTAACTAGTTTTTAAACGGTGTGTTTTTTTAAGATGATGTATACTAGTTAATTGTAGTACATATTGTACCGACTTCATTTATATTGGCAAAAAACGCATATGAGTTTCTGTTACTCTGTAATCTCTCGTACGAACAGCCCAAAAACCACAAGCCGCAGCCAAAAGCTACCAACCTCAGCAAAAGAAAAACAGACCCTTTATTTGAAAGGGCAACTTTGCACTCATGAAGAGACCATTTGAGGCAGTCTTAACTTCAATAGATGGAACAGAATAGTGGAGGGGATCATGCCGATCTTTTTGTGAGATTTCAATGGAACATCACAATTCCACAAGTTGAACGTTGCCGAGCTTCACGCAGCAAAGCCAGTGAAGCATGGACTCGACGAGCTCGATGCAGACAAGGATGATTCTTTTCTTTATTGCTCTATCAGATATTTCAAGGAAACTTTAAAGGCCAAAGCGTATTCTACAGAGCTATACTGCACACTGAAGTTTCCTACTGCGAGCTGTAATGCTAAGTTGTAACTAACTGTAGATTGAGAGTCCAGCTAAGCTTGTAGACTGAGAGCGCACAAGAAAAATCTGGCGTAAGAAAGAGCATACCAGTATAGAAGAGATGAGATGCTTATTCAAGTTTTTGCTTATTAAGTAGGCGACATCTCAGCTAAAAATACGAATCGGTGAAAATTCAATTTTCACAAAACTTGAAAGTTTCAAAAAATTCTCAAAACATTACCACATATAGCAGGTGATATATTCTACGTCTCCACAAAAATTTCAAGACCTAACATGATCACATTTGCGAGATACAAAAAGACAATTTTGAGCTGAAATGGTGAGATACTGTTTGAACGCTATTCCAGCAAGAATTTATCTTTTTTTGTATCTAGCAAATGTGATTGTGTTTGATCATGAGATTTTTGTGGAGAAGTATAACATATCCTTCACTACATGTGGTTTTTTTTTTGACACTTCTAAGTTTGATAAATATCAAAATTTTCAAATTTTCACCATTCTTACATTTTCACCGGAGATGCCCTCTATACTGTGATTACCATTCTACTATCCTGTTTATATTTGTCCAGCTCAGATTGCATAATATCCTTCTGATTTAGAAAGGTAAATATCTTCCAAAAAAGATTTAGAAAGGTAAATCGCAGTAATTTGATCCACAGTTGCCACACATCATTCAAAACGGCATTTTGTGGACAGTAACAACAGAAAATCTACAGATTATTCTGGAAGTATGTTGTGGTGGCCACTTCGTAGTTCATCGGCGAAAACAAGAGTCAAGGCCGGAGGCCAATGGCGATGCTCGAAATGTTGATTTTTGTTTCTGTTTTACTTAAGATGGCGTGAAAGCATGGATGATACTAGATCGCAATTGCGCAAGATATGCAGTTTGCACGGTTTGAAGTGCCTTCTTTTCAGCTGCAATTGATCACTGTAGCTGTTGTAAAAACCAAATATCCATAAATTGATAAACCGTTTCTAATAAACTGTTTTAAAATGACAGCGAAATTGCTCTATTTATTTATTAAAAAATTATAAATTATAAGATATAAGTTATATAAAAAAACATTACCTTCTGTCAGAAGCCTCATCCAAAACTATCCCGTTGTTTATTGGAGAAAGAATCCTAGTACCGGTAGCCCGGTAGGCCTATACGTAATCTATCCAGTGGTGGAGCGCCACCAGTGGAATTGGGGCAGCATGCCAGTATAAAAAAATAAAAAATGAGCCACCACTTGTCATTTGTTCGTCGCCGGGCACGTCGGCCGTCATGCGCGGACTTTGTCCTTCCTGAACGACGAAGGCAACGCCCATGCCAATCTCAAGAAGAGGCGTTCCCTTCCCATCCATGACCTATATTGCTTTTGAAACTCAAAGTTTATGGTGTCAAATAAAAGACAGTGTACATCAACTGTGTCACTGCAATGCCTATTATAAGCATTCTTTACAGCATAAGTAGTATCTTTAGCTGGCTCATCGGGATAAGGACATTCTAGAACATGTTCCTTTTTCTTGTTTGAGAATAATTCTCAGATTGCGATACAAGTCAATAAAGTTTATTCCATTCAGTTTTTCTTTATCAAGAATAGATCGCAAGTTAAAAGTGGGTATGGAGTAAGTACTACGTGCTTTGATCTACAACAGAAAATATATATATACAAAAAAATCAGAACTATGTTTATGTAAAACCTTCTATTAAATATTTTAACAAAAGATACTCCAACTATATGTTTTAAACCAAATTTCCTTCTAATTATGTAGTGGGTTAAGATCCATATTTCACTAAGACCTAATGAGCTTTGGCCTTATTTCTAGAAACCTAGTGACGTAGATAAACAACCTCTTGCTAATCATATATCATATGACTATTGTTTGTTGGGTAGCATCAATATACCCCAGCTACCAACACTATAGTTAATGGCATTCTACTTTGATAGATGTATCAATTAAGATCAAAACTATGATAAGTGCATAAATTAGAAAGGCGTCAAGTTTTACTTAATTTTTTCTTGAGGAATACTATTCTATCATGTCAAAAATATTTAATGTCAAAAACATGAACAATAGCATGACAGGAACATAGATTAATATTCATAGATAATCACATTGAATTGTAAGATAGTATGACCCTTAACATGTCAATTTCTATCACCACGCTTCCTTTCCAGTGAGCCATCATGCTTGAGGTCACTATATTCTTCTACTAAGCTATTGCTCCTAACAACTAGTAATGAATTACATACAAGAATATCAATCATCAGTGTCGGCACAGAGACTGTTATACAGTAATATGTAATCCTAAGGCTATAATTCAGCATGACGCACGTGCTATGGAAAATTCATACATACATCATATACATAATGGGCTATACTATTGACATCAATCCCTGCGAAAATGAATTATGCAAAGAATTCAATTCTAGTGAGCGATATGAACATATAATACTATAACGCGACAATAATTACCTAGCAGGACGGTCCTAGTTTATAGTCACATACTTGATCTTTCATTGTTCAGGTTAAATAGTCACGTGGTGGGTTCAGCAAGACTTGTGCTTTGCTTTTTGGCGTGCTACTATAGTAACTATTTTTTAAATGGTGTGTTTTTTAAGGTGGGGTCTATAGGTATATTATACTATAAACTGTACCAAGTTCAGCTGTACCAGTCAAAATTGCATATACGACTATTTCTATCCGTGTACTGCCTCTCACTAACAGTTTAGAATTCAAAAATTTTAGCCACAAGTCATAAGCCGCAGCTCAAAAGAACTCACCCTGTACAAAAGTTTGAATTCTGTACAAGTAGAGATAGACCCGGGTACAAGTGATACACTGAATATTGCCGAAATAGGATGCAGTCCTATTGTCGGCCGGTGAGCAGAGCAATGCATCGGCAGGCTCTGATACAGCAACGCCGGCTGTGGCCGATACGGCAACGGCACGGTGACTGTGTCCACGGCATGTGTCTCATGGTGATCATGAATTTGACTCGGAGAATGGAGATGATGCATCTTCTAACGGAGACATATGCATTTGTTACTCCCTTTGGTCCGGCTTGTCTGTATGGCTACGTGATGGGTCTTCGTCATGCTGTTTATTCTAACTTGGAAGTTGGAAAAATGGCGACAACACATAGCTGGTTGTGTGCTTTCACGGGACCTAAGAAAACATCTAGTGGGGAGAAAGCGTGGGACCGGACGACCACGGCCGCCGCAACGAAGATGAGATATCCTGATCTTTTCGCCCGCTTTTGTTGGCCGTCGAGACAGTGACATCTCAAAAAAATTCTCATAAAAAAAAACGGCAGCCGCATCGTCATCATCCACGATGCATCTGGCAAGGAGAATGAGAAGACAGTGCTCGGTGGTTACCACCAGACACATAGTGTAGTAGAAATAACTAAAATTTGGAATAAAAAATAAAACAAAAGAAGTAATTTGATTTCTATGAGAATTCCTAAGTAAAATCCTAAAAATACATAATTCAGAATAACAAATAAACAAAAAATAGCAATTGAATCTGTATATGAATTTCAACAAAAATAATAGAAATTCAGAACATAAAATGAAATACAATTAGCAATTTGATTTTAATACGAATTCCAAAGTAATATAATAAATAACTACAATTTAGAACAAAAATTAAGGAAAAAAAGCAATTAGATTTGGATTCAAATTTCAACTGTATTTGAAATAAAAATTAAAGACAAATTAGCAATTATATTTTCATGCAAATTTCATAAAAAACTAAAATTTGGAATAAAAGTAAAGAAATTTTCCCCATCAAAGACCAAATAACATTTTCCCCATCACAAATTCTTCCCAACTCGACCAACATTAGTCCACACATGTAAACCACACTCTTAACCATCAATAAACACAAACCAAATAATCCACGATCTCAATACCCACGCTTTCAAAAACTAAACCTTAGACCACTCAGTAAAACCGGTCAGACTGCCATGCCCAGGCCAGTTAGATCGCTGGCCCAACAGATACGAGTTCTCGAGGTACTCGAAGATCATAAGAATTGAAGTACTCGAAGGCTACGAGTATCGACTGTGAAGCCTACAGCAACTGATTGCAAAGTCTACGACAATAGATCGTGAAGCCTATGACTACGACAACATATCGCGAAGTTTATGACTACTGATCACAAAGTTTACAGCCATTGATCACCGACCAGGCACTGTTGCTTCCAAGCACCGAGTACCGACCAAGTACTGTATCACCGACTACCGATCACCAAGTACCGACTAGGTACTGTAGCATTGACTATCGACTACCGAGTACTAACTAGATATTGTGGCTTCGACCTCTGACCGGTTACTATAGCTATCGACTGGTTCACTGTAGTTCCGACCGGTTCACTGTAGCTCCGACCGGTTCATGTAACTTTAACCGGTTCACTGTAGCTCAGACCGGTTCATTGTAGCTCCGAGTATCCCAGTTGTCTTGCTGTGCTCGACCTACCGTGGTTGACATGCTGATCGGACCATCCATCACAAGGCAATCAGACTACCGACTATTAATCATAATCGATGCCTCCGACTACCAATCGTGGTCGACCGAAAGTTCACAAACGTAAATTTTAATACAATTTAAATACTAATTATTTATAATCACTATGTTCTCCATTTATCCATATGGTCTAACGCACCATTCGTCGCTTTCCTCTGCTCGCCACTCTATTCGGCACAGAGCTAGACGCTCCTGCGCAATGTCACGCTCGGAGCCGATGTTGCACGCGCGCTTCTGCTCTTCACGCGTCTGCTCGTGACGTCTTTCTATCTCCGCAGGACACTAGGGGAAAGTTCATTCATAGGGCCTGTTTGGCAGAGCTCCACCACTAAAAAAATGAATCTGGAGCAGCAGATCCACCAAAAACAGCTCCACCGTGAATCTGAAATCCCACCATGGAGCTAGACAAAACTGTTTGGCTTGCATAGCAGCTTCAGATCCACAAAACTGAGTTTTTGGTGGGAATGGCCTGTTTTGCCCATGTGTTTTATGGTGGTATGGGATGGGGTGTGTAACTAGTGGCAAAAGGTGTGTAATTACCACCCAACTCCACGAGTAGGTACGAAACAATGTTTCGTGGAGCACCCCTTGAGGTGCTCTATGGATTTCATGAATCTGGAGCTAGATTCAGTATTTTGATGGATCCAGATTTCGTGGAGCTGGAGTGTTTGGGTAAAAATTCGTGAAGTGGAGCTGTTTTTGGTGGATCTGGAGTTGATGGAGCTCTGCCAAACAGACCCATAAAAGTCGGTCCTAACTTTCAGATCCACTTAATTTATTCGCTTTTCTTCGTTTCACCAGGGCCATTTCTTCACATTGGACTGTGCTAGCGTGTGCTTCTCTGGTTGCTTGTCCGCTCAATATTCGTGCGCCTTGGGATATACAATCACGTTAACATAACAGTTCGCTCTTTTGCGTCATTGAGGTCCGCATATTCTGTTACGTGATCTTCTTCTATGTGCGTACTACAACCTGTACAAGGACACAGTGACGGAGCACCCGATAGGGCAAGGCCTGGCGTGCGCCAGACCTTGATACGGGCGGCGGGCGGTGGGAGGCGGGCGGGGGGAGGCGGGAGGCGGGCGGCGGGAGGCGGGAGGCGGGCGGTGGGAGGCGAGCAGGCGGCGGGAGGCGGGAGGCGGGCGGCCGGCGGGAGGCGGGAGGCGGGCGGGGGGAGGCGGGCAGGCGGCCGGCGGGAGGCGGCCGGCGGGCGATCCACCCCACCTCATTTTTTCCCCGTCCTCCGCCACTGCAAGGACACGTATGATGTAGACTTGGTGCTGAGCCATTGTTCAATTGAGCAATTGCTTGCTAAATTTTAGGAGCAGCAGCATTGCAGAATAGTACAATTGTTTGCCTGTCACTCGAACAGTACTCCTGTTACAGGATATCAGTTAAATTGTAACCTGATGTTGTCCGTGCAATCGGTGTGGATATGGACATGCTCTTTTTTTCATTTTCTTTCTTTCTTTCTTCCGACGAAATCCAACATATATGGAGGACGCATTGGGGCCGGTCGGATTTTGAAAATCAGCACCAGAGGTTTTCCACCAATTGCAAAACTAGTTTATGGATCAATTCGTATCTAGGTGCTATTCGATTGGACTAAAATAAGCTGGCTTATGACTGAAATTGCATTGTAGCTTACTGAAATTATACTATAGCTAATGATGGTTTATTTGGCATAACTAAATTTTAAAAAAATTTAAAAATAAAAAACAGGTTAGCCCATCACAGACAATGTAAATAAATACAAGAAAAAGAACCGATAAAAAGCTAAAAAACTAAAAAACGAAATTTAAAAATGATAAAAAATAAACCAAAAAGTAAAAACTTAACCTAAAATGCGCGGGACCCTAGTTCTTACCCCTACCGTTCAATCATGGATAAACAGATTCCCACTTGGATTCATCTGACACATGCACTACTCTCTCCTTTTCTTTTTGTCTGGTAGGTGGTGCCATGGTACGTTGGTACAGTCGCACACTGACGTGTGTGGTGGGGAGTGATGGTGCTTTCGTCCCCTTGCTGTGCTAATTAGTAATTGTGGCGCAGAGTATTCAGACTTCAGCCTTCAGGTCAACCCCGGCGGCTCAAATGAGCTTCCCCTCTAGCCTCCCCGTCCAGCCGTTCTGATGCCGCCAATCTACGAGCTCCGCTGCAGAGGAAGGAGCAAGCGATTCGGCTTCCATGGCCTGAGCTGAGCGTGCCCTGCTGCCGTACGTGCGTGCCGTGGCAGGTTTGCCCAGTATCCTCTCTCCGGTCTCTCAATTTCAGTGCTCCTTTTGCTGTGCATATATCCTCTGCTTGCTTTATTTTGAGATCCATACTTCCTTTCTACTGAGCAATCCAATTCTGCTAGGATATATAGACCTGACTGTTTGCTTAATAAAAGGTGCTCTGTATCTACTTGTGCTGTTGTGCATAGCCTGATTTAGGATGAAGAATTTCTTGCCGCTGTCTTGGTGATAGAAGGCAGCTTGTTTTTCAGTTTCTCTTTGGGTGCTCCTCTCTCAATCGACTCGTGTATCTTGCGTTCGAGAACAGTTTGGGTAACAAGAAAGGGCGGACAAGTAGTAGTGTTCGTTTGTACAGAAGTAGTGTGCTGCTCTTGAGCTAGGTGGCGCTGATTGGGTCAAGGTCCCGTGAGACCCAAGCTCAACTAATGTCCGTTCGGTACGGTGTCGGTTTCTGGCTTTTTTTTTAGTTTTGACTTATTTAAATTAAATGACGCTTAGAATACGTCAGTTTCTAATTTTGATTTATTTTAATTTTTAGAAGTGTCTAGGCGTCACCCGGATATTTTCTTCCTAACTATCATCTAAATTTGTGACCCTTGGATTAGAGATTAAAGGGCCTTTTGTTTTTGAAAGAAGGAGATTTTTTTAAAGGAAGGAGGTAGAATTCAAGTGAGAGGGGAAGAATTTATAGCTATTGGATCTCTAATCCAACAGTTCTAAATCTAGATGATAGTTAAGAAAAAACATCCGGATGATGTTTAACAAAAACCCTTAATTTTTTTGGTATTTTTGTCTTTTCTTTTTGTCTTATTTTTTTCCGGTGTTTGTAACGATATAATAGTTTTTCTTATTTCTTATTTTTTAAATTTTAATTAAATAATTTAAAAAATTAATAGTTGTTATAGTATAATTTTAGTAAAAACCTGTAGCCAAAAGTAAGAAGATTGAGCTATTTGGAGCGGGCTAAAAAGCTCAGAAAGTTTGCCTCGAGAAGTCTAATTCCAATCCCTAGATTCAAAAGGATTGCTTCATTCATCCCCTCGGAAAACATTACACAAATCGTGAAACCAGCATAACTAGTAATAGTCAGAGACTCAAAAGGAATGCTTCATTCATCCCCTCGGAAAACTTTACACAAATCGTGAAACCAACATAACTAGTAAGTAATAACTGTTACGTGCAGTTTAGTAACCCGTGTTAATGAGAAGCATCATTAATGAAGACTAGATCCGAAAGTCAAACCCAGAAATGGATGTAAGATGGGCGGTTTGACCTTTCCAAAGTGTTATCCCGTCCTGGAAGCTGGACGGTAGTAAGTGGATATCTCAATATCTCATCGTCATATGGGTAGTCTCTCAGGTTAATGCGTGAAAGCTATCGAAATATTTGACTTCTACCAAACACAACATAGAAGGTAAGTAACTCAATATAGATGGAAATAGACATATCATAAAACTTTAATTTGGACCAGCTCATGGAACCGTGCATTTGATTAAAGAAGCCAGAAGTTAATATAAACATCTGATTTTCTGAATCAACTTTTCCACTCTTTTTGCTCTCATCTTACTCGCCTAAGAGCAAGTATTAGAGCAGGTACAATAAGGCTTAGTCAGCAGGCTATAGCAAATATAATATCAACAAAATCTTACATGGCAGAGAGAGAAAGGAAGAGAGAGAAGGAAGCTGGCTACTAAATTACAGCTAGCTATAGCACGTAAAAATATGCATTTCACTCTCTTACACGTGGGGCCAAATAGTTATTGTAATAGCTACCTTATTGTATGAACTATTTTTTTGAAGGCTATAGATGAAATGGACAAGTGTTATAGCCACTTGTTGGCTATACTATTGTACTTGCTCTTATAAGAGGCTGTAAGCTGACTGTATGTTGAGGTGGAGGAGAGAGAGGAGGAGAGAGAAGAGAGGTGGGCTGTAAGCTTACAGCCAGCTGAAGCACAAGAACCAAGAAACTTTGTGAGAGGAAGAGGTAGGTCATACAGCCTTCAGCTGGCTGTAACTACTATATGAGTAGACTGAAAAGTGAGCTGTAAATATTCATACAGCCAGCTGAAGGCTGTATTATAAGACTTGCTCTAAGAAGTGGAATAGAAATAGGCTGCAATTATTTTTTTAATTGCGCCAGCTAGATCTTGAACTCAGAAGCTCTTGACTTTGATACTATATTAAGTTGTATGCACCAACCAGTTCACACAAAAGTTTAAGCTGATGAGAAAAGATACGTAATTCACTTATACTACAATAATCTCGCTCTCATCTCTCGTATTCATCTCTCTCACTTTTTTACCGTTCGTCTTTTTTAAACTACTTCAGATATTACTTATCCATTACCAGTTAAAAGTCATTAACCATAATAAAAAAAACCACCAACTTAGTTGCAACCAATGTGAACAAGCCAAGTAACACTAACTTTCAGTAGGTACGCATTCTTGCACTGTAGTTGAATCATTTCTAGACACATTAGTTGCACCGGGAGAAGACGCAACCCATCACCCATGCGACAGATCCCACGTTCCAAACCCCAAGAAACGAGCACATAGCTTACAAATAGGTCACTAAAAAATTTAGAGTGTCTCAAACAAAAAAGAAGAAATTTAGTTATTCAGAGTACACATTTGAGTATTTGACGCGTCCTGGACACAGGAAAAAAGTATTTCACACACACGCACAGAGTATCAGGAGAGAACATGCTCCCTACTGCCAGCCTGCCTCCACATCTGAATGTCAAAGTGTTGAAAAACAATTTATAGCCCTGTATTAGATACCATAAAAGTGTTGCTCGAAGATGACATATCCAGCAAGGGAAGCTTCCACTAAATTCATCAGCTTACTCCACTAATGCCAGGAAACTCACAATCCATCATCCCCACCAATCTCCATAAGTACTCTCCTCTCACACAGCCACAGCCACGGGTAGGTAGCTTGCGCAGCTTCTTCTCCTTAACGCCTAAACCCTAGCAACCATTCCCCACACCCCCAAGCCCACCCTCCACACCTCTAGATCCTTCCAAGAAACCAAACCCACCCCATGGCGAGCGCCGCTTTGACCACCGCCTTCTCCGGCCTGTGGGTGGCGATCGGCGCCTTGGAACTTATCTCCTTCCTCGACCAGTCGGATACCATGAACTTCGCTCAAACTCCACCGCTCGACGCCGCTGTCCAAGTGATGTTTCCGGTGTCTGCGATCGGGGCCTTCGACACCGCCGTCACACTCATCTATGTCCACCTCCACAACGGGCGGATCCCAGAAGTTGTCACCTTCATCCTTTGCACGTCGATCTTCTTCCTCCATCTTTTCTTGTTCCTCCAGCCAGGTGCCATGGACGGCGCCGGTCAAGATCCACCACTCGGTGCGGCCGTCCATGTGTTCCTGGCAGCAGCTGCGACGGCGACGTTCTTCCTCTCCATCACGCTCATCTATGTTCATGCACGCACCGTCCGTGGAGCTGGCGCCGGCAACGAGCTGACCCGGGCGGCCGTGAAGCTCCTCACCAATATAACGCTCGCGGCTGCACTTGTCACGGTCATCCTTAGCCTCATCGCCGCCATCCTCGCCTTCTACACCAAGTGAGTTGCCCAAAGTGTCTATCCTAATATACTGCTGCTGGCCGGGTAAGGGATTTGAACGTTATTCGTCGGTTAATGCGCTGTGATGTAATAATTAAGAACAACTTCGAGTGTTAATGCTATATGTGCAAGCGAGTGTTCCATGTCTATTCATGGATTTGGCTTTGATCCCAAACGTGAGCCCATGTGGTAGTATAACTGTGTAGTCTTGTTGTTTGTACGTGTGCAATTAAGTGTTTTTCGCTTGGGATGGCCTTGCACTTGCTTCGTGCTCTGCGATGGCTGCACGTATGGCCTAAGATGACCGCAAAGACGTGTATGTTTGCAGAATTGCAGGCTTGCAGCGGTTGCTCCGCCCTTGCTTCGGTGGCGGAGAGGAGCGCCGCTCTGGAGGCGCGGCTTTGTATGCGATGGTGGAGGCGGCGATGAAGGCAGCGGGAGCGGGCATGGAGGAAGGGGTAACTAGACTTGCTAAGTAATAGGACGTTAGGATCATGATGCAATTGGCACCGAATCAAATTAGATAATTTGTTTTCATATTGTGTTTACTTTCAACTTTGTTGAGTTGATGAAAGACGAGAAAAGACAGAAAAACATCAAGTTATGGCGACGTCGATTTTTTTTTTGTGTGTGCTATTGTGTTCTTCCTCATGTTCATGAGTGTGAGCTCTTTGATCCTCACAATTCGTATCAGAGCCGGAGGAGAAAGCACGGCGACGCAATGACTCCGGGACAGCGCGCGGGTTTTGGCCGCCGCCGTCGCTGCCAGTTTCTGCACCGTGCGCCGTCTAGCTGCTGCTTCCCAAGCTGTCGAGCGTTGCCACTAGATGATGCCGCCGCTGCTTGCCTACTGTACGTGAACATCTGCTGCCACAGTTGGGAGGTCTGCCATCTGGACCCGGTTTAACCGGGTGGCCTAGTCTCATCAGCGCTGCGGGCGGCAACACAGTGCATAACGTCTTCACCATCAGCAGGCCATGGTGTAGCTCATCGTGCCGAACACCTCCGACATGACATGGTTCAAGACACCGGCGAAGGAGGGAACGGGTGTCCCTCCGATACCTAATACTTATGGAGTGCAACTATGGGTCTTAGGCGGTGAAGATGAAGGTGTTATGCCGCTGCAAGATGGTGGTGGTGGTGCGATGCTGCTGGGTGAACGTCGATGTGAGGCCCAAAACGACGGTGGTGTCATGCTGCTAGGAGATGAGTCTGGAACTTTGAGGAGACGTGTTCGGTGTCCTAAGTCAAGTCCGTGGAGTTGAGTCTAGAATGTTGAAGAAATATGTTTTATTGTCCTGTGTCAAGTATGAGTTAGGTAAGTCATAGCTGAGACTGACTATCTCAACAAATTAGAGATACATCAAGATTAATGGGGTGTCGTCTTAATTTTTTGCATGATAATCGAGTTATAGTGAGTTAGGTTTCTGCATACAATTATGTGTTTAGTTTGCATGTAGATCGCTTCATGTGGAGGTATAACTGGTAGTTTGGATCACGCATTGAGTCTAAACTAAGAGAAGACAAGTTTGGATTAGGGGGGAGATTGTTGGAAAGTAATTTAGAATTGTCAAGTATGGAGCGTTAGAATCCTGATGCAATCATCATCGAATCAAATTAGATAATTTGTTTCCATATTGTGTTTACTTTTCAAACTTTGTTTTGAGTCAATAAAAGCATAGAAAAGACAGAAAAACATCAAGTTATGGCGATGTTGGAAAATCTCTATGTGCTATTGTGTTCTTCCTCATGTTCGTGTGAGTTAGCTCTTTGATCCTAACATCTTCTGTGTTCGAGCCGGGTGCCAATGGCGGAACCAGGATTTTGACGATGGGGGTGCGAACTTAAAACACATATGTCCTAAAACAAGTTCAAATGACATAGTACGGAAATTCAATACAAGTTCACAAATTGGTATATCAAGACTCAAATTAACATCATAGAACTCTCCAAAGACGTATCTTACAGCCTCATAACGTTCTAATCATACCTTAATTTGGATAGTTTACAAGGATTTAGAAGCATTATTAGCATCACCAAATTAGAAGCTAGTTGACACATGAACATTATGAAAGGATCTACCAGCATTCAAGAAGCTAATCAACATCGAGGACTTAGGTGCATAAAAGACCTGGGTAGTAAAAAACAAGGCATAATAAGTCAGAAATGTAGAGGACTTGGCGAGGCGGGTGTAGAAGAGTTGCTTGGAGAGCTCCTAGCACTTCTTGCCCAATCGATTGAGGAAGTGAGGATGGCTTCGGCACTTAGGCTAATAGACTTGATTTATTGCCTACTGGGCCTAATGGGCTGTTAGGAGGATGTTAGTATGTATAGCTATACTTTGTATATTAAGAAATATATCGAATATTTGTGTAAAAATTTTGGAGGTGTAACTGCATCCCCATGCTACAATATGGATCCGCCACTGCCGGGCCAATGGAGTCGGATGTGATTACGGTGGATTTTGTGGTGGACTAAGCATGCTAGCCTGGAGTAGAGGTGGTGATGGCTCGAAAGCGGCAAAGACAGCGATGGACTAGGTGGCGAAGACAGACCCAGTAGTGGTAGCGGTGTGCAGGCTTGGCGATACAAGCTTTGTCTGTGTCTTTGGCGTCGGAGGGGTAAGCCTTGGTTCACATGATACCTTTGCGATAGTGGAAGATGGTGGGTGGAAAAAACGATTACATGGTGGTGGCGGTGTCAACAGCTGGGGCTGTTGATGTGGAGGCGGAGGTCACTAGGGCCCAGAGGCAATGTCGTTGAGTCGAGGAGGTGAAGCCGGTGGCAAGCGCTTTGTTGCTATGTGTGAGACCTGGTAGAAGGTCTAGCATATCTCTTTGATGAAAAATTAGTATTTTTGTTGAGTTGAAATTGAATTCTGTGAAAGTTTTAGAAAATTTAGATTTCATATTGTGTTGCAGGTGTCTAGTGATTTGACCAGACCTGGGACGATGGTCAGACCGGCCTTGACCTGTTTATCGGGTTTTGTGCTCGACGGTCTGACTACCATGGGGTCATGGGGAAGGCGGTCTAACCAACCGGTGATCGACGGTTTGACCGCCATGGGGCAAGCGGCCAAACTGGCCATATGGGGTTTTTTGAAAATTACACATCAAACACTTGTGTAGGCTTGTTTAGGGATGTGTTTGCACTAGGTGCCACTGGAATTAGAAATCGGAGCTGAAACTAGGTAGACTTTAACCAAAATTCTAGAGATGGTGTTTTGTGGTGCTCCTAATGGTCAGACTGGCCTAACCATGGTGGTCAAACTGCTGGTAGTCTAACCGATGTTAGGCCAGTGGTCAAACCGATTCCCTGTTACCAAGGCTAAGTTTGAGAAGTGTTGGGCGGTCTGACTGGCCCTGTAGGTTCAGAGCGATATTTGGGTTGATCTGAGTTGGTTTGGGTGTGTTATGATATGGGTGATGTTGATTGGTTGTATTGTGTTGCATGATGCATGTTTTGACTAACATGAGTCAAGTGCATAAAACATGTACTTCAGATGGTTGCTTGATTTTTGGATATGCATGTGGCTTGGAGAACGTTAGCGGTCAACAGCAATGGACTGGGACTAAGTAGGAAAGCTCAGGTCCGTACGGTTGGATAAATCCAGGTGAGACTACATGGCTCAAACAAGAAGCACAGAGAAGACAAAGATTGTGAAAAGGCAAGTTGGTGCATGTGGTGCACTGAGCGACAAGGCCGATATACGTAGAGACGGTTCAAGGGAGTCTGAATGCATGAAGACATGATGGCTAGTCATTGGGCACTACGGGCTATGTGTCGAAGCATGTAGAGATGTTTTGAGGTAAAGGTGAAGACGAAGTCAAGTGAAGGTGCCCAGAAGTTTTGTCGAGGGTATTTTGGTAGTTGGCCAAATACTAGGGACTCTGTCACTATGGGCGAAAGAATTGTGGTGTTTCTGGGCTGAGCGGCCTGTGTAGCCGGCCGTCCCCCTTAGGGAGTATATCAAAGTAGAAAGCTCAGACGAGGAGTAGGACATTCCCCTCGTCGACTTGCGTGTTGTATGTGTTATTTTGTAAAGATTGTTGTACCCCTTAACCCCTTACACAATGTTTTACTAGTCAGTGCAAGTGAGTGACTTGTGTTCACCTTAAAAGGTCCGACAAAAGCATTGTAACTCGAATTGCTCACGCTCTACCCATCCGGCTTTGGGCAAATGCCAACAAGGTCATTAGACGGAAGTCTGGAATCCGGGCAATTGGTGGCTAGGATGAAGTCTAACATACGCGCGCTCTGTCCCCCCTTTAGAACTGCATCGACAAAGTCGACAGTAAGATGAAGTCTAAAACACACGCACTCCGTCCCCTACCCTACGGACGAGCATCGACGTAGTCAGCGGTTAGGACAAAGTGTGCTACATGCGCTCTCCATCCCCTACCCTTCAGAACTAAGTCGACGAAGTCAGTGGTTACGATGAAATGTGATACACATGCGCTCTGTTCCCTACCCTTCAGAATTGAGTCAATGAAGTCAGCAGTAGGACAAAGTGTGATACATGTGTGCTCATCCCTCACCTTTCGGATGTGCGTCAACAAACTCGATGGTTAGGATGAAGTGTAAAACGTGAGCGGTCTATCCCCCACCGTTCGGATGAGCGTCAATGAAGTCGACGGTTAGGAGGAAGTGTGACACACGCGTTCCATCCCCCATCCTTCAGACAAGTGTTGACAAAATTGGTGGTTAGGGTGGAGTGTGATACGTGCACTCCATCTCGCACCCTTTGGACGAGCATTGATGAAGTCGGTGATAGGACGAAATCTCAAATGTGCACGCTCCATCCTCCACCCTTTAGAACTAAGTCAACGAAGTCAGTAGTTACGATGAAATGTGATACACACGTGCTCTATTCCCTGCCCTTCGAAATTGAGTCAACGAAGTCGGTGGTAGGACAAAGTGTGATACGCGTGCACTCATCCCTCAACTTTTGGATGAGCATTGACAAAGTCGACGGTTAGGACAAAGTGTGAAACGCGCATGCTCTATCCCCCATCCTTCAGACGAGCGTCGATGAAGTCAACGGTTAGGACAAAGTGTGACCCATGCGCTCTGTCCCCTATCCTTCAGACGAGCATCGACGAACTTGGTAGTTAGGACAAAGTGTGATACGCACGCTCTCCATCCCTCACCCTTCGAACGAGCATCAACAAAATCGGTGATAGAACAAAATCTCAAACACGTGCACTCCATCTCCCACCCTTCGAAGGAGTGTTGACAAAGTCAGTGGTAGGACAAAGTCTCAAATGTGCACACTCTATCCCCTACCCTTCAGGGGAGCATCAATGAAGTCGACGGTAGGACAAAGTGTGAAACATGCGTGCTCTATCCCCTACCATTTAGACGAGCGTCGACGAAGTTAGTGGTTAGGACAAAGTGTGAAATGCACGCGCTTTGTCCCCCACCCTTTGAATGAGCGTCGACGAAGTCAGCGGTTAGGACGAAGTGTGAAATGCACGCGCTTCGTCCCCTACCTTTCGGATGAGCGTCGACAAAGTTAGTGGTTAGGACGAAGTGTGAAACACACGCGCTTCGTCCCCTACCTTTCGGATGAGCGTTGACAAAGTTGGTAGTTAGGACGAAGTGTGAAATGTGCACGCTAGTATTTGGGCACTACGGACTATGTGTTGAAGCATGTAGAGATGTTTTGAGGTGAGTGTGAAGACGGAGTTAAGGGAAGGTGCCCAGAAGCTTATCGAGGGTATTTTGGTAGTTGGCCAAATACTGGGTCGATGCCTTGATCAAAACTGCAATTAAGGGAGGTGCAAAGGAGAAGTAGTTTAGGTCAAAGAGAGCTAAAATTGCTAAGTGGATCAATCATTAATGGTTTAACAAGTTGAGTCTTGTAAACACTTTGAGAAGCTTGTGTAAGTGTGTAAAATCTGTGTTAGTGGGGATGACAGGTTTCCCCATGTGCTTAGCGAGTTGAGACCCATTAAGTGGTGCTAGATATTTGAGGGAGGAAAGGAGAGACCTAGGGTTGTGGTGGTGAGAGAGACATAGAGAGATTGTCTAAATCTTAAGTAGTTTCTTCTCTCCCTCCAATGTGAGAAATCTTAAGTATGTAAGGGTGGTGCTTTGGGAGTACATTGTAACAATTGATGTACTCGTGAATCACCTACTCTACTATTAATAAATCAACTTTTTGATCCATTGTTGATGTTTCACTTGTTTTTTGCTTGGTTTTTCATGTTCTTGAGCAAGAAATTTGAAATCGTGTTCTATGTGGTTTTGTCCCGAATCTTTGCCTAGATTGTCTTTCTAGGATATGTGGGAGTATATCTAGAAGGCCTCATGTCTTAAATCCTCATGAGGAAGAACTAATTTGGATTTTTGGGTTTTCTTGCGACCTAGATTTAATTTCCTTCAATCCAGTAAACGTGAGTCCAAGAACCTTGTGATTCTGGATTGATTTAGATTTCTAATGCCTTGAACAAGTCTCATACAAAATTTAAAAGTGTTTGCATAACAATTGAGCAAGTTCTTGAGATTTAAGTTTTTGACCTAAGAGGTTTTTAGGTCTGGGGATAGGGGACTGGTCAGACCTGTTGTGGAGGTCAGACCAGCCCTTCTATGGTGGTTTGATTGGTCATGTACTGAAGTTTGCTAATTTTGTTGGTTTAAGTCTCTAGTTTTGCTTGTGAAGTATAGTTGGTGCAATCTAAACTTGGTGACTCTCATAGTCACTTGAATTTAAGATTTTAAATACTGTTGGGGGAAAAAGTTTTGACAATCATTTGCCCCTTCTGATTGCCAACATCGATCCTTTATTATGGGTTGAGATCATGGTCGCTTTGTCTTGGGCATGCATAGGTGGGGGCGTCTTTGGCCCCTCTCGCACATTTGGGGATGGTTGAGAGCTTGAGATGGCAGTCTCGGTACTTTAGCCATGGAGGTGGGCACACTAGTGGCTTTCATGTGCTGGAGAAGGGGTTGGCCAAAGCCCACAGCAGCGGCTTTGATGGTGACCAGTGGGGAGAGTGTTGCTCATGCTTGGCCTCTGTGGTGAACTGGGCTGACGAAGCGACATATGTCTAGTGTCAGTAGTATCACACACATTGGCATTCATGTTTGCTGTCCATGTCTAGTTCGTCGCCGTTTGTTAAATTTTGTGGCAGGTGGTACGGGGAACTGGCTGGGGAGGCCGCAGAGATGCGGCCACCACAAGGCAACAGTCACCCACCATGGGCCTACTTGTTCATGAAACTATCCGCTGAGACCCAGTGGTGGAGGAGCTCGACATAATTGGCCAACTTGTCATTGGACTAGGCTGCTTAGGTGCCAGAGCTATGGTGCAGTCTAGGGATGGCAATTTCCCCACACTACAAGGAATACGATGTTCTATGATGATCAACAAATGTCACGTTATATGCAAATTTTGTCATGCAATATGTTGTATGACATATTATTTTTGTCACACAGATCGTCATGGAAGCTGCGTCACAGAATAAAATCTGTGACGAAGCAGTTCGTGAGCGTCACTGAAACGTTTATTTTCTATGACGATCTAATAACGTCATAATACATGGTTTTTCTATGATGAAAAATTTTGTCACGCTTGGCACGCAATATCGTCACATATTCGTCAAGTTTCGTCATAAATAAATTGGCCTGGTTGCTTAAGATGGGCTTATGCGATGACGAATTACTGGGATCGTCACAGTCCATCATATATTTTATGACAAAGTTGGTCTGTCACGAAACTAAATTGACATCCATAGTATATATGCAATACAACCACAAATCACATGCCAAAAAATTACACAAATACACAGAAAATTGAAACTAAATTCCAAGCTTCATCTAGCATAATCCACCACTCCAGTGTTAACATTACACCATAATATTGCTACATGAACTTTTACTGTCTAGAGAGTTAAGTGCTATCACAAAAGTAAACTATATAACATTCTCCAATTCTTGGTTGATCATCCAACACCCTATGGATGCAAAAGAGCCATTTCCTAGCATAAGAAGCTAGTGAATTACAAAAGCCCATTGTCCCTACATACTAGTTTGGTTAGAGTTAACCTAAGATCTACTCAATATACGTTTTAGTATCTCATCAGTTTCTGCTTGCTTCTTCCTGAACAATTCCATCTCTTCCTCATGCTTCCTTCTTGCCACATCTGACTCTTCCAGAAGCTTTTTCAAACCATCAATTTCCTCCCGCTGAGATTCAACAGTTGCACGCAACTCTTGATCATTTCTTCTAGCACTCTCTGTCTGCAATATAAGAGTTTCCTGAAGCTGTTGGAGACATGCAGAAGATGTAGCCCTCACAGATTTGTTTGAACTAGCAGATTGAATGCCAATGTTCTCTAAGAATTTGTTGGATTTACTATATCCAGAGAGAACTTCGGACACAATATTCACATCAGATTTAGGTTCTTCACCTTCTTCAAGTGTTTGACCCTTCATTGTCTCCATGGTGTCCTATGATGTGAGAGTTAACAAATGCAAATATTGATTACTATGAAAATTTAGTAGGAAGGAAAGAAAAAAAATGCATAACTAGTTCTAGAGTTTCTAAAAAAATGACTTGAAACCAATAGCATATCATTTTTATATTATTCTAAAGATATGGCATTGGTAACAAAATATAGTTCCCTTTTGGTAATCCTGCAATATGTTACTTACAATTGCTTGCTGGGCAGCCTCACTGTATCCCTTTTTCTTGCTATAATGGCAGCTCTTGAAAAAATCAATCGCATCTAGTTCCTCCCCACTTGTGTTGCTGTCCTTCTTAATCAAGTGATAGCTTTTGTAATTATTTATTCAAGCATACAACATTATAGAAATTATAATGCGTTAAATAAGTTAATAAACATGCAATTATATGCTTACTATAGAATAGCACTGGGCAATGTAACTCCGAGAGCCAGTGGTCTGGTGAAGTTTGACCTGTGCCCGGTTTTGTTTGTTTTTTTCAGAAGTTTCCTGTAAGATAGAAGCACAAATATAATATATTGTCAAATGCGCAAATTTTCACAAACACTTCATTTTATTCCATACCTTGTGCTTCTGATTAGACCATTTGTCCACAAGCAATTTCCAGTCAGCTGCATCCATGCCTGGTGGTGGTCTTCTTAGTACTTCATTTTGTGGAATGCCATTGAAGTACTTCTTTTTTAGCCTGTAGCGTCGTTGTCGTACCCCATTCTTTAGTAGATCAACACAAACATCTTTGGTTTCTTTATTATCAATGTCCATATCAAAGTTTATCTATTGAAGTGAAATAACAAAAAAAATGGTTACTCATGTTTTTATATTCTAAAGCAATAGAAACTTTGGTGTTTTCAGATCATAGAAGTTAATGTTACACATTTTCTAAGTAATTATACAAGTATATGCACATGAAGGAAATACAAGCATTAGATTATATAGAAAGATATTTCACTCACAGCCAAATAACCCATATACTCTTTCAAATGATCTTGTGTATTACTTTCTGACTTGTACTCTTTCCAATGTGGTTTGATTGGTACATGATTTCTGACCACAACACCGGATTGTGATGCTAGCTTTGCAGCTTGCAATGGTTGTTGTGGTTGTCTTTTTCCATCAACAAAAGAGATGTGCATTTTAGCACCTAAACCTTTGTTTAACTTAGAAAGCCCTTTCCCTATAGTCTCCTGACGTCGTTTCTTTGGGCTTCGAGGTGCATGTATGGACAATAATATATGCAATTTATTAGAATTGAGAACTATGATTGCATAATGGAGATCTAGAATGCATTGTGCTACAATTCCTTACCTACAACTTCAAGTGCATTGTCTAGCTGAAATTGACTGGCAGTGTCACCAGCTACATCATCAGTATGCATGATTAAAGTGCCCTTGTTGACATCATTGTTTGTGCGATAACTTTGCCTAGGTAAGTGTGTGCTGATTGTAGGACTTGGCATAGGAGCAGGACTTGGAGCACGCTTAGAACATGGTGAAATCTCCTCTAGTGTCCTTGCTTCATTCCTTTGTTCAGTAGCACTTGCATTGACTGATGGGATAGATCTTGATCTTGTGTGTCGAGAACAAGGATCAATTTGTGAAGAGGTTCTTACTGTCTTCTGTGGTTTTGACCCAGGAGCCATCTGAGGAGCACTTGATGCCTACATATAAAATTTAGGAGGCCTTATGTTACAGTCAATCAGCAAAAGAACTAAAAAAAGGTAAATAGGCAGCTAGTTCATTATAAAGACAGTGAGACTGTAAGACATATTTAAATAACACCCATTGTCCTAGCAAAAGTATACAAGTGTAAGCACCTTAACCTGGGACCTAGATGGTATGTGTCCCTTCTGTAGCATTCCATCCTCCTCATCTAAATTATCATCACTTTCCTCTGTTTCGTTGTTCATGTCATCAAGAGGACCATATTCAGATCCCGATTCTTCACGACTACTTTTCTTGCTTGGTACTATTTTGTTGTCATTATGCTGATCTTTGCATATGGCACTAGTAAAAAGGGTTTTGCATATTCTAATCAAGCCAAGTGACTCCATCCTTGCCAGGTTCTTCTTAATAGTCTCATTCCTTTCCTCCTCAATTTGAGTAAGTGGCATTGCTTACATGAATAAATCAGGATATTGTTAGTTAAATAGAATCAATAGCCTGAAACAATTGGAGGAAGAAGCTTACAGGACCTACAAAAGTTTGCCTCCCACATATTGGACATAAAGAAAATTAGGGCTAAATGCTTACCTGCAGGTGCTCTTGGACGGCGAAAAAGAACCAACTTGAGGTCGAAATTCCAATCAATAGTTGATCCCTGGTGGGCTTGGTGCCCTAGGTTACTCCTGCTGTGCCTTGAGAGCTGCAATCTACAATTTTTTTCTCGGTGATGGATGTAGGGATTTGGGGAGGATCTTGCAGGTGATTACCAGTAGTTATTTTGGAGAAGAATGGTGGCATAGGTGGTGCAGATTCAGGGAGAGAGCCATGGTTTTGGGTAGAGGTGAGTTCTTTTTTTCTTTTTGAGATAGGGAAGAACTGAGACTGGAGGCACTCGTGGGTGAGAGAATATGATGCCACTGTAAGCTGTGTGGTAGGAAATGACAGAAATAACCTCAATGAGGTAGTAGCAATAGAGTAATATGTTAGTATAGATGTGACATTTCACTAGGTTAGTAAGCAGCACCAAAATTTTGGTGGGAAGCTTTGCCGCATAACTCAGGTTTTGGAGGGAATTTCTACAACTTGGGATTTTTTGGTGGTGGGTGTTGACACCAATTTTATCTGAAATTTTTACGGCATGTTACCTTCCAAGATTTTTTTTGCGTGCCGTACATATTACCATCGAGTGGCGAATTTTTATGGCATATTTGTGGTGCAAGCGAAAGTCTTGCGTCAAATTTTCAGCTCATTCGGAGCACATATGCTCACTCGAATAGGATAATACGGCCGGATGACGTATGCAAAGCACAAGTCCACTTTCCAGGATTTTTTGTGCGTGCTACATATTATCATCGAGTGACGAATTTTTATGGCATGTTTGTGGTGCAAGTGAAAGTCTTGTGTTTAATTTTCAGCTCAGTCGGAGCACATATGCTCACTCGAATAGGATAATACGGCCGGATGACGTACACAAAGCATAAGTCTACCTTCCAGGATTTTTTGTGTGTGCTACGTATGACCATCGAGTGGCGAATTTTTATGGCATGTTTGGGGTGTAAGTGAAAGTCTCGTGTTTAATTTTCAGCTCATTCGGAGAGCATATGCTCACTTATATAAATTGATATAGCCGGACAGCGTATACAAAAGTAATACTAGAGAAAGGAAAATTATAGAGAAAAAAGATATTTGGCCACACGTGTCACCTTAAAAAAATGTGTGTGTATAACGGCCCCGGTCAGCGTAAACGCGCACATAAAATGGTTAGCAGGCATTATTAATTAGCTAGTTGATTAACTTCCATAAAAAGAAGAAGTTAATCAATGCACATGATAAAGTGGCGCATGAATACATAGATCGTTACACATGATCTAGCAAAGATTAATTTGGGATGACCATACACATAAAGTGTCCATAAGTGTTCAAAGCAGGCTAGCTGCTGCATATGTGTACAGTTCCAAAAATTCACACATCTTGGAATGGATCAGAATTAAGAATTAACATCTGGTCACTCTTGACGTTGCCTTTCCAACAATGCATGTTCATCTGAAAGATCAATATAATAAATCTGTTAGTATGCACACAACACTATACTCTTTATGTTTAAGTACATGAAAAAGATGCATGCATACTGACCTACCAGTCAGTCATCCTCACTATCACTGCTAGGACTTCTGGTATGTTCGTTGTCACTAACGTACTGCATTAGAGTATCATCCTCATCCACACTATCACTGTCAGATGGGCTAGCACTGTTTTTTCTTATATCATCAACTAACATAGCATCAACACTGTTGCTTTCTTCATTCTCACGGTGCAGAGTTTCCATAAGGGTATCAATATCTTGTGCAACAAAAGCAGGGATATTAGAATTTTCTTCTTGATATGCAACACCATCACTGTGAAACTCATCAGTTTCATTGCTATTGGATGCATTGGTTTCAATAACGTCATATAAATGCCTATGGTAAAACTTTTGTGCCACTCGCCAATTTTTTCCAAACTTTGTGTCATTCAAGTAAAATACTTGCGTTGCTTGGGTAGCTAAAATAAAAGGATCATTTTTGTACCAGTAGCTTGTAATATTGATGCTTGTAAAGTACCCATCATCTCTCATGCTTGTTTTCCTGCCCTCTAGGTTAAACCAATTGCATCGAAATAGAACAACTGATCGACTAAATTGTTTATTCGACATATACTGAAGAACAAGTACTTCTTTTAGGATGCCATAAAACTCAATATGCTTATCCCTATGTGTGCCCTCCGTCATGATGCCACTATTCTGTGTCTTTCGATATTTCTCATGTTCAACAGTGTGAAATCGAATACCATTGACAATACATGATGAGTAAACCTTGACTCGCTTTTCTGGACCACAAGATAGTGCATACAGATCATCACTTACTTCTGCTGCTCTTGCACTATGTAAGCTTGCAATCTGTCCAGAAAAAACAGAATGAAAATATGAAAGAATCTATCAAGAAATCAGAATACATGATATTATATTAAAGAAAAAAATTTCATTCCTATAGAAAAACTCACGTGTTTTTTGAACCATTTTGCGAACCCCTTTTCAAGCCTTTGATCAACATCTTGTTGACTTTCACACTCTAATTCTTCTCTAAATTGGCTGCAAAAAATAAAACTAATATTGAAACTGAAAACTTTTACAACCAAAATTAAGGAATTTGTCAACGAGTGGATACCTTTTGTACTGATCAATTTCAGGACAATTATTGAGAACATACCATACCAACTTGTCATATTCAGTATCAAAATATGCAAGTTTTGAGGCTCCCAGTAAATTAGTTCCATGCATAAAAACAGAGATGCCATCTTGTGATGCATGTTTTTCTGTACCACTTTTATTCCTTCCTTGCTGGTTAAATCTAGTTTTAATGTCATTGAAGTACCTTGAGCAAAATGTTAAACACTCATCAACTATGTATGCCTCCGCAATGGATCCTTCGGGCCTTGCCCTGTTTCGCACAAATCGCTTGAGAGTACATAGTCGTCTTTCAATAGGAAACATCCACCCATATTGTACCGGACCTCTAAGAAGTGCTTCATTAGGTAAATGTACTGCCAAGTGTACCATCACATCAAAAAATGCAGGTGGAAAAATCTTTTCAAGTTTGCAGAGTATTATTGGAATTTCTGCTCTAAGCTGCTGTAAAATATCAATCTTGAGAGTTTTACAACACAATTGCCTAAAAAAGTTCCCTAGCTCAGCTATTGCTTCATAGATATCTTTACGTATCAATCCTCGCAAACCAGCTGGGAGAATTCTTTGCAAAAGAATATGGCAGTCATGCGTTTTCAATCCTTGCACCTTGCGCTGATCAAGATTAATGCATCTTGCCAAGTTTGAAGCATATCCGTCTGGAAATTTTACATCCCTCAAAAATTCACAGAATGAAATCTTTTGTTCTTTTGTCATGGTATAGCATGCTGGTGGCATAGTATATGAATTTCCATTCTGCTTTAAGTGTAGTTCCTTTCTAATGCCAAGATCTTGTAAATCAATCCTAGCACTGATAGTGTCCTTTGTCTTCCCTTCAATATCAAGAATTGTCCCAAGAAGATTATCACATATATTTTTCTCGATGTGCATTACATCTAGATT
Source organism: Dendrocalamus latiflorus (assembly GCA_017311315.1). Taxonomy (NCBI): domain Eukaryota; kingdom Viridiplantae; phylum Streptophyta; class Magnoliopsida; order Poales; family Poaceae; genus Dendrocalamus; species Dendrocalamus latiflorus. The sequence goes on from CM029618.1 coordinate 4,815,548, forward strand.
ATGCCGGAGCTTCAATTGTGACCAATATGGCAAGTCAAACAAGCTAACCTTCCGGTTCCAATTTGGCTGATCCTTTTCTGCACATTTTCTCTTTTTGTTGACATGGTGTTTTCCTGGTTTAAAATCTTTAACTTTCTCCAATTTCTGCAGTAGCTCTTCTATTGAAAATTCTCTTGGCTTGTCTCGATTTTCATGTTGACCATTAAATGCTTTGTTTTTTCTCCAAGGATGGTCCATTGGAAGGAAACGCCGATGACCAAGATAGCCAATTTTATGCCTTAATCTCTGTGAACAAGGTTCCTCATCACAATGCACACATGCATAATATCCTTTTGTGCTGCGCCCTGATACAGTGCCCAATGCTGGGTAATCATGAGTACATGATATAATTGCAGCATGTAAATTAAACATACTTTCACTAAATGCATCATAGGTACGAATACCTGCCCACAGATCAAGCATATCCTCTATGAAGGGTTGCATAAATAAATCAAAGTCCTTTCCAGGAGCTTTTGGACCTGGGATAAGTAAGGTCATCATAAAGTTAGATTGGTCCATGCATGCCCATGGTGGAAAGTTGTAGGGCACAACAAATACAGGCCACATGCTATAAGAGTTGCTCATATTGCCAAAAGGATTAAAACCATCTGTAGCAAGGCCAAGTCTTACATTTCTCGCATCTTGTGCAAACCATTCATACTTTCTATCAAAATCATTCCATGCCTCACCATCAGCAGGGTGCCTCATTTCATTCTCTACGCACTGCCGCTTCACCTTATGCCATTGAGTGTTCTCTGCTGTTTCTTTTGACATGAATAACCGTTGTAGTCTTGTCTTTATAGGAAAATAACGTAGTACTTTATGAGGAACTCTCTTTTTTCCATTTGAGTCCTTCCACCTTGATTCTTCACAAATTGGGCAATGATCATATTTGGCATACTCCTTCCGGAAAAGGACACAATTGTTGGTGCACACATGAATTGTTTCATACCCAAGTCCTAATTCGCGAAGGAGATTTTTCGCCTCATAGTAAGATCTTGGTAGTGTATTACCAGCTGGGAATGCTACAGAAAGTAACTGAAGTAGTGCATCAAAAGCAGAGTTGGAAACCCGGTAGTATGACTTGATATGCAGCAGCTTAATAAGAAAAGAAAATCTAGAAAAGCTAGCACACCCAGGGTAGAGTTCACTCTTGGCATCCTCTAAAATGTTTGCAAACATTGGTTGACATTTATCTTGAGACCTTGTGGTGTAAAAATCTGATAATAGCTCTGGAATCCCATCATCTTCTTCATCATCCTCATCTGCTCCAAACACATCATGGGATACATTTTCCATATTTTCAGGTGATTGGTTTTCACTCTCAGTATTTTCATAATCTTCAGGAATAAGTGGTTCTCCATGATGGACCCATCTAGTGTATGTACTTAACATGCCATAGATATAAATGTGGTCCTCCACTTCTACTTGAGGTTTAAGTTTTTGATTGAGACATTCACAACATGGACAGAGTATTTCAGCATTTTCATCAAAACGAGCTCGAACAAAAAGCATGAAGCTCTTCACACCATTAATATAAGCGGGGGTAAAAGGTCTTTGATTAATCCAGCTCCTATCCATCTGATCATAATCTAGCATAAGTTAGAAAATTTTATAAATCACTGCCATGCCAACACAATTGATAATGAAAAATTTCCTTCTAGTAAATTGTTTGTTAGAATTAGTTTTTTCGTACGTTACCATACAAGCCATAGTTTTTTATGCAATAGTTTTCCTTCACATAACATTTGATCCAAGTCTGAAATTTCATTCACTGTTTTCCCATTCAAAAACTGAACAATCTCAGCTAGACATTTCATCGAACATCTTGCTTGCATCCAAATAAATGGCATTTTGTTCATTTTTTCACTACTGCCTATGTGTTAAATTGGGGGGAAAATCCAACAAAACCAATCCAACAACAGAATAACATCTCCTAGAAAACAAGAACACAAAAAAATCGAGGAATGCATAGGGTAAGAAAAGTTACCTTTATGCATATAAAGCAAATATTGTGCTGTTAGCTACACCCTTTAGGACGAATTTAGTAGAACGAGCCAAATTTGCTATAAATCCAATGGCAATCCTTGACATCTCTCAATGCAAATGAAACAGATCTGGGCCAAATGTCCTCCTTGAGCTAGGGTTACTCTCTCACTAGAACAATAAGAACTAGAATGAATAAAATGAGTGGGTTCGGTTTCAGGGGGGCAGGGATATAACCTATGAAAACTTATGACGAAATGAAACATCGTCATTAACTAAAGTGAATATCCCATTATGCGCCTTACTATGACAAAAAAAAAAGAATCGTCACATATTCCATAACATTTTGTGACGAAAATAAAACATCACAAAGTGAATATTTCGTCACTATTCCTCCACTGTGGATGCTTCTTTCTCCTACAGGACATACGGTGACGAACCCTTCTTTATTTTTGTGACGAAATATATCTTGCCGTCACAAATATATAGGCAGCTTCGGCCCACATTCATTTTTATGACAGGCACATAATATTCATCATGAATTGCATTTTTTCAATGACGTTTTTGTTGCGCGTCATAAAATTTTTGTCATAAAAAGACAGATCTCTTGTAGTGCCATGGGGGGATCTCCCTCGCGAGGGAAGGGGATGGACTCTACTACACTAGCGGGGAGGGGACGAGGTCGTCCTCCCTCTCAGGGATGTGGTAAAAATAAAAAAATAATAGATTATAGTTTTCTAATATGGAAGATTATATTCTTTTTTATATATTTAGACTAAAACTTGAATCTATATGTTAGAATATATATTTGCAAGCTATATTTTGAAAAAAAATTATGCATAAATAATTATAAATTAATAGACAAAATCACATTAATATTTTTAAAAATATTTTACCCTATTTTGTTATTCCCCTGTGGGGATCCCTGTGAGTGTCGGATCCCTGCAGGGATTGGAGGCGGGGGCAATCTCCCCCTGGTAAGGCTAACAGGCTAGGGTAGGGTCGGTCTAGCGGGGATCAGGGTGGGGCCATAAGGGCTTGCCTTGAGACCCCCGCCCTCATTGCCACCCCTAGTGTGGTGATGTGCTTTGATATTCGCTGAATTTTCTTACCTCATACCGTCATGCGTTCACATACTATTGTAGTTGTGGTCTTTTTGCTGCTTGCTACTGATCCCAGATGCCAAGGCACAATCACCAGTGAGCATTACATGGTTTGTCCATTAAAACGCTTAGACTAGCATGTTTTTCATGTAAAATACTCAAGCTAGTGCTTAATGTAGTAGCAAAAGCATTTTCACACCTATGGACACCTGCACCCACCACATCCACCCTCGACCACATCCAATTGTATGTCTGTGGTCTTCACATCCAATTGTATGCAGCCAAGATCCCACGTCGGTGAGTTCTAAGCCTCAGCATGCTCATTTTTAGCTTTCCCATACCTTGCTGAACCTCACGTGCATTCAATTTTAGTCCTTTGCCATCATCGAGCTTCACCGTGCATTGAAGACTATTGCCATCATTGCTATTCACCGTTGACACACCGCTCCAATGCCTCTTCGTTGTCTTTGACCCCACCATCAGGATTGCGGTGAGCCCCTGATGCTTGAGCGCTGCTTGCCTTAGCTTATGTGGTTGTTTGTGCCATTGCCACCATAGCAATGTGTAGCACCACCGCTGGCCCAACCCCGACAACCATTGGTCTCCATGTGTTGCCACTGTTAGCATTGCAACGCTTCCAAGAAGCAATCCCAAAAACTATTAGCCCTTCTCTCTTATTCCTGTGCCAACATCATCATTCGGCTGAGCTGCCTTGCTACCTAGCACCTCTGTCCACCTCTTCGACCACCGTCACCCTACTGGGCTCACCGTGGACTCCTCTTCCCATTCCCGACCTCACTTGAGCCTTTCCTCCCATCCCTCACCGCCGACAAGCTCGCCGGCAAGCTCAGCCGTGGCCGCTGTCGCACCTCTACTCTATTCGGCCGACAAGCGGGCCTATCGATAAGATTAGTTTAATGCTAATGATGGTTGTTAAGGTTGATAGATTATTTAATTGAGTTTTTAATTTGAACTAGATTTAAAGTTTGAGTCTCTCACATTTGGACTCCCATGTGTTAGTTAGCCCGTTCGTGAGCTCGGCTCACCATGGACTTGACCCCACCTGTCAGCCAAATGACACAATAAATCCTAGTTTTATGTGAGAAAGGATAATAGAAATTAAAATAAAAATATGAAAAGCATAGTGCACAATATTTTCTCTCATCTTTTTCTCAGATTTTCTCTCTCGGTAAAATTTCGAAACGCCTATTATCCTTCATACGAACTCCGATTTGAGCAATTTTTGTCTCTAAATTTTTATAAAATTGTAATATTTCTTCATGCACTGAAATATATGCTGATGTGTAGAATTTATTTTTAATTTATTTGAGTTTCTTGGCCTTTCTCATATAGATACCGATGTGTCGAAAACCTTTGAGGTTGACTCAGAGCAAGTCCCAGGGTTCCAAAAGCAAGGCAAGCACCCTTTTTTGACCATGTTGATCTCATATTTCAATTATTTTGTTTTTTGCTCAAACTATTATGCATGCTTACTTTGTTTAAATGGTTATGTTTATGTTCAGGATTTAGTTATTGCCAATTGTTGTATTGATACTACCTTTAAAAGTTGATATCCTTAGTGTTGTCATCCTAGGAACATTATCCACTACTGTAGTAAATACTTGAAGAATTTTAAAGTGGTATATGAGTCATATGCTTAGCCATGCTTAGTTCAATAATGGTATAAATGTTGCAAATTGGTAAAACTTAATTTTGGACACTTTAGAAAATGTTTTAGCTCATTTTGGACAGAAGGTTACCTCTGATGTTTTGGTTAAAAATATGAAAATAAAATGTTTTAGACTTAGGTGAGTTGTTTGTGGAGACCAGTGTGGTTAGCATGAGATCTCGGTTTGCAGTAGTCTCACCTAGGTCAATAAGGACCAAACTTTAGTGCCGTTAATCCAAGCATTTACCGTACTACCACAAATCTAGTGTGGGATGAACTTAGCCAACTAATTTGTATGGTCTCAACCTTGGTTTCGCCATTTGGTTGAATGTGGGTGTCAGTGAGATAGTGTATTCCCACATGGCACAAGAGGGGCTTCCGACTAGGTGGTTAGCTCTTCAGTGGTGAAACCTTAGCAGGCAAAATTGAGTTAGGATCATGCATTGTTAAAGCTTCGTGATAATCACTTAGTCCCATGTCTATGGAAGCATGTTTTGGCCGATATCATAAGTTGATTATCGCTTGTGAGTAAAGTTGTAAAACCTCTATAGCGTGTAAAATCTATTTAAATAGTTGTGTCCCTGATCATGGACTTCGCTTGGTAATACCACACTTGGTTAGATTTAAAATTATGGATGGTGGGCATCCATACTGGAAATGTTTAACAAAGGACCATTAATATAGGACCATTAAATATTAATGTTGTGCCAAAGGATTACCATTTGCTTCTAGTAATTCTATGTTTATCATTGTTTACTATTTCTTAGTGATGTCACTTGTTTCTACAAATTGCTCTTTATAAATTATTATGTCTATTGCAAATAAAATCTCACTTTATGCAAAACAAACACGGTAGGATAGCCATTCCTTTGATAAATCTTGTATGTATTAATAACCTTGCTTAAAGTTTTGTAGAGTATATTTTGTACTCACAATTGCTTGTTGAACAACTATCAGAACAAGAGGAAGATCCCTCGGTTGGCTACTTCTATGTTGCAGGATTCGGTGACGAGGATGCCCATTTCTATGGCGTTAACTTAGTCGGTTGCCCGTGGGATTGTGGCATACCATAAGGGCCCTTTTGTTTATCTTGTCATTTCTTTTTGCTGCAAGTACTCTTTAACGTGAACTATTTGGCTGGTCAGCCCATTTATATAAATCTTGGCCATACAGACATATGTTATACAGCTAATTATTATATGCTACTCTATTTAATTTTACTTGTGTATAAATGTGATGTAATGATGTTGAATATACGTGCTAGCTACTGATCGTGGAACTAGTACTATAAACACATAGTATTCAAAATTGAATTTCCAGGTCGGACACGTTATTAGCACGCTAGCTTACTAAAACTCTAAAATCCTGTATTACCTCAGTTAGCACGTACCATTCTTCTGTTATACTCCTCAGACTAGTCTTGCCTTAGATTGAATAACAACCAACGATCCATCCAAGGTTGAAAACAAGTCCTTGGGCAGTGACGAGAACTTCCGTAGTGTGAAATTACTGGAGGCTATAGCAGCATGGTTCTCTAGCTAGTCCAGTAGATCACGAAACTGTGCAAGATTTCAGCAAGAATGTTGGGATCATATATAGAATGGAGACCGGCATTTTGAGGAAAACACCATCCAAGACTAAGGTTGTTGCCTGTCGCCATGTAATAACTTCACTTGTACATAGGGGTGAAAACGAATGGTATACGTATGTATAATGGCTCAGTCATATTCGTTTTTATTTTTTTCCCCGGATAGATACATGAATACAAATACCCTATATACGAGTTAATGTATAAAACAAATATAGAGAGAATACGAATCGAAACAAATACAATCACAAATATTTCTTGGAACATGAAAACCCCTTGAATTATACGCACAAAATCAACGAAAACACATAGCTAGTTTATTTTGATCGAAATATTCATGAATTCTTCATATTTTCAGCAAGGGTTCCTTCACTAACTCCATATATTGTTATATATGTTAATGTATAATGGGTTTTGCTAAAATAGAGAATATACATTGCGGATATCTTGAATCTTTGAATAATCCAAATCTGTATTCAACGGATAGCGAGTTACCATATCCATATTCGTTTCTAATTTTTTTTAAAAAAATCTATATTCATTTTATATCCATATTCAATAAATATCTCTGCTGATAAAACTCATATTCGAAAATAGTCTGAATCAATTGGATGCTACCCGATCCATTTTCATCCCTACTTGTACATTGTTGGGGTGGGGCTTATGTTAGTGATATGCCCTAGAGGCAATCATGAAGATGGTTGTATCACTTCTATGTTTATGAACATTTGAATAAAATGTTATTTTGTCCCTTCAATAAATATCTTTCGTATTGATCAACAAGTATGTGACTTGTTCGTGAAACTCTTTATTCATATTTTGATGTTATTCTAAATTATTCCTGATTTTATATCATTATGTAGGACGATTATGATTTATAGATCAGCACATGTATTGATTGATGATTATGTTTCACGGATTATGGATATGAGATATCAGATCAATAATGTGGACACGTGTTAGAGAACATGATATTGGATTGACCCATTATGAGACACTGCGAGAATTGTTATATTCTTAAGTGTCATTAGTTGGTCTTATACATAGTGTATGTTGGATCCTTAGACCTGAGGTCATCATTATTTCCTACATGTGTAATAGTTTGCTTAGGGGTTACCAAACACTACTCCGTAACTGGGTGGTAATAAAAGTTGCTTTCGGGTTTGCTATGAAATATGCGGAGGAATATGAGCGATTAAGATAGAATTTGCCCCTCCTATATAACAGGAGAGAGATCTCTGGGCCCCTCGATATGGTTGGATTAAGAAAGCGCATGGCCATGCCAAATGTGGTTAAGGAGTCAATCACAACTGAGTAATCCACTACATGTTCAAGTGAAGGATCGAGCTATCATAGGATGGCATGTTTCTTGCCTTAAGTTCGATCTGGTATCATGAGGCAAAGGGATCGATACATAAGCACTATATAGGTTCGACCGGTATGATTTTTATGTGTGTTTGGGGGTCGTTATGTCCTGCTAGGGACCGCTACTGATTTATGGGCCGGAAATGAGTTTTCGGCCCATGGCCAAATACACATGAACATACAAGGTCACACACTTCTTGGGTTGGAATGATAAGGGGTCGGATAATAGTTTCCGAGTGGGATTCGATCTCTACTCGTATCAGATATGGATCCAATTAGAGGTTATATAAGAAGAGGTGCGGGGGCTGAGGGAGGTATCCTAAAAACACACCCGTCGAAACCCTAGCCGCCACCTCTCATATCCCCTGCTGTGCACGCTGGTGCTAGCACATCGACGCACGGTGCTCCATCCTTGGAAGTGTGGACTTCGGTAGAGGCACTGCTGTGACTACAGCGCTGTTCGGGACGATCACGAGGAGGAGACGTTTGGACGGAGGACGTTCGACTACTACTGCTACACTGACGCGTTCTTCGTTGAATCAGCTGCTTCAACCCTACTTCCGTTGCACTGCGCGTCTAGTAGTAATGATCTATGATCTCTTACTCGCATGACTTCCTAACTTACACGCCGCTCGTTTCAGCTTCTGGCTTATTTTTTGCTATTCATAAATTTCGTCTTTTTCTGAACTTTTGGCTTTTTTGAGCTTTTTTGTCGGTTCTTTTTCCATATTTGTTTGCGTTGTCCATGATAAGCTAGCATATTTTTTCTATTTTTAAATTTTTTAAATTTAATTACGTCAAATAAGCCACAGCTTTTCATCCAACCAAGCGGGGTCTTCATCTATGCTAGTATAATCTGTCCATCATATCCCAACAGCTTGTGCCTCGTGAGGGAGGCCGAAAGGCAGGAGCAAGCGTGTTTTCTTAGTGCTAAATGCTAAAAATGTTCCAATCACGGGGCCACTTCCACATGCAGATGATAGCGGCAGATCCGAGAATGGAAGGCGGAAAAGAGACAAGTCAATCTAGTCATCGCGTTGCGCTCATGGTCGGTCGAATCGGACGGGGAAAATCCTGACCAGACAGGTCGTCGCATAGGTCGGCGCGACTGGTAAGCAGGGCAGAAATTTGGAGAACGCACTTGACACACAGGTCGTCGCGTCACCCGACAGTTTGGTCACGTCCCTGTTTGTAGTCGATCTCCATCCATTAATCTTATGTAATGAGATGCACAGATCATTCAGAGCCTTAGTACGTACTAGCCTACTACTACTGTATTATTCCAAAAGAATGCCCAGTATTCGGTGTCCATACCATAGACTATCGTTCGCACGATAGTTTGTCTTCGCCAGATCAGACTTTTCAGTTGCGCATAACATACAAGACCCAGCTCTCATTGAGAGTTCCAACTAAAACCACACGCACGTTGAGCGTGGCGCAACATGCAATTGCATTAATTTTTGATCTTAACTTCTCTTAATAATTATTATTTACTAAATTAATAAATTATAGTTAAAATCTATAAACTGCAGTCAAGGAAAAAATAGAACCATGGGTTAGTACAAAGGGATCGAGTTCACCGTTGCAACGTCCTGGACGCGAACACATTTATAACACCGGCGTTCAATTCAAGCCTTTTTCTGCCGTCCCGCGGGAAAGTGCTGGCATCCGATGCAGACAGGCACTAGGTCGGCGGGAACTGCTCCCCGCTTTGCCCGCCGACGCGAGCGACAGCTGAGGATGACCGCGCGGCGCGCGCGCTTCGCCGTACGTGCAGGAGCAGCACCCGGATTTGGATTTGAATCCTAACGGTATTGGATTTGAATTTAGTCGATCGAGAATTCTAAGTAAAACAACTGCACATTATTCTTTATATCAATAAAAAGTGCTTATAGAATACATCACCGGCTTATTTCATACATAACGTAAACTATACCATACATTAATATCACGATCATCAGAGTTTAAATAGACTACATCAGGTCAAATTTACAATAGAGCCGATTAGGCTAAATGGATACATTACATAAAAGTGGAAGTGGAAGCGAAAGCAAAAGGGGAGTGTACATCTTGCCACAGACAAACGACTGAGGTAAGTTATGTGCGACCTATATTAACCAAAGATTTAGATAATATTGGTGCACGCAAACACCAACTTATCAGCATAATTGGGTAAGATCTAGACCACTAAAAACTATCCTAACCTCCTTCATCTTTTTCACCATCAGCTCCTGAGGCGTCGTAGCACACGTAATGTCCATTTTGTGAGCGAAGGTGAGCACAACAACAGTGCTTTGTGAGCCAACATAGAAAATACAGTATTTATACATGTAAGGTTCAACAAAGATAGATTCAAGTTCTTTTATTTGCTAAAAACAACATTTAAAAACTATAAGTATTAGAAATTCCTGAGACATAGCATTTTCATTAAACTATATTTTTATTAAAAAGAGTAAAAAGTGTGCAATATTTATAACGGTGTAGGTTCCATCCACCTCTTATATGGTTCCATGCACCATATGCTAGTTTTTGCTAATAGGATTACATCTACTCAATTATCAACACTGAGTTACATCCTCATAGGGAAATCTAAAATTAGGGTTACATCCACCCAACAAGTTTTTATCTCACCCATAAATGTTTTTGAAATAGAAACTAACTCGAGTAAGTTTCCATACCTACCCTTGACCGTTAGCACGACTGTTTTCGAATAATTTATTAGGTTGCACATATTAGGTTGCACATATTTCCTTGGATATGTGAATCAAGAATATCACCACAAAGGCCTTTACAATGCATTACCCATTGTAAGTTACATCCGCTAAGGTTTCATCTGAGTGAGGTTACGTCTACCACACTCATACCCTCTCTTGCGCCACACAGCGGTTTACATCAGTGACACGACCCATGTCCACGATGGCTTAAAACCAGCGATACGACTCGTGGGTCACTCCAATGGTGCAACCCGCACTAGTGGATGCAAACTAGTAAATCGGGTCATACCCATTATAGATTTGTGGTTGTATTATTTTACATTGAGAAGTCATCACAAGATTCAGTTCTTAAGTTATCTAAGAGGTGCATACCACATACCATAATTTCTCATACTACATCCACACCAACCATCACACCATCCGTCCAAATATGGCAACAACAAGTTTTAGGGTTTTGAGAATCACAAAATTAAGTTATCACAAATATACCAGTCATTTCCCTCCAATGACTTTCCAAAAATAAGTTTCTTGATTAAAAATGATGATTAGGGTAGGTTAATGCATGCCTGATATTTAAGCAAGATTAGCATGATGCTTAAGTATGACCTATAGCGAGTAAAATTACCAATAAATATCTAGAGTGACAAGGATTATGTGATTAGTGGTGGACCCAGAAATGAAGCAAGAGGTGGGCTAACCTAGGATACCGTGATATGCTATACGGGTACGGTGATACCGCGATATGATTTGAACAAGTATCTAGCTTGCAACCAGATGCATAACAATTAGAAGAATATTCCTAACAACTATCTTCTGATACATTAGTCATATTACATCAAACAACCTCATCCGTAAGCAATATGAAACTTCCAAGAGGTGTTTCACATCTAATGGATATCGCCAATTTTTTCTTAAACTTTCTTTTGGACGTAAATTTGAGCATAGCGGAATTTCCAATGTCTAAGTACAATCACATAAAGTTTAGACAAATGCCTCTATTTGTCCATCATATATCACAAATAGCTATTTAAAGCTAATGAACAAATGTTGCATCGTAGAATGCTTATATAAAAACCAAACAAGGAATGCATTTGTATCAAACTGGACATTGGTAGGGCGATAACTATAATCGTTACCCAAGATTGTAGTTTATTAGCAGGAAAACCCTTACTGTAGAAATTGTATCACTCATGTCCACTGCAACATTTCGACAAACATGTTGTACACACAACAACTAGAGCAAGACTAGCATTACCAAACACAAAAAATACTGAGCAAGTTCACCCTCTTTCCTCCAAGGCATTGCATCAAACACCTCACACGCAAGCGACAAGCAAGCAAATAGATCAACAAACTCTGGGCACAAAAGAGACTCAGGAACTTACTAGAGGCTACTGCGATGTCGTAGCGGAAACCTATTGAAAAGCACTTGGATGGTAGAGGGCGTTGCGCCGTTGCCGAAGCAGGGCTGTAGGGGCCAGGGGATGGACCGACGGAGGGTGTTGCCAGAGCAAGAGCTAGAAGGTAGAGGCCGGAGTCGGTGATGGAGTTCTGAGCTTCCGACAGGCTGGTGCTGGGGATGATGGGATTGGGGCAGGGGCACCATGAGCTAGCCAGCTAAGGTTGGGTTGTTGGGAGAATGGGAGAAGAACATGACTAGAATCTGGACTCTAGAGGAAGGATGCACTATGGGGGCTAAGCCGATGGTGTTACATGTCTTTAGGCCTTGTGAACAATAAAAGGCCATGGAATTAGCAGGGCCAGGTCCCGAACTATAGCCCCTAGCCCGAGCCCTAGGTCCACCCTTGTATGTGATTCAAGCGCCAAAAATATGATATAATAATATTACAATGTCAAGTAGGTATGTATCTAACCTTAAGTTTAACATACACTTGCATGGCAAGTAATATCATGCACTTTGATAATTTAAATAAATATAAATTTACATAAAATATAGGTTCAATATGATCAAAGTATTGACTCACCTAGCTCACAAGCAGATTTGGCTTAAAATTCTTGAGTTGTCTCGGGCTGGGCTCTTTCACGTTCTCGTACTCTACTTGAACGATCGCATCGGAAAGCAAATAACATGTGAGCAAAGCAAATAAATTCCAATAAAATTTCAAATTAACTCTAAATTGAACAATTTCACTACTATTAGATAGATCTTGCATTTCAAAAAATTTAGAAACAAATTTTATTAAATTTGGAGTTAAATTAAAATGCGTGAGAATAGGCTCTCCAAAGTTGGGATTTGGATTAAATCCAAAAATTAATAGAGAAGAGAGAGAGTACTCTTTCACTGATAGGTGGGGTCCAATGAATTATTTTTTGTTGGAAAAATCTTGCTGAGACTGACAGCTGGGTCCCATAGGATTTAAATTAAATTTGATTTATTTTCTAAAAGAAAAATTGCTAAGGGGCTGACAGGTGGGACCTATTTACTGTGGGCATGGTAAACTGGGCCTACCTATCAGGGGCTCTTACTGACTTAATCTGTATTAAAAGTTTTATTAATGACTAAGGCCCACACATCAGTGTGACAAAGTCTTTTACTAGATGGGGTGGGTCCATGGGTTAGAGGGATTAACCGATACTAATGGTGGCCATTAAAGTTTAATCCAAACACGATTTAAATATAATTGTTGCGCTACAATCCTCTTCTCCTACCAAAGAGAAGCAGCGCTCATCGCTAGTGAGAGGGAGGGTGGTGGTCGGAGGAGAGGCTCAAAATGGGTTCTATGGCTCAATGCGAACCTCCAGACTAGGCGGCACGAGCGGATTTGGAGACTATGGCGATCGGCGATGAGCTCAAGTGGCGGCAAAATAAGGATCATGGCAACATGGTGGCGCAAGGCACTAGAGCCTATTTAGCAACTAAGGGAGCTACTAGGGGCGTTAAGGAGGTTATCGAAAGGGACAGTGAGGCTCAGAGAAGATTGGTGCAGGCTGTAGGTGAAGAGTTGAGGTGACAAAGAGGGGGGTCAATGCGGGTAGCTCGCCAGAGTGGATGAAGTTGCTTGGTGAGGCTTGGGGAAGCTTCGAGATCCTTAGGCGGTGCTCCATGCGCATACAATCAGACGGGGACGCGTCGGTTCGCTAATAGTGCTGACGGCGGCAGAACGATCGGAGCCAAAGGAGGAGGTGGTTCGGGTGGTTCTTGGAGGTGATTGGGTGAACAGGGGTGCATTGGGAGCAAGGAAATGGTGATTCGAGGCTTTTATAGCCATAGGGAAGGAGATGACTATTGGGCGCCTTGATGGTGAGCACAAAGGTTGAGGGTGGTGTCGCTGGCACACAACACAACACAGGAGCGAGGGGCGGATTCAATGCGTTGTAAGCAAGGAGTTACGGCAGAGCGGATGCGTTGAGATAACGGTCAAGCAGAGGGCACGGGAACGGTTGGGTTGGAGGGCTAGGCATGGGGGAGGGGCGACACAAGGCGAGGCTAGCTCAGGAGTGTACAAGGGCGAGCGGCGACGCACTACAAAGGAGCAATGGTGAGAGGCACTGATGGGGGTGCGCCAAGAGCGGGTCAAGGAAGCGACGTGCACTGGGCATGCACGGCACGGCTAGGGGCAGCGTGGGCCGAGCCAGGCCAGGCCAAGAGGCTAGGTGGGCCAGGATGAAGTGTTGGGCCAAGGGGGAAGGCAAGGGTGGGCTGGGCCAAGCCTGGGGAGTTTTAGAATTTTGAAAATTTTGAAATTTGGTTTGAAATTTGAACTAAACTTTTGAATTTTGAACTTAAATTTTGAATTTCACTCAAGCAATTTCTTACTCCCAAAATGGGATGTTACAAAAGGCTAAAAGGCATGGTAACATGGTAGCACCGGTCTATCCTACACGAAATTGCCAGCCCATCCCGTCAAATTTGGTCCCTAGCCCGGGACAAGATTTTTCAACTTGTAGACTCTGGTGATTACTAATTAGTGGTTCTTGTTGGGATACAGGTAAGCTCCACTAGTGCATAACAATGTTTCTACTGTGTAAATCAGAAAGCTGTGCGAGTAAAAGATTATAGATCATTGCCACTAAATATACAACATAAAAGAAGAAGAGTTGTGCAACCTGGTCCAACTCGCATGTGTCGATGTAGTCGAAGTACTCTATTGTCTAATGTCTTGAGCCACCGATCGTCTCCTCTAGCGGCTCATAATGTCCTCACATACGTTACTGATCATCCTCGATCAGCATAGTAGTGACCATAGCAGCACCTCTATGGTATCTACATGTCTAGGGGTGGAATACCGTGCGTCAGTGTGCTAGCACTAGCATGCACGGTAGGGCCTTCGAGAGGAGGTGACTAGGGTTTTGTTGGGTGGTGTGACGTACTCTTAAAAGCCTCACACCTCCCCTTATAAAGTGCCCCTTTAGTAAACCGTACGCTATGTGCTCATTAATGTGCAATGCTCATTCAAACGGATCATATCCAAACTGGTTTATTCCAACTCATTAAGTGTGCGACCCTATAGGTTTATGTGTACTTAGCCATGACTCATAAACCCCTTTCCAATCCAGATGTTGGTAGTGGTTCCTAGCAGGATATAGCGGCCCCCGAACACGCATAAAGATCATATCAAAGGAACCTATATAGTGTTCATCTATTGATCCCTTTACCTCACGATACCAGATTGAACTCAAGACAAGATGCATGCCATCCGTAGCTCAATCCTTTACTCGATATTATAGTGTATTACTTAGTTGCAGTTGACTCCTTAACCATATTCGATATGGCCTTGCACTTCCTTAATCTAATCACATCGGGGAGCCTAGAGATATCTCTCCCGTTAAAGAGGATAGACAAATTTTATCTTGATTGCTCATATTCTTCTGCATGTTTCATAGTAAATCCAAAAGTTACCTTTATGACTACCCATATACGGAGTAGCATTTAGTAACTCCTAAGTAAACTATTACACATGTAGGAAATTATGATGACTTGAGGTCTAAGGATCCCGCATACACTATGTATGAGACTAACTAATGATACTTAAGAATATAACAATTCCTACAGCATCACATGGTGGGTCAATACAACATTATGTTCTCCAACATATATGCACATTATTGATTTGATATCTCATATCCATGATCCATGAAATGTAATTATCAATCAATACATATGTTGATCCATAAATCAGAAGTGTCCTACATAATGATATAAGATCAACAATGTTTAGAATAACATCATAAACAAAAATAGAGAGTTTCACAAATAAATCACATACTTGCCAATCAATATAAATGATAGTTCATTCAAGAGACAAAATAACATATTATTCAAAAGTTTATAAACATAAAAAATGATATAATCATCTCTATAATTGTCTATATGGTATATCACTAACAGTTCTTGCTTTGGTCAATCTCAATATCAATGAGCAACTCCATACATAGAGGTGGTGTTTTGTGCTTTGCCACTTTCACTAAATGGCTAGATTGTACAAGTGTGAAATCTGATGGCAGGTGTAGGGAATGGTTTATAATTGGTGTGTGGGTACATAATAATACAGCAGTCATATATAGTATTGCCCTTTAGGATTCCAACCAAATCAATAGATTGTATCCTTTCTAGAATTGGCAAAGGATTCTAGAAAAACCTGACCCATTGACAAGCTAAAGTAGACAGGAATACAAGACAGTAAACCTGACACTAGACCTGGGCACCGGGCCGTGTAAGCCCATGCTAGCCCAACATGGCCACCCCTCCATGCTGTGCCTTCTCAACTCACCTCTGGTGAGCCCTAGGCATGACCCAAATCATGATGGGCCAGTGCCTTGCCATGCCGACCCTAGCCCAGCCCTGCATACCTATAGACAACGGAGGTAGCAGCAACGATGGTGGTGGCGATTGCCATCTTTATTCCCCTCGTGTTGTGGTTATACCTTGCGCTTGCATCTCCAGTGTTGTTGTTGTCGAGCCTCACTTAGCCACAGCCACGACCATTGTTGCTTCTCACTTGGCCACCTCTACCATGTCCTTGTCACCATGGTCAAGCACCGATGCCACTCCCACCCACTATAAAGGTGGGAACAACAACACGGGTTGGTGCAGAACCTGTGCGAGCCAGCTAGTGCCCCTAGGCAGGCATTGGGGTTGTAGAACATACTCTCTCATTGCTCGATCTTTAGCTTGAACTCCTATGAATGTCAGACGATGAGGATGCGGGGTGGTGGGCGTTGAAGTGCAAGTGGGGATGTGGCTATATTGGATTCAGGGCCAGACGGCCCGAAGTTAGACATGCCACGGTGGGGCGATGGATAGGCAGTGGAGGGCAGCGTGGTGGAGGGTAGCGACAATGGAGGGCACTGTGGAGGCCGACGGCACTGGAGGGGGTCGACAGTGGAGGACATGGTGGAGGCCGGCGACAATGGAGGGTGGCACGCCCCCATCTTACTCAAGCATTCTTTGTAGTGTCAGTTCAAGTGCACCGTCGCTCCACTTGTAGAGTAGTTAATTGAGCTTTGTAATAATTACAAATTACGATATCTACCATTTGGCCATCTCAAACTTTCTGGCTCTAGGTCATGTGCTTCCAACAAGGCACCCTTCGTCCAGCGGTGTGGTAACCGGACTAGATTATCCAATGTTGCCATCCGTGAATAGGGGAGAGAAGTCTAGTGTCCCCATTGACTCCAGACTGCCCTGGTACTCCTCGTAGCCCTCCGTACCGTCCATATGACGGTTATCCATGCCGTAGTCTCTTATAGTTGGCGAGAGCTGATGAGCATCAACGGGAGTTAAAGCTAAAGGAGGACTAGGGGAGCGACGGCGGGAGCTTACACTAAGTCACCCTGTTGTTGTCTCCGTGTTGCGACTCCTCGATAGCATACCATTTGGGAATTTGTATGCTCCCGCCCTCGCCTTCGTGCTCTAACTCCTTAGTAACATACTAAACTTTCTATTGTATAGATTACTAAGACTACCGAACATAGTAAAGAGAGAAGAGAAACTTGGACTTGGTGCTTTGGTGGTGAAGAAATGAGGAGAGGATGTGTGTTTTATAGCAATGGAGGAGAATGTTGCATGGCACAAAGCAATGGAGCTTGTCTCTATCTTGTCAGTGGTTTCCAACCATTGCTTAATTCCCTCCCCACCTGTTGTTTCTCTGGTTTATGACCATTGCCTCATTCCCTCCCCGCCCGTGCCACTCGATGCGCCAATTTTCTAGGCCCGTCCTGGCCCCCAATCTGTGTCGTGCCAGTCCGGACTGCCACATGGTGGTCCCCGTACCAGGCTGGCTAGGCCTCAGGCTGGCCTGAGGAAGCCCGACCCGACTCCCACCACTACCCGATACTATGCACCCAAAAGGAAAGTTAGTGAATGAAAGAAACAAGAGGGCACGGAGGACTGAACCACTACCCGATACTATGCACCCAAAAGGAAAGTAAATGAATGAACGAACGGGAGTGCTATACAACACTCGACTATTTTTTAGGGGGAAATCACACGAATTTCTAACATTTCGATCTTCGTGGAGATTCGTGCACCGTCTTCGCCGCCGGCATCTTCCTCCTCTTCGACGATGCCGTCGTCTTCATGCACCGTCGCCCTGTGGAATTAGGGCTAGGGTTCATCGTTAGAGTTAGGGTTCACCCGAGCCCCTCCAAGCTTGGAGAGAGACCGAGGTGACGGTGGACCGGCGGTGGGAGGCGGAGGTGGTGGGGCGGCGGTGGTGCCGCCTTGATCGTAGGTGAGGAGGAGGGCAGTGGGCAAGGTCGACGGCAGGGGTGAGGACCGGATTGGCTCTTAGGAGGCAATGGGTGGTGGCGCGGGGCAGGACGCTGGAGGCCAGTGGGGCAACGGGGAAGAGGATAGCGGCGAGAAGACAGAACGGGGAGAGGGGAGGACGGGGCAGGGAGGCGGTATACGGCGGGGCTCGTCGGTGTCGGAGGTGATGCCAGCGAGGCGGAGGGACGCAGCGCGGTGGGGGAGGCGGCTGGGTCGGGCTGGGTGTAGGGTGGGGGAGAGCGGAGGGAGGCGGCGCTACGGGGAGGCGGGATGGGGCTGGGGGTAGGGTGTGGGAGGGTCGGTGAGGTGTTTTATAGGATATGGGGGTGAATCTATCGCGTTGGATCATTATCTAAATATTTTAAAATTTGACTATTTTTTACTTTAAAAATAGTCAAATGTTACATGGAAAGACCCACGAAAGAAACGGGAGGGTACGGAGGCCTTTTCAGCGAGCATTGATTAGTGTAAGGAATAGCTCCGGCACTGTACCAAACGATTCAGGGATGAGCTTAGTTTAACTTGTTTTAAATTCTGACTGGACCACGGTTGGAATGGAACAAGTACTAGCATTGCTGTTGCTTCCACTTTTTTAACAGTTGGTACCATAGCACGTGCAGGAAACAACATACATACTACTCTAGACAACAATCTTGAAGAAAACGATCATTTCCTAATTACGGGAGAACTTGATAAGAATTGCTCTGATCATAGGTTGTTAACAAGAACTAAATCCTCTACTTGTACACCATAATCTTTGCAGAGCAAACGACGGTGTGCACGATAATTGCGCCAATCTACCCTGTTAGATATCCAGTATCCGCACATTCAAAGATAAAATGGATACTGAAATCTTCAACAAGTTTACACATCATCAGAATCTTGACGGTTGCCGCCACTCACACTCAAATTGCACCGTTTTCACACACGATACAACCTCGACATCTCGAGTTTCGTCAGAGAGCACACACATGGCGTTCTCGCTCCAAGCGAACAGCAGTGTAATAGCGAAAATTTTCGAGCTGTGTGGTGTAACGACCTCATTTTTTAGAACAGTACTGAGAAGTTTTTCGTGACAGTTTAAGAGTTCAGTTATAGACTGAATGAATATCATCCTTACTTATGAGCATTTAAAAAATATTAGCTTAATTAAAGTATGACTTAACGGCCAAACCATAACAGCTTCATGGGCGTCCAAATCCAAAACTTAACTTATATTTAGAAAATCTGAAGAAATCCCACAGAAATATTTGAGTGCGGTTGTAACCCTAACACGTTAACTAATGTTTCCTTTCTTCTTGTGTCTAATCTGATGAAAATAAGCAAGGTTACGTACATTAAGTACTTAGCAAGTCATATGGAAAGGCTATATAACTAATATGCAAGAAGATCGAATGGATTGAGTCACATGTTATAATATGGTAAGAATATATGTAAGTTTACTAATAAAAATTTTTACATTTAAAATAGTAAAATGATATTTAATTAACAAGTGGGTTTGTCATCCACAATTTTCGTATTAAAATTCTTCAAATTCTACTTATGGTTTGTTGTTGGAATCACCGACGAAACACAACTTTACTAACTGGGAGCACGGCGTACTCGAATACCATTTATTATACTCTGCAGAGTTGGCTAACATTATCCACAAGATATCTCAGACTCACAATGTCAAGCTACGGTCACACAACATGTTAGCATGCAATTGAGTTGAGATAACAAAGTTTTTCGCTTCTCTACTCTTTCTAGCTTCTACCCGGTAAGCTCATGCCACCCATTGTCAGTAATCCACTGGCCAAAGTGGAAACCACGAACCGACTCTGAGTGGACCTACTGTTGTGAAATATAGAATATACTTTAAAATATTAGGTTCAGCATGATTAATGATGTAACTTGCCTTCCTCATAGGTCTAGTTGTGAGAGTCGTCGATGAAGTAGAACTCGGAAATGTCGTAATCTACACAAGACAATAGCCAAAACAAATAATTTTCAAATAAAATTTAAAAATTCAAAAGAAAGGATAAATAGGTATATTGGAATTTTCAAAGAATTTAGAAAAAAAGAATGGGTTCATTTGGAGCTCGAACAGAGAAGAATGGGCTCTTGGAAGATTTAAACCTAAAAGAAGATAAGGAAAACACTATTTCAGCATTTTTGGATTTTATGGTTTTATTTTTCTAAAAAAATGAGAATTATGATGTCTCTAGGAAATTTGGATTTTCGGTCAAATTATTTTTCTAAGAAAAAGGGTTTTGGGTAACTAATAGGTTGGCCTGGGTCTCATGGCGCACTGGGTGGGGAAGAGAAAATGGGTGGTGGGCTTGAGGGAAAGTGGGCCGGAGAGAAGATTTAGCCCAGGGAGGTTTTGGAGAATTTAAATGCATTTTTCTATTTTAGAAATACCAAGAAATTCAACAAAGGCTTACAAAGTGGTTTTTTAACTGGAGTGTTTCCAAGTCCTATCGATACTTGTGGCCTCATGTACTCCGATTTATCATTCATATCTTTTTTAAGTTTGCATGTGTTTTTCCAAATTCCAATGTCTCTGTGTGCCTCAATATTTCTTTAAAGGACTGAAGAATTAAAATGGAGAATGATCCACTATGCCGAAGAAAAAGACTAAAACGCTGCCATAACAATCCAATCTTTAGACAAAGGAGAGCAAAAGTACAATTTTCAGACCTTCCTGAGGTATTGAGCTAACATTTTGTTTGTCTATAAATGATATTTATGACCGGGTTATGATTAGAATAGACCAATTTATAGAATTGCTTATATTCCTTTGCTTCAGGATGTGTTATGCACAGTTTTATCAAAATTTCCACCGAAGGACATCGTAAGAACTAGTGTCCTGTCAAGCAAATCGAAACACATGTGGACAGCTTGCCCCAAACTGAGATTTGATGGTGCTGCAAATCGTAACACATGTGGACAGTTTGCTCCAAACTGAGAGTTGATGGTGTTACAATGCGCAGCAAAGATGTGTCTGGAACACATCATTATACTCAGAAGTTTGTTGATAATGTTAATACAGTCTTGAAACAGTACCATGGCAAGGTGGTTGAAGAGTTTGAGGTCAAATTTGAATTCGACAGCATACTAGTGGAAAATCTCAATGATTGGGTTAATTTTGCCTTATCTTTGTGAGCAAAGGATCTAGCTTTTGACTTACTGCCAGGCAACTTTGGGCTCCATCCTGATCGGTACAAATTTCCCTTTGAGCTCTTTTGATGGCGAAAGCATATCTCGCCTGCAACATATGCAGCTTAGCTTTGTATTTTTTGAATCACCTCCCCAATTAAGTGATTTTCCCAACCTAAGGAAGCTTGATCTGCATGCAGTGTGTGTCACTCATAAAGATCTTCAAAATATGTTGGCAAATTGCTTTAATCTTGAGTGGTCGAGTATTGTTAGATGCCATCCGGATGATGAACTGAAGGTGCTTCATCCTTTATCCTGCCTGCTATACTTGCATAGTTGCATGTGGCACACTGCAAGATAAGCAAGATAGAATTCAATGCCATGAATATCCGAACTTTTGTATACAGAGGCAGTGGCTCCCTGTTTACCTTGGTCATGCTCTGGAACTGAAAGATGCAAGGCTCTATTTTTGTGACAAGATAACTCGAATATGCTCTTGACTGCACTTCCCACCTTGCTTCCAAGTGTGGAAAAACTCATTTTGCATTCTTCTGTGTCACTTAAGGTTTGTATCTCACATTTTGAGTATCTTTGAGGTTCTTTTCTCACATTTTTCTCTTGTCATGACCTTTATTTTTGTTTCCCATCCTTCAGATGCCCTCCTTCCTAGGAAACGTTTCCAAGTTTTCTCAGCTGACGTATCTACAGCTGAGGTTGTTTGTGCGGTCGGAATATCTCAGTAACATGCTGTCGTTGGTTTCTTTCTTGAGGGCTGCTCCTTTCATCGAAAAATTAGAGATACATGTGGGTACTCTCCTGTGCTCCTTTATTGCCAGTAGTTATATCGTATAGTCGTATATTTCATACTTTCGTGGTATTTGTACTTCAATGCATCATTATCATCAAGGTTTGCTTTTGTTTCTTCACCTTCCTTCTATATTTCACATGCTTGGCAAATTCTTAAGTGATTTATTTTCAAGAATTCAAATTATGTGAAAGGTATTATTGTTTGTTTTATGCACGTGTTCTTATGTCAACTATCTTGTCAGGATTACAATTAGGAAGATTCTGTGACAATAAAATTTGAATTTCCAATAGTAGAGCTTAGGCAAGACCTTGTGGTTGCCTTTGTCCAATAATGTGTTTGTCATTTTTCAGGGTTATGTTTTGCTTGACTGACTTGCCTGTTGTTCCTTTCTAGTTATGTGCTTGTGATGCAAACTTGCACGTCATATTGATGTGGTCTAGGGTTCCATGAATAGGAAGATAAGTAACAGATCACCCTCATTGCGATCTGGGACTTGTTCCCCGCACAGGAGGCTCTTATCAAGCTAGAGACTTTTGGGAATTTTCTTTCTTGCCTTCTCTCAACAATAGCCGGCTCCTTTATAAGAATAGGTGCCTTTCTAACAATGGAAACTATAAGAGATATCATACTAACACTAAAAAGTACTTCTAAATATATATTTCCTAATATAGGTGCCTTTCTCAAGGATGCAACCCCTAAACCCTAGGACAATAGGAAAAGACACAAATACCCTTATATCCTTAACAGTAACAACTAAATTGTGCATGGATACAGATTTGGTTATCAACAGTTGTTATTATGCATTGTGATGTTTCAAAGTTATTCATCCTTGTATTAGAACCCTGCTCATCATGCCCTTTTTCCCCCCCAAATGCTGCAGTTTGCAATTTGTGCCTTGTCACATTCTTCAGATCTTATCAGGAGCCTTCCACGGTGTCCACATAATCTATTTTATATTAAAAGTCAATGAAGACATTTTACAACTGCTAAGAAAAAAAGAGAAATCTGCTAGAAATTCTCACAAAAAAGAAAAACATCCAACCCTTAAATTGGTGGACCCTAATTTTAAAGTTTTAGATTCGATAGTTGTCTTAGAGATATATTAGTTTGAAAATGATCTAAAAAATTTCAAACCTTTATTTTTGGTAGACCCTAATTTTAAAGGCTTAGATTCAATAGTTGGTTTAGAGATATATCAATTTTAAAAAAAGAAATAGGTAGCACTACGTTTAATTCAAAGGTTGTAAATTTACTCGATGGACCCACCTCCCAATCCTCTCTTTTCACACATAAGGAGAGAGATCTCAAAATAAAATTTGCTAATTAATTATAAAATCAAATATCCTAAATTCAAATTTAGATTGCAAAATGTAAATGAATTGTATAAAGTTATACTATACTACACCAAACTGCACAATTGCGCTGGCCAATCGGCTAGTCATGTGAAGAACCTGTATATCACAGGAGTTGCAGGGTGCAGGGGTCGAGTTGAATTTTTGGTGCACATTGTAGAAAATGCCCATATCCTGGAGGTTTCGACTATTGGTCCAGCTGATAACTTTGATAAAGATATAGATTATAAAAGACAAAACAAGATTCAAGGCTCGGGACATTGCCAAAAGACACCTTGATGGAAGAACCTCACAAAATACAAAGATTTGTATTCTGTAAGACAATGTACTTGAAAAGCAAATTCTACCAGCTTTGTAGTGGCTCTTGTATATGTAGGTGGTTGCTAATATTATGATATTCTGTGTGCGTATTCCCTTTGTTAGGTAAGGTGTAACCGTGTAACTTCTTTCTCGTGTAATTTTGTTGTGAATATGTGACCTGAAAGTAGTTACATAACAATTGAGTTTTCTTGAAATTGGCCTTATGTCTCAGTAACTTAATGGGTATGCTTTTTTAGCTTTGGTTTATGGTTTTTTGGTACGGTTTATGATTTTTAGGTTGTTCATGAGAGAGAGTATGGCGTAGCAGAAACTCACGTACGGTTTTAGCCAATATAAATGAAGTCACTACAGTGTGTACTATAATTAACTTGTAGGCTCCGTTTAAAAGCTAGTTACCGTAAAAAAAATTGAAAAGCAGATTTTAGAAGCTGAAAAGAAGATGCTTTCATATCTTGCACTACAATAGTACTTTCATATCTCTACTTACAGACACATTAACTCGTGTAGCAGTAGTTGTAATCTCTCCCGATATGTTTATGTTTTAATCTTTTGAGTAAGCAAGTTTGATCTTAATGAGTTTACTGCTCCATCTTGCTTTGGTCTTTTACAGTATAGAGAAGTGGTGCATTCGTTAGCACTTATGGCTCGTGGCTTTTGAATTATGCTATGGTAATTAGATTTTAAATGATGTGTTTTTTAATACGAGATTTATAGGTAAATTGTAGTACAAACTTTACCGAGTTTAGCTATACTGCTCAAAATCGTATACGACTATTTTCTTCTCCATACTGTCTTTTAAGAATAGCTTAAAATCTAAAAATATTGTCTCTTAAGAATAACTTAAAATTTAAAATTTTTTCATCAGTTATTTTAAGTTCAGACCCACTGCTGAATCGTCTGCAGTAGAGGCAATCATAATGCACTGACTTTGTTGTGGATTCCAAAGAAGCCGGCCATGTTTGGCTCGTCCCCATTTCTCCCGTGGTAGTGGTTGGCTTGCTTCTTGTACGCCATTGAAATGGCATTCCGACTTTCTCGCTTAGTGCCCTCGTGCTTATTTGCACATTTCTTGTACCGCTTGCTTTGTAGGTCAAAGTCAAAGTGTTTCTTTACCTGCATCCAATCATGAGCAGAACGCTTCTCAGAGGAAAATCGGGATCTTTTGGCACCTTCTCCGTACTGTTTTCCTCTCATTTTTTTTATTCACAGTAACATGAACGGGTGAACAAACGCACATCAATTTTGATGGATTTCTTCGATGCAAAACGATTTCATTGGAAATTTAATCCATATGAGGAAGCGTTCTGGCATGGACATTTTGCGATGTGTATTGCCTCAAACTTTTATCATACAGTTACCGCATCAGTCGAGCCAATCTTGGCAATATAATGCAACAAAAAGGAAAGAAAATCTCTCCCCTGCAAATTCTTGGGAGAAAGAAATAGCATCACCAAGAAAAGCAAAAATGAATCAAGGAACAGGTGATTGTCGCTATATACACTGAAATTTCTTTGCTGTATGTACTCATGCCCCTCTGCCCCTGCTCAGATCAGACTTGGGGGGCTCTCCGGCCTCTTCACCGCGCTCGCGTACCGGCTGTCTCCCTTGCGCAGCGGGCTCTCCGCATGTATGGCCGACATGACGTGCATCTTGCCCTGCCGGCCGCCCGGCGCCGACTCGTCATCGCCGGCGTTGGCCGCACCCCCGGCGTCCCCCGGCAGCTCATCGCCGACCGTGAACACGAATGGGCCCATGGGCACGTCGTGGTCGAGCGCGAGCAGCGGCTCGAGGGCGTCCACGACGTCGCGCATGTGCGGGCGCGACTTGGGCACGCTCTGCAGGCACTGGTGCGCGACCTGCGCGGCCCTGTGCGCGGCGGCCGACGAGTACTGCAGCTCGAGGCTGGGGTCCATGAAGCGGTGCAGCTTGTCGGCGCGGCGCAGGTACGGGCGCGCCCAGTCCACCAGGTTCTGCTCCCGCCCGCGCCGCCGCTTGTCCACGGACCGCCGCCCCGTCAGCAGCTCGAGGAGCACCACGCCGAAGCTGTACACGTCGCTCTTCGCCGTCAGGTGGCCCGTCAGGATGTACTCCGGCGCCGCGTACCCGTGCGTCCCCATGACGCGCGTCGTGACGTGCGTCGCGTCCCCCTGGGGGCCCTCCTTCGCCAGGCCAAAGTCGGATAGCTTCGCCGTGTAATCCTGCAAATTTTTATAGAAAACTTTAGGTCAGCAACTTTGCTTGAAGTATATTTTAAGGAGAAGTACTGTGTGTTTGTGCATTTGACTTCATCAATATGTGTTTGCTATGTGCATTGAGATAGTGGTCGGGACATATATACCAGTTCGGAAATAAAAAAAACTGTAGGCTTCTAACTAACCAGACAATATCAATTGGACTATGCCCAACGGCCGGCATCTAGAATAAGCAAAGAGGTTTTGCTGCTATTTTGTCGGTCGTTGCAATACAAAATCAGATTTGAGCAGGTGTGTGTTCTCGTTTTCTAAATTATAAAAGAAGCAAGGCATTGACCCGGAGCAGTTTACAAAGTGCAAGCCATTTAGGTGCCGTTTTGAAATAGCTTTGGCTCCTAACTTCTGGCAAACCAAATCAAAAGTATCGACTTTTAGAAGTGGCTTCTCCACAATCATCAACTCGGCTTCTCCTAGCGGGTTTTCCAAATAACTTCTTCAAGTTTTTTTCATTTTGCTTTTTTCGATATAGTCCAATTACTAGTGTAATAATAGATTTGATTAGTTGTGTAATCATATTATATGATGACCTGTTAAGATTTTACTAGTGGAATAATCATGATGTCTCTTTGAAACTCGCAATGTAACATAGCATGTAACGTTGTCATAGAAATAGGATCCTAGTATATATAGGGTGTTACAATTCACATATTCAAGAGCAATTTGTACATTTGCTCCATCAAATCAGCTTGTTAAAAAGCTTCAACCAAATCAAACACTAATACTTACAACCACATCTACTTGCCATCGCTACTATTTCAACCCAGCCAAAAGTCAAAAGGCCCAGTAAAAAACCACAAGCTCCAGCTATTTCAAACGTCCCCTTGGGATGGTCGTAGGCGTGTAGAGAAGAAACAATAACAAATTCAGTCTCCTAGTTCTATAATCTGCAAAGTTGACAACGACTCGGTACTAAATCGTGCCGTTCTATTTTCCTGAGTTGTGAAGTGATCCACATTTAAATTTTGCAGTAAATGTGCTGTATTGTAGCTGTTCATCATAGAAGATGGATTGGACCTTGTGAAACTTACCGAGTCAAGCAGGATATTCGAAGCCTTGAAGTCGCGGTAGATCACCGGCGTCTCTGCCTCGTGCAGGAAAGCGAGCCCCTTCGCCGCTCCGACGGCGATCTTGAGCCGCGTCGACCATGGCAACGACGCAAGAAGATCTGCACCCATATAAACATACGGAGTTAATCGATCGATCGATCAAACGGGACAGAGTTAACAGTAGCAGTTCAACATGGTAAATCCCGATCATGGAGTACTGGTACTTACTCTTGAACAGGTGGTTTTCGAGGCTTCTCCTGGGCATGTACTCGTACACCAACATCCTCTGCTCATCTTGGTTGCAGAAGCCTATCAGCTTCACCAGATGCGGATGGCTCAGCATCCCGAGATACACCACCTCGGCCTGATCACAAATGGAACAGCCCAACCAACGCTTGATTAGCACTGATTTTGCAACAAACTCTAGTGGCAGCAGTACTGGATAAAAGCTCAGATCAGCAGGTGGGATTCGACATTAACGTACCAGCCACTCGCGGTGCCCCTGGACGCCGTCGCTGTCGAGGTACTTGACGGCGACGTGCTGCGGCTCGAGGCCCGGGCGGAGCCTGCCGTCGACGTAGCCCCTGTAGACGGGGCCGAACCCGCCCTCGCCGAGGAAGTTGGTGGAGGAGAAGTTCTTGGTAACCGCCTTGAGCTCGTCCAGGGTGAAGGCGTGCAGGCTCGTCGTCGCCAGCGTCCGCGACAGGTCCTCCAGCGACAGCGACCGGAGGTTCACCGTGCTCCGCCCCCCGCCGCCTCGCCCCGCCTGCTCCATCTCCGCCCCCTGCTCGCCGCCGGCCAGCCCGAAGCACCCGAGGAGGCGCCTCTTAAACGCCATGCCTTCGCTGTCTCGTCGTTGCTCTGCGCCAAGTGAAGAGTTGGAGCCTTGGAGAATGGAGAGCGAGGCGTTCGCTAATCGCGAGTTGGGACGGCAACGACGCGCGTGTATATAAAGGAGTGGGTGGTTTTGGATTGGAGGCTTTGCTAACGGCCGTGCGTGCGAGTAGGGTCAGGTTTTTGCCCTATCAGATTTTTTTAATTAACATAGTTTAATTTAATATTATTTATTGATAGTTTGAAATTATTTTTAGATTCAATGGAGCCGAGTCGAAGAAAAATTTAGTTTCATTCAAAATCGTCTTATTTAATGTTTAACCATTAACAAGTGTAGCCAGTGGAACCAAGATTTGGTTACGCCCCAGGCTCAGTAGTGGAATGATCTAGGCTATCTGGGCTGGACCCTGAAAATATCATCTAGATTGGACTGAATTTACTCGGACTGTACGCTAGATATTTTTCCACACCCCGGGCTGAAGCCTACCCTGCCGGGGTGTGGTTCCGCCCTTGAGTGTAGCTAAAATAATTTTAAACCAAGTCAATTAGTCTCACTAATGAGTATTTTTTTCACCCTACGTGTGAGGCTTCCGGGTGGGTGGGTGATGCCTTTGTAACCTTTTGATTTGGCAAGCTAATTGGGCAGGTGATGTAATTAGAGGGCTTAAATCATTGATGATGCTGTGCTATGTTAGTTATGTAAAGCATAACTAGTGGGCGAAAGCTATGTAAAGCATATGATACGGGGCCTTGGTGACCGGTGATGTATCGATGCCTCCATAGTGGATGGTGACACACCAACATCCATTGAAACTTCCTTAGGGGAATGGAACAAGAGTGGTTTGTTCTTATCCTTTGGAGAAGTTAGTAATTGTCGCGCTACATTGTTGTCCTTTAAATATAGATGGATAAGATCACACTAGGTGATCCTGCAATTTTCGACACGCTTGCAGGCCTCGCCCATTCTTCATTTGATTTATTATGCTCTTCTTCTTCTTCTTCTTCTTCTTCCGTGTTGTGGTATGCACGCAGTTTTAAAAACAATAGTGTATTTGTTTGCCACTTTTTTATTGTTAGATTCCCGGGTTTGTTGGACAACTGACCTCGAAGAACCAAGGTGAGCAATTTTTAATTTGGAAGTATTTCACGTGCTGACAAATTCGTTTAAACGGTTTATCTGAAGAAAAAAAAACATACATGCCATAGTTCTCGTCTTGGCTCTGTTTGGATCTCTTGACTAATTTTTAGTCACCTAAAGTTTAGGTCTAATCCATCCAAACAGGTGAACTAATACCTGGACTAATTTTTAGTTCATCCCCAACTAGCTATTAGTTCATTAGTTGGCAAATATGGACTAATTGTGGACTAAAAGGTGGTACCAAACAGCAAAAGACGAAAATACCCCCGCTACCCTTTCTCCACTACTCCACATGCAACACACTAACAAATATAGGGGTATAAATGTCTTTGCCCATGAAAGTGACCACCTTTTAGTCCATGTATCCAAACAGCACTTAACTAATTTTTAGTCACCTAAAGTTTAATCACCTAATTTTTAGTCCATCAACTAGTGAACTAATAATTAGTTCTAGGCGATCCAAACAAGCCCTTAACTAGTGATATAAAGATCGGGTAATTTTGTTCCGCACGATCGCATTCGTTTAGAAGTTGGAACTTGGAAGATACCATGACAAAATGACATGGGCGTTGTACCACAACCGTGTGTGACCTCACATTTGTTGCATAATCGTAAGATCCTGAACACTGCACGCTCACAAACAGTGTGAATTCTTCCACGAACGGGTCAAACGGATCACAGGAATGTAGACGTAGTATAAATTACAATTTACATACATAACCACTTTGATGTAATACGTATACACGTTCCATGAGACCATGGCCCAACCGCAGTTGTCTACGTTGGAAACCTGAGCCTAGGTTTGTAGGCCTTGGCAACATCAGCCTAGATCTTACAGGCTTTTGGACAAGAAAAATAATAAAGAAAGAAGTCACATCTCTCTGTGTTCAATCTACTATTCCTTCTTATATTATTTTGTGTTTGACTCTTCTTTTGTCTATAAGGTAATCGCTCAGACTAAACTCACCAACGATGATTTCTCAACAGCCTGACATGTCTGTTTTAGAACGGGTTTCACATTCACATGGTTTCATAGTAACAGTTACTCAGCAAAGTGGTTTCCCACAGGCGAGAAAAACAGAGACGATCGTGCTTGCATTATTTTAAGTTGCATCGTTGGGCAGAGGTGGTTGCCAGTTGGTAAAGGTTGAGAAAACCTATTAGGTATTGGAAGTGGGAACCGGACTGTCAAATCCTTTCTGTTTGGTCCTCATTTTTTTTCCTTACAATATATCATATTGGAAAGAGGTATTCACAGTGCATCCGGCATGCCGGCAATGAAGTTGGCAAACACTAGACGAGGAGGTCTTCGGTCTTCCTAGTGCGAACCAGCGCCAAAAGTTGTCTCAATTGAAGGTATGGGATTATGGATCCATTTTAGCACCGCATCATGGATGATACGTTTGTCATTTCTAAAAGTTGGCAGAGAAGCTTTTACCACTATTATATTTTCTGACATTTTCAGTTCATTCTAGTATTTGCTTTGGAAGAAAGCATGTCTTCTTTCTGTTCTGAGTCGGTCACTGGACCGAGAACTTATGGTTGTTGCCTTGTTGTCGATACTTCGTCCATCATTACTAGAGTTCTTGTTACAAGATGTACAATAAAAGTAGAAGATCAAAAAACATAAAATGAGAATTTAACGTGAAAATTTTTACAGAAAAAACTACAGATGCACAAAGCCAGAATTCATTGTATAAGGACAATTACAAGTATGGGGAACTTCGACACATCTAAAGCGTGTGATTACAGGGGTACTGTTGTAGGGGTGGCCCCACCTAATCCCAGCAGGCCTGTTAGAAGGTTATAAGGCCCAGAATAGGCCATGTGTAATGACATAAGTGCCCCTAAAGGGGATACTCAGGTGTAAGGGTAT
This sequence comes from Dendrocalamus latiflorus, assembly GCA_017311315.1. NCBI lineage: Eukaryota > Viridiplantae > Streptophyta > Magnoliopsida > Poales > Poaceae > Dendrocalamus > Dendrocalamus latiflorus. Next base: position 4,846,512 of record CM029618.1, read on the forward strand.
AATTGTAAAAGCACTCCCCATGTATATATATATATATATATATATATATATATATATATATATATATATATATATATATATATATATATATATATATATATATATATATATATATATATATATATATATATATATATGGAATACAGGCCATGGGAGAGCCCAGACCATTACGGTCACTTACTCCCAACTCTCCACTACCATCTCTCTCTGTTTGGTCTGTAACCACAACAGTTGGCGCCGTCCGTGGGGACGACAGGAGCAAGCCTGAAGTTCGAAGAAGGATGGCACCGAAAAAAGCTTCGTCGGCGGCGGCGAAGGGAAAGAAGGTGGCTGGGTCGGAGCGTCGCATGGGTACCAAGGCTTCGGCATCAGCTGTTGCAGACGCGGGCGACGACGCAGGCACGGTGGTCGAGGACGTCGACGCTCGCGCTGCGACGACCGACCCCGTCACTCGCGCTGCGACGACCGACCTCGCCATCGGCGCCGCGACCGCCACTGGCGCTGCGACGACCGACCCCGTCACTCGCGCTGCGACGACCGACCCCGCCACCGGCGCCGCGACCGCCACTGGCGCTGCGACGACCGACCCCGTCACAAGCGCTGCGACGACCGACCCCGCCGCCGACGCTGCGACAACCAACCCCGCCGCCCTTGCCGCAACGCTCGCCGGTAGCGCAGACCGGGCGGTTGGAGGTAGCCACAACGGAGCAGCCGGCAGCTCGGGAACTCGCGAGGCGATCGTGCCTGTGCCGACCCGTCCGCTGGGCGCGCCAGTGACCCTGCTCGTGCAGGCGGTAGAAAGCGCCCTGCTGGCGGCCCTCAAAGCGTTCCAGCAGGAGCTAGGGGATCTTCGTGGGGCTGTCCGCGACATACAAGAGGCTCGGAGTCAGCAGGCCGCGCCAGTAGCCGTGCCAGAGCCCACGCCAGAAAGGGCGGACAGCCGCGACGCCCCCACATCCAACCGCGTGCCACTGCGACGCGTCGATCCAGAGTCCCCGCTTTCGGCAGGGCTACAGCAGGCGACGTGGCCCGAAGACTTCAAGTTCCCCAGTGTCATCGAGCCATACAAAGGTGATACGGAACCCCGCGAGTTCGTGCGTGTGTACGAAACCGTAATCGAAGCCGCGGGCGGAGATGACACCACAAAGGCGAAGGGCCTCCCCCTCGCGTTGCAAGGAGTGGCGCTTTCCTGGTTTTTTTACCATAGAGCCAAACTCCATCTACGCGTAGGAGCAGCTCCGCGACCGCCTTCACAACAACTTTCAAGGAAACTATGTTGAGCGAGTCGACGCAGACCAGCTCTTTGCCGTGAAGCAGAAACCTTCGGAGAAGCTCCGCGACTACTTCAAGCGCTTCGCAAAGATACGATGCCAAGTCAAGGATGTCAACGAAACCACTGTTGTCAATGCAGCCATACAGGGCCTCCGCCCGGGCCCCATGGCCGAGTACAACGCAAGAAAGCCGATCAAGACAGTGACGAAGCTCTTCGACAAAATGGAGGAATACGCCAGGGCGGAAGAGGACGCACGGCGAAGACAAGGTGACGACTCTGACACCAACCAGGCCGGTGGCTCGGCGAAAACCGAAGACCCACCGAAGGACGGCTCTGCAAAGAGAAAGCGTAAGCAGGAGTCGTCCAAGGACGCGCCTGAGCGCAGGGATGCCCCGCACGAGCCGTCCGATAGGCCCAAGCGCGGCCAGCAGAAGTCGCGGCGAGGCCGATACGTCCTCGACATCGAAGGCGGTCCCGAAGAAACCGCTCCCGCGGGTCGGGGAGGTCGGGGGCGCCGAGGCCGGGGGCGCGGCCGTGGCCGGGGCCGCGACGATAGAGGCCGTGGAGATTACGACGACCAACACCAGAGGCTGTGGTGCGCAGTCCACGGTCCCGGCAACCACGACACGCGCACGTGCACCTCTATCGCGGCGCTCCGCGAGAGCGTCTCCAGGGACAGGAACTTGGAACTACGCTCGCCTGTGGTGGCCCACGTACAGCACCCATACGAAGCCCCCATGCACATCCAGACACAAGGGGCGCAGCCACACGAGGGTCCTCTGCGGATTCAGGCCCATGTGCAGCAGCCTCAGGAGGGCCTCCTGCAGCTGCAGGCTCCGGAGGCCGCCCACCGCAGGGTCATCAATGTCATCTCCGAGGGCTCCTCGCTGGAGTTCTCCTCGGTACGGCAGCGGAAGGCCTACGTGCGGAGGCTACACCACATGGCGGCATACCCAGCGCAGACACCGCCGGACTGGGCACAGCATGAGGTCACGTTCACCCCTGCTGACGCCCAAGGCATGGAGCTTCCTCACCACGACCCCCTGGTCGTCCGGGTCGTCGTAGCGGGATGCGACGTGAGACGTGCCCTAGTTGATGGCGGCAGCTCCGCAAACATTCTGTTCGCGGCAGCCTTCGACCAGATGGGGATCCCCCGAAGTCGCCTCGGCCCGTCGGCAGTCCCGTTGCAGGGCTTCGGAGGACAGCCTCTGCGGGCGCTCGGCCAAATATGCCTGCAGGTCTCCTTCGGCTAGGGCGACAATGAAAGGGCCGAGGACGCTACGTTCGATGTCGTCGATCTCCCATATCCTTACAATGCCATATTGGGGCGTCCAATCCTTAACTCCTTCGGGGCAGTACCGCACCACGGCTATTTATGCATGAAGCTCCCGGGGCCGCGGGCCATCATTACCGTTCGTGGCGACCAGGACATGGCCCGGCGCATCAAGCACGGCACCAGATATCACCGTCGCGGCGATCAACGACACACTTAGAATCGGCATCATAGCGCGGGGACCCACGGCGTCATTCGGGAACGGCTCGGCAAGCCCTACAGATAGTGCAATCACTAGAGGCTTCGGCCGCGCCGAACACAAACGGTTAGTACCCCCGCCACATGTAATCGCTTGCCCGCGCAAACGGGAATGAAATAAAGTTTCGTTTGTCGCCACCTGTTATCATTGTGCAAAAAATACGCGGCGAGAGCGCGCGGAGGCTTCGCCTACGCGCGTACTCCCGGAGTATTTAAACCAAAGACGCATGTTCGCGTGTGCACTCTCCGTCAAAGACACGGGCATGAGTATAAACCAAAGACGCACGTTCGCGTGTGCACTCTCCGTAGCCAAGGGTACGGGTATGAGTATAAACCAAAGACGCACGTTCGCGTGTGCACTCTCCGTCAAAGACACGGACATGAGTATAAACGAAGACGCACGTTCGCGTGTGCACTCTCCGTCGAAGACATGGGCATGAGTATAAACAAAGACGTGTGGGGGGACGCCTCTGCACGCACTCTACGGAGTATAAATAAGACGCGGATGTTCTCCCTGCGCACTCTACTGAGTATAAACAAGACGCGAACCCCGCGCACGTCAGGGACTTCGTCCCTGTGCGTACTCTCCGGAGTATAAATATGACGTGGATGTCGACCCCACGCACTCTACGGAGTATAAATAAGACACGGATGTTCTCCCTGCGCACTCTACTGAGTATAAACAAGACGCGAACCCCGCGCACGTCAGGGACTTCGTCCCTGTGCGTACTCTCCGGAGTATAAATATGACGTGGATGTCGACCCCACGCACTCTACGGAGTATAAATAAGACGCGGATGTTCTCCCTGCGCACTCTACTGAGTATAAACAAGACGCGAACCCCGCGCACGTCAGGGACTTCGTCCCTGTGCGTACTCTCCGGAGTATAAATATGACGTGGATGTCGACCCCACGCACTCTACGGAGTATAAATAGGACACGGATATTCTCCCTGCGCACTCTACTGAGTATAAACAAGATGCGAACCCCGCGCACGTCAGGGACTTCGTCCCTGTGCATACTCTCCGGAGTATAAATATGACGTGGATGTCGACCCCACGCACTCTACGGAGTATAGATAAAGCGCGGATGCTCCCGGTGCACTCCGCGGAACGCAAGGAGGGCATGGATATCAATCGCGCATCACGACAGAGCGTCGAGGCTCGTCTTCGCGCACCACGGGAGGTGAACGCGAGGCGCGCCACCGAAGTCCAGTCCCAAGAGCTCCAAGAGGGCGACATAGCGAGTCAGAGGCTGCCCTCAGCAAGGACGCGCGCAGAGCGCGAGGTACACCAGAGGCTACCCCCGCCCTAGAGGGTAGGGGAACGGAAGCGTGCGCACACTTCTACCTCCGCACGCGCCAGTCTGCGGACTCTAAACAAGTCGTAGCGTCGAGGTCCGCCTCCGCACGCGCCAGTCTGCGGACTCTAAACAAGTCGTAGCGTCGAGGTCCGCCTCCGCACGCGCCAGTCTGCGGACTCTAAACAAGTCGTAGCGTCGAGGTCCGCCTCCGCACGCGCCAGTCTGCGGACTCTAAACAAGTCGTAGCGTCGAGGTCCGCCTCCGCTCGCGCCAGTCTACGGACTCTAAACAAGTCGTAGCATCGAGGTTCGCCTCCACCGAGGAACAAGGCCCCGGGAGTGCTCGCGTGCCCACTTCGGCTAGGCAGGCAGGGCCCCCGCACAACTACTGTCAGAACACCCGAAGCACAGCGCGCAGCGCATATCCTAATGGCCAGCAGATATATACATCGGGAAAATTTTACAAGTACAGAGGCCCGCCAGCATATCTGCCGCTGTAAGCCATTATTCGGCGGGCTCGTCCTTAACGTGCGCTAAGGCCGGGACTTCGCCCGAAGAAGATCGGCCCGCCCAAAAGTTCAGCGACTCCTCGGCCCTCTGCCAGCGTCGAAGGCGCCGCCGGGTTGCAAGGTCGGACGCAAGCAGTCGTCCCCAGCAAGGAAGCTGCCCGGGGCACAGGTCAAATAGTCAGTTCGTAGAACAAGCGCACCTTTTATTAACAAAAAAGGGACGGACATTACAACACACGCCTACACCTAGCCACCTCGGCGTCGCACCTGCGAGTCCTCGGCGCCTTCGGAGGTCCCAGCGCCGTCCTCGTCGCGTCGGGGGACCCCGTCCAGAAATTGGCCGAGGCTCCCCTCCCCATAAAGGGACTTCCGGAGCTCGACCTGTGCGGCGGCCACTCCGACGTAGTCCCAGATCCGCTCGTAGAAGTGCTTTATGGAGCGACGAATGGCGCGGACGGCGCCGGACATTACTCCAGCCCTGCCGGGCATCTCCAGATGGGGATCATCCAGCCCGGCAATGTGCGTGCAGCCACGGTGCCGTAGGAGCGCGCACACCATGCACGACGCCGTATAGGCACAGTGGTTGCCGAAAGTCGTCGCGGCACCACGCGCAGCGTCGGCGGCATCTTTGATCCAGCGAAGGGTCCGCGACAGCTCCTCCGGGCCGAAGGCGTGGTCCGGCACTTTGGCCACAAGCCCCTCGAGATGGCTTTCCAGCGTTTGCATGGCATCCCATGCAACTACCGAAGCCTCGCCCAGCGTCTGGTCACGCTCCGCTAGAATTATAGCGAGTTCGCCTTTTTCCTTTTCTAGCGAGGCGACTTGTTGCAGAAGGCCGTCCCGCTCCGCCGCAAACTCCTGCCGCACCACCTCCGCGGCCGACTCCCGCGCCGAAGCAGCGAGTCCCTCGGCGTGCGCCCTCACCTCAGCGCACTCCACTTCCAACTGGCGGATGCGGGCATCCAGGGCAGAACGGGCCCCTGTGGCTTCGCACAGCTCCTCTTCGGCGACCCACAGTCTATCTTCGAGCGCCCTTTGGGCACGAGTATAGGCCGTTTGCAAGGCCTGCCCCAGCACAAGCGTCTGCAGAACAGAAAGGCTTAGCAAGCTTAGCAGGCCCAAGCGTGGTTGTATTAGTACTTACCCTCACCCCCGACACCTCAAGGGCGTCCCCGAGACGCCCCGCCTCGTAAGTCTGTAGCACTTGCTCGCCGACGCTGGCAGCTGCGTCTTCCACAATCCCGCGCCACGCCCTCAGCGTCTCCGGCGGGGGCACGAAGTCCGCCGGGCTCGGGCGTGCGGTGGTCGCCCCGCCGGCACGAGGACCCCCATGTTCCGCCAAAGGCTCCTCCTCCGGAATAAGTGGCGCTGCAGACGAGGACGCAGGTGAGCCCCACAAGGCACAACAAAGGAAACACCACCGAAACCAAGCCACCTTACCTTCGGTAGCGGAAGGAGGGCTCCGGGGGCCCGCCCCCTAGTACCGGGCGGAGGAACGGTGGCGCCAGCCCCCGTGGAGGGCGTGGTCCCGCCAAGAGCAGAAGCCTCCGCGTTCGGGGCCGGCGCCGACCGTTCCTGCGTGGCGGACGGTGTGGCTTGGGGCATCGAGGGGGCGTGCACCGCGGGGACGTCGGCGTGCGCATCAGAGTCCCACAAACTCCCGATGCCGGTCACCACGATGAACCCCCTCGACGTCCGGTGGAGCTCCGGCCGCAGACACGGCCGCTTAGCCGGGGCAAGTGGCGACGACGCCGCCCCAGCAGTCGCTGCCGGAGAGGCCCCCGTGGTTGCAGCACCCGGAGGCGAAGCCTCCGCCGTGGCAACCTCTGCGGGGGGCAACTCGGTTTTGGTCGCTGCTGCTGGTGAAGATCCAGCTCCGCGCGCCCCCACGGAGGGCGTCTCTGGCGTTATGGCGGCCACGGCCGAAGGCTCCACCTCAGCATCGCCGGTCCTCTCGGATCCTGTCTCGACGACCGCCGCGAGTGACGAGACTTCTTCCCTTCGGCTGCTCGTGGCGAGCCCGCCGTCCGGGGCATCCGCCGAAGACCCTTCGCTCCCCGCGTCCGCGCCATCCAAGCCGGAGTCGGCGTACCTCGCCGAATCCGACTCGGCGTCTATCAGGAGCACTAGCAGCGGCACTGGCAACTGCTACACCAAGCACGGCAGACGCTCCGCCTCGGCCCCTCTTGCGAGACGGCGCCTTCCTCCTCGTCACGCCGCCGCCTTGGTGTTGCGGGGCCGGCTCAGCACGCTCCGGCACAGCGGACGCGCGCTGCTCGTGCTCCCTGCCAGTATACGGCCCAGGAACACGCGCGCAGCTTGCTCTGCATCTTCCAAACGAATCCCTAAAGCAAAGCAAGAGATAAGATTAACATGTAACACATGTCGCATAAACGAAGGGGCGATACGGTCGACGCTTACGAAGACCGGAGGGTGCCGGCAGCAAGCAGACCCGCGGCGAAACATTGTCGTCTCGATGCTTCTCGGCGGCAAGGCGCCAGTCACGGGCGAGCGGCTCCAGGCCGTACATCACGTACTCTTCGGCGAGTTCGCGCATATTAAAGCGGCCACGCCTACGAGCCGTCGGGCCCTCCGCCTGTCCTCGTCGTCGAGCGTCCGGCCGGGCGAGGTCTTGAACGCGATCGGCCGACCCGTGCACTCAAGGCCGCTCCCGCTCTCCACACGGTGGTAGAACCACCGCGTCATCCAGTGAGACTCCCACTTCCCGCGAGTAGAGTTCGCAGGGAAGAGCTTGCCGCAAGTCGACCGAAGAATAAAGGTGACGCTGTCGAAGCTCGACAACGTCCCGTCCTTCCGCTCCTTGGGCTGGCACCGTGCCTTGTGCAGGTAGGCGAACAACGAAGCACTGGGCCAGCACGCTCCCGAGCGCAAGGCCCAACTGTACACCGCGAGCCGGGCCACGACGTTCGGAGTCAGTTGCGCCAGCTCCAGCCCGAAGGTCCGCAGCACGTCGCCCACGATCACCGCCGCCGGGATGCGGAGCCCCGCGTCAAAAAAGGCGACGAATACGAGCGCCTCCGACCTCTCCGGGCGTGGTTCCGTCTCATCGGCTGCGGGTAATCGCACCGTCTGGCGCTCAGACAGCTTCCCTGCGCGCAGCAGCGCTTGGATGGTCTTCTCGGTCACGAGCGAGGGGCCCAGCTCGCCGGAGAATGCGCCTTCCTTCTCCGCCGCCTGCCACCACTTGTCCGCCGCCGCCGGGTCGCGCTCTTTGAGCAAGTACTTCACTTCTAGCGGTGAAGATCGCCGGCGAATGCCACAGGTACTGGCCGCCCGGCTACACCTGCCGCCAGATGCCATCGCCTCTCGCAAAAGGAGTATAACGGCGAGAATACTACGGGAATCTAGAAGGCGAGGCAAGCGAGAAGGGGGCGTCGAACTGCGGGGGCGCGGCTACAAGGGCTATTTCAAGCCACCTCGCCCCGACCTGAAACGTCGCGACGGTCCGCGTGCGGGACGCAACCGCAGTCACACAAAGGTCCGCCCCGCACAATCCCCCATAACCGAAGGCGGAGTGGCGCGCCCACGGCGGGAAGGACCGTCAGAGCACGGCGCTCCAGTGGCCTCCCGCCACGTGGCAAACCCCGCACGAGGTTACAGGAGCACGCGAGGCCAAGCGTCGACACGACTTAAACCGCCATTCAAAGCACATTAATGGGCCACGGGAGCACAACCATTCCCCGCCCGCCCCGTGTCCCCCTTCCCTAGGGAAGGGGCGAGCAGCTGCGATCACGCAATCGTTCACATCCCGCCGCACACCAGTGACAAGCCGCCGCGTGCCCCACACGCGCCGAGGCGAGTCGCACGGTACGACAACCTAGCTCTGGCAAATCGGGGGCCGGCGCGATTCCAGGAACCTTTACAGCGCATTACCGCATCGTGACGTCGCAATCACCACATGCGTGGCGGTATTCGCAATGCGAAGTTGCGGCTCGGAATCACCGCTGAGCCTCTGCCGCGATAGGCTCCAGTTTCGGCCTCGGCTTCAAGGAGCATGCGTCTACTTCAGCTGGGCGCCAGCTCCGCTGCCACCCGTTCGAAGGGTAGGGGACGGAGCGCGCGCGCATCTACGTCGGCTGGGCGCCAGCTTCGCTGCCACCCGTTCGAAGGGTAGGGGACGGAGCGCGCACGCGTCTACTTCGGCTAGGCGCCAGCTCCGCTGCCACCCGTTCGAAGGGTAGGGGACGGAGCGCGCGCGCATCTACTTCGGCTGGGCGCCAGCTTCGCTGCCACCCGTTCGAAGGGTAGGGGACGGAGCGCGCGCGCGTCTACTTCGGCTAGGCGCCAGCTCCGCTGCCACCCGTTCGAAGGGTAGTGGACGGAGCGCGCGCACATCTACTTCGGCTGGGCGCCAGCTCCGCTGCCACCCGTTCGCAGGGTAGGGCACGGAGCGCGCGCGCGTCTACTTCGGCTAGGCTCCAGCTTCGCTGCCACCCGTTCGAAGGGTAGGGGACGGAGCGCGCGCGCGTCTACTCCAGCTAGGGGCCAGCTTCGCTGCCACCCTTTCGAAGGGTAGGGGACGGAGCGCAACCTCGGCGGCAGCCTCGGCGTGAGCTCTACCTTCCTCCATGGGGAAAGCGCAGGCGGCCACTTCGGCGTCAAGGCCCGCGCGACAATCTCATGACCCAAACCAGTAGGGATTCAGGCACCCGGGGTTTTCCGTACTTTGGGGAACGCAAGGGCGGATGTGCGGCAGGTTTTGACGGGTTCTCCTAGACAGATAAACTTCAGTCAAACCTTGCCATCTTCATACGGGAGCGCGACGCGCGCGTAGGAGGCCGTCTCCTTGGTCGCCGCACCAACCTGGCCGCAGCCGCGGCTTCAGCCTGGACCCTGGCTTCGAGGAGCGGACCCGCACGCCCGAACTCGCCCGTTGGCACCTCCCACGCATGGCAAAAGCAGAGGTCATGTCGCGCAAAGTTTGGCTTGTTCTCCTTAACAGGCCACCTTCAGTGCATTAGCATTTTTTTCAAAATAATACGGACGGGCTCCATCAGGAACCCCGACTGAAGGTAGGTCTGTTTAGGAGAACAGAGCAAACCTTGCCGCCGTATGCAGAAGCGCAGCGCGGGGGCAGGAAGTGCGGCTGGCTACCGATAACCGACGCTAACCAAGCTCCCAAGAAAAATGGACCTCCATCTGTACATCAACATCCCCCAAGCCGCTCAGCGTCGCTAGGTAATGTCGATGCACGGAAGGGGCCCATTTTAGGGGAGCAGCCTCTATCCAAGGACACGATGCAGGAACATCGCCGCACCAGCGCCGTATTTATACCTCATCACCGGGGGAGCCAACCGGCAGAAGTCCAATCGGCGGGGGAGCCAACCGGCGGAAGTCCAACTGGCGGAAGTCTAACCACCAGAAGTCCGTCGCCACGTTAAGATGGTCACGACGCCTCAAGGCCTGCACCGCGCCAAGCACACTTCGCCACGTGGCCGGCCAGAAGAAGGACCGTCGCAGCACGTCCGCTATCACTTGACTCACGTGCGACGACTCAGGGGCCCGCTACGCCTACCTACGCCGGCGCAACGTCTCCGACTCGAGCGCGCGCATCTACTTCGGCTAGGCGCCAGCTCCGCCGCCACCCGTTCGAAGGGTAGGGGACGGAGCGCGTGCGTCTACCTCGGTCGCAATCCGAGCATCGGCTTCGGCTACGGCCTCAGCCCCGGGACCCACTGCACATCAAAGCTCCGCAAGTTCGGAGAGGTTCACAGGCCGCAGGGACGGAGGGGGCCAAAGGACTCGGCAACATGGCTTCGGCCCTGTGAAGCCCTTTACCATGAGAGGCTCCTGTTGTAGGGGTGGCCTCCACCTAATCCCAGCAGGCCTGGTAGAAGGTTATAAGGCCCAGAATAGGCCATGTGTAATGACATAAGTGCCCCTGAAGGGGATACTCAGGTGTAAGGGTATAATTGTAAAAGCACTCCCCATGTATATATATGGAATACAGGCCATGGGAGAGCCCAGGCCATTACGGTCACTTACTCCCAACTCTCCACTACCATCTCTCTCTGTTTGGTCTGTAACCACAACAGGTACATATATAGACTAGGAATTAGAGTCCTGAATGGAGAAATAAACCGAAATAGAGTCGGATGTGCTAGTCGTTATCACATCTGACATGGCTGGCACGTGCACCACTCAACACCATGTCTAGCAAGGACACGATGACAAATCTGGATCACACTTTAACAATCTCCACCTTGAGATGAATTCACTCCTGTAACCAAATATCAAATCTCCTCAAAGTTAGTCTTCATCACCAGATCTTATGACTCGAAAGTCCATCGAACTAATTTTCAACAATAAATATTGAAACAGTCTTATCCAAACACTTCTTGCAAAGCAAAATTAAGCAAATCACTAGCAGTCCAATCACACAGCTATCAAAAAAGCAGACAAATAAATCTAGGTCTTCAACAACTCATAACCCCAACAAAGTCTAAGTTTGTGCAACTGACCTCCTAAAACAAATGCTCAATCGTCGAATGGCATAAGCAAAAACATCACATGTGGCACTGGATAGATAGCGAATAACTCATCTCCTGGAATCTGGCATGCTCCACCCGGCATACAAACAAGGCAAACAATACTCATTAAATGAGCAACTTGCACGTGTATCTATCACGTACATTGAACTGTTGGCTTCAAAGGTAACTGAATTCTATGACATTGTTAAAAACTGCTCCTGTAAAATTATCTAGATGAAAGGAACTCTTGTACTGTCAATGGAGTATAAACTACAGTAGACCCCCTCGTATCGAGTTTTGATAACTAGACAAACGTTATAGTATCCACGCAAAAACAAACTTCTTCTCGTACTTAAATCTTTTATCTCCAAATAAAATAAGAGCAAAATCTTCACTTTCAAATAGCAGAATTTTGGATAGTATCATACTAGCTACCATATGGGTGTCATCAAAACTTCTGAAATTGAATATTGCCAAGCCTCCATAATGGTCGCGCTAGCGTTTCAAATTGCAACATATCCAAACGGTGAGCGAAACATCAAATTCAATTGTCCCCATAATTGACATTGATTTTTTTCAAAGTCTCGTCGATCAAGTGTAGCCCATATTAACTTATTGTGTTGAAAAAAACTTGCAAGTTCGTCTTAGACTCCTCATCTATAGATCTTTCCGCAGTAATCCATCGAAAACGATGGATCATCAAAAAAATGACAATGATTAATCTCGCATGGATGCCACCAATAATAGGCACAACAGCTTGAATTGCAATAAATTCCACCTCCAATAAACAACATGCAAAGCTCACGGCACAACTTTTTGATGGAAGATGACGATCGACTAAGACAGAAAATCATTGATGGAGATAGCACAGTATGATGCCAAGGCATGGCACCAGACAGCACGAGCGATGATGCTGGAGAAACCAGTGTTGGAATAATTGTTGGAATAGAGTGTGGGTTGACACTCAGTATGGAGTCAAGTCATGAAACGAAGGTGAGGTGAGTCGAGTCACCGAGTTGAGGAAGCTAAAATCTCCTGATATGATTCTTGTGTACCTAGAAAGGGCTTGTGAAATCCTTGGTACACTTCTGTGTATGCAAAGAAAAAACATTAGAAGGTTCCTGGTAGTTTTCTTCAGTTGCATGTAGTAGAGATCGTCAATCTCCTACTAGCCTTATGTGCACACAAAGCAAAAATCACTGAAAATCACCTACATGGTCACGAATCCTACTCTACATGACTGCTTTACATTAGGTTGGACGCTGCCTCTCGGGTTCTTTTTCTGGTTGACTTTTAGGATAGCAGCTTAAGATGGCAAGTGCACAGGTCGAATTGTTCTCGGTGTAGGCTCCGGATTCAACGACATAGTTGGCTTCGGACTGGACGCAAAGGAACACACAAATGAGATTAGGTGTAGCCTCCACGCAGACAAGCACATGATTTGCCAAGCCGTTGAGTCGACGGTGAGACATCGTAAAGATGCTAACCAGGAGCTGTGTGATCGTCGCCCTTAGGAGTCGCCTCCTTCCAGGGGTAACGGCTAAGGTTTCGAATCTGAATCTCTAATACCACTTGTTATAAAATGTACATTAAAATAGAAGGAATAGGAGACACAAATTTGACGTGAAAAATCATTGCAAGAAAAACCACGGATGCACGAAGGTGAAATTTATTATATGAATTTATTATATGAGGACAAGCATGGGGAACTTCGGTGTATCTAAACTGTATGACTACAGAGGTACATATATAGGCTAGGGATTAGAATCCCAAAGCAAAGAAGAAAATTTAATCAGAGTCGGATGCGCTAGCCATTGTGATATCTAATATGACTTGGCGCATGCACCACTCAGTGCCACGTATAATATAGTGTTTGGTAAAGATACGATAATGAATTCGCATCACACTTTAACCTTTATAAAGCACCATGTGTTTTCTTGGCTCCATGAACTCTTACATTTTATGTATCATTCATGGCTGGTTGATAATTAATGATTGGATAGATGATCATGGACTGTTTTATGGAAGTCATCATGAGTAGCAGTGTACTATCCATCCCATCAGTACACCGGTACACTTGAGCTTTTTGATAAGGGACTCACACACGTGTTTACAACAAGGCTAGGAAACACTCCCGTTAGTGAAAGCACACACTTCCACACAAACGATGAACGCACACAGAAGTGGCCAAACCAGAACCCCCACGCGCATATGATTGTCACAAAGGAAGAGGCTTCGGGCAGTGCTTTGGGCATTGAGATGCTCTGGGAGCAGAAGGCGGGGGATGGGAAAGGTGCCAAGGCATCCGATTGCTGGGTTTTGCATTGTGGGACTGTGGTGGGGACCACTGGTAAGGAATTGGTGAGGGAGGGTTAAAAGGAGAGACTTGTACTAAGACAGGGGTTATGAATGAAATGGATTGAGATTTCTGGCCTTCCTCTTCTATTTTATCTGTTCTTGCTTAGTTCCATAGGCTTGTGTGAATCTTGTGTCTGCATCTCACTCCCAACCTGTGATGAGCCCATGTTGTATGAGGTGTCCATGTATACGGGTGGATATCGAGCCAACTCCTCGTCTTATCGAGATTTTCCTAAAATTGATATAGTTTGATTTAATATCATTTTATGTATAATTTAAAAGTATTTTTAGAAACGAGCTAACGAGCCGAGCCGAGCTAAAGCAAAATTCAGATTCATTTGAAATCAACTCATTTTAATGTTTAACTAATTAACAAGTATAATTGAAGCAATTTTGAACCGAGCCAACGAGCCCCACTAACAAGCTTTTTTCCCACCCCTATCCATGTATAATCCACATTATGGTGAATAGTTGTTTGTGTCGCATTTTGTGAACAGGCTAAAGCCAGAGGTGCGAGGGGCGGTGCAGACCTAGTTTGTCCTGGAGGCAATGGGTGAGGTGGAGGCTAGGATGGAGGATAGGTTGGCAAAGCTTAAGGAGAGTATCGACCTTCTCGTCATGCAGATGGGCACGTTCTAGACCTCGCAGCAGCTGATGACCACATAGGTGGATTTGATAGCCAAGGCAGTGGAAAAAAGCATCAAAGACTAGAAACTATTGGAGAGGCGGCTGGAGGCCACAACCCAGGCGGTGGCGCGTTTCACTGTGGATCAGATAGGGGTGGCGAGTTTGGGAGGCCCAGGGGTGGCAGCGGCAGTGGGCCAAGGGCTACTCACACTGGGCACCCCCTGGAGGCATGTGGGCGGGGGCGAGAAAGACAGCTAACTCTCACTCAGGGGAGCGCATGCCAACTGTTCGACTGAAGTTCCACATGGAATTCCATGGTCTGGACCGCGATCATCTGGTGATTTTGGAGGGGGATTGAGGAGTCTATTACCCAAACTCACGTTTCCCAAATTCAATGGTGAGAATCCTCGGATTTGGTGAGACAAATGCATGGATTACGGGCCTGTTCTTTTCCTCCGAAGCTAGCGGCTTTTGACTTTTGCTACAGTACCTAACTTTCAAACGGAGTATTTTCTCAAGACGGGGTCTACAAGTTAAACGATCTACACGTTAAAAGCCAAACATCTGTACCAGCCAAAATCGCAAATGAATATCTATTTCTCCGTAATCTGTACCGTAAACAGCCAAAATTCAAAAATTTCAGCCAAAAGCCATAAGCCGCAGCCGTTGCCAAACAGGCCCTACTTCACTATGTACAACATTCCAGAGGCGAGGTGGGTGACCGTAGCGACCATGCATATGGAAGGAAATGTTGCTCGATGGCTACAAGTATACAAGGCTCGATGACCAAAGTTCTACTTCATCGCTTTGACATAGGATCTGTCAAACCAATTTCCACACCCATGGGATATATGGCTGTGTTGGATCTGGACGAAGATGGTGAGCCTATTGACCAAAAGGAATATCGAAGCATAATTAGCTCTCTCTTGTACCTCACAGATTTAATGCTAGATATACAATTTTTTGTGTGTTTATGTACTCACTTTCAAGCTTTCCTACGTGCGTCACATCGTCAAGTGGTAAAGCGAATTTTCAGGTATTTCAATCAACCTTAGAATTTGGCTTATGGTACTCCTCTTCTTCTTTTCTTACCCTTAGAGTTTATTCGGACGAATGAAATCTCTACTCTTAAAAGAACGAGTTCAAGGTGATGGTGCGTCCGACGCTCTGCCGCCTCTCACAGGAAAAAAGCGCCGACATGTGGGCCTCCCTCTGCTTCTCTCCTCCCCCAAAATCGAATGTTGTGCGCTAAGACCTCCTCCCCACAGAATCCTCCGCTGATACCTCCGTCCTCCGGGCGCCTGCCTCCCCACCGAATCCAGTGCGCCTCCTCCCCTCCCTCCTCCATCGCCGCTCCGCCCGTCGCTCCTCCCCTCCCTCCTCCGCCGCCGCTCTGCCCTCGCCTGCTCCCCTCCCTCCTCTGCCGCTCCGCCCTCGCCTGCTATCCTTCGCCGCTCTGCCCTCACCTCCTCCTTCCCACCCCGCGCCACCATCGCCGCCTCCCCGTGGCGGCTGGCTCAGAGAGGAAGGGGGCGGAGGAAGGAGGAGGCGCTGCTGCGGCGGGGGAGAGGAAGGAGGCGACGGCGGGGGTGGCGCCGGTTGGGGGCGGAGGAGAGGAAGGAGGCGACGGCGGGGGCGGAGGAAGTAGGCGGCACAACCTCCATCTCACCGGTTGGGGGCAGAGGTAGGAGGAGGCGCGGAGGAGCGGTAGAGGAGGCGTCGGAGGTGACCCGAGAGGTTTTCGAAGGTCACCCGAGAGGTTTTCGACCACTTTGGCCATGGTCAAAAGCCACTGCGACCACAGTGGCCATGGTCGGAGGTCGCAAGACAGCTTTACGACCACGTTAGCACGAGAGGAAGTCAGAAGTCGAGGCTTTGACTGCCGCGATCGATAGTCGGCAGACCTCAACTATGCCGACGGACTTCGACCACGTTGTGAGGCGGTCAGATGTGCTCAAAGCGCAGTCAGACTCAGTCGGTTGAGGTCGTAAGCGGTCGGATGAGGTTGGAACGTAGTCGGAAGTGGTCAATCGTGATCGAAAGGGCTTCGACCACGGTGAAACTCGGTGTACGTGGTCTGAATGGGTTTCGACCACGGTGGAAAGCGATCAACGTGGTCGGAAGGTGGTTCGATCACGCAATAAGCGGTCGTAGCTTCTGTTACTACCTTTCGACCACGTTGAGTAGTCGTGGCCTATGACCACGTTATCGTAGTTAGCGGTCGGAAGCACTCAGGTGTAGTCGTAGCGCGGTCTGTTGTGGTCGGAAGTCCATTCGATCACGTTATAGACTTAGGCTGAAAGTCGTAGCTTCTGTTGTCTGGTCGTATGGCTTTCAGAAGCGGTCGTATCAGCTGGGAATCGGTTGTAAAGACTTATGAGGTGGTCTGGGTCCAGAAGGGCAGAGCGCGGGCTGGCGCGGGGGTGGCGGAGGAATTTTTGAAGTGCAGAGGGCGGGAGCACGGGCTGGCACGGGGGTGGCGGATGAATTTTTGAAGTGCAGAGGGTGGGAGCGTGCAGAGGGTGGGAGCGTGGGCTGGCACGACGTAGGCGGCAGCGGAGCGCGGGGGGGGGGGGGGGGGGAGGCGGCGGCGGAGGAGCGGTAGAGGAGGCGTCGGAGGAGGAGCGGGGGAGTAGGCGATGATGGCGCGGGGTGGGGAGGAGGAGGCGAGGGCAAAGCGGCGAAGGATGGAGGGTAGGAGGCGAGGGCGGAGCGGCGGAAGTGGGAAGGTAGGAGGCGAGGGCGGAGCGGCGGAAGTGGGAAGGTAGGAGGCGAGGGCGGAGCGGCGAAGGTGGGAGGGTAGGAGGCGAGGGCGGAGCGGCGGAGGAGGGAGGGGAGCAGGCGAGGGCAGAGCGGCGGCGGAGGAGGGAGGGGAGGAGCGACGGGCAAAGCGGCGGTGGAGGAGGGAGGGGAGGAGGCGCACGGGATTCGGTGGGGAGGCAGGCGCCCGGTCGTGAGGAGGGCGGAGGACTGTGGGGAGGAGGGGAGGCGGAGGTCTCAGCGCCGGAGGACTGTGGGGAGGAGGCGACGCGGAGGTCTCAGCGCCGGACAACTGAGCCTTTGTGTTCAGCTGCGAGTTTTCCTTCGGTTGCCTTTTGAACACCTTCAGTCTCAGCAACATCTTCTCTCCACTTCAGGCGCTCCGGTTGCATTGCTCTGTTCACAATTGACGAGGTACATTGATCCATCGCTGGCAATTGTGTATCTTGGCAAAGCACCCTCCAGCTCTTTAACGTCGATGTTATTCTCATCAAAATAACCTACACACCAAACCATTTCTTATTCTGAAAATAAGCTTCATTTCTTTCTTTCCAAATGCACTAAATAGTTGCTGAAGTAAGCATATTCAATATAACTTAGTTCTTATAGCAGATCCACCATCTGGCCAGACTAAAAGTTGTAAAGTTGTACATGTAATTTATTGTGCTATGTAATTATCTTGAATGTTGTAAAGTTGTACATGCCAGTATAATTTATTTTCTTTGGGGATGAAATTATGTTTTGAACAACCATGTCCTTGCGACGAGGCTAAATTTGCCATTTGTATCATATTATTTTTTTTGTCTTACACCTTTCATTTTAGGGAAAGATGTTTTAGCAAGATGTCACAGCCATCAAGCCAAGATCTCAAAGGGAAAAAGGCTCCTATATTGTAATTCTTGAAGTGCAAGTTTTCAAAATAAAACTTGAGCTTGCATTAATATTTTAAATGAATATTTCGAACAGTGCTGGATGCAAACTTGGCAAAGGGAATGAGATCTTACCCCATTGTTATACCACGAACTCCAACAGGGCTCGTAATACACGAACCATCGGATGGTGTAGGCCCAAATTATGCTTCCTTAGATAAGGAAGTTTTGAACGAAGCATCTATGACTTTTCTTGCTCATAGTACTCTCACTTCAACTAACTTACATGAAGAAGGAGAGAGCTCAAAGGGTACCACCTTTAGCTGCACGTTATATATATGGGAAAACATGTTTTTAATATGCATCAATAAAATTTACTTTGGTTATATCTTAGGACGAAAGCGTTCTCGTGAGCAAGGGAAAACAAGCATTGGTGAACAAAATATCCAACATGAAATAGCTGCATATAAACGAATCCAAGCGAAACGTGATCGACAAAACAGGTGGTATGCAAAACTTACACCTGAACAAAGGCAAGCAAAGCGAGATCGTGAAAAGGCACGTCGACAGAGTTTAACAGCTAAGGAGAGACAAGAGATTAATGCTCATAGAAGAGTACGTAGACAAAATTTACCACTTGAGGAGAGGAACGCCAATCAAAGAGCTCGTAGGCAGAGTTTGACACAAGAGGAGAGAAAAGAGAAGAATGCACGCTGTAGAGCACTTAAGAAATGTTTACCACCAGAGGAGAGGCAAGCACTCCTAGATAAAATGAATGCAAACTATGCAACTAGGCGAGATACACCATGTCTTGAATCTCTCGCAATGCAATCCATGGAATGCCCGGAGGGTGGCACCTCATCCATGGAATGCCCGGAGGGTGGCACCTCATCCATGGAAAATTCATCACTATGGTGCCAAACCGACAATATTTCAAATATGGATGATGGTAACCTTCTTTGCTTGATTTTAGCTCTCATTTACAAAGAAAAATGCCATTCTACTCATGTATTCACATCTAAAAGTGATTGTAGATCTAGATACAATTCTTGAAGAGGACATGGACGAGGAGTACTACATGTTCGCCGGTGGAGGTATTATTTTTATTTTTGTCAATCATTGTTTAATCATGGATAGCCCGAGCTGGATGCTTATACTCTAACCCATTCAGACTTGGATGTGGGAGAAGACATAGATTCGAACGATGTAGAAGACGCATCTGTCCAACATGATCCCTATGAACATGTTTACAGTAACATACCAAATAGCACACATGTGCTAAAGACCGTGGCAGACTGCAGCCATTGCGGTGCAAAGAAATTTCAATATGAGTCGAAGGGGTTTTGTTGCCGAAATGGAAAAATAAAATTGGCTACGCCTGAACCTCCACCTGAACTTAGAAGGCTTTGGTCGAGTGCAGATCCTGATGCAAGGCATTTTCGAGATAACATTAGATTTTTCAACGGCCACTTCTCCTTCACTACCTTAGGCGTTAGTCTTGATGAGAACTACACCAACATGAGATCAGGGGTTTACACTTTCAGGGCACATGGCCAAATTTACCATAATGTACATTCATTTGGCCAAAGCGACTCTGGTCCAAATCATTTGGAGCTCTATTTCTATGACGATGATCCCAACCTCGATCATCGATTCCGTCACTCACCTAACCTTGACCAAGCAATCATGAGGAGTTTAGTCAATATCCTTCGGGGAAATCCCTACTCTGAGACATTCCGCAGCCTTGGCAAGGTTGAAAATCTTGAGGAATATCGTGTCTCACTAAACATCGATATAAGGATGGACCAACGAGTATATAATAGACCAATAACATCGGAGGTGGCTGCTGTGTGGGTCGAGGGTAATGAGCTACGTAGGGAATTTGACCGTAGCATTATCCTATATGGGAACAACAATGAAAAATACAACATCAAACCGTACTATGGATGCTACGACCCTCTATCATATCCACTCTTCTTCCCAAGAGGGGAGCTTGGTTGGCATCCACAGATCCCGAAGGATGGTGTGCCCATTGAAGATATAATTCGACAACATGGTGATTATTATGGTTTTGAGGATCCAGGTTAGTTTTCTATTAACTTTCCATGACACATCCTTTTTGTTGTGCTTATTCGCGGCCTAATATTATGTGGCACTTTCTTGTGTTTAGATTTGAATAGTCGGTTGTGCGTCTCCGCCAGAGACTACTACTGTTATAAATTCCAAATGCGTCGTGGGATTTTCAATGCCATACTGTATGGCAAACGCCTATTCCAACAATATGCGGTTGACATGTACATCAAGGTTGAGAGTACCCGGTTGGACTACATTAGGCATCACCAAAAAGAGTTACGTGCCGACCTGTACAAAGGCGTGGTTGATAGTATACAAGCTGGAGAGAGTCGAGCCAATGCGGTGGGAAAGCGCATTGTTCTTCCAGCATCATTCATTGGGGGCCCGAGAGATATGAAAAGAAGATTCACGGATGCTATGGCCTTAGTGCAGAAGTACGGGAAGCCAGACATCTTCCTAACAATGACATGTAATCCTAACTGGGATGAAATAATACATGAGCTAGAACAAGGTCAATGCCCACAGGACCACCCAGATCTCATTGTGCGTATATTCAGAGCCAAACTAGAGCACCTCAAGGAACAGTTGTTCAAGAAGCACATCCTTGGTAAGGTGGCTGCTTATGTGTATGTCGTTGAGTTCCAAAAGAGGGGTCTTCCACACGTGCACTTCCTTCTAATCATGGAGGGACGGTACAAGCTCACTTGTCCAGAACAATATGATTGTGTCATATCTGCTGAGCTACCAGACAAAAACAAATACCCAGAGCTATATGAGATGGTTGTCAAACACATGATGCATGGTCCTTGTGGGGTCCTAAATCCCAAGAATGTGTGCATGCAAGATGGCACATGCAAGTGCCATTACCCGCGCCCTTTCAATAGTACTACTTTACAGGGAAAGGACTCGTACCCTGTTTATAGAAGAAGAGATGATGGCCGTCGGGCAAAGGTTCGTGGACAAATGCTAGACAATAGATGGGTTGTGCCATACAATCCTTACCTCCTAAAGACGTTCAATTGCCACATCAATGTGGAGGTCTGCTCGAGCATAAAAGCCGTGAAGTATCTTTTCAAGTACATCTACAAGGGGCATGATCGAGCATCAGTTTCTCTTGATGAGCTCGATAGCAATAGTAATATTGATGAGATCAAGCAGTTCAGGGATGCAAGGTGGGTTACCCCACCTGAAGCATTATGGAGGATCTATAGCTTTGAACTTAGCAAGGTCTCCCCACCTGTGATGCACCTACAACTACACCTCCCAAACATGCACATGGTCTCATTCCGTGCTGGACAAGATCTCCACGATGTTGTCGAACGACATGGCTCTGAAAGGTCCATGTTGACTGAGTATTTTGAGATGAATAAAGTTAATGAAGGAGCTCGTTGCATCCTGTATAAGGATTTCCCATCAGCATTTGTTTGGCAGGCGGGGCCAAAACGGTGGAAGGAAAGGGAAGAAAGAACACAGGTTGGCAGAATCGTGTCAGCACATCCAGCAGAAGGGGAGCGATACTATCTCAGGGTTCTCCTTAACCATGTAACGGGTGCCACGTCATTTGAAGACCTCCGAACGGTAGATGGGGTGGTATATCCATTCTTTCGTGAAGCTGCTGAAAAGAGAGGGCTTGTTGAGGCAGACAACACCCTTGACGAGTGCCTTAGTGAGGCCGAGTTGTTCCAGATGCCATCTGCTCTTCGGAGACTCTTTGCAACAATTTTAGTGTTTTGTGAGCCTAATAACGTGCGTGGCCTTTGGGAGAAACACTTTGAAGGAATGGCGGAAGATTACCATCATGTGCACTCATGCTCACGCATGGTTGAGCAAATGGTGTTGTTGGATATCAAGAATATGCTCCAATCGATGGGGAAGGACATAACAACATTTCCTCTACCCAAGATTGACGATTCGCTCAACACCAATGAGACTAGGGAGATCATGGAGGAGTCAATAATCCAGGTTGACCATGAGCATTTGTCTCTTCCATCGTTCTTGAACACTGAGCAGAGGGCTGCGTACGACGAGATATTAGCTGCAGTGGACAATTGTGATGGTGGTGTCTTCTTTGTAGATGGTCCAGGTGGCACAGGGAAGACATTCTTATATAAAGAACTCCTTGCAAAGGTTCGAAGTGAGGGAAAGATTGCCGTGGCAACCGCAACATCAGGTGTTGCTGCATCCATAATGCCTGGAGGCAGGACCGCACACGCAAGGTTTAAGATCCCACTGAACATTGAAGATGGGGCTGTTTGTAGCTTCACAAAGCAGAGTGGGACTGCCCAGCTCCTTCAGCAAGCGTCACTAATAATTTGGGATGAAGCCTCGATGACAAAACGACAAGCTGTTGAGGCGCTAGACAGTAGCATGCGAGACATCATGGGCCGAAGGGATGTGCCATTTGGGGGTAAGACGGTGGTCTTTGGTGGGGACTTTAGACAAGTGCTACCGGTTGTTCGGAAGGGATCAAGGCCTCAAATTACTGATGCAACACTTCGTAAATCCTATCTTTGGGGGTGCATGCGGCAGCTTAGGCTTGTCCGTAACATGAGGGCCCAAAGCGATCCATGGTTCGCAGAATACCTACTCCGCATTGGGAACGGCACTGAGGAGGTTGACGAGCATAGCTATGTACGTCTTCCTGATGATATATGTGTTCCATGTACCGGCAACGACAACGACCTTGACACACTCATACAAAGTGTGTTCCCGACCTTGGATGAGAATCTTTTAGATCCAAACTACATCACGTCTCGGGCCATTTTATCAACACGAAATGACTATGTTGATGATATTAATATGAAGATGATTGACTTGTTTCATGGGGAGGAGATGGTATACCATAGCTTCGATTGTGCGGAGGATGACCCACACAACTACTACCCTCCTGAATTTTTAAACTCATTGACACCTAATGGGCTACCACCGCATGTACTGAGGCTCAAGATAAACTGTCCTGTCATACTACTACGGAACATTGACCCCGCCAATGGATTATGCAACGGGACAAGGTTGGTTGTCCGAGGGTTCCAAAGGAATGCTATAGATGCTGAGATTGTGCTAGGACAACATGCTGGGAAAAGGGTATTTCTCCCTCGGATACCTTTGTGCCCATCCGATGATGAGATGTTTGCCTTTAGATTCAAGAGGAAGCAGTTCCCGATTAGGCTGAGCTTTGCTATGACAATTAATAAGGCACAGGGGCAGACCATCCCAAATGTTGGTGTCTACCTCCCTGATCCGGTATTCTCTCACGGCCAGCTGTATGTCGCTTTATCAAGGGCCACTTCTAGGAGGAACATAAAAATTCTTGTCGTTGCAAAGAAAGATAAGGCCACACAGAACCAAGTGATGAATACCAGTGGAATCTTCACAAAAAACATTGTTTATAAAGAAGTACTCACTTCATAGGCAGTGTATTGTATTAAATGTTGTCGAGTGCAGATCCTGATGCAAGTCATTTTCGAGATAACATTAGATTTATTGACTTGTGCCAATAAATTAGTTTCGGCACAAAAGCATCTATAACTCAGGTGCCAAGAAGAATAAAAGTCTATGAACACGTGAAGGAGTTCGACCACGCCGGGAGAACGCTGACAGAAGTCG
This sequence comes from Dendrocalamus latiflorus, assembly GCA_017311315.1. Classification (NCBI taxonomy): domain Eukaryota; kingdom Viridiplantae; phylum Streptophyta; class Magnoliopsida; order Poales; family Poaceae; genus Dendrocalamus; species Dendrocalamus latiflorus. Next base: position 4,869,910 of record CM029618.1, read on the forward strand.
GAGTCTGATTCTGTAAACCGAGTAGGAGTTGTAGAACCGGGTATAAAAAGAGGCTTTGAGCCGTGTAATCTGTACCACGAAGCAATTGCGAGTAATAGATAAGAGAAAAGTAAATTCCTGTGCGTTGTTTTTGTGGTGTGATATCGCAAGACGTGGTCGGAAAACTCACGACCACAGCAAACGTGGTTGGGAGGAGTTACGACCACGGCAAAGCAAGTCGAAGGTGATCGAGAGGTGCTACGACCACGAAATACAGATTAGAATGTGGTCGTAGAGACGTTCGACCACGCAGAGATGGCTACGACCACGGTGAAGGTGGTCGTAAGGTGTTACGACTACACGGGTGACGGTGGTCATAGGAAGTTACGACTACGCCTCGGACCACGTTGAAGGAAGTGAACGTGGTTGAAAGGGTGTTCGACCACGGTGAACAGTGATCGCCAGCATCACTGCGTGATCGTAGAAGGTTTCAATCACCGTATTTTTTGAGCAGCTGAAGGAAGGCAGCGAAGCGATACCGCGGATCGGTCGTAAAATGCTACAGTGAATTTACGACCACGACTCGAAGTGATCGGTAGCGAGTGTGAGTGGTCGAACGGCATCGTAAGTGGTCGGAATCGGTCGTAAACGACTCTAACTGGTCGTACAAGGTCCTGGGAGGTCGTAAGACTTTCCAACATATCATAGTAATAGTTGTCTAGAACAGATCACCGTGGTCGAACTCCGTTCCGAACACGTTCAGATCTCCCCGATGAAATCGCAGCTCCTTACGACCACTTACACCGTGGTCGTAGCAACATTACAACGTGGTCGTAGCCTCCTTACGACCACGTTCGAACTGCCGTGGTCGAACACCTTTCGACGACATCTACTGTAGGTTTGCCGTGGTCGTAATAACATTGTCCTTGGCCGTGGTCGATAACGCTTTACGACCACGTTCTGCATGCCTTCAACGTGGTCGTAAACCTCTCGATCGCCTCCTACTTTGCCTTGCCGTGGTCGTAGGTCCTCCCGAGCACGCCTCTTTCAGGCAAACCGTCAATAGACATGGTAGTGGGCAAACCGTCAAACAACGTTGTAGCATGCGACCACGAGGGTAGTCGGCAGACTTCAACTACGACCACGTTGGGAAGTCAGCGGACTCTAACCACGTGGTGAAGCGGTCGGTAGTCAGCAGTCGAATTTACGACCATGTTGAGGAGTCAGCGCCTTACGACCACGTTATCACTCAGAAGCGGTCGTAACACTTGTAAACCGGTCGTATGGCCTCCCGGAGCAGTCGTAACATCTGGGAATCGGTCGAATAGACCACTGGGGTGGTCGTATGGACTATGATAGTGGTCGTAGGTCTTGTGCATGTCATGTTCTACCTTTTCGTTCTTATGGTCTTTTGGAGTGGCCGTAGCCCTCTGAGATGTTGGGTAAGTTGGATCTGAAACTTGGGATGGTTGTAGCAGAGCTGTGTGTTCACTGTGGATCACCCGTTAACCCCTTTCCCAACAACGTGACCGTAAATTGATGTAGCAGCTTCCGACCACAGGCAATGTGACCGTAACAACTTCCGACCACGGACAACGTGGTCGTAAACCCTTTCGACCAGGCTCAGAATGAACTGCAGTGTGCGTAACTCTCCCGGCAGGTTTCTAACCGCACAAAACAATTAGACCAACAAATTTTCCAGTGCACAAACATAGCACAACCCCTGGTCGTAAACCCCCTACGACCACCCAAATGCTCAACACATGAAGTGGTCGAAGCCCTAGAAGACATCCCAGTAGCCTTCGACCACAAAGTAGGTCGTCACGACCTCTCCAAAGCTCGTTACGACCATGCAGACACAAGCCACGACCAACGCTAGCCGCTACAACTTTATCGCACAAAGTCTTGACCTCATACGACCACTCTGTTGTAGAAACCCTCGAGCTCACAAGAGCCTTCCTGCAGCCTACAACACCGCTACGACCATCGCTAGCTTTAGCTCCAACTCACCCAACCAGGTCGTACCAACTTACGACTGGTCGAGATCACACAACAAGCAACACTCAAAGCCTACGACTTCAACCCAAGTCGTTACGACCTCCCCAGATGTCCATACGACCGATTCCCAGTGGTTACGACTGCTCCAAGAAGCCATACAACTGGTTTCCAAGTGTTACGACCACTTCGGGGCACTTCCGATCGCTATCGACCTCGTCCCGAGCACGTCCGACGTCTTACAGGCCCTTCCAATCACAACCGACTGAGTCCCAAGCCACTCTGACAACCGCAACCAACCACGTCCGACTGTGTTACGACCGCTACCGAGGGCTTCCGACCGCGTCTGACAGCGCTACGACTATAACCGGCTGGTATCAACCACTTCCGACCGCGTCTGATAGCGCTACGACCACGTCCGACTGCATTCGACCAGGTCCGACTGTAGCTGACTGAGCTACAACCACGTTCGACCGCTTTACAATGTGGTCGAAGTCTGTCGACTTCCCACGTGGTCGTGGTCAAAGTCTGCCGACTATCGACCGTAGCGGTCGAAGCCTCGACCTCCGACTTCTTCTCGCGTTAACGTGGTCGTAAGCCGCCGACTACCCAATGTGGTCATAGTCGTAAACCGCCGACATTCTATCGCTTCAGCTCTCGACAACGTGGTCGTAAGGCGCCGACTATTCAACGTGGTCGTAAACCATAGCGCCGACTTCTGACCGCAGCACTCGATAACGTGGCCGTAACCTGCCGACTACTCAACGTGGTCCTAAGCCACAGCGCCGACTTCCGACCGCAGAGGTTGTGGCTTAGACTTACAACTTCCGACCACGACCAACGTGGTCGTAGCTGCGTTCGACCACGGCCAACGTGATCGTAAATGCCACAACGTGGTCATAAACAGTCCTGGTGGCCTTCGACCTCAGCCAGAGTGGTCGTAAGGCCTTCCGACCACTCGAAAACGCATCTACCAGGTTCCGACCAAGGACGACGTGATGGTAAATGGCTTCCGAACGGCGACACAAAGGTCGTAAACTTGATTTCCGGCTTCCAACCGCTGACAATGTGGTCGTAAAACTTCCAGCCGGTATCAACGTGGTCGTAGAGTCTTTTGTTGACTTCCGACCATGACCAATGTAGAGACCGACCACTTGAAAAGGCTTGAGACATTGCAGAATCAGCACAATATGGTCGTAAAAGCTTCCGACCACTAATTAAGTGCCTCCTATGACTACCAAGTCGATCGCCTACGACTACCAAGTCATAGAGACTCTGTTGAACACCAAGTTGTAAGTCCGACTACGTCTACCAAGTCGTAAATGACCCTTTCGACCACATTGTTGTAAGCCTAACTGCCGAGCATGTCACAAAGGCTTAAATCCCAATAGAAAGAGCTATTCTCATATTAAACTAAATTTTGGTGTAAACCGCTCGATCACCTCCTACTTTGCCTTGTCGTGGTCGTAGGTCCTCCCAATCATGCCTCCTTTAGTTTTGCCATGGTCGAACGCCTTTCGACCACGTCTATTGACGATTTGCCGTGGTCGTAAGTCTTCTTACGACCACTTACACCAAGATCGTATCCTTCTTTGACCACGCTCAGCGACTTTACAACATGGTCGTTGCCTGCTTACGGCCACGTTCAAACTTCTTCGTTGCGGTCGTCTATTGAAGATTTGCCGTGATCGTAAGTCGTTATGACCACGTTTACCATGGTCGTAAGTCTTCTTACGACCACTTACACCATGATTGTAGCCTTCTTGGACCACGCTCAGTGACTTTACGACGTGGTCGTTGCCTCCTTATGACCACGTTCAAACTTCTTCGTTGCGGTCGTACGCCTTCGGATCACCTATAATCTTTCTCTGATGTGGTCGTATCACCTACCGATCTCACCTCTTCTGGTTTTGTCGTGGTTGAACACCTTTCGACCACGTCTACTATAGCTTGTCGTGGTCGTAAAAACACTGTTCCTTGGCCATGATCAATAACGCTTTACAACCACGTTCTGCGCTCCTACAACGTGGTCGTAAACCTCTCGATCACCTCCTACTTTGCCTTGCACCATCCGATCTTCCCGCGCCGCTCGAACGCCGTCCGATCTCCCCGAGCCGCTCGGACGCCGTCCGATCTCCCCGCGCCGCTCGAACGCCGTCCGATCTCCCTGCGCCACTCGAACGCCGTCCGATCTCCTCGAGTTCCCCGTGCCGCTCGGACGCCATCCGATCTCCCCGCGCCACTCGAACACCGTCCGATCTCCCCGAGCCGCTCGGACGCCGTCCGATCTCCCTGCGCCACTCGAACGCCATCCGATCTCCCCGAGTTCCCCGTGCCGCTCGGACGCCATCCGATCTCCCCGCGCCGCTCGAACGCCGTTCGATCTCCCCGAGTCGCTCGGACGCCGTCCGATCTCCCCGCGCCACTCGAACGCCGTCCGATCTCCCCGAGCCGCTTGGACGCCGTCCGATCTCCCCGCGCCGCTCGGACGCTGTCCGATCTCCCCGAGCCACGCGGACGCCGTCCGATCTCCCCGAGTTCCCCGTGCCGCTCGGACGCCATCCGATCTCCCCGCGCCGCTCGAACGCCGTCCGATCTCCCCGAGCCGCTCGGACGCCGTCTGATCTCCCCGAGCCGCTCGGACGCCGTCCGATCTCTCCGCGCCGCTCGGACGGCGTCCGATCTCCCCGCGTCGCTCGAACGCCATCCGATCTCCCCGAGCCGCTCGGACGCCGTCCGATCTCCCCGAGTTCCCCATGCCGCTCGGACGCCATCCGATCTCCCCGCGCCGCTCGAACGCCGTCCGATCTCCCGGAGTTCCCCAAGCCGCTCAGACGCCGTCCGATCTCCCCGCGCCACTCGAACGCCGTCCGATCTCGACAACGTGGTCGTAAGGCGCCGACTCCACAACGTGGTCGTAAACCACACCGCCGACTTCCGACCGCAGTGGTCGTGGCTTCGACTGCCGACTTCCGACCACAGTGGTCGGAGCTCTCCGAGTCCATGCGCCAGGCGGCCTCGCTCCTCGCCGACGACGACCCCTCCGTCGACGCCACGTCGCGCCGCCCCTCCACCTTCCTCAACGCCGTCACCCTGGGCAACGTCGTGAGTATCGGGATCCGCCGGCCCCCCGCCCGACGCCAAAATCCCCCCGGCGATCTGCCGCTCGTGCTCCGATCTGATCCATTCTGATCTGTTCCCACCGGGTCACCGCCGGCGTCGGACCTCTCCCCGAGCTCGCTCTCCCCCGTCATGATCCCGCAGTGTTGCAACTATTGATGCTGTTAACACTGAGGAAACTGCTGCTGCGGCAGAGGATGAGAAGAAACCCAAAGATGCACTGCAGTCTGAGGTTGAGAAGGACAAGGAGGGTGCAGAGAATGAAGATGAAGAAAAAGAACCAGAGGATAAGGTATATAAATATTTCTGATTTGTGCCATAATGATATCACCTGATTGCTTTGCAATGTGTCTGGGTGTAGTATGGCGTGCACATTTGGTATTGGTGACTAGGGTTATGGCAACTCTCTTTCTGGACATGCCAAATAGGATGTTTTGTGGGCTTGGTAATATATGGTTTGGAATATCATGTCATTTTAAAAGCTCAAAAGTTATGGATATATTTTGAGCAATAATGATGCGTAGACATACTTTTGGCTTTTTGTTGCATTCAAAACAAGCTAGAGGTCATCCGTTTAGTGAGGTGAAATATAAGAGAACATATGTGGTCAGCTATACTATTTTACGGAATGTAATGCAATTACTCAACTGGTCTAGATTTTTATCATAGAAAGCCTTTCTATTTACGGTACAAAAATGTGGTTTGATTTAACCTTCTTGAAAACTGCATTATTTTTTTTTGTTTTTCGGGTTCTTCTGATTTTCACTAGATTAGTTTTGCACTTGTGCCCAATGCAATATGCTTCTGTTGGAATGTATTATCTTACTTTTTTATCAGTTTGTCAGTTTTCCTATCACACGCTATTTGGTACTAGGTTAGATCATTGTGTGAACCACTAACTGTGACCTCAGTGAGCCATTGCTGCACTGCTGGCACCATGTGTTAATGTTGAATCCGCTTTCCTGAGTGCTCGTTGCTCCCCTCATGCCGTCCGCCCGCCCGCCGTTGGCCTGCAACATGGGTGAGGGCAGAGCCTTGGACAGTAGTGGAGCCCAGGGTAGATCTGCTACAATGATAATTTCAGGTTAGGCCCTCTGTGATTTTTTATACTCTACAATGTGCACTAGAGTCACAATGCCACTCCACTACTCTTCAGCCTACAGGACAAAACAATAGAAAGGCTATATACCTAAAGGCAGGCATCTCACTGAGTCATGTCTCTTCACATACCACCACTCTCTCCTTCCGCAGGAAATTTCCCCATCTTCCCCAATGTGCTGCAGCAGTCCCCCTCGATCTCTCTCATGCATTTGTCTCCATCTGTAAAATCAGCAGAGCTGTGTCTTGTCGAGATCGATTTTACAGTAGATCATGCAGCTCTCTCTCTCTCTCTCTCTTTCTCTCTCCCTGTGTGTAGCAAATCGATCTGCTAAATCATGCTGCAGATATCCCTCCCTCTCTCAATCGAGATGCACACAATCTGGTGCTCCATTTAGCGCCAAAATATGGGAGAGAGGTGCAGGGGTTCAAACTTTTGGCGCCCAATATTTTGTGATTGTAGCTATAAATAAACATTCAGTGTGCCTTGCTCCATTGTTGTTATCAGACCAGTGTGCTCTATCAGGTACGAGTCAATTGCAATTTTTCTTTATGCACCGATTTGAACTTCATGTTTATATTTTTTCGGGGGATTTAGGATGAGGCCCTTGAAGCGTCTTAGAGTTGAAGCTCCACGTGTTCCAACCTTTGGTGATTTTCATCCTTCAACAAAATGGAGCATAGGTGTTCGAGTTTATCACAAGTATCATGTTGAGACATTCGCTCCTGGTAGAAAGAGGCTAACCTTGGTTTTGTTGGATGAGCAGGTAATGTTCACACATGTTTTTTAGATATGCTTAGTTATATTCTGTTGAATTTTAATGGTGTCTGACTTTGCCTGTTGTTAATAGGGCAAAAAAATGGTAGCCACTGTTTACGATGACCAGGTGCATCGTTTAGATCCCCTACTTCGAGAGGGCTGCGCATATTATGTGTCAAGGTTGTCCGTAGAGCCTACGAGGAGAATAGAGCATAAGTGGCTTGCAGAGCATGCTTATGGGTGTGTTTTCACACATGTCACTACTGTGAGTGAGATACCAAACATGAGTGAGAAGACATTGCCGCTTTTTCCGCCGCTCATGCCACTTAGTGAAGTTTTTGAATTCACCTATCATAATGACATTTATGTTGGTATGTATTTCAGTTGACCACCCAAGTAATACTGCTTTGTAATGAATCAAAGTTTTACTAACATTTTTTTCACATGTCAGATGTTATTGGAATGGTCATGTTTGTAAGCACTGTAGGCTATATGCAAGGCTACTACAATAGAAATATACCTTTTAGAAATGTTCTTATAATTGATGGCAGGTATGTACTTTGTTGTAGTATCTTCTTGATTTTATGGTTGCACGTCTAAATTATTTATGTTACTATACTGGTTTCTGGAAATCATTATTGTCCATGGCTCCCAAAGTTTGCTCCTTTGGCACTTAGAACATTACGGTTTGCTGCTATATTTGGTTGTTTTTGCATAGAATGGAACCCCTCTTGTATAATTAATCTATAAATGCTAATGGCCTTCCCTGTATAATTAATCTATACATGCTAATTGCCTTACAAAATTTCCCTTCCCTTCATGACTTGTCTGGTTAGAATATATAATCATGTTTGGTGATTACATTTTCAAACAGATGGAATACCTTCTCAGTTTTTATATAATAGTGATAGTGATAATATATGAATCAGAAAATGTTTTTTCTTGAGTCTCCCAAATTTTTTATAAAGTAGAATAACCTGCTAAGTTCATATGTTGGATAAAGTGTCATGTTTATAGAGCTTTTATAACACAAAATGGAAACTCAGCCCATGTTTATATTCCTGTAGCTTCAAACCTGTGAAGTTAGTTGTTAAGGACAAAGTACTTACCAGCCATTTGACTAAATGGACGGGATGCTCTGATGATCGAACTATCATCGTGGCAACTATGCTTCGAGCAAGGCGTGAACAAGGTGAGTTGATGTGTGTTCCTTGTTCATTTTGTGTTGATCTACTCTATGTTTTATACTTGTTTACTTTTTAGATCATAGCCTGCACACTACATGCTTCAGTAGGGTGCACTTTGAACCTAATGTTGCAGTTGCACGCGATCTGAGACGGAGGTAAACATAATTTTGATTATAAATTTTTTAGTAATTAGTTTTAGCTATATGGTTTATCATTTATGGAATCTTTTGTAGGGTCAACAACGAGCTTATTGGAAATGCTTCTCCATGACATTACTAGGGGAAGTAAATGCAAATCTTTTGGCTAAGGGACCTCTAGCTATATAATTGCTAGAAGTGCAAGACTCATTTTGGTGGAAGTAGATGTGATTTGTCATGAAGGAAGTTGATATGGTTCTTTTGGTTAGGATATTCATAGCTAGGATGCTTGCTAGAAATAGATGCAAATGTTGTGGCTAAGATACTTCTAGCTATCATGCTTGCTAGATGATTGTGCTTCAATGTGTAATTTGACGCATAGCAAATTGGACATGCGTTCATGCCATTCTATCTAATTTTAGTGGTAGTATTTGTAGTATCAAGAAACTTTCTTATATATCTGTGGAATGGAGTTATATCCTAATTGAATATCACTAGGAACAATGAGTGCATCCATTTGTGAATTGTTCGACGACGTCTTGTCAATATCTTTTATCTTGTCCATGGGATATGCTCATACAGGTGTTTAGCTTGCTGTTTTCTGGATGCGAGATTTCCCATATGTAACTGGGTGTTCTCTTTTCAGCTTGTACCATGTAACCCCTGTGGAAAGTTTTTATTTGTGAATTGCAATTAATTACGTCTCTCCTTTTTTTTGGCAATCCTTGTAAGTCAAAGTCTTTCTATATGCGGATCTATAATGTTCTTGTTTGATAGACTAATTTTAGAGTATTTCCTTTGCTCCCTATTATTTTGCAATTAGACTTTTTAAATGTTATGATTATGTTTTAATCCGTAGCAACGCACAGGCATCCAACTAGTGGATTGAGATTTCTGACCTTCTCTTCTATTTTTCTTTGTTATTCTTCTGTTCTTGCTTATTTCCATATGTTTGTGTGAATCTTCTTTCTGCATCTGACGTCCAGCCCGTGCAGAGGCCGAAGGGTACAGCAATGACGTAGCAGGGACACGGACGGACGCGCGCGGGCAGCGCCCCATTCCACCCAACCCTGCTCTGCTCTGCTCCGCTCCACGCGCGCACGAGCCCGAACCCGCCTCACCTCACGTACCGAAGGTTCGGAACGGCTCGTGCCTCGCCGTTCCGTCCCGTGTTGACATCAACGCGCTTCCGGGACGAGACCCGGCTGCGTCGCGGACTCGCGGCATGCATGGGTCAAACAAAGCACTCCCGATGGTGGCGCGTAGCGGGGATGGTGGCTGGCCGGCTGGCGGAGTGGCGATGGTGGATCGGTGGCAGCTTCTGAGCTGTGGATCGATCGGGTTGTCGTGTCTGTCTCGTGGGGAGCAGGTGTGTGTGTTTGTCCTGTTGGGATCTTTTACGCTGCAGATTTGGTTAAGACTCGGCAGAGTACTTTGACTATAGACATGTGGCACGTTTTCTATGCTCGTTTGTCGATATTTAAGTTTTTGCGCAGACTGCCTTGCAAGTCGATGGGCTCTTTCTTTTTTTCCCCTGCGATGAATGATTTTTAGATATAGTAAAAGTATTTGTGTGAACGAATAAGCTATTTTAAAAACACTGTTTCGATAAGTTGTTTGAAATGGTGATGAAAAATCGTTCTATTTATTTATTCAGGAAAAGTCATAAACTATAAGCTGAAAAAAATATATCAATAGTATCTTCATGAAGGACATAGGTGCTAGTCGGGGTGCAATCGGGTTGGATTCGAACGGATATTATTAATAATGTATCTTAACTTATATTTTTTTCCTCAGATTTAGAGTTGGATACAGTAATGCTATATACGGATACAAATTTGGAATATAAGTTTCAAATACGGTATCATCGGGATGATACATGACGGTTTTGGATCGAAAACGGATAATATAGGCGGAATGTATGTGCATAAATAACGGAATATATACTGAACCATACCACCATCACTTCAACCCTTCAACTAGCAATAAATTCTTTTAGATTACTTAAGTACAATAGCTGACACAACACAAGTTCAACATAGGCGATAAATCCATACATAAGTTTGAAAACCGATAAATTCATATATAAGTTCGAAAAACCGATAATTTTATATGCAAGTTCAACAAAAGCATAAGCAAGGAGGAATGGTGGTGATTGGCTAGAGTGGCTAGACTCTAGAGTTAGGTTAGAACTTGAGTAAAATATAGGCCGGTTAGTGTCAATGATGGTTGATGGACTGAGGCGGTTGGAGGTACTAACTTGCTTGTCACATATTCGGTTAGATAGTATCTAATTTATCATTTACTGATGTTATTCGATCAAATTTTAGCTCTTCTATTTTCACTACTGTATCCGCCAATAAATATTCGGTACCGATCGAATTCGGTACCAAATATTAAATTATCTTCCCGTATTTGGTATTGATCGGATTCAATATCAAATCGGTCAAAATTAACTCATACGGTTTGTACCCTAGGTGCTAGAAATTTACGTAGTGGCTTAGGATAGTTCGCTTTAGACACGTTCATATATAGGGCCTGTTTGGCTGTGACTGTGGTTTATGGTTTTTGGCTGAAATTTTTGAATTTTGGCTGTTTACGATACATATTACGGAGAGAGATACTCACTTGCGATTTTATCTGGTATAAATATTGAGCTTTTAATATGTATATCGTTTAACTGGTAGACCCCGTCTTGAGAAAATACTCCGTTTGAAAATTAGATACTGTAACAAAAGCTAAAAACCATCAGCTTCGAAGGAAAAGAACAATCCCTTAACCTGGTCGGTATTTGGCCATGGCTGACCTTCACGGGGACAGTGTTCACACCCTGTTTGGAATGCGTGATATCGAACTATTTCCTACGTAGTTCACGTAAAATTCTATAGTCAGAATAGGCCCGAGAAAGGGCCATCAAATTGTTTATTTTCTAGTTACCGTTATTTTTCCCTGATCCGTTTATTTGTACTGCGATCTGTGACGTGTATTCTGCAACTATTGAATTTAAGCCCCCATTCAAAAAATACCGTAGCTTTTTTTTTTACTAAAATGACACTATAACGACCATTTATTTTTCTGAGATATTCGGTTAAATGAAAATAAATAAAAATAGCAAAAAAATAAAAAAAACACTTGTATATCTCTATGGATAATGCAAAGAAAAAAGAGAAAAAAGTGTGTTAGAAGCCAACACGTTGCAAACGATTTTTGGCTTCTAAAACCGAAAGCTATTTAGAATGAGGCCTTGAATGCACTGCACGTTTCCAGAACGAATACTAAACTGAATTGTTCATACAAATGGCATTGTAGCAACTTTTTTCAAAATTAGTCTTTGAATATCTATTTTTATAAATCTAATCTTTTTTGTAGATCTATCGAGCACAGTAGCACCTGTCGAGCTCCCCTTGCTCAGAGCAAGTATAATAAGAGGTTGTTAGTAGGCTGTATGCTGAGGTGGAGGAGAGAGAGGAGGAGAGAGAAGATAGGTGGGCTGTAAGTTTACAGCCAGCTGAAGCACAAGAACCAAGAAACTTTGTGAGAGAAAGGGGTGGGTCATACAGCCTTCAGCTGACTGTAAACTACTATATAAATGGACTGATAAGTGGGCTGTAAGTGTTCATACAGTCAGCTAAAGGCTGTATTATTAGCCTTGCTCTGATGCAGATTGCTACCGAGCGCCCGTTCTACAGCAGGTCTGCTGTGCACATAATTAATGCTTGCTAATTGTGTTGCTAATTGAAGTGCTAATCACGTTTGCTCATTAAATGGTGCCCAACTGTGCACATGCCGCGCGAGGGCCGCTGGGAAGGTGACCAGCCGAGCTACCTGGCTCGGTCAGGTGCCTGTCGTACTCACAAAGGTTTATAGAGCATACTAGATTTGTAAAAATTAGATAATTCAGAGACTAAATTAAAATAAAAATTGCTATAGCGCAATATTTGTGCACAGATCGAAGAAACCGACTCTGCTGAACCTTGGACGACAAAACTGCACGGGCTTCAGGTTGGAATTTTTTTACTGTTTTAGTTGTCTGGTGACGCTTTTTTATAGGTTTAACTTCTTGCATGGTTATTTTACGTTTCTTGTTCTCTCTGGATTTTTCGATGGCCGGTGTGTGGCCATTTCAACGGACGTGAAGCACGGAATACTTATGTAGACACTAAAACTACAAAAAATCCTTACAATACTTTTATAAGTATGACTTATGACCATAACTCCTTGTACAACATGACTCCTTGATCACGATACTTCGATCACAGTGCCTTGACCACGGCACTTCAACTATAGCGCCTCGACCACGGTACGTCGAATATGATGCCTCGACTAGTACTTCGAGTACTCGAATACCTAAGTACTCGAAACACGAATACTCGACACACGACTACACAGTGTCGACGCTCGCACAAACGTTCCGTGCTTCACAACCACTAAAATGGCTACGCATCGGCCGTTGAACAATCCGTGCTTCAGACAGATCCAGGAATATAAAATAACCACACAAGAGCCACCACTAAAAAAAAGCACGGTAAACTAAAAACTTGCTTCAGACAAATCTAGAAATATAAAATAGGGTGTGTATAGGTATCACCCGGATGTTTTCTTCCCAACAATCATCCACATTTCGGACCGTTGGATTAGAGATCCAACGTTTTTTGGAGGGGGGAGAATTTTTTTTGGAGGGGGGGTGAATTTTTTTTTGGAGGGGGTGGGGAGAATTTGTGGCCTTTGGATTTCTAATCCAACGGTCACAAATCTAAATAATAGTTAGAAAGAAAACATCCGAATGATGTCCACCAATACCCTATAAAATAACCACACAAAAGCCATCACTAAAAAAGCGCAGTACACTAAAAACTTCTCAAGTTGGTACTGTACTACTACAGCTTGCAGTAGTGGTTGATAGGACGGATCTGTTGAGGAACCGACGCTGGAGACCAGTCCGAGCGATTCCTCTGGTTAGAACAAGAACGAATCAATCACAGAATAATAGATTGAACACAGAGAGGTAGAGAGAACTCCTGGTCTTTCTTTATTGCTTTAGATTGCATCGGGGTACATAATGAGGGGGGGTCTAGGCCCCTATTTATAGCCTACGGTGGGGTGCCCAATTAGATCAGGACTCTTGGATAGAGTCCAGGTTTCCTAACACTCCCCCTTGGGCACTCACCCAACATGCTCATGCCTCGTCAAAACTCCATAAAAACCCAGTGGGAAAAATTTGGAGAAAGAGTACATGATACATGTGATGCTGCGATGCACGAATTGCCTCATTAAAAACCTCGGTTGAGAAACTTCATGGAAAACTCGTCAAGGGAAAAAGAGTACAATTCACCCAAATTCATTTAGTCTGCAAGACTTTATTTTTGGATACTTAATCTTCATGATCAAGATTTATTAGTGGGCTTGTGAAAATTCTCCCCCTGAATTCTGCACTTCTCTAAGTCTCATCATTCCAATTTCACGCACACACCTTTCAAAGCTAGATGCGGGGAGTGACTTAGTGAATAAATCTGCGAGATTTTCACATGACTTAGTATGCAGTACTTTAATCTCGTCCATCCTTTGCAATTCATGTGCATAGAAGAACTTGGGGTTGATATGCTTTGTGAGATGACTCTTCACATAGCCCGTTTGCACTTGTGCAACGCAAGCGGCATTATCTTCATAGATAATTGTGGGGGTTTGCACAATGTTCATCCCACATGACTGCTGGATGTGGTGAACCATTCGGCGGAGCCAAGCGCACTCTCGTGCGGCTTCATACAGTGCTATAATTTCTGAGTGGTTCGTCGAAGTAGCTACCAGGCTTTGCTTAGACGATTTCCATGAAATTGTAGTTCCACCACACAGGAATACATAGCCTGTTTGTGACTTAGCGGTATGCGGGTCTGACAGATACCCAGCATCTGCATAGCCCATCGAGTTCAGATCTTGATTCTTTCTGTAAAACAATCCGAGGTCTTTGCTACCTTGGAGGTATCGGAAAATGTCCTTTATGCCCTGCCAATGCCTTTTGGTGGGCTCTGCACTATACCTTGCTAAGAGGTTCACGGCAAATGCAATGTCCGGTCTAATGCAGTTTGCTAAATACATGAGTGCTCCCACTGCACTCAAGTATGGGAATTCCGGTCCCAGGACTTCCTCCCCCTCTTCCCTTGGTCGGAAAGGATCTTTTTCTTGCTGTAAAGACCTACCGATCATCGATACTTTCGAGGGAAATGCCTTCTCAAAGCCAAACCTTTCAAGCACCTTCTGGGTGTAGGTCGACTGATGTACCAAGACTCCTTCAGGGACATGCTCAAGCTGCAGACCTAAGCAAAACTTGGTCTTGCCCAAATCTTTCATTTCAAATTCTGACTCCAAGTAGGAGCTTGCTTCTTTTATGTCTTCGGCTGTTCCGATGATATTCAGATCATCTACATACACAGAGATTATACAGAATCCATTCTGGGATCGCCGTATAAATACACAAGGACAGTCTTCATTGTTCGTGTAGCCTTTCTTGCAGAGAAAGTCGCTCAAGCGATTATACCACATTCTTCCAGATTGTTTCAGTCCATACAGTGACTTTCTGAGTTTCACACTGTACAGATTTCTATTTGCTCTGTCTTGGTTCGGGAGAGGAATTCCTTCAGGGACTTTCATGTAAATCTCCGAATCCAAGTTACCGTAAAGGTATGCAGTCACAACATCCATCAATTTCATTTCCAAATTCAAGTTCACTGCCATTGAGATCAAGTATCTAAAGGTAATTCCACTCATGACTGGGGAGTAGGTTTCTTCATAATCAACTCCAGGACGTTGAGTGAAACCCTGGGCTACCAGCCTTGCTTTGTATCTCACTACTTCATTTCTTTCATTTCTCTTTCGAACAAATACCCACTTGTGCCCAACGGGGTGTATGTGGGGAGGTGTGCGGCATACGGGCCCAAACACCTCTCTTTTGTTCAGAGATAGCAATTCAGTTGCTATTGCCTTCTTCCAATCTTCCCAATCTGATCTTTTCTTACATTCAGCGAGCGATGCAGGCTCGGGATCAAGATCGATGATGGTGGCAATTTTCTTTGCGAAGTAGATATCGATATTAGCTGTTGTCCTATTCAGGGACTCTCCCGTGTGCACATAATTTATAGCTATTTCTTCATGAGTTGCTTCTTCTGGAGCTTCACCTTGCACATCGCTTCTTTCAATTGCGGTGGCAAGTCCCTTTAGTTTTTCGGCTCCGATGTGTGCGCACACATCCATGCCGATGGGGATATTCAGATCCGGTATGTCCTTTTCGGAAGGTGTCATACTTGTGCCAGGTCTCAACTGGCTCCCCTTCTCATTCTGGGGGACTTCAATGATCGGCTGTGATAAATCCCTTTTATCCTTTTTCGCCGGGCGTCCCCGGTTACTTTGGACTCGAGGAACCGGAGTTCTCGTCCTTTTATTCTGAGGCCTCTGGACGGGATTAGGGATACCTTCAATTTTCTTTGGTATTTCAACCCTCTCCGGTGCATTGCGTGCAGGCACATGCGACTTAATCACGCTCTTCAAATCACTAAAGTGATCGGGCAGTTGATTTGCTAATGCTTGCAAGTCGATGATCTTCTGGACCTCTTTTTCAGTTTCACTAGTGCACGGGTCATGTGCATGAATTCCCGTGGCTTCCCACGTAATTTCCCGATATTTTTCATCAACGGGTTGATTTCCTCCCCCTAATGACGGGAAATTATCTTCATCAAAAATGCAATCAGCGAAGCGGGCAGTATGCAAATCTCCCGACATGGGTTCCAAATACCTGATTATGGATGCAGTCTCATAACCAACGTATATCCCAGTCTTGCGGAGTGGGCCCATTGCCGTTCGCTGCGGAGGTGGTATCGGTACATAAACCTTACATCCAAACCTCCTAAGGTGGGAAACTTTCGGTGGTGACCCTTGCGCTAGTTGCATAGGTGAATGGATGTTGTAGGCCGAAGGTCTAAGGTTGATGAGATTCGCTGCATGAAGGACTGCGTGTCCCCAACATGTAGCTGGCAAGTTACTTTTATGCAAGAGGGGTCGGGCAATAAATTTAATTCTTTTAATTAAAGCCTCTGCCAAACCATTCTGGGTATGGACATGCGGTACTGAATGCTCAACTGCAATTCCCATCGCCATGCAATAATCATCAAATGCCTTCGAAGTAAATTCTCCGGCGTTGTCCATTCGAATGGACTTGATATGATGATCTGGAAACACATTTCTGATGCGAATGATCTGCGAGATCAATTTTGCAAAGGCATGGTTTCTTGTGGACAACAAACCCACATATGACCACTTCGAAGAAGCGTCAATGAGCACCATGAAATACTTAAACGGCCCTGAGACGGGCTGAATGGGACCGCAAATGTCTCCCTGGATGCGTTCCAGGAATGCAGGGACTTCATCCTTCACTTTCAGAGTGGAGGGTCTAGTAATTAGTTTCCCGGTGGCACATGCAGGGCACACGAAATCTTCATGATTCGGGAAATTCTTCACATTAATATTATGCCCATGCGAGTTATTTATTATGTTTCTCATCATCCTAAGATTTGGGTGGCCTAATCTGTCATGCCAGAGACAGAAGAGTTCAGAGCTTCTGAACACTATTTTCAGAACAGTGTACGCTGCAGGCGCTTTAATTGTGGTATAATATAGCCCTGTTTCAAGTGAAGGAAGCTTTTCTAATATTCTTTTGCCATTCTCTTCGCGCTTCGTGATGAGCAGGTATTCCTTACCGTACTCTTCGTCAGTCTCAACGTGGAAACCATTGGCGCGAATATCCTTAAAGCTTAGGAGAGTTCTAGTCGATTCTGGGTACAATAAGGCTTCTTCAATGACCAAAGTTGTGCCCATGGGAAGTATAATTGTGGCTCTTCCCGAACCGATTATACATGCATCGCTTCCGGCGATTGTCGTAAGGCTGCCAGTGCTCTTACGGATCGACTGGAAATACTTAGTCTCTCTTAAGATGGTATTCGTTGTGCCGCTGTCGGCAAGGCATACTTCCTCCATAGGGCGCCACACGTGTTCTAATATAACGTATTTAATTAACATGTATTAGAAGGCATTCAACACATAAATACGTAAATATTAGAACATAACATGCCATCATAAACTGAATAAATGAATGCTTTATTCCAAAATCATCCAACCATTATGAGAAAGCAAAATCCTAAAGCACCAACCATGCAAGTTCTAAACTTGTCCATTTAACACAAAATAAATGACAATTAACGTCTCATGCATTCTGTGCATCAGACGGAATCAACTAGAAAATCATCGACTTCTTCGGCTATTTTCTCAGCAGTGACATTCTCTTCAAGAGAGATCATGGCTGTGGCTGCCTCTAAGTCGTAAGGGGGTGCTGCTGCCGGGATGGACTCAACCTCCATCATCTCCGGCAACTGCTCAGGCTGCTCCCCCTCAATGACTGCAAAGTGGGCTTCAGGTTGCCCTTTGCCATTCTTCTTCTGAGCTTGGTGGGCATCAATGACATGTTGCGGTGCTTTGCATATCCGCGACCAATGTCCCCACTTGCCACATTTGTAACAACCCTGGTTCTGCTGGCCATAGGTCTTGTCACTCTTTTTAGCCTTTTTGTCGTTTGGAGCATCTGACTTGCCTTTCTGGGCAACGATCTTACCCTTCTTCCCCCTTTTCTTCATCAAGGGCTTTCGCACCTTGAGGCTGCTAACGTTGGCTTCATGGCCAGCGGAGCTGCCTTGTGGCTGCGAGACGTAATTCTTGCGGAGAAGTTCGTCTTGAGCCTCGGCTACCTGCATCATATCAATCAATTCGGCGTACTCCTTGTAGCCGTTTTGACGATAGTTGCGGGCAACCTGTATAGCACTGGGGTGGAAAGTGGACAGGGTCTTCTCGATCTTCTGGTCCTCTGTGATCTCCTTGCCACAGAGTTTAAGGTTTGTACAAATCCTGTGCAAGGCAGAATTGTACTCCCCGACCGTTTTAAAGTCGGCAAACCTCAGTCTGATCCACTCCTGCTCTGCTTGAGGAAGAATGGTGTACTTGAGCCTCTCAAACCGCTTCTTGAGTGCGGTCCAGAGTGCTAGCGCATTTCTCTCTGCCATATACTCATTCTTGAGAGTCGAGCAGAGATGGTGCCTGAGAAAATGAAGTGCCTGATCATTCTCCTCAGGTGTGGGTCTAGCGTCTTTCTGTCCGCTTATCCCAATAGCTGCGCCGAGCTTCCGACCCCCAAGCACAATCTCGACATCGGATGCCCATGTCAGATAGTTTCGGCCATGCTGGGCCAGCTCCTCGAACTCCCGGTTCGAAATTCCAGTCATCTACATGTGTATGAACGAAATAAAATAAGTTTACTGCAGGTAAACATGCATGAAAAATTTACTATAGGTAAATAAAGTGGTGCAATAGTTTCTCATAATGTTTCATAATTTTCTGTGCATTTTCTATAATTTTACTGCTAATTTCAGTGATTAAAAGCAATTAAAACAATTACAATTAACCAAAACAGTAAATAAATACAGAAAATACAGAGAATAATAATGGCATAAATAAATAAACTTCAAATGCAAAAATTGATGCAAAATTCGGATTCCCGAGGCCCTTTTATGCTAAAATATGAAATTTCAGCAAATTCTGCAAATCCAGAGGGTTTTTACGCAAAAATTTCAATTCAGAGAAAAATTTGCGCAATTTTCTGATTTACCGAGGGGTTTTCTGAAAAAAACTGGACCCGCTCGTAAATTTGAGGCCTTATTCGTAATTTTCGGGATTACGAGGCTTATTATGCAAGATTTTAGGACTCAAATTAAATTATTAAGGGCCAATTGGTAATATTCAATATTTCGGGTCCTTTTTTTTGTAAAATCCGGCGCCCCCCCACCGACCGGCCTCCCCCCTCTTTTTTTTTCCAGCCCTCCTCCCCCGGCCCAATTCTCCCCGGCCCATGTGGCCTTGCCCTCCTGCTGGCCCCCTTTTCCCACGGCCCATTGGCCCAGCTGGCCCACCCGGTCCGGCTTAAGCCTCCCCCTAGGGTTTCCCCTTGCCCAAATTCCATGCGGCGGCAGCGCAACAGCAGCCCGAGCTGCTCCTTCGGGCGAGTGTAGGTGAGACGGCCAGGCTGAGGTGCGGGCCACTTCGGGTGGCGGCTCAAGGCGGCGGGGAGGCCGGTGGTTGAGCGCCGGGCGGCGGCGGACCGCATGGGGCCGACGCGGGCGGAGCCGGGCGCGTTCAGGCACGGGGTGGAGGCCGGGCGCGGGGTGGAGGCCGGAGGCGCAGTTCGGGGCGGGGAGGAGGTGGGCACGGCGGAGAGGCCGAGGCGGCGGGCCATCACGCGCGCGGGCGCGGCGGGGAAAAACCGAGGCGGCGTTTGGGCCAGCGACGGCGGCAGGAAACCCGAGCGGGCGCGCGCGCGGGCGCATGCGGGCGCTGGCGGGGCCGCTGCCGGGGGCGACTCGTGTGGGGCCGGTGGCGACGCGGTGGGCCGGGGCCGGTTGCAGGCGCGTGCGGGCGCGGCAAGGCGGCGGCGGCCGGAGCTGCGGGGTGCGCACGGGGCCGACGGCTATCCGTGCGGGGAAGCGGCGGTGTGCGCGGGCCGGTGGCCGTGCGATTACTGGCCGCAAGGTCGGCATCCCAAGCGGTAGTCGGCCGGCGGCTACAGGCCGTCGGTCGTTATTATTTTTTTTTCTTCTGTGCAATGCTTATGCAGAAAACCGAACAAGACAGATGCAGAAATTTAATGCAGTGATCATACGGGATCAAGCAAAAACATGCAAAATTTTGTTTCTACTTTTATGATGCAATCAACATCTACCCCGTTTCGTAATCCACCGATCGACATTGTGCCGGCGATTTCAGATCTGCTCGCGGTAGATTTAGGGCGGATTTGCATCTAATCTACAGTGCAATCAACATCTACCCCGTTTCACAATTTACCGATCGACATTGTGCCGGCGACTTCAAGTCTGCTCGCGGTAAATTAGGGCGGATTTGCACCGTAGAATTTCAATCTAGAACGCGGAAAGAAAATACAGATTCAAAGCGATCTAGAAAATCAATCTTGTGCTTCGATGATTACCTCGTTCACCGGAGCGAAGTCGTGCTGATAACGTGTTGAGGAACCGACGCTGGAGACCAGTCCGAGCGATTCCTCTGCTTAGAACAAGAACGAATCAATCACAGAATCACAGAATAATAGATTGAACACAGAGAGGTAGAGAGAACTCCTGGTCTTTCTTTATTGCTTTAGATTGCATCGGGGTACATAATGAGGGGGGGTCTAGGCCCCTATTTATAGCCTACGGTGGGGTGCCCAATTAGATCAGGACTCTTGGATAGAGTCCAGGTTTCCTAACAGGATCAATGATGTTGAGGCGTCAAGGATGTCGGTAGAATCGGATAGTTAGGGCTCAGGAGTTGTCTTGTTTCCGTGATTCCTGCGGTCGATCACGTACGAATATCGTATTGTTTGACTTGCTCCAACTCCTCCGTCGTCCCTTTTGGACCCATATATCACTCGATCGAAAAGTAGCCGCATGTGGCGCGTCGCCCTTCATAGCTCACCGTTGGATTTGGCCGAACGAGATAGCTACCGGCTACTCAACTTGCGCGCCATATCCCCGTGCGCAGCTGGCCGCGCCCGTGCTGCGCCGTCACGCAGGCACGCACTCACGCCGCCGTAGAGCCGCCTAACCTTGCGAGTTGCCATCGGGCATGAGAGGCGTTTAGTTTGACGGTAGTAGGGGTGGACATATGGCTCGAGGTTCGTGGCTTGGCTCGGCTCGATACAGGGCCGAGCCGAGCCAGAGGTTTAGCTCGGCTGCTTAACGAGCCGAGCCCGAGCTGGCTCACGAGCCGCTCGTGGGGCTCGTTTGGCTCGGTCACACGGCACTGTCTCGGGCGGTCGGGCGGCCTATCTCAGCCATCTGCGCGGCCGGCTCATCTGCGCGAGTGAAGACACCGCACCGACACCGCAGGTCTGCAGCACAGATCCCCGATCGGCCGAATGCGGCTCCTGATCCCCGTCCTCCTTGCCTCTCTAGCGGCGATGGCCGGCGAGCCCCTCCAAATCGATCCCATCCCGATCCCGTCCAAATCGATCCCCGGCTCTCGATCCCCATCCTCCTCCCACGCGCCACCCGATCTGAGCGGAGCTCCACCAAATCGATCCCCATCCTCCTCCCAGATCCCGTCAATCCCCGTCCTCCTCCCCCGCGCCGCCCGACACCGGCGGCAGCGGAGATCCCCGTCGGCTCCCGATCTGAGCAGAGCTCGCCCACGCAACGCGCCGCCCGACACCGGCGGCAGCGGAGATCCCCGTCGGCTCCCGATCTGAGCGGAGCTTGCCCACACGACGCGCCGCCCGACACCGATGGCAGCGGAGATCCCCGTCGACTCCCAATCTGCACGTTTGCAAAGGGTTCCAAACAAAATATGTGGGGGGATTTTGCTTTACTGTTAATCTGCGTCACCTGAGTGGCCTTTATCTACTGGCTATTGAATGTTGCTCTTACATATGAAATGGCAGCACTGTTTGTGAGACATATGATGTGATTTTACTATGTAAATGTAGCCGATCTGTTCTGCTGCTTCTGCAATCTGTTCTGCTGCAAATACCGATCTATTCTGCTGCTTTTGCAATGCAATCTGTTCTGCTGCTTCTGCAATGCAATCTGCACTTGAGATGATCTGCTCTGCCGATCTATTCTGCTTCTGCAATCTGCACTTGAGAGTTGAGATGATGTGATTTTGCTTGCATTTTGAGCTAATCTTGGGTGTAAAAGCATAATGTAATTTGCTTGCATTTTACTTGCTGATCTGTTCATATATGCTATGTTTCTTTCATATGTTTGTATAATTGCAATCAAAATATGTATTTTGTTTTAACGAGCCTAACGAACCGAGCCGAGCCGAGCCTGGTTTTTAGCTCGTTACCTTAACGAGCCGAGCCGTTTCGTTACCGAGCCGAACCAAGCCAGCTCGATATCCACCCATAGACGGTAGACTTATAATTTTTTTATTATAGTTAGTTTATTTTTTACTCTAGTTGAGTGATCTATTTGACGTAATTAAATTTTAAAAAATAAAAATAAAAACAGATCAGCCTATCACAGACAATACAAAGGAATACGGGGAAAAAAACAAAAAAGTTTAAAAAAAAGATGAAATTAAAGAATAGTGAATTAAAAGCAGAAACCAAAAGTTATCGTTGAAACGAGCGGGGCTGCTAGGCATTTGTTACAGCATGGCACGAGGTGAGAAACTAAAACGCTAGGCATTTGTTACGGCATGTACAATAATATAGACGGTTGTTAACTGTAACATCCTTTATGTTATCTATAGATAGAACTAAAGATAACCATACAATCAGTTATCTTTAAGTTGTCTATACAGGCTCCCATAATTTGTGGCCACAAAATACGTGAGGTACAAACGACATAGATATAATAGCAAAAAAAATTTATCTACAAAGGTTTTATAGATCGTATGATGCATACCAGACGGCTTCTTTCTATCTGCTCATTCTCTCATCAACATCATCAAAAATCTTACATAGAAAGGATTATTGACAACCAGAGGCGGAGCCAAACTTTTTTGAGCCCGGACACACCACCGTAGTCCACACCATGCGGTCTAGCACCCGTAAGCGGTGTGCCGCTCCTTGCCACCCGCTCACAAGACACAATGCACAGCCTCTAAGCCCACAAGCTCACAAGAAATAGTGGTTTCTGCGCTTCCTCCCTGTGGGCTCGTGGGCTCTCCTGTCTTGCCTGAGCAGCATCCGCACAGCCTGCCTCCTTCAGAAAAACAAATATTGGACTACTACATAAAAAGCACGGTAGCACTTGTATATATTATCAAGGTGGGTTTGTTCGGGCACTGATTTGTTAGTATATCACTGTGTTGGTTTTCATCTTCACCTGACGCTGCTTTGCTCTCTCTCTCTCTCTCTCTCTCTCTCTCTCTCTCTCGATCGATCTTCCTACGACGTCCTCGTACAATCCGATGACAACCGAACACATCAGACACGTATGTACACCTTGTATGATCAAATTCTTCCATCGATGCAACTTCTGCAACCAATTTTTATTCTATAATGAAAAATTTAGATCTTTTCCCCAAAGTTCCTCAAAGAAAAAACAAAAGATTACCCCAAAGTTGCGTGCCAACGGTTAATTTGTGGATCCGAACTCGTGGACGTTTCGTATCTAGTCGTAGCTCCTACGAAGTATGCCCCCAGGCAATCTGTAGTACTAGTTGCGTATGCGCGGCGCACGCCGCGCAGGACGTATTATATGAAGAAATGCGTTATGTATAAAAATGGTTTAAATGTTAATTTTATGCTTTTTTGTTTTGCTGTGTTAATACAACGAGTGTTGGTAGTTGTGGAGAAAAAAGGTTATCTATATAGGTAAAACGAAAAGGGTAGATTATGACGTAAATGTACACAAGAAGTGGTGAAAAGAGAGCAGAAACTGGTGGGATCTGAAGAAAGCTATTATATGAAGCAAATTTGGATTATTTAACAAGGTGTAACTGATAAGATGGTTTTCTTTAGCAGCGTTGAGTTTTGTCACACGGATAGCATAGCTAGGCACATTTTATACAACAAAATAATAAGTGTTAACGGCGGCAGATCATGTAGTAAGTCTAGCATGGCTGGTCATATTTTGTACAACAAAATAACAGTGTGAGACATTCTGTACAACAAAAGAAGTGGAGCCCATTGGAATAAGTCTTGACAGGAGCGAAAAGCTGAGCGACAGTTATACGTTGGATAGTAACAGCAATGGATGGAATGGAAATATGCTGTTGGTTGTGAGCACCATGTTTATTTCTCCTGTGTGGAAATTACATGAGAATAGAACTGTTAGTATGCGTGAAGGTATTATTTTCTATATAGCAATAAGTGGCAGTTTTGAGGAGCACATCGTGGTATACCTACTGTGGCGCGTCTTCTTTTGCATCAGGGAAGAGCTGTCTTGCAGTCTTAGTCTTGTGCGTAAGCTCTTTTCCTCTGTAAAGAAGTATGTATAGTGTGAGAAGAAAACATATACTTGTAGCACAGATGTGTTGGATTTTTGAAAAGGAGTATGTAATGTAATAAATCACAATAAAAGGAGCACCTTTTGTTTGATGCTGTTGATGAAGACGTCAGGTGTGTTTCTGTAGATGTAATAAGTTCGCGCGTTCTTTTTTCAGATTGTGGGGATGGTGTGGTCTTGCAAAAAAGATGTAAATAGTTACATGTAAGGAAGCATATGCGGGAAGTGCATTCAATATAGCTTGTGCTAGATGTCATGTTGTAGGAAAAAAAACTGATGCTAAAATTTCTGTTACTTGCAAAGTAAGGGCGCTCGTTGTTGGAGTAGCTGGGTCTGCATGTGTGAGAGTAACAGATGGGCCTATTAATCAGGTAGAAATGAGTTATTCTTGTTATGTTTACTGGGTTGACATATATGTTTGACTGGATGTAAACGTATGTGCTTACCTGGTAAGAGGAGTCTGGCGTGGTGTAGTTCAGACGTTATTGATCGAACGCGAAACGTTGGGATGTCAGTCTGGAGCGATCGTTCTGACATCTGAACAATAACTTCATGTTTTTGACCAACAATTGCTTTTATTTCAGGCGGAACATGTTGTATCTGTCCTTCTGTTGTTGCGACTAAAAGCATGGCAGGTCTGCCAATAAGTTGTTGGCCTACGTCACCAAAGAAGATGAATTCTGCATGGATTCTGTCTTGTTCATTGTCTTCAGAATCAGTGACATACACACTTATTTTATATCTGATTTGAGAATTTGAAAGGAAGAACATATGTTAGGTCTATTTCTAAATTAGGCAATGATAAATTGCAAAAAAGACATCAGCTATATGAATGTATGATTAGTGTTATACCTTGGTTCAGCCGTTTTACCACCACATCTTTTGCACTCGTATCCATCTCCATGTGGGAATGTTTTTTTCCAACATGAAGAACATGATATATACCACCAAGATTGTTCTGGCACTAAGCTAGTGATGATAATAGTGAGTTTGTATCGTTGTCCCTGTGTGTATGATATTTGAAAATAATTAGTGCTTTAGTTATCTAAAAGATTGGATGTAAAGAAATTTGTAAGGTTGAGGTTTATCTTACTAAAGCTTCGTTTGGTATGAGCTCTATTAATTCTCGAACTGTTGTAGGTATGGGATTGTTATCAGCATGTGCATCTTGTTGCCATTCAATTTGGTGTGGCTGATTGCTAATCCTATGTGTGACATTATAAATGGATGTAAAAAGAATGCAGAATCAAAGAAAAAAATGTATGATATATGTGTTGGTAATCTAACAGTTTGGATAAAGCATGATTAATACATGTTTTGCAGAGCGTGTATTTCAGGTATTGGTATATTGATATACCATTTTGATGCAGAACTGCTCTGTAATGCAAGCTGACCTACATATGTACAGGAAAAGAATTTACAAAGGAGGTAAAGACAAATAGATGTATTTTATGTATATGCTGCAGTATCTGTATTATTAAAGAAAAGAGGGGAT
The DNA here is from genome assembly GCA_017311315.1 of Dendrocalamus latiflorus. Lineage (NCBI taxonomy): Eukaryota > Viridiplantae > Streptophyta > Magnoliopsida > Poales > Poaceae > Dendrocalamus > Dendrocalamus latiflorus. The sequence goes on from CM029618.1 coordinate 4,895,718, forward strand.
AATGTACCTAAATATGTGCCAACAAGCATGCCAACAAATAAAGCAACAACTGGTGTATCTTGAGAAATGGTTAGCAGTATTTCAGCATTGAATAGTTCGGCATGATGGCCCCATAACGTTATGATTGCTGTCTGACTATAAACACAAAAGGAGACATTTTTATGTTTATCATAGAATCATAAAAATGTAGGCATAGATTGTAACAAGTAAGAAGATAGAAAATGTATATACCTTCCATCACTTATGTTTATTGTTCGTTTAACAGTTGGGCCTAATTTTGTTGTTGTTTGGATTAGCTGGGAAGCAGCCGTTATGAGAACAACAGTATCTAGTAAATAATTGAGCATAAATAAGAAAGAGCCAGAAATGAGATACTGTAAATTAACTATATCGGGATTAAGTGAGAAATGAGAAAAGTATACCTGATAAGAGAGTATTTTTCCCAATACGATCGTTTAGGACAGAAAATGGGACTGCATTGTATGCATAAACAGGAAAGCCTTCTGGTTCTGGCAGTATTTCACTAACCTTGGTGTATTTTGAAAAGCGGGCTAGAATAGTGCCATCAATTGCTTTGTATGTTTCTTTTGCGGGAAGGACTTCAAAATATTCAATTTCATAAATACATCCTTCTTTCAATAAGGACGTAAATATATGAAGCCATCTCTGGGGAACTAATCCTTCCATAAGATTTCCCTTGAAAAATAGGAAGTATAGTTTAGGTGTAGAAAAAAGAAAGTATGCTGTATATAGAGAACCATCAAGATATGATCTCTAATATGGTAACGATTTGTGTTTGTTTAATATAAAGATAATGTAAAAGAATAGATCAGTATTTACATGGTACATGAAGCAATGCATAAGATGCACAGATTGTTTGGATATATATGTTGTTAGTGTAGTAGCCTAGTTATTGTAAAGAACATACAAATTGAGATATATGTAAATTTTAGAATAATAGACATGGTAAGATAATTGTCTAGTAAATTGTAAGAAGGCTAAAATGTGGAAAGGTATGTAGAATGTGGCTGTGACAGTGATAAGTATAGATGGGAAAAAGGTGGCAAAAGATTAACAGAAACATATGGCTGTTGCAATAAGAATATAAATTTGGATATGACTATTGTATGTAGAAAATGACGAAGTTAGCATCACTAATGTAGTAATGATATGTGTGTACTGAAGATGAAGATGCTGCAAAAGAGCCAAAGATTATCTATATGGAGTAAGTAAAAGTCTAAAACGTTTTATACCTCTTTGTCAAGCATAATGAAGTCTAGATGGTATACATCTGTTGAATCACGTGGATTTCTAAATTCCCAAACTCGCGGCAAACGTACAAGGATTTTCCATTTGTGCGAATTCTGATTTATTTGATTTAACAGTGAATACGCCATACAGAACCTGCACATGATAAATAGGTTAGATTATAAATACTGTATTCATAGCTAAAGAATTATATCAATGAATTTTATGTGGTATAAAATCGAAAAGCAATTTTGTACAGCGTAATCAAAACAGTATAGGGTATATTATTTGAGAGCATAGATAGGTATGAAGAGAGAGAAATCAAAAAAAGAGTTTAATGACATAGGTAACGTAGAAAGGGAGGAAAACAGTGATGTTTGCAGTATGCAGAAAGTTATAGCTTAGTATGTAAGGTGTTTTTTGGGTATAATAAATAGATGTATAAGTCATGAATATAAGTAATCAACAAAAGAGTAATATGCCTAATATGTATAAATAAACAGATGGAGATGTATATCTTTTTTGAAAGAAGGAAGAATACATGAATTGATTCTAAGATATAGCACATGAATTCGGTAAGGTATAAAAAAGTAAGTATATATTTTATATTTTTAAGAACTTAGAGAAGTATATATCATAATCTGACTTACAAATATAAAGGTGTATGCACAAAAGGTGATTTGTGTGGCTGTTCTGTGTACTGGATGGAAACAGGGCACAAAAAAACTTTTTAAGGAAAGCAAATTAGAGCAGAGAAGAAGAATAGTGGTGAGAACCACTAAAGACAAGCAAGCACTTCTTTGTACACTATATTTTTTGTTTCATTACAGGCACTGCCCTTTTCATTTTCAATGAGTATCTTTAAGCCTGAACGTGATGTAACACGTGATACCGCCACATATAGCTGCCCATGAGAGAAGACTGGGTTTCGTAGATAAATGCCAACTTTGCTTAAAGTTTGTCCTTGACTTTTGTTAATAGTCATTGCGTATGAAAGCTTAATTGGAAACTGTCGTCGCTGTAGCGTGAAAGGCCACCGAGGACTTGTCGCATTTAACACAATTCTTGGTATACAGACAGTGTGGCCAATATTAGTTCCAGTGATTATACGGCCTTCAAGAATCCGATCACCAAGTCTTGTAATAATGAGACGTGTTCCATTACAAAGACCCATAGACTGATTTATATTCCGTAGCAGCATCACTGGAACACCTATTTTCAGATAGATAGCATGATGCGGAAAACCATTGAGTGTTATAGAATTTAGAAATTCAGGTGGATACAGGAGGTTAGCATCACCAATTTGAGTATCAGATTGAGAGATGCTGTCAAAACTAAGATATTCTTTACTGTCACCAGGAATTTTTTCAAAAACAGCTTTGTTCAATTCATCAACAGCAGCATTAGTTGGGCAAATTATTGCTCGCTGAGCTAGATATTCACTGTTTTGATAATTTAAACAGAATGAATCATAGGTGGCATCCACAATTGCATCCATGTTGTTATCAGTTGGCAGTAGGAGAAGATCATTTGGTATAGTTATCCAAGTGGGATGAATTTCTTCTGATTTTTTAACCGCTGGGATTTGACCATTTCCAATATCAAGTACCCACTGAGCAAAGGCAGATAGAGATTGACATTCTGCAAGCGAAAGTCTTGGATTGTGAAGCCTCATATTAGTAGATAATTTGAGTATCTCGATGTGTTGCCAAAGTGGTGACTTGATAAGTGAAGATTGAATAATTTCTGCCTTTGTGCCACCTTCAATAACAGGTAAGATTTGGCGGAAATCTCCACCAAGAACAATAAGCTTTCCACCAAAAGGTATATTCATATAACCAGTATCTTCAACAGACATAATATCGCGTAATGTTCTATCAAGTGCTTCAAAACAGCGTCTGTGAGTCATAGGCGCTTCATCCCAAAGAATCAGAGAAGTTTTTTTAATAAGTTCAGCTAGCATTGTTCCTCGTGGTATACTACATAAGCTTTTTTCGTTGATATCAAGAGGTATCCTAAAACGAGAGTGTGCTGTGCGACCACCTGGAAGTAGAAGCGAAGCAATTCCAGATGAAGCTACAGCAAGAACTATTTGACCTCTAGCTCTTAATGTAGCTATGATAGCATTCCAAAGGAATGTTTTTCCAGTACCACCATGTCCAGAGACAAAGTAAAAACCGCTGTTTTTTTCAGTCACGCACGCTATAATCTTGCTGTATATAACAGACTGCTCAGGATTGAGTTGATCACATAATGAATCAGCATGTGTTGACAGAATAGTTCTATCATAATCTAACTCTTCAGCAAGAAGTCTATTACCAGAAGGAGAACTGCTGTATGTTGATTGGCTGTCTATATTGTATGTAGCAAAGTTGAGACCATTCTTTGAGAAAATAGTAAACAACTCATTTATCAATTGGGTCTGCAAATAACTGTTTGGTATTGGATACGTTGGATTTTGTAATCCTTGTCGTATTTTATATGCTATGTCATCAGCAAGAAAACACCAATATTTATCAAATAGATTTTGAGGATTAACAACATTGCAGAAAGAAAGCGCAATCATGAACAGGTGCCTAAGCTGATATGGAGTAGCCCAAATAATTGCTTCATCAAAGAGCAAAAACCACTCTGTATCATCACCAACTAAGCCACGAGCTTTGCAAGCTTCTTTGAATGTAAGATAACGCACACCATCGAAAGTTCTAATATCTTCATAGCTTTGTGCACCAGAAACAACCATTAAAAGCATCCTTAGGTAAAATAATTCACCGGTGCTTGGATGCACATTATATATACGACCAATTTTTGATGTTTTGCGTTTCCTTTTCATCCATTTTTTGTTATTGGTATCCCATTTCCAGTTTGATGGGAATTGATAATATGTAGAAGATCTTGCTTCTACAAACTGTTGATTGGCAACAAACCATTCAGTTATGGTAGTTTTTTCCGCTCTTGGATCACTAACAATTTGCTGTAAGTTTGTTTCTTCATGGTATATAATTTTGTTCATACCAGGCATATGCACAGTTAACCGTTCAACGGAAGGCATTCGACCATGTATTTCAAATTCAAATAATCGCCAAATGGCTTCACATGATGATAAGTATCTACAAAATTGTTTTGCGTACAAAAGTGTTAATAAACAGGCAAAAACAGCATAAAAGTGGTAAGAAAAACTGAGGAGAAACTAATAAAAGCATTAACAAAAACTAAAAACAATGTATAGTACAAAAAAGTATAATGTACTGTTTAAATAGAAGAGTACCTGCATTTAATATAATCAGCAATTTCATCTATCCCTTGTCTAACTTGTGTATTAGCTGTGTCTGTTGACTGGTCAGCAGCAGAAAAATTCATTCTTGCTTTATCTTGCCCTTTAGTAAGATATTTGAATAAATATTTCACAAGGTTTGTTTTATTACACCATTCAACATTGATGTGAGCCTGGAATTTTTTTAATAAGCTCATATTGTATGGAACTACCCATCTGTTATCCAATTTGATACCATTCTTGGTAATAAAATGATTTGTATCTCGGCGACGATATATTGGAAAGCCAGATTCATTAATGATTGTTTCTGAGCAAAATTCTTTCGGATAACGTTTTGAACACATCCCATTTTTCATACATGGACATTTCCTATTAAGATTCCCGCATGGACCATGCATCATAAATTCTTCAATAAGAGCATAACCAAGTGGGTCAATATTTGGATCAGGAATTTCAGCACATATAAGGGAATCTATGAATTCAGTAGTTAGATCCATTGTATGATTAGCAAGCCATATGAGGGTATGAACATGAGGTAGTCCTCTCTTTTGAAATTCGATAGTGTATAAAACTGTTAGAAACAAAGGAAACAATTTAGAGGGAAAAGCGATGCATTAAAACGAAGGAAATATATTCAGAGTGGGAGCAATAAACTAACCTGCTCGTATAACACCAAAAGTGTGGCCACTTTTTATGTCAGAAATATATTCAGTGAGCTTCATATGAAATACTCGAGTAACAATATCAGAACGGTCAATGTATTTTTGACCAGGTTCGTGTTTGAGTGCGTCTGTTATTTCAGGCCATCTTGAATTACATGTGAAAGTAGAAAAGATATCAGGAGGACCATATTCACGACATATAGCCATAGCATCTTGATAGTTGAGTGCGTTGTATCGAGGGCTACCGGTAAAGCTAGCAGGAAGCAAGACCCTAATACCAATATTTCTGCCTTCTGATGTGCCTTCACCAAGTGCATCCGAAATACCTTGATATGTGTCTGAACGCAAGACATCTTGGTTGAAGAAATGAAATGATAAACGATTTGCTTCTATACATGAATAGCAATCAACCTCTATTTGACTTGAGAGGCGGCCACAACATGTATAAGGATTTGGTTCATTTCTACGATAATGACATTCATAGCAGTAGTATTCAAGCATTGAGACTTGATCTCTAACATGTGCCACATTGTCATCAGTAGTTCTGTATTTTATACCAAGATGGAAGCCTTTTTGACCATATGGAAATAACAATGGATACTGAAGAGACATTAAAGCAGGATTGAGAGGCGATACTTGTTTTAGATAACCAGGATGAGTTTCGACAACGATATCGAATCTGTTGTTTTCTAAAGATAGATCACCAACAATTAGGGCAGCCAGTTCAGATACAGTTGGTAAAGAATATCGATCATCGTGGGTGTCAGATGAACCAATAAGACGAATATGAATTTCTGCATTCTCTTGAGAAAATAAGCGATCTCGTGCCATTCTGAATTCTTTTACTAATGGATTGAAACAGTTAAGCATATCAATCAAGGCAGCAACTATATTACTATCTGGTTCATCATTTGTGGCATCCTCTTTATCGAAAACAGAGAGCCTATTATGAACTTCATTGTGCGTATCATAAATATATAGCTGTGCATACTGCGGTTTTTGACCTCGTCTGGGAATTAATGAACCAATTCGGTGATGAACAACACCATTTATACGGAAAATATAAGGGCCTTCACCAGTGTTAATGGTTCTGTCAACATCTACGCCCAAGGAAGTGAATGCAAATAGAGAATTGTAGTGGCGAATCAAACGCATGAACTAATTTGACTGTGAGCCTTTATCAAATCCAATCAGTTCTTGAAGAGGATATGGGAATTGCTTATGTGGTGGAAGAGAAACTTTACCACCACGACAACATCTATTGTAAGTAACTCGCTGATGTCTAGAAGAGCTTCTATGGTGAGATCTTTCTTGGAACCAAAATATGGCACCACATTTATTACACTCATAATCTGGACCACCGTAATATGATCGATTATCATAAGTGGCTGAAATGGTGTTAAAATCAATATAAAAGTAGGAAGAGCAAATAGCTTTAACAATCATATAAAACACATTAACAATCAACGGTGTAAAGGCAACAATATGGGCAAACCTTTTAAAAAGGAAATATATTCCTTAGAGAAACAAATGGTTGGCTCTTTAAGTGGGGCTAAGTGAAAAGGCAGTGTGTTACCTGAAATGTCAACAATATGTAGGGATAAACATAAACTAACGGATGAAAAAACACATGAGTTTTGAGGGAAGCAAAAATGGGAAACTCAAGAAATCTTACAAAACAAAATAACAAAAGAAAAACACCTGTTTTAGCAATACTGCGATGCAGGTTGGATAACCTTCTTTTTTTCCTATTGCTAGCTGCCTCAAGTGAACTAACCAATGGGCAAAAATGGTCTCCTATTGTGTTGAGAAATCAAACAAACAAAGGGTAAACAAAGAATGAAAAGCAAAACTAATTGGAAACGAAAAAATGGTTATAAAGAGGGTGAATAACCATATTGACGCTTTAATCGTGGAACCATAGTAACATCTGTGATGAACGCTGTGTAACAATAAATAGAAGGAAAGACACGTATCAATACGAAAGCAAAGCTTTAAATGGGAATTGGAAAAGGCAAAAACGATGTTGTCTATAAAGTACGAAAGACTAACAATAATCGTACATGGCTGTGATGGTGACTGGAAAAACAATGGTGTGGTGGTAGTAGACAAAACATCTGGGGATACTAATGAAGGAATCGTTGAGCTAATTGGTTGCTTTCCACGTAGAATCTCTTCACGGTGAGCTCTAGCGGAACGCGATGGATCCATAAAACTAAATACCAATAACCAACAGCAATGATTTATGAGAAAAAATCAATATAAAAATAAATCAATATAAAATCACACACAAAAAAATAGTAATAAAAATAGGTCGATATTAATGATGTAAATATAGATACATATAGGCTATATGACATTAACAACATTTTATCGATAAAACAATGAAACGGGAAAAACAGCAAACATTTAGATTTATAATAAGAAAATAATGAATGAAGAAAATAAAATAATAATTTATAATCTAATAGAATACAACAGCTAACCAATATAATAGGTATAATTGAATATAACATAGTTATTACTTGATAATATACATAAATAGCTGTCCTATAGAAATAAAAACAACAAATAAGAAAAGAACGAAGCTATTTAAAGAAAAGGAGAGAAAATCGAAATGTATAATACCTAAGTAAGAAGTGAAGCCAGGAAAATAATAAACTATAATCTGATATAATACAATAATTAGCCAATAAAACAGCTATAGGTTAATGTTACATAAATGTCAGATGATGATATGTATAAATAGCTATCCTATATAAGCAATAACACTGGATGAGGAAACAAAGGAATTTTTAAACAAAGGGAGAGGAGTTTTTTTTTAATTAAAGCAAAATGGTAAGAGCTATAGGTTACATAACAGGAATGCCATTTTACCAATGAAATAACGAAATGGGAAAAGTAGTAAATGGTAAAATCTATAATAAGTAAATAATCAATGAATAAAGCAGAATAATAACCTATAATGTAATACAACATAATAGCTACCCAATATAATAGCTATAATTGAATATAATATATAACCACTACATGTTAATGCACATAAACAGTCATTTCATAGAAGCAACAATGATGAATAAGGAAAGAAGCAAACTTTGTGAAGAAAGGAGAGAAGATTTAGATGTATAATAAGTAAATAGAAAACAAAGAAAGGAGAGTAATAAATTGTAATCTGATATAATATAACAGCTAGGTAATAAAATAAATATAACTGAATATAACGTAAATGTTGTACCATAACGTATATAAATAGGTACCTTATATAAGCAATAATAGTGAATGAGGAAAGAAGAGAATGTTTAAAGAAAAGAAAACGAGAAGTCTCTAACTAAAAGCACAAAGGTAAGAGTTATAGGTTACATAGCAATAACAACATTTTACGAACAAAATAATGAAGTGAGCAATGATGAATGAGGTAAGAAAGAAAGTGTGTAAAGAAAAGGAGAGAAGAGTTAGATGTATGATAAGTAAATAGAAAACAAAGAAAGGAGAGTAATAAATTATAATTTGATATAACATAACAGCTAGGTAATAAAATAAGTCTAACTGAATATAACATAAATGTTATACCATAACGTATATAAATAATCATTTTATGTAAGCAATAATAGTGAATCAGGAAAGAACAGAATTTTTAAAGAAAAGAAGAGGAGAAGTTTCTAACTAAAAGCACAAAGATAAGAGTTATAGATTGCATAACACTAACAACATTTTATGAATAAAATAACGAAATGAGGAAAGTAGTCAAGAGTCAGACCTATAATAAGTAAACAACGAATAAAGAAAGTAGAATAATGATCTATAATCTAATAAAGTATAATAATTAGCCAATATAGTAGCTATAATTCAATATAATATAGCTATTATCTGATAATGTAGAAAGGAATTTTTAAACAAAGGGAGAGGAGAAATTTCCAACTAAAGCAAAAAGGTAAGAGCTATAGATTAGATTATAGTAATGACATTTTATCAACGAAGTAATGAAATGGGGAAATTAGTTAAAATTAAGATCTATAATAAGTAAATAATAACCTGTAATCTAATACAACATAATAGTAACCCAATATAATAGCTATAATAGAATATAATATAACTATTACTTAATAATTCACATAAATAGCTATATCATAGAAGCAATAATGATGAATGAGGAAAGAAGGAAAGTCTGTAAAGAAAAGGCGACAAGATTTAGACGTATGATAGAATGTTTAAAGAAAAGAAGAGGAGAAGTCTCTAACTAAAAGCACAAAGGTAAGAGCTATAGGTTACATAGCAATAACAACATTTTACGAACAAAATAATGAAGTGAGCAATGATGAATGAGGTAAGAAGGAAAGTCTGTAAAGAAAAGGAGAGAAGAGTTAGATGTATGATAAGTAAATAGAAAACAAAGAAAGGAGAGTAATAAATTATAATTTGATATAACATAACAGCTAGGTAACAAAATAAGTCTAACTGAATATAATATAAATGTTATACCATAACGTATATAAATAATCATCTTATGTAAGCAATAATAGTGAATCAGGAAAGAAGAGAATTTTTAAAGAAAAGAAGAGGAGAAGTTTCTAACTAAAAGCACAAAGATAAGAGTTATAGATTGCATAACAATAACAGCATTTTATGAATAAAATAATGAAATGAGAAAAGTAGTCAAGACTCAGACCTATAATAAGTAAACAATGAATAAAGAAAGTAGAATAATGACCTATAATCTAATAAAGTATAATAATTAGCCAATATAGTAGCTATAATTCAATATAATATAGCTATTATCTGATAATGTAGAAAGGAATTTTTAAACAAAGGGAGAGGAGAAATTTCCAACTAAAGCAAAAAGGTAAGAGCTATAGATTAGATTACAGTAATGCCATTTTATCAATGAAGTAATGAAATGGGAAAAGCAGTAAAAATTAAGATCTATAATAAGTATATAATAACCTGTAATCTAATACAACATAAAAAAACAACACACAGGAAAAACCAATAGAGCAGCAATAGCAACAATACTATAACAAGAGCGAAATACAAACAGCATATTAATCAAGTAAGGGCTTAGAAAACTTAACTATCACCACGTGGAAACTCAACAAGGGAAAATACAGAATAGAACAAGGGATCCTCAAACGCTAAACGATAATGAGCCAACTGTGAATAATCCTGCATTGATGAAATAAAAATAGTATAAAAGACAAAAGAAAAAGAAAACAACATAATCACTACATAATGGTATATATAAATCGAACATTAACAACAACACAGCAATATAAGAACCTAACATAATCTAAAACGAAAAATTCTACACTGAAATCAGAACAGCACAACGAAACAAAACACTATAGACAAACATAATCTGAGTATTACATGACAGTTTATATAAATGGCTACGTCATACAAACAACATAGTCAAGAAGGACACCAACAGATGTAAATAACGAATTAAAAAGTACCATATACAGCATACAAATAGAAGCATATATAAATAACATATCTAAATAGGTATCTGATATCAATCCAGATAGTATAACGCGAAAGAGCCAATCATCATTAGAGAACTATCAATCAATATAGCATACGAAAACAAAACACTACCAAACATAACAGAATGTATCAAAGACGAAGGCTAAACACAGCGTAAGAAAACTAACGTTTCTTAGATTGGAAACAAGATATCTGGAACACTTCTGAATAAGAACGATCGAGTCGAGAACGATCCTGCACAATAAAACGAAGAACAATATAATATGAACGAAGCATAAATCGCATATAAAATAATTAACAGCACAGAAACAAGAGTTATTATCAGCAAACAAACTACGGAGGACGATCCAGACCTGAACCTTAAGCAGAACGCAAGAGAGCCGACGATTCTTAAACGGTATGCAAGACAAAATAACTCCGAATAAAGGACGCTCCAACCGCCAATGACCCTGCAGTGCGCAAACAGCGGCGACAAAGCGAATATTTAAATAAGCGCAACACCAGGCGCATTATAATAAGGGGACACAAACAATATACCCTAACAACATCACAAAAAGGATATAAAAGGTATTACATCTATACATTAAAGAATGAAAAAACAGCACAGAAATTCAATATACCCTAAGAAAAAAATTACCAGGTAAATAACAACCGATCCTTAGTTCGTACGCTAGTAAGCAGCATAAACAAGGAAGAATGTAGACACCGGTTTCATCCAAAGGACACCTGCAAGTACCAACAAAGCATTAACGTTAGGGATAAGCATTAACAAACCTAATAAAACACAAACGTGCAGAACGAAGCAAAAAATCAACAAATACAACAAGCAAAAAAAGAAAAGGTAAAGGGTTAAAAGACGTATATAAGAAAACCAACCGGCGCAAACGAAACCTACAGGGCGACCAGAAGGAAAAAATGACTATTTGAGAAAGCGATAGCAAAAAGCCGTGCACCAATTGTGTACACCCATGAAGCCCCCACAAGCACACAGCGAATGACAGGAACATCACTATCTAAGAAAAAAATAATCGAATCGTTATAGATCCCCATCCGGATGCAAACCAAGAAGCACACCAGGTGAAGCGCAGGTAAGAACCCAGAAAAACAAAACCTAATAGCTGAGCCGCAAACAATAAGCCAAAAAGTTAATAAAGAAAAAAGACAAACAACACTCAGCCGCCTCAATGGAGACTAAAACATCATTATCGAACAACAGATAAACGAATCGCAAGAGTTCCCCATCAAGCAAGAACCCAAAAAAGGGAACCTACCAGACGAGACGCAAACAAAAAGTGGCAAAAGTAGATATAGCAAACCAAAGCATCGCGGAAACAGAAAAGGGCAAAAACGCTCGCGCAACACAACCGAAACAAGAACCCAAATCGGAACCGATGCGCATACAGATGGAAGCCGAGAAACGCACGAGACGAAGCGCAGCCAAGAGCTATCCAGAACTAAACAGGCAAGCAATAACCCAGAAGGTAAACAAAAGAACGGACGCATCGCAAAACAAAAACACGGAATAAACAGGCTCGCAAAGTCCGCTACGAAGAGCATGGTCATGGAATACACGCGTCGCAGAGCAAACCGCCAGACGAACGAAGCGCAGTACGGCGCCTCGCAATATAAACCAGCGAGCGCGGTGGCGAAGCTGAACCAGCGGACGCGGGGGCGAAAGCCAAAGCCGGAATTAATCCCGAGCGCGTCACACGAGGACGCGCAGCTGCGCCAAGTAAATGAACCAGCGAGCGTGGTGGCGAAGCCGAACCAGCGGACGCGGGGGCGAAAGACAAAACCGGGATTAATCCCGAGCGCGTCACACGAGGATGCGCGCTGCGCCAAGTACGCGTGCGTGCGCGGCGGCGAAGCTGAACCAACCGAGCGGAATTAATCCCGAGCACGTCACACGAGGACGCAAGCTGCGCTGAACCAGCTGTGACCGCCACAGGAGGACAAAAGCGCGGCGCGCCATCTACGCAACGGGAGCGGTCGCATGCATGCACCGGAGCGAGCAGTACACGCCTCCAAGCCACACGTCGAAGGTAGAGCGCTCACTTTACACGCGGCATAGCTAAGAAGCCAGAGAGTCCCCCAACTTTGTATAGGTTAGTATGTACTGCCATGATCACCGTGCTTTGTTGATAGTCATTTATTTGGAATGTTCGTTATGATATAACGTTTTTCCTATTTTTTTCTATTTTTTTGAAAAAATAACTACCGCTACAGTGTAATTTTAATTATATATTTAAAAATACAGATGAAAGTTTAAGCTATAAACCAAGTAGAGCAAAGTCTTAGGAGGTGTTTGGTTGCCAGCCACAGTTTACCATGCCTAAGGTTAGGCAAGTTTGACCAACTTTGGGAGCTATTTGGTTGCAGCCACAGTTGTGGCAAGATTCCCTTCCAGCAAATTAGATCCTACGCGTCAATGACTCAAAAAAGTGTGGCAATATTCCCTTAGGCTTACTAAGGTGTGGCAAAGAATTTGAGCATCTCAACTTAGGCAAGTGTGGTAATTTTTGTTGGTAAAGTGTGGCTAGCAATCAAACACCCCCTTAATACAAACACCTCTTACTAGGAGAATTTTTTTTTCTAGCCAGCAGCGTGGCCCAACTGGATGGAAAAAAACCTGTAACGCCGTATTCGCTTGTCGTTTGATGGTTGCCATATTCGCTTACTAGTAGCCTGACCGCGTGTTAGGACATTGGCTATGAGAAAGCAGACAGCACCATGCCATGACACTTGCCTGGTGGGGCCACCTCTGAGCTGTGTGTACCGACCTTGTAATGTTAGGCGGGCATGTGCGGAATTTTTGGTACAAATAATCCATTTTTTATTCGAAATTATAGATACCCGCGGGAAATTTTTTTACAAAAATAGGCTCCAGTCGCCCAATAGTTGAGCGACTGGAGCCTTTCGCCCAACCAGCGGACGACACAATAGCTGTCGCTTTACCCTCGGGCGACTGCATCTAGTCGCCCTCCCATTGGGCGACTTTCATGCAGTCGCCCAATGGTTGGGCGACTACACTCAGGGGCCGACAAAACCGTATGTACCGATCGTTTTATATATCGATGCAATATAAACAACTAGTCTGAAAAGATAAAATAGCAAAGTTCTATATGGCTTATATATACTCATTTGAAAGGTTTCGACGAGATCTACAACTTTTCAGTTGAAGAAAAATCCAAATTTTGAAGGGAAGAACAAGAAAAAGGGCAAAAACAGAAATAAAAAACTTGCGACGCAGGTTTAGGTCCAAAGATAGCCGATTTTCAGAGTCTTGGAGGGCGACTAGCACAAGCTGGTCGTTATTTTTGGATCGGGCTCGTCGTTAGCTTTCCAACGAGTACAAGAACGTCGAAAACGGACACCGTATGCAAAAGTTATGCCCGTTTTACTGAAGGTGTGTCGGAAACGAACTCGAATTCGTTTCGGCCTCAATTGAAACTACAACTTTTGATCCTATGGCCGAAATTGCTCAAATTTTTTTCTGGATGCTTTTGGATGCATGAAGAACAGCTCCACCAATTTTCACTATTTTTGGCGAAGGTTTGATGCACTTTTCAAATTTCGGCAAAATGGACTCTTTCCTCTCTTTTTTCTCTCGGGGACCTGAGTGCAGTCGCCCAACCATTGGGCGACTTTCATGCAGTCGCCCAATGGGAGGGCGACTAGATGAAAGTCGCCCAACGGTGGGGCGATTGCAATTAATCGCCCAACGGTTGAGAGATTTTTCTAGTTGTCGCTACTGGGTTAGGCGAAAGGCTCCAGTCGCCCAATGGTTGGCGACTGGAGCCTATTTTGTAAAAAAATTTCCCGCGGGTATATTCCTGTAATTTCGAATAAAAAATAGATTATCCGTACAAAAAATTCGGCATGTGCGTGTGTGAGATACAAGCAAGCCATGCGGGCCAAGGCCTGGAAATCTCCAACTCTCCATACCTGTTCCTTACTACCAATTTTGAGGCAGGCACCGTTTGGATCAAAGAATTATTGGAGAAAATACTACAGAACTGCACGTCTTTGGTTAGCTTAGCGCTACGTGATGAGCCCAAGCTGCAATACATTCTATCTAAAAATACGTAAAAATTTCTCTTCAGGACATGGTTGGAATACAAGGAAGCAGGAATAGGGAAAAGATCGCAAAGCCATACAGTTGCATAGCATAAATAGCAGAAAAAAAATACACGAGGTGTTTGGATCAACTGCAAGAAAAAGTGAGAACAATGGAAACTTTGGAAATTAGTATTTCAATATGAGAGAAAGAGAAATAGAAGGGTATTATTAGCATCCGAACATGTGATGTGATCATTCCCATTGTACACTCCCTTTATTCGTTGGATCTTACTCAAGAATCCATCTGCCACCCATCAGATCTGCACTCAAAGTGGCATAACACTCCTGCCGTTGTTCATAAGGGCGGCATTAGGAGGAGGAGCGGTGAAAGCGGCCACGTTGCCTCTCTCCTGCAACCACTGATCACTCCGCCATCCTATCCTTTTCGGTCTAGAGAGAAAGAGACGGGAGTGAGCTCATCCAAATTCGATTTGTTACAACAAAAAAGTCAAAAAGTGCAACAAATTATTCTGAGTTCGTAACAAAAATTCAAGAAGTGCAACAACTAATTCTAACCTTGTAGAAAAATATCCATTCGATTGCAACAAATCAATCACAACATCGGGTGCAACAAAACCACAACCCTATTGCAACAAAGGAAATTACGTAATACAAGAAATCAGTGACTTCACTGCGACAAGGAAGATGAGAAAAGTTGTAGCGGTGGTGGGCTCAAGAATTAACGCAGTTGTGATACGGGTATGAATATGGCAGTGTGTAGGACCAAGAATGACAACTAGAGGGGGTGAATAGGAGCCAACCTGATTAAAAGCTTTTCCAAGGGAGAAAGCAAATATCTTCACTCCAATAACTATAAAAGCTATGAAAATCAGAGACTAATCACCTACAAGAAAAGATCCAAGAAAAACCAAACCAAATGGACGAAAACTTGCATGGGCGATCTAACCGCAATGCATAGGGTGGTCTGACCTCTCTTCTATGTACAAAACAGATTTTTAGCACTATTTCAAATCTAAAAATCGATAAAACTTTTGTTTCACAACTCTAAATGGCTTGAAACTTGAATCAAGACTAGATCATGGCTTTAAAAACCTATCCCAACCAAAGATCTTGAAATAACATAAGAAAGTTGAGATCTTGAAGCTTTGCTATACCAAAACTAGGGTAAAATCATAAATTGAGCCAACTCTCAAACCAAGGCTCCAAATAGCATGAAATTTAGTATGCACCTTCTCTAAGATGTTAGGAACTTATTCCAATCAACGATAAAAAAATCGTTGCAAAGGTTTTGACTTTTTTCGTTTGAAGGAAGGTTGTAGCAAAATCAGACAAAAGAGGGAAACATCGATCTGCTCTTACTCGTGAGTTCTTGATTATCTAGATGACCTTGGATAGGTTTTCACATGTCATAGCAAGCTATTTTACAGCATGAACTCAAGTCAAAATGCCACAAGACCAAAACTCTAAAAACACGCTCTCTTGAGCCAAAACTGGGTAAACACAAGAACTTACAAATAACTAGCACCTAGATAGATGAGATATAGTCTCCAAAAGACATCTTCATCACTTACGCATCCCTGGTATAAAGCAAGATCAAGAGGGAAAGAGGAAGCACCAAAAAATCAAGCCAAATCAAAATTCCATCACTTGAATAAAGGGTGAAAGATTTTAATGAATTTTGATCTCTATTGATACTTGAAGATGAATGTTTACAACCACTCTATAGCCACACACAAATCCTCAGAATGACAAAAAGCTCAGGAATAAAAGCTTCTCACATCTCCTATAAGGTTCTCTCTAAGAACCTTAACACCTCTCAAGACTAGCCATGAAATCTGTTAAAAACGTTAGCCCTAGCCACATAACTCCCTCCTTATATATAGAGGCTCACAAGTGAAACCCAAACCAAAACCTCTAGTTGGGTTTCATCCATGACCTAAATGCCACTCTACCATCTTCCATGAAGTTTACCCGTTCCTTCTCCTTGAAGCAACCACATGATTCATCTTCAAGTCCATGTTGCTCTAATGACTTACCGCTAAGCCTCTTACCCGTTTAGATCCCATCGAATTGTCTTTGCTTGCAAAAGGTCCAAGTCACTTGGCGAGCCACATGTCTTTCCTCGCATCATGATGGTACCTGGGTTTTTTTAACCGTTTTGGATCTCAGTTCTTCCCTAAGCTTAGTCTTGATCTATTTTGTTTTGCCCATCATATCCACTACCGGTAGCTTCCGTTCCGGTTCCTCGTCGTTTCAGTTTATAACCACTCTGTTAGCCTCGGGCGTCTTCCGACGGCTCCTTGATCGTTTGGGCCTTGGATTCTCCTAAACATAGTCTCGATCGCTATGGACCTAAACTCTCCTAGCTTAGGCCTGGTCCCGTCCGCCTCACCATGGTGTAGATCTGGAGTCCTACAACCAATAACAATAAGCAAACCGTCATGTAGCACTGTATAATATACAAAATCATCGATTGACACAATTAGTTAGTACAATACACCATGCAAAATATATGCACCTAAACCATTGATTCTAATCCCTAGGACCAAACCTAGAGCCTTAGCAAACACAAGCAACGGCACACATTCCGTACCCATATTCGACAAACTTAGCTCCAAACCTCTAAGGCCGGTCTGACCGCTAATCACAAGTCGGTCGAACCGTCAATCAAAGGCCAGTTTGACCACTACCTCCCACAGCTAGTCTGACCATTAGATCTAGTTTTGTCAAACCACTCCTGGCTGTCTGATCGCTACCCTATGCTGGTCAGACCGTCGGTAATAGATGCAACTAAAAAATTATAAAAATCAAACTCAAACTCCGGAAACTTATCACAAACATGGAATAACCACCACATGATCTTACACAGTGAAGCATACGATGTGTCTGGATGTATGGACAGTAGCAATCTCTGGAAGAGAGAGAATCCGTCTAAAATAGGAAAAGAAAGAGAGAGAGTCAAACAAGAACGAATCTGTACAAGGGAATTCCCCGTAAGTTTGCAGTTTCACGAATGAACTTTTTGAACGAAAAGAACTGCTCTAGGTTACAGTTCCTATACTTTTCATCAGTTTGACGCAAACAAGCCCCGGTAGAGGCCAACGCTTCGATCAAGAGAGGTGACATGTCACACGAAACGCTTCTAGAAGCGAGGTGAATATCACAAACCGATCGTCGCAGTTGCAGGTCAAAAGCCAGAACGGGACGCGGAATCAACTTGCCGGCAAAAAGGTCGGTCCATTTTAAACGTGTTCCAAACGCCGTCCGCGTCCGTCACCGCGGTCGACGCGGATCAATTCTCAGGGGGCACGTCACATCGACGGTCGCTATCGCCCCTCGGCCACCCACCCAGCCCCACGCGACCGTCCGATCGCCCCGCGAAATAATCCAGCGGTTCCCCGAGCCAGGACCCGCACCTTCTCCGGAACGGTTGGGGATTTTTACTCTCTACCCCCTAATTCTTTCACCTATCCCTATAAGACGTTAGTCTTACGGGCCTGTTCTTTTAGCTTCTGTTTATAGTTTATAGATGCAATTTATAGTTTTTAGATTGTTTATCAGAGAGAGTATAAAGTAACAGAAATTTACATGTGATTTTAGTTAATATAAATGAAGTTACTACAGTATTTACTACAATCAACTTATAAATCTTATCTTTAAAAATACTCTATTTAAAAGTTAGTTGCCGTAAAAACTAAAAAATAGCTTTTAAAAGCGGAGAAAAAAAGCTTATTTTGCACTGACGAGGACCTGGATATAAAAAGACTATATTATTGGGACTTTGGGGGGGGGGGGGGGGGGGGAATGAAAAGGAGGGAACCCAACTTATTGAACTCTGTTTTCGCCTTCCCTTCAATTACAGAAGAGGAGCACGCGTTCTTCGCCTCTCACCTCACGGGAGGCGAGGCGAGGGGATTGGATTTGGGGAGGCTAATCAAGCAAGAACTCCGAAAGAGGATTCGCCTTTTCGCCTCCCCATCTCCTCCGCATTTGGATTTTTTTGGTACAGTTAATCCCACGCCCAAATCCGCAAGAATCACCGAGCAATCAAGCAAAGGAAGGCACGGATCCTAAGGCCTATGCGTTCCTTCCTCGCGTGTTCTGGCGGTGCGTCCTCTCTGATCTGAACGCGGGCGGCGATTTGGAGCGGCCAGGTTTGGTGATTGCTTGAGCTTTCCTTGCGTCGTTTCCGTTTTGATGGGATAGCTGTGAATGCGGGTAGTTGGGCGGGGGCGGTCTGTAGGTTTGCGTTGGGGGGGGGGGGGGGGGGGGGAATCGAATCCTTTTCGGGCCAGATTGCTGATCACCAGCGTTTAGTATGCCAGGTTGCCAGCCATTGGAATTGTGAGACGCCGGCCGGCGGGGGTGGCTGATGTCAAGGATTTTTTGGGGGGCGTAGATTTGTGCCTTTGCTGCCCTTATTGCTTGGTCCAAGTGGAATTTTGATTGGGTTGGCACTGTGCTTTCATCAAGATTTGTACATGCACTCGATATCATAGGGGCATTCGGTGCTGATGAGATACCTTTTGTGAACAAACGTGAATTTTGGAAGTGATGATTTGAGGTGACTTTTGTACTTAGTTAATTGGCATAAGACTAATGTGAAGGTATTCCCAAGTAAGAGACTCTGATTGATGTGAGATATGTGATTAGGGTGATTTTTATCATATTTTCAAATGTCGGTCTAATAATCATGAACTGACCTACAAAGTAACAAGCGTAGAGTTGAAGAGCAACTCATGTTTTTAGGTCTGTTTTCAACAACTGGTGTGAAAAATTCTTTTTGACATCATATACATCATTTCCTTGTTAGATGCTGCTTTGTACTAATTCAAACTGTAAAAGTAAGTTGTATAGCTGATTCATTTTGCCTTTGCTCTAATTGACAGATCACTAAATTTTCCTCGTCATACATTCACAAGCTTGCTCGAAAGGCTCTTCCTATATTCATTTTAGTATGAAGCCTGATTGGTTAATTTTCTGCAATCTTGATCATGATGGGGGATACCTGTACAAGTTTCCGCCAGAGTTTCCAATGTCTCATGATCTTGGGTTGAGTTTGTTCACACATGTTGGAAGATTGTTGGGGAATTCTTTTCAACATCGCAGGCATATCTGTTCTTCAGGGAATGGGAAGGTTCAGGAAGCATTCGCTTGCATGAATAAGTTTGCAGGAGCTTTCTATTCCTGGCTTTCTAGAGCGTCTGATCCCAAGATTTTCCATAGGTTATCAGCTATTGCTGGTCCTAGCTCTAGAGCTCGTCAGTCACATATAAGCTCTCGCATGCAAAATTTGGCGGGTTTGCAGTTTGGTTCTCTAAGAGAAGAGCATGCTATACAACTGTTCTTAGCTAGGCTTGCAAACGCAACACTTGGGCGACTGTGGAATGATTTTGAGCAGCACCATGCCTGCAATCTTCTTACTCTAGTTGGTGCTGCTGCCATCGTACCACCACTTGAAAATATGTAAGGCTCAGTACCATTTGTTTACGGTTCTCATGCTCTCTCTTTTTCCTTTTATTTTTTTTTTTGTATGCATTCATGATTTTGCTCTTGTTCTTCTTGTATCCTTCTATCTCATTGACTTCCATTGTATGAATGGACAAGATCGCCAAAGATGCTTGCAGAGTCGATGACGTTGGGAAATATTGATAATTATATCAACAGATCTGTGGAACAGCCTTATTTGAAAGGAAAACACGTAAGTTGTGCTTGTGTTACTGTACCAAGCACAATCTTTCAAGAAGATGCAGTTGAACCAAAAACTGGAATCAAGTTCCCTGCATTTCTCAAAGATGACTCCAGCCCAGCTACAACGGTATTTTCCCCTTCTTATTTAGGAGATTCTTATGTCATATAAAGCTCTTCTATGCCTGTACTGGTTGTTCTACAATTGCGACAAGCTTGTGGTGTACCAACCAATACACCGATATACCAGCTGGAATACTCCAGGCTAGTTTCTTTGTCAATGTAGAACTAACAGTGGACATAATTGTACATTGTGTATTATATTGACTTATTCTGTATACAAGACACTTGGTATGCTCCAATTGTTCTGTGGAGAATTTACTTGACAAAGTATAGTTTTCATCTTGTTGGTTTTTGATATATTATTGTCCTAACTTCTTGGCGTTGACGACTTCATGTGACAGTTCATTGTTAATTAAATTTACAGGTCCTTGTTGGGATGGGTTTCAAAGGCATGAAAATAATGAAGGTCAAAAATTTGGACCTGTACGCTTTTGGTTTATGTGAGTAAAATATTTTTTTTAAAAAAACGATTCTTTTGCTTGTGTCTATTTGCCAGCAAAACACTGTTTATCCGATATTCCTCCATTTGTCACTGATGCAGCTTTCTTGTAGATATGCAACCGAATTCTATTTGTGAGAAGCTGGGTTCTAAGTATGCTTCTGTTCCAACCACCACATTGAAGGATCACCCAGATTTCTATAATGATCTTCTTAGGTATGCTCTCCATTGATAAATTACCAATGTTGAATTGTTGTCATAGTTCCTTTTGTGACGATTTTGCTTGGCCTAAGTTCATCGCTTTTTATATTACATTTTAGGAAGTGTATAGGCTTAGCATGCACTAATGTGGCTGCGCAAAATTCAGTTTCCTTGTCGAGCAAGGTCCAGGGAGTATAAGGACTGTCCGTTGAGCTGGTTATATGTTACTGTGCTAGGCAGTTTCTGGCAGTACTGCATACTTGCTATGAGTTGATATCTTCTCGTCAAGATGTCTGCTTGTATGCATCCATGTCAGCATGTGTGTATGCACATAGGCACACGTGCACGTCTCACACATGTCTATAAGATCAGTAGACATTTTAGGCTTCTGAAAATTTATATAGAATTTGTTTGTTATGGAAATATGATAAGAAACTTCTCGTACATTCTATGTTCCTCTGATGCTAATAAAATTTTTATTATAATTTTCCAGGGAAAACCTTCATATGAGAGTTAGGTTGGTAGTTAACTACAATGGCCTTAGCATTGGTGCAGTGCGAGAGTAAGTAGTACGATTTTATCGTGCCCACAAAAAATCTTTTGCGTATTTCTGTTCTCATAAAAAGAATCTATGATCCATTCAAGACTGAGTTCGCATTTCTTATATTCCTTGCAGTGTATTCGAGAAGTCACTTGGCCTGCGTTTGCAGAAGGTACTTATTGCTTCAGCTGCTACTTTACTTCTTTTACTAGTCATGCAGACTTACGGGGGGCTTCTGCATTTTATTTCTCCAACAGATGAATCCTAACACGGATTATCATTGCTTGAAGACCTTTGGCTCTTACTTCACTGAAGATATTCCCATACCTGCGGTAAGGTTCAACGAATTTTTGGTACAAATAATCCATTTTTTATTCGAAATTACAGAAATATACCCGCGGAAATTTTTTTTACAAAAATAGGCTCCAGTCGCCCAATGGTTGAGCGACTGGAGCCTTTCGCCCAACCAGCGGACGACACAATAGCTGTCGCTCTACCCTCGGGCGACTGCATCTAGTCGCCCTCCCATTGGGCGACTTTCATGCAGTCGCCCAATGGTTGGGCGACTACACTCAGGGGCCGACAAAACCGTATGTACCGATCGTTTTATATACCGATGCAATATAAACAACTAGTCTGAAAAGATAAAATAGCAAAATTCTATATGGCTTATATATACTCATTTGAAAGGTTTCGACGAGATCTACAACTTTTCAGTTGAAGAAAAATCCAAATTCTGAAGGGAAGAACAAGAAAAAGGGCAAAAACAGAAAGAAAAAACTTACGACGCAGGTTTAGATCCAAAGATAGCCGATTTTCAGGGTCTTGGAGGGCGACTGGCGTAAGCTGGTCGTTATTTTTGGATCGGGCTCGTCGTTAGCTTTCCAACGAGTACAAGAACGTCGAAAACGGACACCGTATGCAAAAGTTATGCCCGTTTTACTGAAGGTGTGTCGGAAACGGACTCGAATTCATTTCGGCCTCAATTGAAACTGCTATAACTTTTGATCCTATAGCCGAAATTGCTCAAATTTTTTTCTGGAGGCTTTTGGATGTATGAAGAACAGCTGCACCAATTTTCACTATTTTTGGCGAAGGTTTGATGCACTTTTCAAATTTCGGCAAAATGGACTCTTTCCTCTCTTTTTTCTCTCGGGGACCTAAGTGCAGTCGCCTAACCATTGGGCGACTTTCATGCAGTCGCCCAATGGGAGGGCGACTAGATGAAAGTCGTCCAACGGTGGGGCGACTTCAATTAATCGCCCAACGGTTGGGAGATTTTCTAGTTATCGCTACTAGGTTGGGCGAAAGGCTCCAGTCGCTCAATGGTTGGGCGACTGGAGCCTATTTTTGTAAAAAAAAATCCCGCGGGTATGTTTCTGTAATTTCGAATAAAAAATAGATTATCCGTACAAAAAATTCAAGGTTCAACACAGTATCTGACTATTTGGTGGTCTGTAACTTTTTGACTTGAGTAATTACTGTCAATGTAATTGCAGGGCACAAGTATCGACTTCTGTCAAACATCTGATGGCCAGCTAATAACAGAAAGTAAGTACCTTAGTCCATAGCTGAATCTTTTATTTGTTTCGAGCTGTTCTCTATGTAACATCGGGTGGATCTTGACCGGAACATTTATGTGCAGTTGATGGCAGACAAATTGGTGCTGTTCAGAGCAAAGACCTTTGCAGTAAGTATATGCTTGCCACGTCAATACTTATAGAAGCTGCTGCACTTTGCACTTTCTCAATTTTGCCACTTGCTTCGCATAGATCAATATTCATAAGTTGCATCTCAAGAAGTAGAGCAACTTTATGATACTGCACGGATCATTGTCTGTGAGTGAGTCTTGTTGTAATTATGAGCAGGGGCTTTCTTTGACATGTACATTGGCGATTCACCCGTCTCATTGGAGACCAAAAAAGATGTTGCCCAGAACGTGGCTGGGCTCATGGGGAGATGCTGAGGAAAGAGGAAAGTAAATGGCAGCCGGTCAGAGAATTATTTCATTCTTCTATACAGTAAGGGGGGGGGGGGCACATTTGGGCAGGAAACTAGGCGAGGATCATTGTACGTATAGTGAGAGGGAAAAAAATGCCATGGGGGAGGGCCTCACTTGAGGCCCTCACCCAGATGCTGCCATGTGGCCCCTTGTAATGTATACATGGGAGATTAGCATCTGTCTACCGTGCAAGGGCCTCCATTCCTTTTTTCAATTTGGGTGGACCTTTTGCCATTTCATAGATTCGAGTCACAAGTTGTATACCTGAGGAATTGAGGATGCTTCTTCCATAAAGAAAATACAAGCCTTCAAATCTTTGTTCATAGGGGTGAGTTGTTTTTCTATGCTTGTCTGCTCTGCTCAATCCAGTTTCATCCGGAACTGCTCAGCTGTTACAGCGCAGATGTGGTCACCTCTAACTTAGCAACACAACAACGAAGAATTCCTTCAGAAGCAGGTTTACGTTTTTACTTTAGTTTTGGTGCTGTTGTACCTTTGACAGCTCGTGCAGCGTGCTTATTTACACGCTTCAAAATGGTGTGAATCCATCCAAAAAAAGGTTGGGATTCAAACCGGCAGCGATTTCAAGTTGCATTCCTAATTCAGGGAAAAAAATTTCGGTATCAAGCGAGAAAACCGAAATTCAGAAATTTCATAATTTTTTGGCAAATTTCGGTCAAAATATTCAAATATTCAGTTCGAATTCAAGAAATACAACTTGCAACATACCATTCGGTTGAAATTGCCAGCACCGTCTCCCCCTCATTGGCGCCGCCTGCATCCTCACCGCACCATCTGTTGGAATAGTCCCACATTGATTATGGAAGGGCAAAGAATCTAATTTAAAAGTGGAGGAGTCTCTCACCTCATTGGCTAGCTTTTGGTGTGAGAAGGCCTTTACGATCCAACAAGTGGTATCAGAGCTCGGTTCTAACATCTCTGGCCCAATAGACACTAGTGTGTGAACGTCTGATGGACTGTGACCCCGAGGGACCGTGGTGTACGGTGAAGGGACCCTGAGGAACCGTCGGTGTACGGTGAAGAGGCGGTGAAGGGCTGAGGGACACCAATGTGTGAAGGGGGAGATTGTTGGAATAGTCCCACATTGGTTGTGGAAGGGCAAAGGACATAATTTAAAAGTGGGGGGTCCCTCACCTTATTGGCTAGCTTTTGGGGTAAGAAGGCCCTTACGATCCTACACCATCACCTCCCCTCCCTCGACGACTCCGCCCGTATCCACGCCACGCTGCCGCATCCCCCTCCCTTCCTGGCACCGCCTCCCCCTCGCCGACGCTGCCCACTGCTCTCCCCTCGCAGCCTGCAGCTGGCGTCACCTCTGCCGCCTGCATGCACGCCGAGGCCGATTTGGAGGAAGGTCTGGGACAGGAAATGGGGAAGGAGAGATGGGGAACGGGATGGGTCATTAATGGGCTGAAATAATTCAAACCAGGCCAATTTTTTGACTTGGCTTTTTTCAGGGTAGGAAAAAAACCGAATTTCGGCCGAAATTTGAATCCCGGTCCTAACTCAATTCGCAGGTCATGGTGGCCAAATTGCAGAGGCTCAGGCGCCAGTCACCAACGGTCATGAGATTGGATGACGGGCAAAATGCACTAGATCGGACTGGGCCTGTACGGAACTACGGGCCGTAGTAGGCCTATCTTTGGATGACGGGTCGTACGCACGCAAGTTAACGTACGGGAGATGGCGGAGGGAGAAGCGCCGCTGCGCCGGACTAGGGAGGGGAGGTGGAGGGAGGAACACACCTTGGTTGCGGCATGGCTAAATTCGGTGAGGCGGAGGGTGAACGGCGGCCGACAGAGCATGGGGAAGCTTCGAGGCTGAGGCGGCGTGAAGTGAAAAATTTTCGCTCGATCGCTCGGTACACTTCGCAGCCCTAGCAGCTAGCTCTGTTATGAAGCAGGCGTTTCCATTCCCCTCTTTTCTCTCCCTACATACACGCGCTAGGCGTCCTCTGTGTCCACCTAGGTGTCGCACCGCTGCCTCGAGCGCCTGTCCGGCCACCGTGCCCCACGCCGCCTGGCTCTGTCTTGGACCGACTTTGACTGCCTTGCCATCCAACTGGCCGCCGAGGACCCAAGGTGCGGCAGCTCACTACCGTCCAGCGTCTACGCGCCGCCTCGGTGGCTGCTCAGCCCGCCTTCTAGATCACCGATTGTTCCAGAGGATGTGATCATGCTATCATTCTGTAGACCTGCTTTAGAAAGCATGAAATGTTTTTCTAATTCATTCAACGTCAAGATAACCTGAAGTCCAAGTTCGCTACACTATTACAGAAAGCCTAATATTAGACGTCAAATCATAGACGGTTTGACAAAACCATCTGTGACTGACACTAACACAGACGGTTTTAATTTGGACACCGTCTGTGTTGATGGCGTCGGACAAAACAAGTACCACAGATGGTTCTTACCTATGAACCGTCTGTGATATTTTAGTATCATAGACGGTTTTTATTAAAAATCGTCTGTGATAATCTGGAATTATCACAGACGGTTTTTTATTAAAAGTCGTCTTTGATAAGCTGATTACCACAGACGGTTTGTATTAAAAACTGTTTGTGATGATCTCAGAATTTTCACAGACGGTTTTTAATAAAAAAAAATCGTCTGTGATAATGGCGCTAGACATTTATTGCGCCGCTCAGAACCACATCTGTCTTCATTTCGATCTAGATCTAGCCGGTGCTGCACTCTTTCGCTCAGGAGGCAAGCTAGGCGATTTCATGCCAATTAATTTGGTGGGAGGAGGCAGAGATTGAGCTTTGAAAATTCTTACGTTCCTAGTTGCTCTAGATATGGTTAGTAATGAAATTTATTTTTCTTTGCATTACAATTTAGATATATGTTTTGGTGAGTGTTATTGAAGATGATTTGCATCTACTTGACCATTCATGATCAGTTCCCGTCATGTGGGAGGCCAAATTTGTCAAAATTGTTGGTTATATACCTTTAGCGATCGCTGGGGAAATAGCTGTTGTGTTTATAATATGAATTAAGCTAGCAAAGCATCAATGCATGTGGTATATATGTAGTAATAATTAATTAATTTAATTTTTAATACTAAGTTGTTACATATATACATAACGTAGAACCGAAGCTGGATGTATGCCGCGAACCGTGTGAGTGAAGAGTATATTAATGGCGTGTCTGCTTTTACAAGAGCTGCCGAGGAGGATATGTTGAATAAGGGGTGAAATATATGTACTGTCCATGCACTGACTGCAAGAATTTAAAGATGTTTAAGAATCGAGGGCAAATTGAAGCGCACATGATTCGGAGGGGTTTCAAAAAGGGTTATACGTGTTGGACCAGTCATGGCGAAATCAACGATCATATGCCGTCGGATGACATCGCCAGTGAAGTGAATGATATGCCGCCGGATGACATCGCCGGTGAAGTGAATGACATGCCGCCGGATAATGTCGATTGTTGTTCGGGTTCGGATAGGTTGCACGATGACAATCTGGATCAGATGCTTCGCGATGTAGAAGAGAACTATGATGAGAGAGAGTATGTTACATTCCGGAGCTTGATGGAGGACTCGGAGAAACCTTTGTTCACGTGCTGCAGGTCAAAGTACACGAGGTTGTCGTCGTGCTATTACACATTAATTAATCCTATGCAACAGTTGGTAGTAATGCCTCTTGAATTAACACATTCTATTTTTTGCAGTACCACCAGCAGTTGCCGGGCAACACGTGTGGATTCTACGTTTGCTACCATATGGACCTACTCCTCGATTCCTCGAGGATCACCAATTCTAAGGTTTGTCAATCTTCCCATAATTACTTCATACTTATCAGGTTATATATACGCATATTGATATTTCTATCGACAGGCTGCGTCCATTCCCTCAAGTGCATTGAAACAGCCCGACCTTTCACAAATTCGAGGAGAGTACGCGTACTTTTTGGTGGCTAGAGTCATAACTCAGATGGAGAGTTCCACAACAAACAATGATTTTTTTATTGCTCTTATCACTCCGAAATCGAGGTCTCGCGAAAGGAACAGATCCATAATCACCATCCAAGGATTGCTTGTGCAGCCTGATAAGTTCGTTGATTATGTATCTGTTCCTTTCGCGAGACCTCGATTCCGGAGTGATAGAGCAATAAAAAATGCAATGTTACCATCTAAGTGCAAATGCAATGTAGATCTTTTGTAATTGTGTATTTGTTAATGGATATTTTATTTTATTTCAATTAATTGATTTGCGAAATGGATGTTTTTATGTTTGTGAAATGAAGTGCGATGTGAATTGGATGTTTTATATTTGTGAAATGAATTGAGATGTGAATTGTATGTATACATGTACATGTTGATCTGCTTGTTTCAAAGGGCATGGTTAGCATTTCCTGAGGCTAGCCAATAAACAGAAATAGATTTAGAGGTAGAAAAGAATATCACCAACGGTTTGCAACTAAAAATCGTCTGTGATAGCTGATAATCACATACGGTTTGTAAGTAAAAACCGTCTGTGATTATCACCTATCACAGATGGTTTTTACTTACAAACCGTCTGTGATTATCAGCTATCACAGACGGTTTTTAGTTACAAACCGTCTGTGATATTTACACCAAGACGGTTCGAAAACCGTCTGTGATAACCTTCGATTATCACTGACCCATAAATTCTGACGGTTCAGAAAACCGTCTTGTGATGACGTTTCTGAACTGTCTGTAATACGGTTTTCTGTAGTAGTGCTAGTAAATTTGGTATCCAACAAATAAAATGCTCACAGTAGTAATTTCTTGTCAACTCCTGTCCATTAGCCGTATCATTGGCATTGGCCAGTTTAATTTAACTTCTGCCCATCACAATGAGCTTACCTGTCGATTTCAAGGATAGATGCGGTTTCTAAGAAATGCATGCAGTTTTGCTTTTGGCAGTAGTACTTTCTTTCTTGTTTGTATGTTTTCGTGTTGAGAATGACATAACTTGTTAAATGTTTTAGAGTAAAATACACCGGTGGTCCATAAACTTGTCATGTTAGTTCATTTAGGTTCATAAGCTTTGAAATTGCATATTTATATACCTAAACTTGTTTAAGTGGGTCATAACAGATCTCAAGGATGATTCACTGGCTTGACCACTAATGTGTAGGCTTGATCAATGCCAGCATAGCGTGGGGTCACGTGCATCTCCACTACTCGCTCTCTTTGTCTCCTCCACCACCATGCCAGCCTCCCTTCTCCCCTACCACCGCTTCTGCCTCCCACCCCCTAACTGCTCCACCTCTGTTGTAATTTTGAGCCATTGCTCGCCTACCTCTCCTCCACTATCGCATCTCTCATCACCATCCCCGTTGGCCTCCGTGCTGGCCCAGAGCGCCGGCGAGCATGATCAGATCAGGCGATTGAAGATGAGAAATCTAGCTGTTGCACCTCCATAGCACAACTTAGATCCGGTAGACCACCGGGGAGGAGGAAAACAATGGCAGAAGGGGTTGGGGGATAGGTGGATCCAGCAACTGCGGCGACGAGGATGCTGGCGTGGAGGAAGATGGTCCACCGTCGGGGAGGAGAAAGAGGGTGGCAGAGGGATCAAGGATGCACGGATCCGACGATAGTGGCAACAGGGATACTGGCATGGAGGAAGACAGTCGGCCGTCAGGGAGGAGGAAAATGAAAACGGTGGCGGAGGGATCAGGGATGAGCGAATCCAGCGACAGCGACGATAGGGATGCTGGCATGGAGGAAGACGTTTGGCCGCCAAGGAGGAAGATGGTGGTGGAGGGATCGGGGAAGGCGGATCCAGCGACAGCGGCAACGGGATGCTGGCATGGAGGAAGATGACCCCCACCGGGGAGAGAAAGACGGTGAAGGAGGGGTCAGGGATAGTCAGATCCAGCAACAGCAGCAATGGGGATGCCGATGTGGAGGAACATGAGGTGAGGGAATACAAAGGATCCCAACTGCAAGGGGTTAAATATCAATTTTATCTCCCACTCAGCTGGTCACGTGAGCCATATGTGTCCCCTATGCCATGCTGGCATCGATCAAGTCTACACGTCAACAAGCAAGCCAGTGAATCATCCTTGAGACTTGCAGTGACCCACTTAAATAAATTTAAGTGCATGAATTTGCAGTTTTAAAGTTTAGGGACCTAAATGATCCAACTTGACAAGTTTAGGGATCCAAAGTGTATTTTACTCAATCTTTTATATGGAGTCAAGTTTCCATATTCGATAATTTGAATTGATTTAACATGACTGCTTAGTAGGTGAACGCTCATGGTTTTTGGCATGTAAAGATTTATTTGTTATGGAAAGATAGTTGGCATTGTCGGTAGCACTACTGCCTGATAGACTGATGCTACTCGCCATCAACTTTAGTGGCATGAAATGGTACTGGTATTATATGACAACTTATTTAACCTGAAGCAGAATTTGTCGTGTCGCGTAAACATGATCATATGTGTTTAGCATGTAAGTGGAGGCACAGGATCAAACAGACAAAACAACCGTCTTTCACATGCATTTGTTGGCCAGCTGGCAAAATATTGTTGGTCTGCATCATTAAGTATTTAGATACTTGTCTACTCGTCGATTCCTGGCAACTTAAAAGCTTTTTTCACTTCTTATAGCTGCCTGGAAACATGTTCATCTCTGTCCAGTGTTTATTGATAGATGATCCTGTAGGCATGTCCTAATGAGAGAAATCGTATTTCATTCAGCTGACCTATTTTAATTTTTATCTACTGGAGAGAATGTATCCAAATTCTACAATAGCAAGTCTAGTTCTTTGGCAAATGCTGCGGACGCTGTTTTCTCATCTTAACCTGCAAAAGACCTTGCCAATCCTGAAAATCCATCCCCTAAGAACAAATCCTGAAAAGACCTTGCCAATTCTCCTTCCATTCGGTCTCAACCAGAACAAGTCACAGAGCTAAAGAGCCGTGCCCTGCTGGCGATGTCAGCAACAGCCCAATGAATTGCAGGAAATCATTGTATCCAGCTGTTACGAGCAGGAGCAACGATGAGCATGAGTTCTGTAAGAACCTGCCTTGACATTGCCCGCAGAGAAGACTTGATGCAATGGATGTCTTTTCTTCTACACCTGCTGCCCTTCAACCTCAGCTAATCACAGTTCAGTTGAGATCTGTTCCGATGGTTGGTCTGCAGGATGTGGCAGATTCGACTGCTCTGGTTTCTCCTAGCGAAAAGCGTTGGAAGCATTAGCAAAACCTGTGTAATGACATTTTCATCTGTCACAACTTCAACCACTGGTGTGTGGCGATCTGTGATATAACCAAGAGATAATAACACTAGTCAATGGATTATTTTCATCTATCACAACTCCAACCACTGGTGTATAGCGATCAGTGATGCTATCGAGGGGTAATAACACTACTCAATAGATTATTACTCATTTGTTTGGCAAAACACCAGCTGCCCTTCAGATGAGATCTGTTCTGATGATTGGTCTGCAAGACGTGGCAGATTCAACTGCTGTGGTTTCTCCTAGCGAAAAGTGTAGAAATTGTTAGAGTTAGTAATCTTGTTTTCGGTTTGAAGGTCGCAGTCGTGTACGAGTCAGTGGTCGTAGTCATGCACAATTATGAGTCAGTTTTTCGAGTTCCTGTCGTAGTCGAGTCCGGTTCTAGTCTGTTTCCGAGTTATATGTTTTCCGTTTCTTAGTTATAGAGTCGAGTGTAAAAGAGAGCAATATAACAAGAGAATAGCGAGAGGAAGCGACTGGGCTGATCGAAACGAGAGGGAAATAAAGAAAGCGAAGTGCTTTGGCTCCCGAAAAAATATCGAGTTCATCATTTTCACAGACGTGGTTATAAACGAGTTACTACCATAGTGAGCAGAGGTGTCCGCAGAAATTGAAGATGTGGTCGAAAGCGAGTTACGACTACGGTCGCGGAGCAGAAGACGTGGTCGTAAATGAGTTACAACCACGGCGATCAGGTCTTCAACGTGGTCATAAGCTTTACGATCAGCGGTTGATAGAATCACAACATGGTCATAATAGAGTTACAACTACAGTGATCGAGCCTACTACGTGGTCGAAGGAGCGCAGTGTAGTGTGAACGCGGTCGTAACTTTTGTCAACTGAAGTTACGAGGCATGGTCAGAGCAGCTACAACGTGGTCGTAGCTAGACTCTGAGTGGTCTAACGACTACCTGGGTGGTCGTAAATTGCAACAAGTGGTATTAGAGCCTGTTGATCTTGGTGATTCCTGAAGATCATGGGTGATAAGGCGAAGGCTCAGGGTGGGCTAATATCTCTCCAGTATCCTCTCCTGACGATCGACATTACCCAGTGTAGGTGATGAAGATGAAGGCAAACATACACGCCCAGGGAGTCTGGGGTGCAGTCGATCCGAAGGGGAAGGACAAGGAGGTGGACGACAAAGTGGATCGGGCGGCTTTGGCCATCATCTACCAGGCGGTGTTAGATGTGATGATGCATCAGCTTATCGGCAAGGAGACAGCACGGGAGGCGTGGGAGACATTGCACACGATGCATAAGGGCGTTGATCGTGTCAAGGAGGTGCGGCTCCAGAATTTATGGAGTGAGTTCAAGAATCTGAAGATGGGAGAAACCCAGTCGGTGGATGAGTTCATCGATAAGCTGACTTCATTGTACAATTAGATTAACTCTGTTGGCGATAAGATGGAGGAATCTATGGCAGTGAAGAAGTACATGTGTATGCTTCTGAAGAAGTACATACATGTTGTCACCACACTTATGTACTCCTCTGATCTGGATAAGAAGAAGATAGAGTAGATCATCGGCTCCCTCAAGGTGCATGAGTTACTGAAGGAGTTTCAGTCATATAACGAGCAGGGATCTGAGACTCACAATAAGCAGGCATCGCTAGTAAAGGGAGATCTGAGAGACGGTCGTGGCTCATCAAACAATCATGGGAGGTGGCACGGTCGAGGTAGCCATAGTGATCGAGGCAGCAGAGGTGGCCATGGAGACAAAGCTGGGCAAGACGGTGGTGAAAGATCCCCTGATAAGTCACATATAAAATGCTTTGAATGTGGCAAATACAGGCACTACGTGTCAGGATGCTACAACCATAAAATGTTTCAACTGTAATGAGTACGGGCATAATGCTTCGGATTGTCGAAGCAAAAAAAGGACGGGGAGGTGAACCTCGCCCCAAGACGAAAAAGAAGATGAAGAACAGAAACTAATTCTCACCTCATATGTTGAAAAGGCGCCCATCATGGTGCTACTGAATGAGGAGAACGTAGTTCCAAAATTATGCACGAAGGAAGGTAGCCACAATCACACGGATCAGTGGTACTTGGACAATTGAGCAAGCAACCACATGACGGGAGATCGCTCCATATTTCATGAGCTCGACGAGAAGGTTTGGGACAAGGTTAAGTTGGCGATGGCTCCACAGTGGAGATAAAAGGCAAAGGAACGATGATGTTGCAATGCAAGAACGGAGATAATAAGTTGTTGACAGGGATTTATTTTATACCAAGTCTGTGCAACAATATACTTAGTCTCGGGCAAATGACAGAAAGAGGGTGCAGGGTGGTATTGCAGGATGAGTTCTTGCGTGTGTACGACAAGAACAAAGATCTATTAATAAAGGTGAAAAGATCTCTAAATCGGTTGTACAAGATTTCTTTGAAAACTTGTAGATCGGTTTGTGTGAAGAGCGGTCTGGAAGAGCCAGAAGATAGTGGACTTCAAGAATGGGCAGTAGGAGGCAAGCATGGAACGCATGCTGGCAAGGCATGCATGCATGTAGGTCTACATGCTGGCGCAGGAGGCGCAGCATGTAGCAATTCGGTTGCAGGCAGCAATAGTTCAGCGTACGCAGATGCGCTTGCAAGCAGCAGCGAGGCTGGCGGTCCAACTAGCGGTGGCCACAGCCATGCAGCTAGCACGACCGCAAGAAGTCAAGATGGCGGGCCTGGCTCACATGCAACTATCGTAGGATGTGTGCACGCCGCAGAAGATAGGCAAGACACCCGTGGACTCCACACATAGGACAGAGTGCATGCAACCGGTGCAGGTTGTGCACACGCAACACGGGGCACTGGAATGTTCTAGGCCAAAGTGGGATACGTGGGAGCGGCGTCAGTGGGACGTGCGAACGCAAAGACTAGAGGTGGCACGATCTCAGCCAAGATATGTGTTGGAGAAAGGTGAAAGGCTTAGGTAATGGCGAAGGCAAGGCAGAGCTCAGGCAGGCATGCAAGGAAGGACAAGTTCAGTCCAGGTGCGAGGCGCAGCAAGCGTCGGATTGTGCAAGGCTCAGGAAGGAACGGTGCACGGGAGTGCAAGTAGAAGGAAGAAGCGGAAGCAAAAGAGAAAATCGGCGTGATCAAGATGGAAAAACAAGATTAAGGATGTGATTGTTAGAGTTAGTAATCTTATTTTCGGTTTGAGGTCCATAGTCATGTACGAGTCAGTGATCGTAGTCATGCATGAGTTCGTGTATGAGTACGAGTCAGTTTTTCGAGTTCGTGTCGTAGTCAAATCTGGTTCCAGTCTATTTCTGAGTTATATACTTTCCCGTTTCTTAGCCGTAGAGCCGGGTATAAAAGAGAGCGATGTAATGAGAAAATAGCGAGAGGAAGTGATCGGGGTGATCGAAATGAGAGGGAGAGAAATAAAGAAAGCAGAGTGCTTTGGCTCCCGGAAAAATATCGAGTTCGTCATTTCACAGACGTGGTCGTAAACGAGTTACAACCACAGCGAGTGGAGGTGTCTGCGGAGTTGAAGACGTGGTCATAAATGAGTTACAACTATGGTCACAGAGCAGAAGACGTGGTTGTAAACGAGTTATGACCACAGCGATCAGGTCTTCAATGTGGTCGTAAGCTTTACGATCACAGTTGTCGATAAGTCATAGCGTGGTCGTAATAGAGTTATGACTATAGTAATCGAGCCTACTATGTGGTCGAAGGAGCGTAGCGCAGCGTGAACGTGGTCGTAACTTTTGTTAACTGAAGTTACGAGGCGTGGTCGGAGTAGCTACAACATGGTCGTAGCCAGATTCTGAGTGGTCATAACGACTGCTAGGGTGGTCGTAAATTGCAACATGAATAATTAGCAAAACTTGTGTAATAACATTGTTAGACCATGTGGCGGTCGTGATCAAAAGTGATGATAAATAATTGATATTTGGATTGCTTTGAAATTTGTGTTTGCAAAAGTTTCGGTCGATCGCAGTCAAAGGTTTTGAATACGAGTGATCTCGTTCAGCTCTGAGTTGCTTCGAGTGGTTGTGAGTGGTTTTCGTTTGCTCCTAGTGGTTTTGGCCTGCTTCGTGTAGTTTTGAGTTGTTTTGCTCTACTCCTAGTGATTTCAGTCTGTTCCGAGTAGTTTTGGTCTGCTCCGAGCGGTTTTAGTTGCTCCAATCGGTTTTGGACTGCTTCGAGTAGCATCAGACAGTTTTCGAGTAAGCACTAGAGGATCAAACAGCACACGAGTATCACCAAAAGATTGGATGACCTTAGAGTGCCGCGATCAAAGATTCAAATGATGAACCGGTCAAAGCTACAGGTTGTTTTGTACGGACGAAGCTACAGTGATATGGTCAAAACTGTATTGTTAAAAAAACAGTACTCGGAAGTGAACAGTGATTCAGCTGGTACTCAGAAGAATACTGTAGCAGAGCTCGTCTTTACGACCACGTCCTACTTCGACCACGACTGACTTCAACCGTGTCTGAATGACCATGGCATTTCGACTACGCCTGGCTTTGACCACAACAACTTGACTATGGCATTCCAACCACAACTGATTTCGACTACGTCCGGCTTCGACCACGTTCAACTTTGACCACTACAGAATGACCACTGAAGGTAATCGTAGTTACAATACTTTTTATGGTCATAGCTACAATACTTTTTCATCACCAACGTTAGCTCATGAACTTTGCTGAAGTGGGTTCGCGGACTTCACCGAAGTTGGCTCATGGACTTTGCTCGAGGTAGCACGAGGCCTCGGCTCCACGCCTGAACCAGGCACGTGCCCGGACCGACTCCACTCCTGAACCAGCCACGCTCTCAAACCGGACATGCGCCTGGACCTGGTTCGCTCTCGAACCAGGAGGTGCCTAGACCGGCCTTGCTCCTTAACCGGGACCATGCATAGATCGATGGCTCCTTCGGAATTCATATGCGATCATGTCTCTCCTCGCATCAAGGCTTAATTGCGTGGTGTTGCTCCCGAGGCTACTCTGCTCGTGGATTTCCACACGGTCGGACCATGTTTGCTACCAGACCTCCTCTGCTGTCAAACCTCATCTGCACGCACCGAGGTTGCCACACGCCAAGTCGTGCACACTTCGGACTTGTCGCATGATCCGACCATGTCTGGCCATGTGTCACCCAATAGTTGGGCAACTTGCCCAAGTTGCCCAACCGTGAGATGACATATGGTTAAAACT
Source organism: Dendrocalamus latiflorus (assembly GCA_017311315.1). NCBI lineage: Eukaryota > Viridiplantae > Streptophyta > Magnoliopsida > Poales > Poaceae > Dendrocalamus > Dendrocalamus latiflorus. The sequence goes on from CM029618.1 coordinate 4,931,859, forward strand.
GTAAAAAAAATGCAGAAGGTACACAGTGGTACACGCACCGATGGTAGGGATGAGGAAGATGGTGGCGATGAGGTCGAGGAGGGATGGATCTAGTGGCGACAGGGTCAGAGAGGGTTGGATTCGCCGTCAGCGGCAGTGAGGAAGGTCGGATCTGGTGCTGTCCGCTCGGGTCCGCCGCACCGCCTATTCGAAACACTTGCCGACCACCGCGGCACGTACTCCATCGCCGAAGTTGATGAAGAAGCCACTGCGCCAGCTTGGCGACCACCAGATTATGCGTGTCGACTACTCCACCGTCTAGAGGGGGGAGAATGATAGGGAGAGAGATGAGAGAGGATGAGGACGTGTGAGAGGATAAGAGAATGTGTGTGGGCACTGCGTGCATTGTGTTTCTAACATTTCTCTCTCCAATTACCTGATTAAAAAAGGTAAAAAGCAAAGAAAAGAATTTTTGGCATACATCTCGATAAACCAATGGACGGTTTAGATTGTTGGTGCATACGAACCTAGGTTCATATTCTTCTCTTTATCTATTCCTCTTCTTAATAAATACCTATTTTCTCCTAGGTATTCTTGTTTATCCTCAAAGTATTGTGTGATTGTTTGGTCCTCTATAAATATTAACTTCAATTTTGTATGAAGTAAATACTTTTAGGACCGGTATTCTTTTGCCGATGCAGTAACCGGCCAGTTACCGCTGAATTTTGTTCACCCCTGGTCCTACCATCTTCAATGCCCCGTGAATTCATCTCCATTTCCTCACTCGCCCCACCCTGTTCTACCATCTCCATTGCCATGACTCCTCTGAGCCCTGACCCGTACATATCCAGGCCCCTATTGAGTTTCACTACTTTTGAGTTCACGAGTATCTCATTGCTGTTGCTATTGCACCGCCGTGCCCATCCTCTTTGGCCCACTCATCCATCAATCATCGCAGGGCGGGCAGGCAGGACACTTGCGGGTACATCTGATCCCCACCACCATCCTCCCCCGTTCGGCCCCAGCCTGCTGCAACTTCGCGTCATTTGCACCTTCCTGACATGCTACGGACAATGCCTCCATGGGCTCGGCGACATCCGCACAAAACAAAGCACATGGCAATGCCAGCAAAGGGAAAAGAAAAGAAAAGAAAATTGAAGTCGGTCGATTAGTTCGCTCGCCAGTTTTACTTGCTCATAACATGATACCATTATGTAATGGCATTACAAAGTCGGTGGAAACAGAAATGCGACTCTGCTAGTTTATCAACGCGAAAACCACCTGATCAGTACACTTCCCATCATTCCAACCCCAGTAAGTCACACAAAAGAACCCCACCGAACAAGAGATCCAAGACCATCCCCTAGGTTAGACAAAAAAAAAGAGGGAAAAAAAGAGTACATAGATTTTTTTTACAGTAAAGAACACCACCCCTTCAGAGTCTGTTAAATTTCTGGGTACCCAACATATTTGGAGAAAATGTGAGTTCACTACTGGACTAGCTGCAGCTGCCGCCTGAATTCCCCGAGCAGCAGATGACGACTTCTGCAGTTCTACTCTGTGTTATGCGAAATGACCTCGCCGAACTTCAGGAACAGCTCTGCATCCGACGTGCTTGATGAATTGGCGCAGGAAAGCACACTGGTGCCTCTCAAGCTGACATACTCGTTGATGTAGCTCGGGACAGTCGGTGGCTGTGGCAAGGCCAGTGGTTGCGCGGACTTTGGTGGCGGGTCAGGATGTACTAGACAGTCCAGGACACGCACAACCTCGTGCATTGTCGGTCGATCAGACGGTTGTCTCTTGGTGCAAAGGAGTGCCAGTTGGAACATCTTCTTGACCTCGCCAAGATCTTTGCATGTGTCTGCGATGTCTGGGTCGACTGTCTCCATGACTGCATTGTTTGCCGTCTTTGATAGGATCTGCATTACAACAGTACAGAAGAATGGTAACATGATCTGTACACAAAATAGCAAGGAAATGCAACAAATGTGAGATCTGTTTCGAAGCACTTACAGAAACAAGAATAAACTTTCCCAGTAGGGTGTATAATTTTAGGAATGGATAAATACTGGAACTGCGAAATTTATCCTATTTATCACCAGCACTGTTGTGGTCGGTGGTTAAGTACGGGTCCGAATACCAGGGATAAGGCACTCGCCCTCATCTAACCGTCGGCAGGGCTCATCAATTTTGAGGTAGAGAGGCTCTAAGACTTATTTTGAAAACCTTTGTTTATTTATTACTTGATTATAAATGGTGCAGCTTCTCTCTTTATATAGATAAGGTTAGCCCCTAACAATATAAAAACTAACACAATCTAATGCAACTAATCAACTAAAGACAATATCATATCCATACTATCTAAATATTAAGATATCTATTCCTAATATAAAGATATCTATCTAATTATGCCTAATACGAAGATACGCGCACAACTATTCCTAATAAGTCTGCTATAATGTGCACGG